>NC_051166.1:84431896-85171896 GCF_013339725.1 Rhipicephalus microplus
ATATATGCTATGTCGAATATAAGTACTGTAGAGGCATCCAAAGGCTTACATACATATATACTTGGCAAGTCCAGAAAAAAGAGCAAATGTTATTCAAAAGCTTGGTAAGGAGCAGCGCCTTTCGCTTCCAAAGTCGTCATCAGGGACTCCCCGGAAGTTAACTTTTTTTAATTTCTGGGGCCCCGCTTGCACACTGTATGAACTTGTGTAGCAAGGTATATCGCTCGTTACAATAGATTTCCACATGTATGGGCACATTTAAGAATGTTCTCGGCCTTACTATAGCAACAAATTATTGTAATATAAATGACTAGACTTGCGCGTTGATAAGAGTAGAGACTCGCAAACTTTTGTCTGAGGGTGTTGTCGCTGGGTAGAACATCGGAGAACATTTCTGAGTAACAGTATACAGGCTTTCATATGCAAATGAGCCTTGTATCTCTGCACGATTGACCTCTAAATCTGGTATCTATTACCAACAGTTGAACTTGCTGCAATTCTTCTGTTTCGAAATATCTTGTTCTTTATTCTTCTTTTCTTTCTTTCTCGAGCAAGTTTGTTCCTTGGCCTTTTCAGTTCGCATCCTGCAACTGCGTACGATGTTAGACATCTTATTTCTAACTGAAAAATAATTTACCGACGCCGATGGCATGCAGTCTAACAGGACATTTTCTTATGTCACGTGACTTTTGACTACCGTATTTATTTGCATGCTGCGTACAATGTTAAACATCTTAGGGATCTTGAAATAGCCCTAGCTGTTCAACTCTTACCCTCGCAGTGTAGAAGTGCTGGCTATCTGCTTAACAGAACCAGCTGCGCGGATGGACTGCCACTATTTTTCAGATCATCACTTCGCCTAATAAAAAAAATAAGTGGTTGGTTCAGGAGTCACAACCTCGGCGATAACTAGTTATACAGTACAGTATAAGGGTATCTGTGAACTGCACCGCCTATGTCCAACACATATATCGCTCGATCGGCTATTTGAAGGCGAAGAGAACGTATAATTTGCATGCAAACTATGAATATACTGATTTCGGAGTATATGTCCATATAGTATATGACGTATGCTTATTAACTGTTCCGTAAATCTGTCGTTTACGTCTTACCTGCAGCGTGCGCCACGTGTGGGCTCTAAACGAAGGTTGATGCGGCGGGCCATGGTTTAGGCGGCAGCATCAAAACACGATCAATCTCTTTTCATGCGTTCAGTGAGTCGTTCTTGATAGCGTAACGGTGCATAATGCTGCAGCAGGAAAGCGTTGGATGAAGTTTCCAAATCACTCGAAGATAATTGTAGTCGCCTTGGTTTTATGTTTCTTAATTTCAGATGAAATAAGAATTACCGGAAGAGCTCCGCACACTAATGTACTGTATGATTACGCTCAATTGGTTGGCACTCAAGAAAGTAAAGGGGACAATGAGTTCCTTAATACCTAGAGCAGAAGACATTCGCGTGTGAACTGTTGCTGTGTCTTATGCCTCACAAGAAAACTCAGAGTCGGATGCACGCCAAAAAAAAAAAAAAAGTAACGGATGAAACATGCACGAAAAAGCTTGAAGTGCAAGTTGGGAAAAATAAGTGGATAGATTACCACGTTAAATGTCACAGCCAAACTTAGTGAAGAGCCAAAAATAGCGTGCATGTCTAGGATAGTGTGCAGCATGGACCATTGAACACGCCTCACATATACCAGTGTGCAGCCACGGGGCCTGTTGATATCAATGAGCCGCAATGTCAACTCCTACGATCTGCGCTCTCACATGAAAAGGGTGATGAAGTGAGGTTGGGACATGCGCACAGAGTTATTTGCACAGAGTTATTTGCGCAATTCTGTTATTTTACGCCTCAGAACAACGCCAACAATGTAAGGCATGCCACAATGGGAGAGTGCTGATTAATACTCCTCGCAAGGAGTCCTTTAGCATGCGCCCATATCTGAGAGCATGGGTATTTCTACATTCCGCATTTATCTAAATGTAGCCTCTAGAAACTTCCTACATCGAACTTCTTGCCTGTAGCTCACAAACACAACGGCATAGTCATTAAGCTACCGCAATGAGCAGTTTTCTGCTATGATCATGCACCCGCGTATGCGGAGAGGCCTAGAGAAAACTCTTGCGCACCACAAAGAAGGAAGCATTACGACATGTTGGTTGTCACACAAACTTGATTAAAAAAAAAACATCAAAGCTAGCAATAAACCGGACAAGGCTTAAAACAGTGAAACGGAACGATTACGAAGACTGATTTGGTTGCACCTAGGTTTTTTTATCTAGGCCTTAGCAGCTTCATGCCAGTAGTTAGTAGGTTTAGCCTAGGTTTCTGCTGGAATTTATAGAGGTGATGGTAGGTTGTTTTGCTCTTTTCATTCATCTACGGGCTCGGATACGTTGGCGTAAACCAAACAAGTGGGGCCTGCTTATATTATTGAGAACAGGTAATAATGGCAACTACTGCATTTATGATGCATATATTCGTTTATGATGCTGATAGTTCTTTCGTAGGCCGCACAGCACATACCGGTATGCTGCATAAATAGCTGCTATAGCCTTAACACCTTCACGGTTAAAAACAAATTCGCGGCACACATCGCATCCACTGCCAACTGCTTGTATATCTTCCTGATGAATTACCAAGGAGAAACAAAAGTTCTGGTGGAAGGATATGTGGGTGAACAAACATGGGAAATTGGGGCGTGCAGACATTAAATATTCCCCACATTTGTATTGGTAAAATTTGCTCTCAAAGTTTTTTGCAGCAATTTATCAGAGCATAATTATCTCATATATTTGTGCCTGAATGCAATTGCCAAGACTTCAAACAGCTTCTCGACGTTCCATGGTAGAGTGACCGCTAGCATGTAATAGCAACGTCGAATCGAACACAAACATTTTGGTCTTTCAGTTCGAGCCAATCTTGA
Organism: Rhipicephalus microplus; assembly: GCF_013339725.1. Taxonomy (NCBI): domain Eukaryota; kingdom Metazoa; phylum Arthropoda; class Arachnida; order Ixodida; family Ixodidae; genus Rhipicephalus; species Rhipicephalus microplus. Next base: position 84,434,824 of record NC_051166.1, read on the forward strand.
ACATCGGCAAATGCCGGCAACCAGGAGCGTGTGCGTAAACAAATGCGAAGCAGGCCCTTTGGAGGAAGACCCTTCATCTCTGCTGCACCCACCTATCCAACCTCTGCGATGGACGAACTGTGTATATCACGAGCAAGTCGCGAGGAGCTGCGTCCAAGGCTGCCGTAGATGGCGCGGAACGGTGCCAGTACGCCGCGTCCCGAGTCTCCATCCTTCGAGCGCGCACTGCCAGCCACCACCAAACGCCGGCGCAAGTGAACGGCTTTCTTCCGGTAGAGCTGAGAGCCACGATAACGAAGCCATGACAGAGCTGTCCATGTGTGCCCCCTCCTTAACTCCTCCAGGACGAAACCCGCCTTCAATGACGGCCCTACGTTATCGGTGGCACCCGCGCCCTGTAGTCCGGAAATAACGGCAGTACAAGCTCTTGCGCTCACACGCACACACACACTCGGGCAGGAAGAGATAATCGATCATCGAAACGAAGCCACCTCCCGCTGCTCTCAGCTACTGCCGAGGTGAGGAAGAAGGCCAGGCCAGCCTTCAAGACCCTACTCGCCTTGTCTTGAGAACACTGAATGATCATGGACCCCGCAGGCTGATACACTCTCGAGCGTCACCGGACATTTGGTCGGCTGGCTTCTGCATTTTTGGCTGATACGTGCGCACCAGACTGGCCCGGACATTGTTTTGGAAACGACCACAATATATTGACGTCCCCGTTGCCGATCAAGATGCGCGAAAGAAAAGAGCGCGGTAATTATTGCGTACGATATATAAGAGACTGTATAGTCTGATTGCTGCATCTTGTGTTCTGTCTGAGGAGGTGGTAGATTTGTCTAAACACCTGCATGCGGCACTCAGCGGCTTAATGGCGTCGCGCTGCTGAGCATTGTGCGACGTCTCTGGCAGCCCATTTTGTTATTTCGGCACGGTTCCAGTAGTGTCCGAAATCATGATTTCCGCGACGAACAAACATCTTTTCGCGAGTCTTTAAATGATAGTCATTGTCTCGAAATAAGTACTTTGTGAAGCGACTCCGGCTAGACCTAATATAGGTTTTCCAGCTCAGTCCAGTGCAGTTTGAGGACAGTGAGGCCAACCCAAAAGCAGCAATAATAAATTAGGTAGTAGTGGGGCTGACGGTCTAGGATAGTGCACAAATGCGACTTCACAACATTGGAAACTCTTTTTTTTAAGTAAAGTTTTTTTTGTTCTCTCGGCTACTCAGCATCACTACCTTTCGTCAATGTAGCTTAATACTCACGGCCTTCTCATTTCTGCCGTTGCAATACTCCCATCTTTTTGTTTTTGTCATCTTCAAGTAAGCCTTGGTACAGCTCACAGAATTCGGCGGCATCGTAGTTGGGAAACATCGCGAAGAAATGGGGCTCTCGAAGGTATGCTGGTCACGTGCGGCTTGTTATTTTACGTTGCCCCGCTTCATTGTTACCTAAATTTTAATGCACGGCCACTGTCGTTGCATGTAGGAACTGAAGTCTGAAGGTTCCACACACACACACAGGCACACACACACACACACACTTACACACACACACACGCACACACACACACACACACACACACACACACACACACACACACACACACACACACACACACACACACACACACACACACACACACACACACACACACACACACACACCAAGCTTCCTCATTCGTGGTTTTGTTTTCGTTCCCAGTAACCATCGGCACAATGATCTTTCGCTAACTTCACATTCCAATGAGTCCTTATATTCCGAGCAGTACCGCTACTTCTATTTAAATTCCACGCACCACGTGATATTTACTCTTACTCAATTGTGATCGTGGTTTTATAATTGCTGCGTTAGTGCGGATCCAGTTTTTGTATTACATGTTGGTGGACGTACAGCCACGGCCAAGTCTGTGTAGAGCATGCGAGGAGCCAGTTTTCGCTCCGCGAGGCGAGAACTTGAGACAGTTTTGTGCTGTTATGTGGTCAGCCTGACAGCTAGGCTGCACATGCTTCTGATACAACACTTCAAAGCTCGAAACTGCCTCGAGGTTTCGCCCCGTAGAGCAAAAATCGGCTCCTCGCGTGCTCTACACAGACGTGGCCGCAGCTGTTCGTAAAAATTTTTATTTCATCGATGGATGAGCCTACGTATTTGTCATACTTTCTTCTAGGAATATATAGTTGTTGGATTGATATCACGTCAGTTTTTTTCCTTATTAAAAATAGTAATTTGCCATTTATTTGAAGCAAAACTCGGTCCATGATATGTGCCCTCATTGCCATAACTGATTGGAATTTTATGCATCACGTGCATGGTCAGCAAGTAAAACTGTGCCATCCATATACATCAATTCATGAATCCACTGTTTAACTGTTTGCCCAAAACGTCTGGTAAGACATGTAGGTCAAGCCCTAGGTCACTGATTCTAGGTCATCAATTTATACTTCTGATGTAAAGCGGGAACGATAATTCATGTAAGAGCATTCTCGCTGCAGTCTTCCTTGACTTTCGTGCAGTTCAATGAAAAAATTAGGCACTTCCAAACAATCTTCATGTGCTCATTCCTCTATATATCGTTCAGCGGCTACATGGACTCATCCATTATCATAGTGATTCGTACCCTTGCAGAACGAAACTAAAACATGCTTGAATACTCCGACAACATGTATTCATGGTTAAAATAATACAATGGTTCGTCTATTTAACAACACGATAGTTAACGCTGAACCGCCAGGCCGAAATAATTGATATGTGGGGTTTAACGTCCCAAAACCACCATATGATTATGAGAGACGCCGTAGAGGACGGCTCCGGAATTTTTTACCACCTGGGTTTCTTTAACGTGCGCCCAAATCGGAGCACACCGGCCTACAGCATTTTCGCCTCCATCAGGAATGTACTGACAGAATGACTTAAAAGGGCCCTCTAACGCTTGAAAATATTGGTGCCGACTGCATAACTCGTACTGGCGCCCACTAGACCTACTGCGAGCTGAAATGACGCTGGAAGGTTGCCGCCATATGATTGGATAAATGTAACGTAAATGTGATAACGGCATTGCATAAAAATAGGGATCACCATTGAATTTATTTTTTCATTATAGCATGATTTTTCACACAAAGTAACCAAGAATAAGGCTCTCCGACTTTTTCAGCTTAAAAACTGCAAAGTCCCCGCCACGATGGTCTAGTGGCTAAGGTACTCGGCTGTTGACCCGCAGGTCGCGGGATTAAATCCCGGCTGCGGCGGCTGCATTTCCGTTGGAGGCGGAAATGTTGTAGGCCCGTATGCTCAGATTTGGGTGCACGTCAAAGAACCCCAGGTGGTCGAAATTTCCGGAGCCCTCCACTACGGCGTCTCTCATAATCATTTGGTGGTTTTGGGACGTTAAACTCCATATATCAATCAATCAATCAAACCTGCAAAGCTGGTCAAAGAATGCGCCGAACGCCAAGTGCTGGAGCAAACACGCCAGCGACGCTCCGGGCACCATTATTTGAAGAAACTAAAGAAAAAAATGCAAGAGCGTTGATATATATGCGTCATTGCAAACAGAAAGATCAGCAGAGCTACAAAACATTATAGAAGCGTTCACGAGCTGGCTCGTTTCGCACATGTCGTTCCCTCTTCAAGTACCACATTGTTTGTTACCATCGCAACGGCAACCTTAATACGCTGGGCATGTCATGTGAGATTACTGTATGTTAGCGCTTTTAGTTCAATTCATTGGGTAGCCTTCCGACGTCAGAGGGTGAGGGAAACACGATAAGGTGAGCCAGCGATAATCTAGTTGAGGGTAAGCATCCAACTCATTGTATTTTGATATCTTTACGCTGAATAACTTTGGACTGCGTCGCTCTACCACTGCTATTCTTGCGGCACTTACCTATTAAGCCGTGAGTGTACGCAACCAGCTCGAAAAAGAAATAAAGCTATGAAGTCGTGAAAAGTGTGAGAGGGCCTCTTTAATCCGCTTGACATCAATGAGGACGATAAGGAATCGCGAGAACGTGCACTTTGAGGTCATCTCGTTTTAGCTACCTAACGTATATATGCCCTGCGATTTACGAATCTTTCTTCGGCACGGCTACGAAAGGGACGTGGAACATTACATTTTGAGCGGTTGACTATTTTCTAGTCTTCCGCGTGTCTTGGCGTCACAGTATAGGAATTTCTTTTAATTGAATTATCCTACACGAAACTGTGACACACTAGGGAATAACTGCTTCGCAATAATGCATAATTAAAATAAAAAGATACATGAAATTGGGAGATCCTCACGTTTACCCTTTAAGAGTCGAACGTGATAACGATATTTTACCCATGTGCGTGCTACAAATATTTAATGCATACTATATATGGTATGATGCTACTCTAGAAGGTTAAGTAGTGGATTACTACAATTTAATCTATGAAGTTGAAAGTGGCTTGTGTCAGTGAAAAATTCACATTTGGCTGCTTTCTGTGTATTTCGTAGCACGCGCGTAAGATCTCGAACTTGTTATGCGAGCATTACGTGGCTTTAAGAGAATACGTGCAGTAACGTGTGGGCCTTTGTAATGGGTGGGCGGCTTTCAATCATGAAGTCGTGTTTATCCCATGTTCTGACGCCCGGTGGCACTGTACGTTTGTATCATGCAATATTATTGTGATATAACATGTTGTATTTTGAAGCATGCATACAAAACGCGTGTGTTTGTAAAGAATGCAGGTTACTTTCACTGCATTTCCACTGTTTGATTGATTGATTGACTGATTGACTGATTGATTGATTGATTGATTGATATGTGTGGTTTTGCGTCCCGAAACCACTATATAATTACGAGAAATTCTGTAGTGGAGTGCTCCGGAAATATCGACTACCTGAGTTTCTTCAACGTTCACCCATATCTGAGGACACGGGCCTACAGAATTTTTGCCTCCATGAAAAATTCTGCAGCCGCAGCCGGGATTCGATATCTTGATTTATGGGTCAGCAGATGAGTACCTTAGCCACTAGGCCACCGCGGCGGGGCCACAGCATTTTCAAGCAGAACAAAGTTATTTTTATGGTATTCCCAAGCAGATGCATGGCTGGGTGTTAGAACGCTTGCTTACCACGCAAACAATCCAAGCTTAATCCTCACTCGTACCTGGAGTTTCTTTTATTTGCGTCTTTGTCAATTTTCCGTCATGCACATGGGGATGGTTTTTCGCTCACAACCAATGACGTCAACACCAACGCAGCAATTTCTTCGAAGCAAGCCATTTAACGGTATCGCGTTAGAACTATATGGTGCTCCTACTTCTTGAGTTATCACCAGGGGCATTCGTAAGGCTTTCTCACAGTTCTGCTGGTGATGGCGAGTGACGATTTCTATGTCGTGGCGCGAGACGAGCATCATTACAGCAGCCTGAGGAGCCGACTCGGGGGCTGTCACGTGAAGTGATACGGTTCTAAGGACGCTATCTTCGTTTCGCTGTTTTCTCGCGAGATCCCCTCCCTCTACTTGAACTTTTTTTAAACCCGCGGACAAACAAACGCAATTTGATTTCACCGCGAAGCACCACCGCTTCATTTTCTTTCTTTTTCTTTGTGCGCCATTTCACATCATTTCGTCTTCTTCAGTTTACGTCTCTCTTTCCTCTCTCTCGTTTAAAGCTACAGCTGTCGTATAGAAACCGAGACTCAATCTTCAGGCACGAATGCTTTAAATGTTTTCAAGTGCTACTCATGAGTGACGCTCGAAGGCCCTTTACTTTCACTTGAGTGTGCGTCAGTCAATTTCTACCCCACTCCTTCTTCCCTCACCCCCCCCCCCAAAAAAAAAAGAAGACTTGCGAGCTGCATTGTGCTTTCCGTGTTTTCCAGGTTTTCTTGCTTTACAATCGGGGCTCGGCCCAGCTTGCGAAAGAGAAGTGACATCTGTTCGAGGCTAAACTAAGTTAGGTGTCTAACGTGATTAAGGGGCCGAAAGACCGAATGCTAAAATGAAGCGATAAACAGAACCAGGAGAATGCTCTTGTGTTGTTCAAACGTCTTGAGAGAGGGGAGTGACGGGTGGAGGAGACCCAGTGCCGTATTTTGTTGTTCCTCTTTTTTTCCCTCGTAAGAGTCACAATAACCAACGACATATCCGGAAGTGATAGAAAGAAAAAGAATAACGACACCAACTTGCTGCTTCTTCACGATAAAGAAATTCTAGCAAACGCAAGCACAGAACTACAATCAAATACGGCCTCTCACTTGCATTTATATCGATTGTTTTCTGTTCAATATGCGGCTCTCTCAGAGGGTGCACACTGTTATTGAAGCCTTCTTAAACGTTTGCATTTCCCGAAAGCTAAACATTGTGACGCTGGCTATTCTTTTGTATTTTGTTTCTTATACGGGTTAGCAAGATTATGATGTGCTCCAGAGAAAAAAGACAAAAGCAAATGAAAAGATATGAGAAAACTAGACGGCTGGGGCCCACATCCCGGCTCAAGGGTTTTTCTGAACTACAGACGACAAAAAAAAAAACACAAATATTTCTGTTGTTCTCAACGAAGCAACGCTAATGAATATTATTACGCTAGTATCAGCGCAAAGTGTACTTTTGTTTGGCGCCTAGTTTCGCGCATCTCACGCGCTTATAGTGAATGCTCTGGTCATTGATCCCTTTCTACACAATGTAATGACAATCTGATACATCGTCTGTGCGAAAATCGAATGCGTGAATAGTTCATGTGAATTATCTTAATCTTTATGTTACCAAACACCAGCACTTAAGCCACAAGATATCAGTTTCGATTCTTAAAAATAGCTTTCGTCGATCAGTCTATCAGCAAGTGGCCCCGCCGCGGTGGTCTAGTGGCTAAGGTACTCGGCTGCTGACCCGCAGGTCACGGGATCAAATCCCGGCTGCGGCGGCTGCATTTCCGATAGAGGTGCAAAAGTTGTAGGTTTATGTGCTCAGATTTGTGTGCACGTTAAATAACCCCAGGTGGTCAAAATTTCCGTAGTCCTCCACTACGGCGTCTCTCATAATCCTATGTGGGTTTTGGGACATCAAACCCCACATATCAATCAATCAATCCATCAGCAAGTGCGCGCGTCATTCACTGAGAAGCAAAGCTATTTTGGTACATTAGAGACCTTTCAGCCACGTTTATGTACAGATATTCTGAAATCCGATTTGATTCGGCAGTTCTTGTTGCTAATGTTACCTTTGCTATGAAAAGTAACTATACTACAGCCTATTATAGCGTGCAAACCGTCTTATTAGTCTGGCTTGCGAGCCCGTGTCGTTGAAACAGCTCGAGGAAGTCGCAACTTTCAATACAATGTCTAATATAGCCCGATTCGATTTTATCTGCGAATTCACTGGAGTTGCTATTAGTAAGTAGCAAAACGTTCCAATTGTCTTTCAAATATGTTACATAGCGAACTTCAACTCGTATTGTGCAATAATGAATTAAAGTACCGCAAATAAAATCTGTACCTAGGATAGTAAACATAAAAAGTGTGACATGTTACGTGATGCAGCTTGTCACATCGCCCAGACTGAAAACCTTTTCTCGCTAAACCATTGCCATGCTCACCGCCAAAAAATTCTGAGCCTGCATGTTCGGCCACTGATGTCACATGTGTGTTAATACTAATTTACAGCTCACAACATGCGTCGCAATCTTAGAAACTTGTTCACATTACGAACATAGAGCCACCCACATTTCTTATTTTCATTTTTGTTTCACTCGGTTTTCGTCCACAAAGCCCGTGAAGAATGCTCAGCGGAATCTGCACCTCATTCTTCGAAAAGCTTCGTGATTATTGTAGATCGTTTTGTTAGGACTGTGCTCAAGACGTGAACACTCGAGATTATTCGAGAGCTTGCGCGAAGACCAGTGATAAGGCTGGAATATTTGACGGTACATCTATAAATGGCCACGCACTTCACCACTTGTCGGTTTGTCGCCGGCCAGCGCTCTGTCTGCCGCTATCACTGCCATGTGTTGCTGTAATCTTTTTTACCGCAACCTACCACAAGTTCGGCTAATTGAACAGTTCCATCTGAACATACAGTCAGCTCCGTTCATCCACGTCGTAACCCCCTGACAATGCTAACGTGTGCAGTTAGCTTTGTAAAAATTGAAGGACACTTCGTATATTCCAAAGCGTGTTCGCGAAAGCCTGTGCCCATTACACTGGAAGTGCCAAGCAGTTTCTTCTTGTGGCGTTTTGTATTAAAAAAATCCACATACTTGGGGGCCCTCTCCGAACTGCTTGACTTATCACCGGGCCGTTCATGAGCCAAATGGCTAACTCGACGGCTGCAACGAGACGTCTGATCAAAGAGCGTTGCCGCGCGTGCCGTTGTGCTTTTACACAATTGCTGAGAGAGTGTTAAGGGGCACGGACGGACCAACTGTTGGATGTCACCACACCGTCATCACGTGATTGCTCATAGGGTGTCAGGAATAGAGGCCACAGCCGACACTGCTCCGGGGCGAGGACGAACGAATGGTCAGAGGCCACGAGTATGAGCCATTAAAAGAGCCCTGCAACGCTTTTTCAAGTAGCCATAGAATTTATTTACTTAGAGAGCATATTGCCTCAAAAATTTCACTTCCGCAAAATACTTAGAAACTGTCCAGTATATACGAGCGGAGTTACAAAGATTTGTCGCAGACTGCAATCACATTCTCTCTTCTCTCGTCCTGACTAAAAGGAAAAGCTAAGCATGAAGGGACAGCACGGGCAAAGAACATACGTTACACGTGCCTCCTGACCTTGAACATTTTTCTTTCTTCGAATACGCAAACTTTTTAGCACGATCGCGTTCGAATGCGTGAACAAGCCATGGCCTCCTGAAGGGATCCATGTAAAGACTGAGCGCGCCATGTTCGAGTCAGCCAATGGCTGATCGAACGGCTATGACGAGTCATTTCTAAGCTTCTTCTACCATTTGTCGAGAGAAGGGAAAGCATGCTTTGCTGAATTCAAGAATGTATTGTGAATTTGAGGCCACGTGCATCGCTATAGACTCTATGCAAAATTGCTGTCATCTTTCGGCTGTAGTGTGCATGCCGCCATGTTAGAGGCTCAAGCACAGCGCAGAACGCACAGTACGCGTGAATTTATGTATACGTATACGTAACCGACGTGAGGCATGAATTGGGTCATAATCGCAATACCGAAATATTGCTGAGACCCTTCGTGCACACAGAGAGGAACTCAGAATGCTAAAAGAAGAGAGATACGCAGTAAACTTTGCTCATTGTTATTTTTCAAGCTGATGAGGTCTTCAGCATGTGCTTTAGCTAGTTCTCCCGAAACACGTGTTTGCGTTCTTCTTTCTAAAAGGAAGACGTGCTATAGCATTTTTAATCGTATTCCCTCAAATTGCTGCACGCCGAAGTGAGACACTTTTTTCAACGTTTTACTAGCAGCCGTTCAACAAGTGAAGGCGACTCGTACTCTTCGCGCAGAAGCTACGTCCACGCAACAAGCTTTTTTGCGACTAATTTCACAGCCCCGCCGCGGTGGTCTAGTGGCTAAGGTACTCGGCTGCTGACCCGCAGGGCGCGGGTTCGAATCCCGGCTGCGGCGGCTGCATTTCTGATGGAGGCGGAAATGTTGTAGGCCCATGTGCTCAGATTTGGGTGCACGTTAAAGAACCCCAGGTGGTCTAAATTTCCGGAGCCCTCCACTACGGCGTCTCTCATAATCATATAGTGGTTTTGGGACGTTAAACCCCACATATCAATCAATCAATCAGCGGCTAATTTCACATGCCTGCATTTTGTTGAGTGTGCCGAGAACATCGAATCCTTGACAAACTTTTGCATTTATGCGGAAGTGATTTCACTAAACGGCGGCTTGTCACACTCTAGAAGAGAAAACAAGAGAACATGAAACAAACAATCTTTAACACTGTGGCACCCTTCACAGAAGTAACCGATGACACCCACTTGCTTCTAAATTAACGTGTGCCACTGTAACTGATACGTAATAAATTAAACAACACATTCAACAAAATGTAGGTGTGCTCAATTAGCTGCGATAAAGCTCGTTGCGTGAACATGGCTTCTGCGTGAAGCGTACGAGTCGCCTTCACTTGTTGAACGGGTGATAAGGAAAACTATGCAAAAACTATCTTGTTTTGGCGCGCACCACGTTCAGGGAGCACGAGTACAAATGCTATTGCACTTCTTGCTTGCTTAGAGAGGAAAACGCAAACACGAGTTTCGGGAGCAGTACCCGGAACAAAAGTTGGAAACGTCATCACCCAGAAAAAATAACAATGGGCAACGTTTAAACCTTATTTTTTTTCTTTCAGCATTCCGAGTACTTCTCTGTATGCAGCAAAGGATGCAGCAAAACGTCCACATTGCTCTTATTAGCCAATACACGCCTGGTGTGAATACGCCTTATGTATACGAATACGTAAACACACGTGGACTGCGCCGCACTGGAGCTTATAACATAGCGGTATGCGGACGACGGCCAAAAGATGGCAGCAATTTTGCATAAGGTCTATAATATTTGGCTCACGTGTTCTCGGCAGCCTCTACTACCGATCGGCAGCGTTTTCTGACCGTGCTCAAAAAGTGTTCCTGGGCCCCTTTAAAAAATTTCGCCTTAATGCAGATGAAATACGAGTTAAATTATGTTCGTCTTTCGTTTCTCGCCTGCTTCAAAGACATTTGTTCGCAACCATCCGGGTACATTATGAAAAGCCTGCGGTTTACAATGGCGCGTGTGCACCCCACTAATCTAAACACAGGCAGTTTTTTTTAATGAAATGACTGCTTTGAATAATTCCTTTGAAATGCGTCTTGTCACTGGAAATCTGGCCGAGAAAGATAACGTGTACTTGTAAACCAACCAAGGTTGCACGGAGGTCTTTATTACCCTGTGTCGGTGTTACAGGGCCGTTCCTCTGTACTTTCCTGGATGCATGATACATCGGATGCTCTGATGTAAGTGTTCAAGTCCAAGTTACGCCGGCATGACGTGAACTGTAAAGGCTGAAAACAAAAGCGAGTGCATCATACGTAGCTGTATTTAGCTTTTCAACTGATCATTACTGTATCTCATTTTGTGCGTAGTTTAATTAATAACATCAAGTTGAGCGCATAAAGTGTTATTGTTGTTTTCTCTATTAACGCATTTTATTTGAAAGAGTGTATACTGCCACATGGCCAGAAAGACTATTTCGAAATTTTTTTCGTCAGTGTGCGTGTGTGTGCGTGTAAGTGCGGACACATCTGCGAGGAGGGTTGGGTGCCGGGAAGACCCAACCTCGCTCGCTCATCTGTCTTGTTTAAACCATACGTCATGTTGTCGCCTCTTTCCATGCGAGAATGTTTAAACTACACAAGAGCTTAAAATAACATATGATTGTCAATTCGGTGTTATGTAAACTTTCCAGCAAGCTGAGTGAAGCACAAAAACGTCGCGTCACCTTTTTTTTATATATACAAGCGATATTTGCAAAAATGTTCTCATGTTGAAAAATATTTCTTCTATAGTGTTTATTATTACGTGCTTTTTCGTGCAATATCTAAGAATCGTGCTGCAACCAACAAAAAATAGATGATAGAATGTGATTCGTGTTTCGCTCGTGTTGAAACTCGGCAAGATAATCACGAACTACCAGACTGAATATGAAGTTAGATCTCATCAAACAAAAAAATCTGCGTGCATGTAGAAAGGAAACGCTGCACATTTGGCTGCCATCTCACGCTCAACAAAAGAGTTTCCGATTTTTAAAATTTTTCTTTCTCGGGGAGACAATCTTCCCTCTGTCTATCGTGAGTGAGGTGCACTCGGACGAAAAACAAAGGATAAAATCATCCACACTCGCGGTTAAGTGAGTACAGCGTAAAAGGATTAATAATCTAGTACTGTACACGCAGAGGGAAATACGAGCTGCCCTGATGTCCTTGGCAGCGGCCGTGGTGGCACGGATGCCCGCGATGTCTCGCTGGTCGCGCGTTCTTTTCACCGCAGGAGTAAAATGGCCGCCCGCCCACGGTTGACCACGTCCGTCGCCGTGAACTCTTTGAATTAGTAATAATGTCCGCCCCTTCCTTGCAATATCGCTTTCCTGAAGCGACCGCGCAAAGGTTGGAAGTTGCCCGTACGAGAAGAAGGGCGCCCCGTGGAAGGGCAGGTGTTTCGCCAGGTCCAGACCGTACAGCAAGGCACGGCTCTAACTCGTTCTCCGTGTTAGACCGAGTATAGTGCTCATACAATGCGCAAGAATTACGCGGAACTTCACGTTTGCCATGTTTTCACAATGAACTTGAGCATACAATAAATTACTGTGGTTTAATAAAATGTCCCCGTCAATGACGTACTAATACCAAAAATAAATCAATGAAATAAATACAACATGCAACTAACCAACTCGAAGCGGTTTTCGTCGACCACGTTTTCTCTATCGACGCTGTCGAAAGGAAAGCGGATGTGCAGTTGAGCTGAGAACGTGATTATGTGTAACTAATGTCAATAATCTTGCGTTGTTCGCGCTCTGCGCAACTTATTATCTGTTTTGTTCTAAACAACAATAAGAAGTTACAAATAGCACCAATGTATGCATAATCTGCCTGGTGCTCGGAAACCAGCCCCTCCCTTTTTGAACTCTTTTTTAAAGCGTACAGTAGCCCCACTTCGGTGGTCTATAGTGGCTAAAGTACTCGGCTGCTGATCCGCAGGTCGCGGGATCGAATCTCGGCTGCGGCGGCTGCACTTTCGATGGAGGGGAAAATGATGTAGGCCCGTGTGCTCAGATTTAGGTGCACGGTAAAGAACCCCATGTGGGGTAAATTTCCGGAGCCCTCCACTACGGCGTCTCTCATAATCATAAAGTGGTTTTGCGACGTTGATTCTCACATATTATTATCATTAAAGCGTGGAGTAGCCTAAATATTCAACTAGCATGCGCGAGGGGCAATGTTTTTTATGAACTAAGAACTCAATCAAGTTGCAAAAACTGCTAAAGCGTGTGCATGCCGACAAAAAAAATTTGTAACTTCGTTCCATCATATCGCGCTGTTACACCTAAAAGTATAGCTGCTGCGAACGCTACAGTTTAATGCGGCTGTACACAACTACGAAGGGCAGAAAAGTGTACAGCACGCTATACGGATCACCGGAAGCGATGTCGTAGTATCGGACATGAACCGTGAACTTCTATAGTTGTGCATTATCTCGAGGATGCATGCGTAAACAGACATTGAAATTCGCAAGCATGCACATGTGGAGTGCCCCCGTAGGTACTTTAATGCTTATTTTAAATGCGAAGCATTTCCAAGCAAGCATCGGCAACTTTGATCGTATCTATCTATCTATCTATCTATCTATCTATCTATCTATCTATCTATCTATCTATCTATCTATCTATCTATCTATCTATCTATCTATCTATCTATCTATCTATCTATCAAGCCACTTACGTTTGGGTGCTCTCATGGTCGTACCCTTAACTTGGTGTGAACTTAAATTAGCGTGGGAGGGTAAGATGGTTTGACGATTATGACGCACTGGTCAAGGCATGAATAATGTCACAATCCCGTCACAAACGTCGTCAAACACTTCTGGGCAGAGAGTGGCACATACCCACGGGCGGGTGTGTGCCACAGGTGATTGACGCTTAGTATTCACCCAGGAACGACGAGAACACACATGGGCAATTTTTACGCGCGACCGTTAACATATACCCGACATCGGTAGCTTCAACCCTACAAATGCAAAGAATAAATACCAAGGTCCCAGCTGGTATCAAACCCAAGCATTCTGCGTGGCAATGAACTATTTTGCCACAAAGCTAGGCGTGGTCTCTGAACTACTTTTCAAATAGACGCTAATCTTCGTAGAACGTCAATAGTGGTTGTAGTTCTGCCTATACCCAAATTTTTATTATAAACAGTACATGCGGGCTCTTTTGATACAGCCGTCACGTCAGGTTAACGTGAATTGTGATTAGTTGCCATGCGCTGAAGTTAATTTTTGTAGAGGTGTCCAGGGCCAGCATTCTCGCGAGCATCGGCGCTTCATATAAACTTCTGGTGTTGCTAACACGCATGTTCGATTTAGCATCATTGCGTAAGTGCAAACAACTGATTATATAAACATCTGCAACTCTTCAGCATATGTCTGTGCGCAACACCTGCACATATATTTGGTGTCATTTTATGAGGTGTCACTCGATAAAAAAAAATTCCAACATGATCACCTTCACTGGGCAGGCTTCGCATAACATCAATTTTCAGGTACGTGAGATCTGCCAAATTTTTCTTATTCGCGCGGTATTATCTATGAACTCCTGTATAGGCTCGCACAACTAGAAGTCCCGTAGTTTGTCATTCTGCTCATTCTACCAAGAAAAACACGGTGCATTATTCTGGGTAAATAGAACGTAGAGGCTCGAATTAAGTCAAACAACACTGCTTCAATGAACCAAGGATATTCAAGGGCATTCTTCAGAATGATCTAGTATGTTTAAGCATATCAGCACTTCAAATTTTTAGTGTTTTTTTTTCTCATTGTTTGTTTACAAACTGTCTCTACCATTATCAGTTATCTCTCCTTCAACCTTGCAAAAAAGCAACAATTTTGTACTTGGCAAAGCTGCGACGAAAAATTTTGAGCACACAGTTGTGGAGTCTCCAGCAAACCTGTTTTCAATCGAGGTGATTGAACCTTAATCTATATATACGTACGCGAATGTCTATGCATTTGACCCCCATACGAGACGCAGCCGCTGCCACCAGGATTAAAATCCACAATTTGGCGCTTAGCTGAACAGGCCTCGAAGCCAGTCCTGTGCGGCTTTACAGTATGCATGTTTGTCTCCAGTTTCACTTATACGACACTAGGATTAGGCGTGTTGGTATAACATGATAAAGAGTGCTTAAAAGCGCAAACGACAGGAGGGGATAGAAGAGCCGAGACAGCGCTGAGACAGTGCTTTGTCTCATCTTACCAAATCCCCTCCTGTTGTTTGCGCTGTTAAGCACTCTTTTTCACCTATGCGACTATTTGTAAAAAAAAACAATTTTCTTTATGTCTTTCAAAAAGAAGTGGTAAGGAAAAGTTATCCCCCCTGCCTTAAAAGAAACATCTTCCAGGGTTGAATTTTTCGCTTGTTGGTATATGATCTTCGTAGTCAGAAACGCAGGGCGAACACAGGTTTAACACAGGCGTGGCTACAAAAAAAGGCTAATAAGATAAATCATGAATCTGAATCCATCGCATACATGTGTTCCGAGTGCACCCTGTCTTCACTTCCAAGTGATAAATAACTTTGATCTACGTAGAATTGTTATGTGCGGGCTTGGAATGTGATACGATTTAGCAGTTCTATATACAGCAAATCAAACAAATATATTAGAGAAGGAACAAGAAACTTTATTGAAAAAAAAAATGGCCACGTATCTCCGTGCTTTTCTGCAAATGACGTCGAAAGACGACAGTCTTCTGTCTAGAGGCACTATGTGAGATATAGCGCCATCTAGCAGTAATATGAAAAAGCGAAAGTTTTCTTAGAACGCAGGGTCACTGGTAGGTGGCGGCACCGGGTTGTTTTAGTTAAGGTTCCTGAATTTTTTAGCACAGTGTAGGAAACATCCTCTTTCACATTCATAGCGTCGCATTCTTAGCGCAGTGTAATAAACACTTCAGTCTTTATTGTTACACATCTATGCATGTTCTAAATAAAGATACATATTGACAACACTTACGCACTGATGTTGCGCCTCATATATGCGTAATATTTGTTTTTTCATTAACTATATTCTCAAGTAAGGCCAGAGCCACAACATCAAGATGGGTAGGCGTTGAGCAAAGCATAAAAATTTCGCGCGTTGACCTTTTGCGGGTGAAGACAAAGAGACAGACAGACCAAAATTTTTGCATAGGAACATCGCAGAAAAAGCTATATCGTCTTTAAAAAAAGGTAAATGCAGGAAGTTAAGGACGGGATCCCATTTTGTGGCTCCGCTTGCACGAGTGGCTCACTGGGCCTGGTCAAGCAAAGCTATTTGGCTTTGCCTGGCAAGCCGTGCCTTCCATTGCCTGTGTAACATGTGTGTGGTTGGTTGGAGTAGTGTAAGTTAGAACTTCGTGTGTTCTTTTCACGATAACGTTTGCCCTGTGCTATCCCCATGGAGAGACCCCTAACCATACTGGCTGAGAGCTGACATCGCTAAGCCTAATTTCTATCAGTCTGCGTGTGCGCTTACGCGTGGGTGTGCGTGCGTGCGTCTGTGTGCGCGTGTATGTGCATGTGTGTGTGCGGCACACTCACATATTGCTCCGTAGCGACGGAAAAGAACTGAAAAGGGAAAGTATACTTCAAGGAAAAGTTGTTAAAAAAGTAGTGTAAAATGGGACGCTGGCTTCAGTTCGGGCAACATAGTTTAGTATATTCAAACAGTGCGTAGGGTGGCAGGCAAAATAAGCACACGCTGTATCAGTATCGTTCTTCACTTTTTTTTCGCAATAGAGAACCCGCTTGTGACCGCCAAAGCCGCGGCACCGACTGTGCCGACCACATTATGCAGAGCGTTCGACAAAAAAAAAAAAAAAAAACGAAAAGTAAAGCGGAAACAAGGAATAGCATGAGAAGATAAAAATAATTTGTGTGTGTGTTGTTTTCAAAGAAAAGAAAAGTGACAATTGGCGGCCGCACTAGAGCATTTAATAAACAGGCTAATGACGTTCACAGGGCTTAAGTTTGCCCTTTGTATATAAGAAGGAAGGTACAGCAGCGGGCTTCCAAGATGGGGGCGGTGGAGCTGCCACAATGTTGAAGCTATTAGCGGGTGATTTCCGAATATGAACAGTGAAATCGCTGCTTATAAAAGCAGCAGGCGGGGAGCTTTTAAAGGCGCCGCGATTGTTGTAATTTGCAAAACGGGGCTAAGTTCTCGCCGAAGCCGGATCGCCAGATTGAGGCGCATTATGCACGTTTTTATTCGTACTATAGATATTTCTATGTCATCAATTTTTTTATTTTGTTGCAAGAAAAGGCCCTATTGCGTCAGCTCTGCGATATGGAATTGCGCTTTTCGAAGCTCATCATGGAAATGGTTCGCACCAAATTATTACACACATGTGCCTCTGGCTAGCAGTTGCGCTGAAAACCAAAGTGAGCATTACGGTAAAAGACAATGTATGTCGAGCTATATATACACATTCACATGCTGCTTGGAAATGTGGCGTTTGCGAACCCAAGGATATCTCCATGTTAACCGGTCACATGAAAAAGGAGTTTTAAAATTCATAGAAGGACAAGAAAAGAGAAATAGAAATAAGAACGCGATTGCATTCCCCAGGTGCAAGGTAAAGAACTGATTTAAAATTTTGCGATCACAGATTCCTTTTGCTCCTTTTAAATTCTTATAGCTGTTTCCGTTGCTCTGTGTTTAAACAGCTGAATTGACGCCTGTAAAAACACAGTGAAGTCATCAATTCCCAAACTGTCAGTTATTCACTGCTTTTACCACTACATGCTTGTTCAACTTTTTCTGAACGTCATGAAGCTACCACTGCAAGAATACTTATTTTGGTAACTACCTGCCCCTTTGGTTCGTGTTAGCCATAATGAGGATTATTACGCTCATTGGCCCTTTTTTAATGGGCAATGATAGTCACCTAACCAACTGTTCTTTACAGTAACGGTCGAGTTGTTTAAGCTATCGCATTTCACTACGCTGCATACTTTAACGCCATAGCGTTGCAGAGCTAGTTTCTCAGAAATTTCGTTGTCAGCGTCGGCGTCGTTGGCTGTGAGCTTATAATTAGCGTTGTTTGTGAGGGAACATGGAAGATAGGTCCAAATATACAAAAATTAAGAACTTTCGCTTCGAGTGGGAATCGAACAGTGTTGAAAGTAGGCGTTCTATTTCTTGTCATGTTAGTGCTTAAAGCTGTTTGGAAAAGAAAAAAAGAAACGTACACACTAGTGTGATTCAACGTGAGCAGTCTCTTTAACGCATGTAATTGTATTGCGTGGCAGAAGCGTGTCATTTCATTTCAGCAGGCGTCAAAATTAGTAAATTGCGCCACGACTGGGTGGTTTCGGGCCCCACCAATAATGAAGCGTTTAGGCGTAATTAGTAATCTTCATTAGCAATATCATGAGCAAAGTGTGCAGCGAGCAGCTGCACGTGTTACTTTGTGGTCGCGAAGTGGGCACTTTGCCAATCGGCAAATAGAAGAATTGTGGCGTAGTAACCAGTTCGCAACTGTGCCTGCTACGCATTCTCGGTTCGTTTAAAAGGACCTATGGTGTACGCGCGCAGACGTACCTTTCCTTGCAGCACAGTTGAGGTGTTGGCCGAATTAAAATGGCGATTTGAACTGGGATCTATTACGCTTTCCTGCTTTATTTTTGAAGGTGAAGCTCAAAAGTCCCCTGAATTGGTTACTGATAGATTTTTTTTTACCGACACAAGCGTCTATTTCTATGGCGAAGTGTAATCTAGCGCCGATATTACATGGCGCAAAAGCATCGGATAAGACGGGTAGCGCGACCTCCATGAACGCCGCCATTTCCGCGGTTAACCGCCGGACCCAGGTTGCCAAGCTCGTTTTCCTAGAACCATGGTTAGTGGCATAACCCTGGTTTCAAATACCATGTAAGATAACGGAGCATGTATATACACTTTAACCATGGTCTAGGCTGCCTGTGTAACAGGGATGTAAGTCCGCAACAAAGCTGGAGTGGTTAATCTATCCTTCAAGTCTTTTTCTTCAAGAATATTGCAAACAGTGTTCTCTTTTCTATTTTGCCCACGTATTTTAACTTTTTTCCTAAGAAGATTGATGTCTGACGTAAATCGCAATAAACAATGCGGGGTGCTTATTCTCTGGCCAAAGCATTTCTAAACTTATTGCAAGAGTGATTCAGAACACCAGACCATGCATCTTTTTTTTTTTCACCCGGTGACGACAGAGCACATAAGCGAGAGATGAGTGGCCTGGAACGAGTTATTTCCCGACGGTCCCATGTAGACAGCCCCTAGCTGCTTGCCGCAACCATGAGCCTCCTCAAGTTCACTCTACCGCTGCCAACGCTTCTCACATGCAATAGAGTAGAGCTTGGTGCCAAGTGGTGTTATAGCTTCGAGGACCGCTTTCTTCATTTTTTTATTCCCCACCGTCTATTAGAGTAGTCCTCACCTGCAGTCTCTTTTTCTTCTTTCTTTTTTTTTGCCTTCATTTTCGCTGCCTGAGCTAGCGTACTCAATTCCGACAGTTGGGACGTGATGTGGCACAGCGCTCTATTCTCGCTGTTCAAGTGAGGCGGGTGCGAATTGCGACTGAGTATGTGTGCGAAAAAGGCGAAGAAATATAAATGGATAAATAAGCGACAAGTTTCTTGCCTCGCGTTAGAGGACGACTGAAAGGTTGGTGAAGAAAAGAGGCTGTAGGGAGTTGTGATGGAGAATGAGCGTAAGCGAGAAATAAGAAGAAAAATTAGGTCTTAGACAGAATGGGCACTATAGTGGCGAAAGGCTGGGTAGGACGCGAAGGGCGGATGAAAACTAGCCTTGGGGCAAGCCACTCGCTATAGCCCCAGAGTCGATGGCTTCCGAGCTTGATTAGGCCACTGTGAGTTTGGTACCCATCTCCTGGCATAGGCCGAACCCTCCTCTTACTACCCCTCTCTCTTTCTTCACTCGGCAACTACAATCTACAACGCCTACTCATCTTCCTCTCTTTGAGAATAAAACGTAGAAAAAAGCAGCCCGTGCCCACTAAACAAGTTAAAAGT
This sequence comes from Rhipicephalus microplus, assembly GCF_013339725.1. Taxonomy (NCBI): domain Eukaryota; kingdom Metazoa; phylum Arthropoda; class Arachnida; order Ixodida; family Ixodidae; genus Rhipicephalus; species Rhipicephalus microplus. The sequence goes on from NC_051166.1 coordinate 84,454,577, forward strand.
ATCCTTGCCATCTGACCGAGAGAGCTGAACCCCCGCAGGCACTGGCTGGCCCATTTGGAATACCGGTGACTCGGAAGTAGGAGCGCCTTGAAAGGGCGCTTCCCTTTTAGATACCGTTCTAGCTCCCTGTACAAGCCTGAGTTCCTTCTTGCAAGCTACAACAGCGGCGACAGGCACCGGGCCCCAAGTCACGTCGTGCATTAGACCGAGCTCAGCACCCGCTGCTTCCCTGACGTCTTGGGAAGAATAGAATGTGGTCATCGCTGTAGATAACACTGTTTGGTGCGCTCTTATGTTCTTTAGACGTCGTACCCACTCATCATGGAAACACAGCCTTGAATGTGGGCAAGTGTTCCTGATGCGTTCTAAATTCCATCGCTCAAGCGCCCGGGGTGTCCTCCTTCGATGCTGCTTGCTGACGTGCGGCCAAAATGCAGCTAACGAAACACAGGACCTCGGAACTAGTGGCGCGGCTCGCAAAAGTACAAGTATTGTATTGCATTCAAACGGTGTGGGGACGTTTGGGCGCTACAGGGGTACCAAAGTTGAAAGTGAGAGTAGCTGACGCAGAAAAGAGATTGAGCCAGGTCAACTTTATCTACAGTAAAATTGCTTTGACCTTTCACATTGCTCGCTTTCTCTGCTTCATGATGTAGGAAAGCTAGCTTGCCCTATTTTGCACTTGTGATGGCAAAACAGCGCAGAAAATCCGTCTACCGCGTTTGGTTAGCTATACAGGTGACAGGTTGATTATGCCGCTACCTGATGTAGCAGTTTCTCCTCGTCTAAACAGCTTAGATACACAGTGAGTGGCGACATTCAGAGCGGCCGCAAATGCTCATGAACATATTATTTCCGCTATTCATTTCGCTTCGAATCGTGGCTACTGGCAAATTTGAGTGTTGCACGCGAAAAAATCAAGTGCTGCCTTACGTTCAACGATCCCGTTATTGGAGTGGATCCACTAAAACTGCAGCTGTGGAACATTTCCAGGACTACTTTCACAAATGAAAGTGACTTGCATTGGATTTCGCAAAGCAGTAAACCACGACATATTTGGCTGTTATGCTGGCTTGTAGAACATAATCAGTAAAATACCACTGGCAGAGCAAAAGTTTTACTTATCAGATTCAGTTGGCCCGGCTTCGATGGTTCAGCAAACCACACCACGTAGCTCTTTGAGAGAGCACACAGAAAGGAGCTGTGTAGCTGTTTATGTCTGTTTTTAGTTGATATGTGCAATTTTGAAGGCTTCGACTTCACTAGTATGAGCCGTGCTCAAAGAGCTTAAGCGAGAATGCATGTACACATCCAGTGAAGTTTTTCTTAATGTGTTATTTGTGAACGTGAACTGAGTGTAATATATTTAGGCGACCACAGATCGGCCAAGATTACCGCTGCATCTACCATCACTTCGTGATGTATGGCGCGTGCTCAGCGTTGCATGAAGTTGCTTTGCCTGGCAGCAGTAACAAAGCTACCAGCGAAGAGCAACCAAATCATAACAATTGACATAGAGATCCTTGGAACACTGATTCTGGAAAGGGATTGAGCTCAAGTTTTTACAGCAAATTTCAGAACAATGTTTCCACTCTAAGTGGTAGAGAAACAACTTAGCTCGTGTGTTTCAACTTGAAACTAAATCAAGGTCAATTTAATCTTCTTTCTCGTCGCCTGTGTGCCGTCATAACAAAATACATGCGCAGACAAACAGCCCGAGACCCCCAAATTCAGTCACGTAACTCCCACACTGGCAGTACAAAAAGAAGTGTGTTGAGCTTACCGCTGCCTGCTGCACGGGACACCACCACAACATGCTTTAAACAATATAGTCATTGACAAGCTAAGGGGAATAAAAAGTAAACTCTACTGCTATCTATTTTTGTTATACGCGTGTAATTAAATCTGCCCTTTTTTATTACGTAAGGGTTAGCACGAGCCGATAGAAAATTCAACTCTCATCGACCCGTACACAGCATCATCTTCTGCAGTCGCCATTCGGTGCAGTCGAAGTTTGTGAATGTGCTGCGTTTGACGTGCACCGAAGCGACAGCGGGTCGGAGTGTTTTAATAATATGCGGGGCCGTACTTTCGGAAACCACGCTATGATTAAAAGAGGTGCCATAGAGAAGGCCTCCGGAAATTCCTACCATCTGATGTTCTTTAATGAGCACTGACATCGCACAGTACATGACCGACCTACCATTCAGCCTCCATGGAAATGCGACCGCTAGGGCCAAATCGAACCCGCGGCCTTCAGGTCAGCAGTCGAGCACCCTGACCCCTGCTCCACTGCGGTGGGATATAGAGTGTTTTTGCAACACTTTATCACGTTTCGTGGTTTCCGTAGCATTAAGCACTTAGCAACACGGTGGAAGCATGCAAAATAAGGACAATGAGGCCTCGCTGGCCGGGCCTTTATTTGTTATTGCACTATCCTCGACTACTTACAGTCGGTGCTATAGATCGACAATCATGGTTTAAGCGCCTACGATCACGTTGTTGTTGTTGTTGTTGTTGTCGTCATCGTCGTCGTCGTCGTCGCCGCCGTTGTTGTTGTTGTTGTTGTTGTTGTTGTTGTTGTTGTTGTTGTTGTTGTTGTTGTTGTTGTTGTTGTTGTTGTTGTTGTTGTTGTTGTTGTTGGAAGAAGTTTAGACATAGCGAAATGCCTTTCTAATGTATTGGTTCCAAGCGGTCATGCCGGCTGCCCGATATTACAATCCAGCTTATATTACGGCACATACGCAAAGTAAAAATATAACTATAGGAAGAATCGTCGGGTTGTCACCTCATCGTACGCGTGTGACACGTTGAAGCACATGGTGCTTGTTTGAAGGTTCGACCGCAATATAATTTATTGCGTGTCACCATGCAGCCCGGAGTGAAAAGTAATGCCCCGAAATTTAAAGTTTTTGTCAAAAAGAGTGTGTTTCCAGCTCACCTTCCGCGCATAGATTATCGCTTCATCCAGGAAAATACGGCGCATAGCCATTTCTCCGCATATAGCCATAGGCATTCGCGGATATGCTAACCGGGACGCCACGTCCTATCTATTTGAGCTATATCGATGGGCCCCCCAATGAAGTCATGGTGCAGCCAATGAGGCAATGAAGTGCTCGCGTAAATTTCATTCGTTGCCCTTCCTCTGGAGAGCATGGTATATGGTGAGAGGTAGCAGGGCTGTCATAGGAAGAACAAGGCTTGAACCATCCCCGAATTTCGCCAGTAACTGTTTCTCTTCCTCGTCTTCTTCAATTTTATACTCCCCCAAAGGAAAAACAAAAGAGAATATGCAAACGCATTGGAGGAGCACGGAAGAGCGATTAATCTTACCCGGCGTGTTTCGACTGAATGTGCTTCGAGGCGTAAAAAGGTGCATTGCACGAGCCGTCGGCGGAGAGAATCCTAATGCCCACTCACCACGCTTCTTGTTCCAAACTGTTCCGAAGTAGCGCGGAAGTGGCTCGTGCCTTAATAGCCACTCGAGCACCAGGCCAGGCTCTCTGACTAACGGGCTATTAAATTTAGTGCCTCCTGCTTTCTATTCCCTTCCACTCGTCTAATCACTGTTTCGCCGTGGCTGAGCCACTCGATCAAGCCAGTGACACTCAAAGGGGGAGAGGACAGCATTATAGATTTACGTGCACCGGCGCTGCCTCTTGCTCGTTCTCTCGTTGCATTCTGAACTAGGGCTTGACCACTCGGGTTTGACTCCCGTCGTCTTTAAGCAAGACGTGGGCGCCGTCCGCCATCTGCCTCGCCAAGATATGCGCGGCCAACTCATTCTCTGCGTTCGGAGCTCGTTTCAACCATCATAACAAAAAGGACATTGCCACTGACGTTAAATATCGTCTTAGTGTAGCAGTTAATGCCCATCTAGTCAAGCGTTGGGCCTGTGGCACTCTTATAGCTGTAGTCACTGCTAATAGCCCCTTCAGAACTTCGAATCAAAGAAAATAACTCGGCCATTGTCTCGCGGGCATTCAGTAGTTGGGGTGTTGTTTTAGATAAGGCACGTTCCCATTTTATTAATTTTTTTCACACAATAAGGTACACGAGCAACTAAATTATATCGTCACATCACACAAAGAGACACCTCATTGACATATATTGCCCTAATCATCACGCACGCAGAGAACACACAAACGGAGACTTCAGGACATGTAGACGACATCAGTCGCGTGGTAATTATCGGTGGCTTTAGGCATGAATCGCGCTAGCTCAGGAAATGAAATGGAGAAAATTGAAAGTGCAGCACCGAGGTAAAGATGGGAAGTTTGCAATGCAGGGAAAAAACAAAGACGCTGGCTTGAATAGGAAAATACTGGCAAACTACTTAACAGTTCAAAATGCAGATAACGGAATATATTGATAGTAAATGAGACAAACATTGTGATGAAAATGTCGACTGCTTACATAGCCCGCGCCGACTGCATCTTCCGATTCATCGGACAGTCTAATGTAACGAGGGTGCACTATATGAACATGGTCTTGTCACCTCAGAAGAGAAAATTCAAACTTGTGTTCGTCGTTTCAAAACTGGTACCTTTATCGATTAATTACTGCCAATGTTGTGAAAGTTGTGCAGTTGATCGTCATTTTTCTAATAACGTGAGTAAGCACGCAGTGCAGTTCTAAACTCTGTTAAAGCGCTATTTCTCGGTTGGCACTGCCTGGACGACTGACTGTGCAGATATGACTTGCGCACAATAGTGCATGGCGTCTAACAGTTTACAAATGTAGGAGCTAAGCTAGTTGGTCTGTGTTTTTGATGGCCAAAATTACAGCGCGTGAACACAGGATTAAAATGGTACAGAGTAGAAAATAGCACTAAGACACGTTCCTGTTTTACTCTGTCCAATTTCTTCCCCCTTTGTTCATTCTCTGTTATATTCACCGTGTAGTTCTTATCGCAATATGCGCCGCAATTATTCTCAACATATGATTATATCTCACCTTAAATTTTTAATAGCAGACATCCGAAATACATCCAGCCATTGTTTTCTTTTAATGTGTATTGCATACCCCCAAAGTTCATAGGGGGACAGGTCACCACGGTGGTACCGTGGTCGGAGCGATCAACTACTGACAAAAAAAAGGCGAATTCATTCCGTCCACAGCGGCAGCATTCTCGATGAAGGCGAAACTCTAAAGGCCCGTGTACCTTGATTTAGGTGAATATTAAAGAACGCCAGGTGGTTGAACTTTCTCGAGCCGTCAACTGTGGCGTACCTAAAAGTCATATTGTTGGTATGGCATATTAAGCCATATAAGTCATTAATATTACTTTGGGAAGCCTGCGAGCAATTCCTTCATTCAAGTGCAATCACCATTACCTCAATATTGAGACAGGCGTAGTTTATTTGGGTGTTTTTTTTTTTTGCGACAATCATTCCAGGAGCTCAGCAGCATGCTTCTTTGTGAGACAAACGAGGAAATACACACGAAAGAGACGAGAAAAGAAACGTTGCTAAGTTGTCGTAACGTTTTCAGCCAAGTGGGCTTCTTGCAGATTTCGTGGGTAGTTTTATGGAAACGGAACGCTCTTATTTAAGAAAGCGTTCTCACGTGCTTACCAGGAACTAAATGCACTTGATTGCTGACTCGTGTCCATAACCAACAAACATGCTGAACATTGAATTCTGGCGCTGTTCACTGAAGTATACTTGTGAGGAGTGTTTTCCTGTGAATAACATTTCGTGTTGACTCGTTTGGTCATTCTAGCAATCATTTATACATTTTACTCATTAGAACCTCATTCGAGCAAAGCCGAATCAGGACGATATATTAGGTCGTTATATCCGATATTTGCTGCAGCAGTGATAAAAAATTGGCTTTCAGGCAATCATCCCAGAAACAAAAACGTCAGGGTGCCGCCTTTCATCACCTGATATTTCCATTATATTCATTCAGCGGCCTAGTCAGCCAAATAAATATGTTTCTCTTTTTTTTTGCAAAAAAAAAGAAACGTGTGGATGCGAATTTTTAACTTTCAATACGTGTTTTACAGGGTATGCTTCCTTTCAAAAATATTTCTTCATTGTAGCGGACATTCGCATATCTGCCATGTTTTAGATTTCATAATGAAAGAATAAATGCATTTAAATGAGGTGTGACAAACGGAAGTGCATATTTAGTTCGCTATAACTGATCAGTCGTTATATCAGCGGTCGTCATTGCGACGAAATGTATATACATATATATATATATATATATATATATATATATATATATGTGTGTGTGTGTGTGTGTGTGTGTGTGTGAGAGAGAGAGAGAGAGAGAGTTCATTACATTTGTGCCCTCTTCATTTTAGTGTCGGGTCATTTCTTCTATCCGGCCGTCAATTTCATCTTAGCATTGCATAAAATTTATAACCTACATTATATTTTGTTGATTGTATATGTCAAGTACTAGTATTATTTGCCTTCTGCATTCTTCGTTTGTATCGACGATATTCATGTTCTCTTATTGTGCGTGTGTTCGCTTTTAACTATGTTTGTTTTGTTTATATTTCTGGTAAAACTATTGTATGGCTCAACTGTCTTGCTCTTGAAGAAGCTCATCATAAATGAATAAACAAAAAGTTACAGCTTTGCCACAAAGACGAAGCAATGAACGCGATAGCAACAAATTGGAAGGTCACGCGCAGAATGTCAAACAGATCGAAACATGCCCCGCGTTTCTCGCGCACAAATGACGCACGAAACGTACTTACAGGCACAGATGAACGCGAATAAGCGTTACAGTTTTACTTCGCTGTGTATGAAAAGCACGCGCTTTTCGCAAACGGCAACTGCAATGATTGCAGTGACCTTTGTGTACCCGGTAACTACAACGGAATCGTTCGAAGTAATGCCCAAGTAGGCCAAGATGTACGATCCTCCCCTCTTGCCCACCGCGACATATGAGCGTGCGAGAAATCGTCCACTCCCCTTCTTTTTGCGGGCCAAAGTACGCGTGAAAGATGAGAGCCGCCGCACGCTTATTGCGCCATCTTGCTGATAATCCTGAAAACCCGATAGCTCCCCCACCCCCCGAGATGCGCGCCAGCAGCGGTAAGTGATAGATATAAGTAGCTTGCCTCTCGGTGGCTCTCCCACCTGGGGTTAAAACGTTTTCTTGAAACTTCACACAGGCGCACTACCTGTGAAAAAAATGGCTTGAACAATGAGGTATGTTTGTGCCGTAGGGAGTGAAATGCATTTTATGCAATAAAGCAAAAACTTTGGAACACGTTTTTGTTGACTGTTGAATTGTTGTATTACAGTGGGATGGACTACAGATAACTTTGAAGAAGGAGCTAGCAATCGACGCCCTACAGCATTTGTTTTATGCCTGTTCAAGGAAATTGTGTCCCGTATGACCTCTTCATGTTTCTAGGTCTTCATAGCATATGGAAGTCACGTATGGATGTACAACGTGCTGAGCCCAGAGCACGATCGGTTAACGCTCATTTTGTTGACCAGGTAGTGAAGCTAAGAGAAGTGCTGGAACACCGAGGAACCAGCGATGAAATGCTTAGTTTATTAGACCCATTGAAAGTGATTAAGGTGCATAAGTGAATACAGCCTGCCTTACGCACCCTAGTGCGTGATGTGTGACATATGTATATATGCATAAATTGTATTTAAAGTGTAATAAAGAAAAAATACCTCTCGGTGTCTCAGTGGTTAATGCCTCGCATTCACGACGCGGAGGCCCCACGCTTGATTCTGCGCGCCAAAGCTTTTTTCTGATTTTTTTCTTGCGCTTTCATTTATTTAGATATGTATACATATACGGTGCAGGACGCTGACGCCGACGCCGGCGGCGAAATCCAGCCGAGCGTGTCCATTTATTTCTATCGCAATAAAAATAAATAAATAGATAAATAAATAGGTAAATCTGCGGTGATGAATGACTCGTGTGATCGGACTCTTCGGCTTGCCTCGTGGGTCGTCACACCAGCGTGGGTCGTACCCTTACCTACAACACCACATCGCGCACTGGCGTACTTCATCAATGAACCGAGTTAAATCTTCAGGTACAAGGCACTTGCGTTATTCAGCCGTAAGACCATCTTGCCCTTTTAATAAACCCGGACCAGAGCGAACGACCGAACGACTTCAGTTCCTCGCAGCAGCTGACCGTTTCCCGATCGACAGATGGAGCTGCATTCAGACGAAAACGTGTGAATGGCGACATACAGAAAATGAGGTCAGTGCGACTGTAGCACTGAGTGAACGAAGACGAAACTAGAAAAGAAAGGAAGAAACAAAGAAAGAAAGAAAGGAAAATAAGAAAAAAAGAAAGAAAGAAAGAAAGAAAGGAAGAAAGAAAGAAAGGAAGAAGGAAGGAAAGAATGAAAGAAAGAACGAACGGATTGGTAAAGAGCTTTCACGCGCATTCCCCGAACGCTATCAGCTCTCGGGCGTAAACATTTGCGGGCTTTCAGGTTTTACGCGAGACTCCCGAGGCTGCGCCTCAAAGAAAGGTTGGTGGCTTCATAAGAAATCAAAGGGACGCCTTTTCAGAGCGCGCGTTCCCTTTGTCCAAAGGAGCAGCCTGCAAAACGGAGCCGGAGAAAATTGTTCTTCTCAGTTCACAGTAACATACGGTCTCTCTTCCTTTCTTCCACCTCACCCATTCGCAGCTCTCGATGACTGAAGTGAATGACAGCGACGCTGAAAGCAAAAGAGGAGCGCGGTGGGTCTGTCTCGCCGCTATCGGGAGACTTACGATAATAATAAATACGATATTTGGAGAAATACTGCAAAAGAAACAAACAACGCGTCTGGAAACATTGTCAACGCTCTCCTCTGAACAGAACCTGAGAACAAAAAAAATTGTTTTGTAGCTCATGAACACCAGAGGCACATTTTGTGCTTGTGTAAAAGCTCCTCAGGTTTTAGCACAACCTTTCGCATACTTTGCTTATTCGGCTGCTGAGATCTTACGGTGTAGACAGTGTGACGTGGTTGAGCCCACAAAATTGAGGACTGAAAGGAAGGCTTTGGGGACCGCAGCACGCTTTCATGGCCTGTCCAAACTCCCACCCCAGGCTACAGATGTATTCGAGTCCCGCGCACAGACCTCAAAGCATTTCTTTTTGTGCCCTCCATTATCAGATTCGCTTCTTAGAGCCGGAAACGCGGGATTACAATGATGCATGACGATGACTTGTGAAGGGAAGAAGTTCAATGAGAGTGACATCGTTCGCATTAACCAGTGTCTAATCGTTGTTGTGAAGTCAGTGCGACGTTCCAAAATTTTTGCCGACGCTGTGCCGAGGATTTTCCACGGGCGTAAGGCGTATTTGTATAGTGCAAAAAGGTGCAGAGCTCGCCCACCTACCAAGCGCCAACGGGAACCATCAGTTGAGCTGGATACTGTGGCTGCATTGACGCTGTGCATGAGCCCTTTTGACTTAGCCGCAATCAATAATGAGGCATTTAATGAAGGTGAACACACTAGCCGACTCTTGCTCGTTCTCTGCCAGTAGGTAATACAGAAGCTCGGCGAGTGAAACGTTCACCGTTTTCGTTTACACAGGCACTGAGATAAACAAAAGCGTAGAGGTGATATTTTAAACAGGCGGAGCTACATACGGTTCCTCACAGCTTTAATAGTTCAAACCACACATGTGTTGCATGGAACAGGGACTTTAGCGTTATACCAATAAAACTTTGCTAGGGAAAAGGGGCAAGAGAGGTTGCACCAAAATGCTGTACAAAGCTTGCGCAAGCTGTAAAACTCTGAAAGGTCATTTTTTGATATCAGTGCATCATGAGCACGAGAAGATAATTTCTTGCGTCACATGTTCACACCACTGGCGTGGGACGCAGACAGTCAATTTTCACGTTTGAGGAGGCATGTAGGGTTTTTGCCTTAACAGTGAAAACAATAAAAAAGGGCCGGAAAATACAACATAAGTAAGCAACGCAGTAGAGTAAAGGACTGGGAAACTACATTGCATGGCCAACCGAACTGAGAACGCGCTCTACCACCGTAGTGATAAATCAACGCAAAGCAAAACACGAAAACGAGGCAACTGTCATGTGAAGTGTAGCTTGATCTTCATCACTTTCTAAAATCAAAACACTGGTTCGCAGCTGTTGTTTTAGTAAACACGAGGCAATTTTAAGATTATATCTTCGTATAGAAACGCCCAATGTTTATAGAGCCTGAAATATTGGATATGCACAGTCAAAAGTGGCAACCACTGCACTTCCGCAACGCGATAAGAACCACCAGAATCGTTAAAACACTCTGGATATTACACAATTTTTGACTAGATGCTTAAAAAAACATGCTTTTATAGCGGTAGGATTTCTTACAATAGAATTAGCATACCGTCGAGTTTCTAGCCTCAAGGCCTCGTTCGACGCAAAATTTCACTGTATTGGAGCTTTGCCGAATTTTCGTGAAGCTAACATCACTCTCAAGACGTATTGAACCTTCACGGATACACTGAATAACATTTCACAGCTCCGTCACGTGCCGTACAATTGGCTCCACCGTGGATGAGGGCACCCCTAGTGGTTGCTTCTGTCTCTATATCAAACTTTCGCCGAAGCTTCATGACCTGTAAAAGTATTGAAGGACTCCGGTTTCACCTACGCCTAAACTTGGAGAGCCTCGCTTGTAGAGCCGCCATTACGCTGTGTGCTAGAAAACGCCTGCAAAGACTTGAAACATTGTCGGCTAAATCTACGAAACCAAACGAGAGAGAAAAAAAATGACAGAATGTCCACAGGGTGAATGATCGAAAGTGGGGTGAAGCTGGGTCCGCACACCGCTGCCGCACCGCCGCAGCCTCCCGTTGTCATACTGCAGAGTCCTCGTGGCGCCACCGCGCAGCTTCGCGGTGCGCTTTTGTCTCACGCACCTGCACGATGGGATCTCTTCTTCGAGCGCAAGCCGCCGCCGCCCTGCGCGCACGCCGCTCAGCAGCGTTGTCCATCCTCCGTCGCCGAGCCTCTTGATGTGTGCACGCGCCAAAACGGCGCTTGTATTGTACTATAGAGCGCCACCTGGCGTACGGTGCCACCGAAGAAACGCGATCGTAGTCGTGTGATTGTCTCTTTCTCATTCCGTACGTGTGACTTCAATCCTTCTTTTCTACAAGTAACTCCCTCCAGGGTCATACAGTTTGCATTTTTGAGCGTGTAGTACAAATAGCACACTCTATGGCTGGTTCAAGAATTAACGAGGGGTGGTTACCCACAGTGTGGACGCACAAACCACGCCGTAAGGGGCTTCACCCCTAAAACAAAAAAAAAAAGGCAGATCCTATATGCAGCGGGAATCGATGATATGCGAAGCATGAATGAGAAATGTTGATATGTCACTTTAAAATCAGCACAACGTTACGAAGTGGAGGTAAATGATGGCGACATGGCTTCCATGTCATGATTATCATGTTTGGATGTGTCGTTTACCTTCGTCATCTATTCACGTCACGTGATACCAAATTTAGTATATGTGGAGCTAGCGGAACGGCCGCGAGCACGATATCAGCGTGGTATGTTGTCATGTTCTTACATGACACGTTTGATAGGATTATCAAGTTTGCAGCAGTCATATACTTTCGTCATCCATTGAGGTCACGTAACACCAAGTTTGATATATGTGGAGCTAGCAAAATGGCCGCGAGCGCATCATGAAGGGCCCAATAAACACCAATGTAACGTTGAAGCACGCTGAGCACAGCGACGCTACGTTATCAAAACGCGAGCAGTCTATAGTCTGACGCTAGACGTGACGGGCGCGACCAGCGTCCGTCGGCGTGGCCTGACGACAACCGGCTTGAAATGTGACATGCTGCATTTCGCGCCGATGCGTTACCTAGACACCAATGCATCTTCCTCGTTTGGTGACGGAGTGACGCCGGACGCGCTGAAACGTGCATTCGTCAAAGCAACGCAGCGCGCCGTGCACCTGCGAGTATATGGCAGGACCGGCGCCTGGCGTGGCAACGCCGCGGCTTGACGCGACTAAATAAACGACGGTGAGCACGCGCACCGCGTCACGTCGAAACGTATTGGCGCCTTGATTGTGGCATGTAGTCATGTTCTCACATTACACGCATCTCATAATCATCATGTTTGCACCAGTCACATACCTTTGTCATCTGTTTACGTCATGTAATACCAAATTTGGCATATGTGAAGCTAGCGAAGCGGCCGCGAGCGCATCGTGGGCGCAGCATGTAGTCATGTTGTTACATGACACGCATGTCGTTGTTATAACGTTTGGATGTGTTATTTACCTATGTCGTCCATTCCCGTCATGTAATACCGAATTTGATGCATGTGAAGCTATAGAAACCACTGAGGACGCTTCATAAGCGTAACATGTAGTCATGTTGTTAGATGACACGCATCTCATGTTTATCATGTTTGCACCAGTATCATACCTACGTCATTCATTCACTACCGCAATACCAAATTTGATATAAGTGAAACTAGCGAAACGGCTGCCAGCGCGTCATGAGCGTGGTATGTAGGAATGTTGTTACATGACACGCATCTGAAGATTATCATGTTTGCACCAGTCACATACCTTCGTCATTCATTCACGTACCGTTGATTTGATTGATTGATTGATATGTGGGGTTTAACGTCCCAAAACCACTATATGATTATGAGAGACGCCGTAGTGGAGGGCTCCGGAAATTTCGACCACCTGGGGTTCTTTAACGTGCACCCAAATCTGAGCACACGGGCCTACAACATTTCCGCCTCCATCGGAAATGCAGCCGCCGCAGCCGGGATTCGAACCCGCGCCCTGCGGGTCAGCAGCCGAGTACCTTAGCCACTAGACCACCGCGGCGGGGCCATTCACGTACCGTAACACCAAACTTGGTGTATGCGAAGCTAGCGAAACGGCCGCAAGCGCGTCATGAGTGTGGCCTCTAGTTATGTTGTTACATGACACGCATTTCATGATTTTCATGTTAGGGTCTGTCACTTATGTTCGCGATTCAGTCATATCATACCATTCCAGTTTTGCAACAGGCCATGTGAACGATACCACCGCAAGAGCTGCAGGACCGTGAAATGTAGATCATGACACTCATTACAAACATTTCACGATTTTCATGTTATGACTAGCGAATCGTGTTCTTCATACAGTCATGTTGTGTCATGCAAGTTTGGTATCGATACCATTATCGAAACGACCAGGAGAGCTAAAAGTCGTAGGTGGCTAGATAGATAGATAGATAGATAGATAGATAGATAGATAGATAGATAGATAGATAGATAGATAGATAGATAGATAGATAGATAGATAGATAGATAGATAGATAGATAGATAGATACGCTCAAAGTCGCCGAAGTTCACTAAGGAATGCTTCGCATTTAAAACAAACGATGCCCTTGTTGCCAGACATTTAATAGCACCCTTGGCTAAATCCATTGTGTTATTTTGCGTGAATCCGAATGCGAAAAAGAGCTTGGCATTCTCCGTTCACGGACGCAGCTCAGATGGAAAAAATCGTTGACGTTGCCTACGCAATGCGCCATCCGCCACGGAAAATCCGCCGCGGAAAAGACAGATTTGGTCCTTCATGTGGACACACCCTTAAAGAGCACTGACAATTTCAACATCGAGATGTGCCCACCATTCAATCACTTGATATGCATAGGTCTTCTTGGCCAAATTTTAATGGCGTACATTGCGTCGAAGTTATTATTTCGATGTCAAAGAGCGTAGAAAAGCTAAGGCGAAAAAACGAAAAATAGACTGCCCTGCGACATCAACACTAGTGTAACGTGTTCGGTGTGATATATTCCACAAATACCATCTTGAGGAACAATATGCTAGTAAAGATGACGTCGGCGATCTCTGAGTGTTTTGGGAGCCGACTCCCAGCCATCATGTCAGTGGTGGCTCTCCTTGCTGTGTTGACACGTGCGTGCGATTCATCGTGTCGCATCAACTTATTTGCGTTGTGCTCCAGTGCATGTGAGTACGATCATTCAGAGCGACAATACGTGCCAGAATGTCGGGGAATCGCTGCGTTGCGGGAACCTGCACGTCGAAAAGCGAAAAAAGCAGAGGGCGCCTTTCGAAGCCACGAACCCCAAAGCAGCCAGTGGGTTGACTTCGTACGCGCCGTTGGACAAAGTGACTGGAGGCCTGTGAAGAACAGTCACATTTGCTCCCTTCACTTTGCAGCGAGCTGCTACAGGGTAAATCCTGTGTTGGCGAACCAGTTGGGTTTCAATAGCAGTACGAGCCCTCTTCTCGAGGCCGGGGCTATTCGTATACCGTGTGCCCTGCTGCAGCTGAAAGAAGCGATTCACTCGCCAAACGTCCGCGACATGAGGTGCGTAGTTGGTGTTCCTGAGCTCCGACAGTATGGTCTGGACTGATAAATGCATTGCATTTAACGCGAAGCTTGTCAAGCAAGGATCGTCGGGAATCGCGGCGATACCCAATTCCAGGTCGCTGTAGTCATCACTTGCCAATGTTGACCACGACGACGGCGATGACGACAATGTTGGCGACAGAGGCATGTCTACCCATTCAGAGACACAGCTGGACTGACTGTACGCGCGCTCCTAAGACAAAACACCAGTGTGACGTCACCATTTTTTTGTGAAAGCGACATCAGCTGCGCAGCGGCCTCGACGTGGTCGCGAGGTAGCGTTGCCAGCACTAAAAATTGGCGAGGTTTCCAACCATTTTGAACCATGTTCGATAGGGAATATATTAATCAATATTACAGATACTCATTCGTCACTCAGATGCGTTCTAGGCCGTGAATCGCTACTATGGGGTCGATAGCTACTGGTTAATGCAAATATCTTGACATGAGCGAATTCGATCTCACTGCACCTTCAACTCGCCTCGCTTCTCCTCTTGCTATCACTACACTATGCTTTATTATCTCTGCTTCTTTCTGTCCGCCGACACACAGGTCGCACGATCGAATTCTGGCTGCGGTGTCTGCATTTTCGATAGAGTCGGAAGGGCTGTAGGCCTGTGTGCTCAGATTTGGGCGCACTTAAACAACTCCAGGTGGTCCAAATTTCAGGGGGCCCTCCGCTACGGCATCTCTCATAATAACATGGTGTTTTTGTTATGTTAAACTCCACATGTCAGTCTTTCTCTCCGCCCATGCTTTCTTTTCCACCCCTTGCTATCTTAGATGGTTATGCTATGTATAGCATATATAGTACGTGGTTCTAAGTTTGCACGCGCTGCCTTGCTGCAGTTTAAACTTGTCTGCTCGACTAAACTTTGCCCGTTTGAGCTCGACATTAATAGCTTCGCTGTAAAACTCTGGTGCAAGGGAATAAGGCCGTTTCATAAGCTGAAGCGGTTTTCGCACAGTCTTGTGTGAACACGAAGCGATGATAGTACAGCAAGTAGAAAGGCCTAGACGAACCGTTTCGTCAAGTTTGCTGAGACAGCGTGTGTTCCAGTGCTCAGAACCCCGCCCTTATGTTGAAAATTCATACTTGCTGTTCGAGCGACAAAGTCCCCCACCCTTACAGCGCTATTTCGCCTGCGGGTATACGATGTGCGAAGGGGGGCTATCGGTTTGAAATTTTCACCAAACTGAGGCGAAAAAAAAAGAACCCTAAAGAGCGCCCTATATTTTCTATCGCAATAATAATCTGCAGGTTGTCTTTGCGCCAAACCAGATATGATTATGGGCGACGCCTTAGTGAAGGACCCCAGACGTTTAGGCCATCTGGTGTTCCTTAACGTGCAGTCACATCGCACAATACACGGGCGCTTGCAAGAATAATTCGTGAATGTAGTTAGTAAATGGCTACAAGTACAGAGACCTGAACTTCTTTGTGTTTTATTCAGTCATTTGTAAAATTTTTCTTACAGGCACTCGCACCATATGACCTGGCTGTCATAACTGACTTACGGGCACGCATATTAGTTTCAAGAGTTTCTTCATCATGAAAATACGCACTCGGGACATATTACTGTCATATTAAGCTGGGCTTCTTTTCTTGCCCCCCTACTGCGTATAACTTCATTTCTCATTGCTTCCAGTGTGGAAGGTATTGCAAGCTCTGTGTCCCTCCTCTTGTTTGGCACTACCTCTGCGATTGGTCTACCTTTGACCAAGCGACCATGTCACTGATCACATCGTCACGTGTTGTTACATTATGTGACATCCTATATTAATGTGGTGACGTAAAATGGCGACGTCATTGTGTAATGATTTTAACACACGCTCACGCCAACACTGCCGAATTTTAGTGGTTGATTGGGCATCTAAGCCTTTCGCCTTAGAAAAAAAGATTGACCGGCTAAGTTAAGGTTAGTGCAGCGTTCAGCACGATTCGCGGTGCCACTTTTTTTCTTGACTTGGCTACCAAAGCATCCTCCCCTCGGGTAGGCCTGCACACGTATATATTGTCAAATACATACGTATACACACGTATGTATTGTGTATACTTTAGTGCGGTGAAGCGTCCGCACGAAACCTAAATGTCCAGATTTAGGGTCGTCGTGCATGACACTCATAATAACGGTTCGCAGGCTCTCCGGGACCACTAGAAGGAAACGCGCGCCACTGCTGAAGAGGTTCCTTTTGAACAACAGTTCATCACGCATACAGAAATGGTGTGCACTAGTGGAAGCGGATGCAGCGGCGAATAGTGGTGCTAGTTTAGCGTCCTTCCGCTGTTCTGCTCTGAAACTGGGATAGTCCGGGAACGTAGGCGAAACAGACGCTACAAGCTGGTCAAGGTCATCGGATTCACAGTCCGTTGTGCTAAGTGGCATACGTGAAAGACAGTCCGCGTCAGCATGTCGACGACCACTCTTGTAAGCGACGGTAAAACTGTACTCTTGTAGCCGGAGGGCCCAGCGCGCAAGGCGGCCACAAGGGTCACGAAGGTTGATAAGCCAACACAACGAGTGGTGGTCGGTTACGACTGTGAATGGGCGTCCGTACAGGTAAGACCTAAACCGCTGAATTGCAAATAATACCGCCAGGCATTCTTGTTCCGTAACAGTGTAGTTTTGTTCCGGCCTGCCTAGGGAGCGACTTGAGTATGCGATGACGTGTTCGCGGTCGCCGTAACGTTGTACTAGGACGGCTCCAATACCTATGCCGCTAGCATCCATATGAAGCTCTGTCGGAGCAGAAGGACTGAAGTGCTGAAGGACGGGTCGTGACGTCAGCAAAAATTTCAATTGACGGAATGAAGAATCGCACTCTGGATTCCACTCAAAGGAATTGTCCTTTCGTAAGAGGCATGTGAGAGGATACGCAACGTCGGCAAACTTTGGAATAAAGCGGCGGAAGTACAAACAAAGCCTCAGGAAACTACGAAGCTCCTTGAAGGAACGTGGCGCATTGAACGCCTCAACTGCTGCTGTCTTCTGGGGGTCAGGGCGGATGCCATCCTTGTCAACGAGATGCCCGAGGACAAGTGTCTGGCGGTCTCCGAAGTGGCATTTCTTCGAATTTAAAATTAGGCCAGCATTTCGGATGCAGTTCAAAACAGTATCCAGACGAGAGTTGTGTTCTCTGAACGTGTGGCCAAAGATGACGACGTCGTCATAGTAGCACATGCAGATGTTCCACTTCAAGCCACGCAGAATGGTGTCCATAAACCTCTCGAACGTTGCCGATGCATTGCACAGTCCAAATGGCATCACGTTGAATTCAAAGAGCCCATCAGGGGTTACAAAGGCAGTCTTTTCCTTGTCCTCTGGGTGCATCGGAATTTACCGATAACCGGATCGTAATTCTACGGAGGAAAAATAAGAGGCCGAATGTAAGCAGTCTATTGCGTCCTCTATACGGGGCAGCGAGTATACGTCCTTTTTAGTCACGGCATTCAGTCGGCGATAGTCAACGCAAAATCTCCAAGATCCATCTTTCTTCTTAACAAGGATTACCTGTGCTGCCCACGGACTGGCTGACTCTTGTACCACTCCCTTTTGCATCATTTCCTGCACTTGGTTGTTGATAATTTGTCTTTCTGACGGGGAAACACGATATGGCTTTTGGCGAATCGGACATGCCGCGCCAGTGTTGATGGTATGGCGCGTTCGAGACAGGGGGATAGGGATTACTTTGCCCTTCTGCGCAAAGTCAAATACCGAAACGTGCTTCAACAGCACATTCAATAAAGTTCAGCGCTCGCTTGAGCTAAGCGACTTATTTATCGTTGCCATAAGCGCTCCGTCCAAATTGTGACAACCAGTTCCGTCACGTTCTTCCGGCACGTCTGTGAGCTCGACCACTGATAAGGGCGCGTGTTCTTTGCTGACCGAAGCTAATTTCAAACCATTGAGTAGTGTCACGGGCTCAGAGGAACAGTTTACAGTCCATAGGCCAGTTCGTCCGCCATCTATCGACACCAAACAATGGGGAACCAACACATTCTTCTTCACGCAGTTTATGTGCACTGGTTCTACGCTCGCATCGAAGCTGCCAGAATCCGCGCCGCGACAAACAACAGGAACACGTACGGTAGACAACGCAGGTATGAACGTATCACCACAGACACACAGCGTAATTTGATTATTCACTGGAGTTTCCAGAAGTTCTGACGACATCTGGCCACTCACAAACACTTTCCCCGTGCGACAGTCTACAGTGGCACCACATTCTCGCAAGAAGTCCATGCCGAGAATGACATCATGTGTCAACCGAGGAATAATCGCAAACTCTGTCGTTATCATAAGACCTCCCAAAAATACTTCAGCACTACACACACCAATAGGGTGCAACGGCTCTCCACTCACTCCACAGAACGTCGAAGTTTCATCCCAGGTAAAAACAACTTTCCGCCCTAACACGTCTTTAAAGGAAGCACTCATCACGGAAATCGTTGCACATGTGTCCACCAAGGCCATCACAGGCACATAATCCACCAAAACACGCACTTTGTTTTTAAACATACACACAGGAGGTATTTCTGGCGGTAGCACGTTTCCAGCGACCTCACCCTCATTGGCCACGCTGGCTAGTTTTCCGGTGGCGAAGAGGGCGCTTTGCGACGCAGCGGCGAAGGAGAACGATGAGCACGAGGTCGCGGTGGGGGCGTTAAACTCCTGTCAGATGCCGGGGAGTTGTTGCGGAAGTTGCTGGGCCAATAGTTGTCATCAGGTGGTATGTGGGCCGGCCGCCGGACACCATGAGGCTGTTCGAAGGGTCGGGAAAAGTCGGATGGTTGGTGATACTGAGGAGTCACCCGACGGTTGCAAAATCGCGATATGTGGCCTGGCACACCGCAGGAATAGCACACCGGCCGAGGTCGAAACGTTGGTCGCTCGTCGTTGCATCGAGCGTCATCATTTGTTCTTGTGTAACGGATGTACTGGTCGGGTACGTCGTACCGAGACGTCGGGTGTCGAGGAGGCATGCGCTGAGAGCGTCGGTCATACCGTGACGCGGGAAATGTGGTTGTCATCCTTGACTGTGGGGCTGGGCTGTACTCCACAGTTGCCGCGCTCATCGTCGGTTGCCATGGGGTCAAAGGAGGCACATCCATAGCCTCACGTGGCAGACACAACTCGCGATGGTCAGCTGTCGAACACGACATTTCTCGGTGGGACAGTTCCTCACGAACAATCTGTCGAATGGCAGAAAAAAGGTCGAGGCCAGGATTCGTGTCCACACTGGCAACAGTTGTAACGTTAGCCAGCCGACCAAACTTGGGCGCAATTCGACGCATCTTGAGTGTTTCAAACGTTCGGCAATGCTGAATGACGTCGGACACAGAACTGAGGTTTTCTTTTCCAATTAGAAAATTATACACGTCCTCAGCGATCCCTTTGAGCAGATGCCCAACTTTGTCCTCTTCCGACATGGTAGCACAGACCACCTTGCACAACCTTAACACTTCTTCTATGTAAGTGGTGCATGTCTCACCTGGTAGCTGTGCCCGTTGCGACAATGTTTTCTCAGCCCGCTTTTTTCTAGCAACCGAGTCGCCGAAACACGCCCTGAGCTCTTCAACAAAAAGATCTCACATCGTGAGTGCGTCCTCGTGGTTCTCGTACTTTACCAGTGCGGTGTCGGTCAGGGAGAACACTACGTTGGCTAGCATAGTGGCTGCATCCCAACCGTTGGACTTGCCCACACGTTTGTATTTGGTGAGCCAGGCGTCGACATCTTCTTCGGCTTTTCCTGCGAAGGGCGGTGGAACTCGGTAGTACGGAAGCGGCCCAGACGGTTCCGTCCTGGAAACGCCTGCTTCTTCGGGCATGTCGAAGTCACTCACGGCAGATGGTGGGAGACCAGCAAGTCGACGGCTTCGTAGAAGCTGTGGCAGTGATCGTTCCGTAGTTGAAGCGCTTACCCCGGCTCCTCCACCACTCTGTTACGTTTGAAAGAGACTGGTAGACGTTGAAAGGGGCTGTTTATTAAGTCGTGAGGGGCAGCTCAGAAGCAGCCAACTGGTTAAAGATCCTCCTGATCCTCTTCTTCCTTTCTCGCTCTGGGCGACAAGTACGTTCACCGTGTACGCTTCTTTGTCTTCGTGCATGTGCGCAACATTATGTTGCCAGGATAGATCTGCCTCTCCCATTCTCTTCCCCTGTGCAGAATAGCATACCGGTTATTCCAAATTGTTTAACAACCCCGCCTAACCTCTCTCTCGTTTTCGTGCCTAGACCTGCCATCAATTTACAATATTTTATCCACGCCGCTGGCACCACAGCGATGGCTTTGCACACAAAGGGCCTGTCAGATATTTTGTCTGAAGAAAGGAGCGAACGACGTCCGTGCTAGACTATAACAAGGAGTTACGAATGATTAAATATTAACAAACAGTTAGGCACCAACACAGCTGACTCGCGTGCCCAAGTGTGGGGTCGAGCACCGCTAAAGCCGGTCGTTTGCTTTTGTGTATGCCCTAAGGGCAACGTCCATAATAATGGGGGATGTTACGAAACTCCGGGTATTATTTTCGAGAGAACCTCGCAAGCATGCAGAAGCTCGTCGCGTGCGCCGCAGCAGCGCAGGCTATCATAGAGCCTGTTTTGAAAAATTGCGAAAGGAAAGAAAAAATAAGCGCTCTATCTTTGACGCAAAGGGGCGGGCGATGACGCTGGTAGTTATTACGGCTTTTGGTACTAGAAAATACATGTAGCCAGACTAAAGTGCACCACAACTGACAAGTCACTTTAGTTTGGGCCGGAGTAAAATCCAATAGCGATCTATCGCAACGGCATATACCATACTAATGAAAAGTATATTGTGGTATATACAATTCATGATCTGGCATCATTTCTCGTCGCGCCAAGGTATGCTACACCAATGTCGGTGTGTATACAGGAAACGAAATGGCCGCGAGCACCGTGAGGCAATGTCACGTGAACAAGCCGTACAAAACATACATTTCGCTATGTACGTGTCATGACCTGTCATTTGTGTTCGCTATAGTCATGTCACGTCATATCAATTTTAGTATGCCTAAACAGCCGCGAGCGCATCACGAACGTTGCATTTAATCAGGCATTACGTGGGATTCACTTCACGGCTTTCATATTACGACCTGTAATTTATCTTTGTCATGCACGCATGCCACGCCATACCAACTTTGTTATGTTGGGGGCGAGGCGTTAAGCAGTCGTCTTCTATCGGACACGCTTCTCTTGCGTGCTAAGTACAGGATTACGCTGGCGTGCTCCTCGTACGTTAGGCTGTCAGCTCTCTATTCAAAAATATTACGCGGAAGCCCTACTGGACATTTCTGTGAATATTTTATAGAAAAAGGGACACTTTAAAATTAAAAAAATGAATGTATGTCAGGACTGAGAATATTAACTTTCGCATTCGTCCTTTCATTGCAGGAAAATAAAGCACATAACTGTTTACGGGCACTCTCTGTTTGCAGAATTTCTGTAGCACTCATGGTGGAGAAAAAAAAATAAACATGGGGCACACAAGGCGTCATATGCCACCGCGTGTCAGGAGACGCAGAGGGATCATTCCACGGCCCGCAGTTTAAAAGAAACTAAAAAAAGATCACACAGTGTCAGCATCAGCATTGTGGACATTTGCAGGGCGTTCCTCAAATACAAATACGTAATAACTATAGGACAGTTGTTAGTTCACACTTGTCCTGTGTATACCTATATGATTTCTCTTTGAGAATCCTTTTTTGAGATGCATCGGCGTGCTGAAAGTATTGAGCTGCTTGTAGTTTTTCGTGTGTTATTTTTATTTCTTGCTACCGCATTCACTGCTTCACCCGGCTTTTTGTTTGGACTGTGACTTTTTGTTTGGAGCTGAACATTAAGCGCCAATAAAACTAAGTTTATTTGCAAATATTGTAATATGAAAGGACCTAGGCTGGAAACCTGACCAAAGCAAATAATTTTTTTTCGTATTCCACTGCGTGTCATCGGATAGGCAATAGTGAGCAGAGAAATCAGGCTATGCAAATGAGCTCGAAATCTCGAAATTTCTTAAGTCTATAGGGTCGAGTATATAGCGTCAAAACTAAGACCGCTGCTAAATGACACTAGTCATTAGAGTAAACACACTAAAGAGCGAAAGTTTATTATTAAAAAGTTATTTTTGCGTGTTCATCCTATAACACAAGCAGGCCATTGGCAGGAAGCGAACTTACTAAGTGGCAACGTTGGCAACGAAAGGCCAACATGTTAGTTGGATTGGCAAGCGACGTGTGCTCCATATTAACAGAGTGTATCACTACTGAGACCCCTCATACATTAAATTTCACATTCCTTCCAAGCCCTCTAAAAATTAAATCAGAAACATTAAGTCATGTTTCTATCATCAAGTTCGCGTCGCACGCTATAGCAAAAGTGTATATTCTTGCGTTCTTCATATATGCTTTTGTTAATATTCATGCGGATTCTGACATGAGCTATTATGTCATTGGTGAAAAAACGCTATGGTCAGATGTGATCAGATAACCGCAAAAATCACATGAATCTCGAGAGTATGAAGTGCAAGTATGGCAAGCGGTCAAAGTGTAGTACTTTATCACACTGCTCATTCAAACAGAAGCAAATTTCATTGTATTTCATTGATATTCAAAGTTTAACGTCCCAAAAACCACCATATGATTATGAGAGACGCCGTAGTGGAGGGCTCCGGAAAGTTCGACCACCTGGGGTTCTTCAACGTGCACCCAAAGCTGAGCACACGGGCCTACAGCATTTCCGCCTCCATCGGAAATGCAGCCGCCGCAGCCGGGATTCGATCTTGCAACCTGCGGGTCAGCAGTAGAGTACCTTAGCCAGTAGACCACCGCGTCGGGGCAAATTTTATTGTATCCAATAGGCGAGTATTACGATTTTTCCAGTCACATAAAAGTACCACTTCTGACGAATAACATGAAACTCTAAACAGTCAGTTCCAACAGCAAGTTTGTATAAGTCTGCAGTGAAAATCTGGTTTTGTACAACATCTGTGTACCATAAGTTATGACTATCAGGAGCGGGTATACACCGCAGTAATTGGGAGTATTCCACTACTCACTGGAGATTGACTGAAAATGGAATGAAGACAACTGAACAGTTACAGACACCAATTGAGATTTCTAGACACACGTAATTAGTAATTGAGAATTAAAGCTGTAACAAACCATTGCCATTAATCCAGGGGTAAACACCATGGTCGCATGTGTCAGCTTTACTAAAGCATCTGCGCGGAGTGCTTCAGCGTTACGAACCACGAGAAAGACCTGAACAACAGGAAAGGCAACTGCAGTTACTAGAAGGCCCCGAAGCGATTAAAGCCCTACGCAAACGACGAAGGGCCCATCTATCTGTGGGAAGTGCGAACGATTGGTTTCAGCGCGAGCTTCTGTCCCTAGAATTTTGACGCTCGCGTCGGGTCTGTGACAGTCAATGGTTTAACTCAAAACACTCTGTGCTGAAAAGCAAACTCGATTTTATTCGTCTATTCGAAGGTGCTAGAGACGTACGCAGACGCAGGTGTTGAAGCTAGCTGAGTGAATAAGGCGACTGGCATATGAGCCTCAAGACGGCTGCACTAGAAAAAAGTTTGGCGAAACACATTTTCCCGCCACAGCGAAGCTGCTATTTCGACGTTGGGAGTAGAATGATACCGCCATTCATTACGCATATTATTGCTGAGCCATGACGTTTAGGCCTCAAAACGAGTCATTCATTACGCATACGAGTAAGAATAACAAAAAAATACCAATGCGCTAACGCACAAAAGCAGTGTACAACACGTCATCCATCTCACCTTATCCTGCAAGCCCGGCGACACGGCTCACCATTCACTCTCAAACTCTCAGTCACACAGGAACATGAAAATTTCCCGAACAAGCCCCTACATAAATGTGCACTGTACTCGCTGGAATGCTTTCTCTCTCGCGTTTGCCTGTGGAGAGTTGCCATTGTGCGCTTCAGTGAATCGAGAGTAACAAGTTACGCATTGTGTGAAATTCAGGATCTTCTAACAAATAATGAATGATGTTACCAGGCACTCGAGAGCACATAATGAACACGGCTGACGCTTTGAGCCTTGTCACGGCACCGCTACATAATAGTTGAGTTGACCCCGTGCGCATGCCATATGAGCAGGGGCTTAGTTCTGGGAAATTAATTTGTCACGACACGTTAGGTGCGCCGGAGACTACATGGCAGAGCATAAAAGTGCACTAAAATTACCCATTTCTTGAAACTTTCTAAGCTCCATCTCCCGAGGTCTCCGCGTTAATTGCTTCGCGCGTCTCACCGATGTGCTCTATTCTGCTGATAAGTGTACCTACATTCTCAAAAGGCTATTGCTCCAGAAATGTTTGTAAGATGAATCTTCAGTCAGCCCTGACGCTAGACATGACATTAGGAAATGTTACTGGTGCATGGCAGACATTCCTTGCCAAAAGTATTCTTTCTTCTTTTTTAGTGCTATGGCTGCAGTGATAATTTTATAGTTGACAATGTGCCACCCTTTATTCCTCGCCGCAGACCGAGGGTAATGCCGTTCAGTAAGTTATTGTGTAACACTTCCCCTGAACTCCATCACAACCAACGATTCACATGTGGATGTGGCCTTGCCGTTAATTGCTTGCGCGTCTACGTGCCGAGCAATCTCACGCAAACTTCCGATAGAAACTTCTGATGCAGTCTAACTGCATTCGGTGTAGTACATTCCACACCGTGTATCCCGAAGAACAGGCATGGTCTCCGTGTTTCGTCTTCTAACATTAGCGAGGTATTCAGGAGGACTGAAGGTTGGACATGTGGGGCTAGTACCTAACTCCGTCAAATAGGCTCAAATAAACTGGACACAGACCAACGAAATAAAGAAGGGGCGCACTTTGCAGCAAGTTAGTTTTCACACATTAGCGCTTGCCTCTTGTCCTCCTAAATATATAGCTATCTTTCTGCATTCATGCTGAGAGTGAAGTATTGACCTAATCATGACGCCACTTTGGAGGGGCTTTTGTTCTCTATCTTATTAGATACATTTCAGTATACACACTCAGAAAAATAAAAAAGTGCTCAGACTGAGACGATAGAAACAAGATAGAAATTGTATCTAGACAACTCCTGTTATGCTCGTGGTAGCTTAAATGAATACGCATTCGGAACAAAAAACGAAAACTATATGACCATCCTTCAAAGTACGTGCGCACTAACGGCTC
Source organism: Rhipicephalus microplus (assembly GCF_013339725.1). Classification (NCBI taxonomy): domain Eukaryota; kingdom Metazoa; phylum Arthropoda; class Arachnida; order Ixodida; family Ixodidae; genus Rhipicephalus; species Rhipicephalus microplus. The sequence continues at coordinate 84,480,154 of NC_051166.1, forward strand.
GAAGATGTCGTCTCTATTAGTATTCAAAATCAAGGTGGGAGATGACAGATGGAAGCAGGAAGTTCACATTGGTTTCATGAACAGGCGACAGTGCCTCCGACAGGTTGGCCGACGTTTCGGTAGGAGGACCTATGTATAGCTTTGGCCTTTGATAAAAAATGGGTCCTCCTCTTGATACGTCAGCCATCCGGGGCGCTTTCTCCTGCTCATTCACCATATCCGCACTGTGCTCTAGTAGTAGTAGCTTGATAGGAAGAAATACACTTAATTCTGCAATCCGTAAGGGAGCGCCTTTTGGTGCAACGCCGGCTCTCTCTATCTGAGCCACCGAAATTTTGGAAGGTGAAGGTCGCCTGAGAGGGTCGTTATATCTGAGGCCCATTAGAGGAAGTGTGAAAAGAACGAAGGGGCGACGACTGAAGTCCACGGAACTTCTGTGTCCGCTGTGTCCGGTAAACATAGCAATTTCTGTAAACTGCCTGAGTCAGGTCTTGTTGCCCCCTTACAAGCAAGCTGACTACCCATAATAACGCCATAGAGATTACACGAGGTGCATTCAGGCGTCGCCACTGACGTACGTCAGTGAAGACGCTTGAATGAACTTCGTGTAATTTCTATGGTCCACTACGACTTATGGTCCCACCTGAACCTAAATCTGCTGCTTCTTCTATATAGACAACAACCGATGCCCACAAACTCAAACAGAGTAGGTTTGTGATGGAAATTGACACCTATCAGACGGTTGGCGTACTTGTATTGGGGCAAGAAACTTTTAGGGTTCGTTATTACATCCCAAATTCTCCCCGATATTTATCCCGCATTTCGCATCGCCACATAGGGAGAAACACTCCTATGAATAATAAAAGTGGGGAACGTATATCTTTCTGTATAAAACCAAGATTTTGGCTCCTGGAGGCCTAGCCCGGGCCAGTGATTTCTCGTTAGATCTCTAATAAAGTTTATTACCTGTCTACCTTTGTTCGCCGTGGTGGTCTAGTGGCTAAGGTACTCGGCTGCTGACCCGCAGGTCGCGGGTTCACATCCCGGATGCGGCGGCTGCATTTCTGATGGAGGCGGAAATGTTGTAGGCCCGTATGCTCAGATTTGGGTGCACGTTAAAGAACCCCAGGTGGTCGAAATTTCCGGAGCCCTTCACTACGGCTTCTGTCATAATCAAATGGTGGTTTTGGGACGTTAAACCCCACATATCAATCAACCTGTCTACCTTTGGAAATAACGAAGCTCCACAAAACTTTCTTCATACACCTAAAATATATAAAATTAATATCACTAAAACACGTTTCCACTGTTTGGAGAAAGTGAACCAATTGCGTTAAAATTTAGTGAAGGTTTTAAACTGGACTTATTGGTGTAAACTATTTTATTAATGGACTTAGGTGCGGCCATGCTGAGCTGTTTACCTTGCCGTAAACCCCAAATATCACTCAGTCAATATGATAACGGTTACGTTGATGCACTCGACGTTTCTTCGTCTTATCTATTCACGTAGCGAAACAAGAAAGTACGAGAACATTCGTTTAACAGCCATGGTGTGTCTTACGTAAAATAAGATACTATAAGAGCTGCAAAAGAATGCTTCGGGAAGAACTTTCGCTTGCAGCACTTTTACATCAAGCTGCCGAAAACATCGCACTTTTGAGAAATCCAACATGTCGCTCTAAATACCCAGAAGAGGGCTACAAGAAACAAGTAATTTTCGCATACGCTTCAAGCAAAACAACAAACAGGAAAACTCAACAGACCTTTCAAACTTTTACTGAAGTCTGTTTGTTCTGTTCAACGCATGTTGAAAATGCAACACAAACACGAATCTAGGTGATGTTGGCCGCACAAGAAATGTCCCTCGGGACTGCGAGCGATATGGAATAAGACTATCTCTGAAAACACCATTCTGCCACGTGTGTTCGTTTTCTGACATCAACATTGAACAAGAACGAATATCTTGGTCATTTCTTTTATTTTTTTAACAATGTACACGAAAAGAGTTGCTGCCAGAAAATTGTAAAGAGAATGAAGGAAACAAAACAAATAAAATGATAAACAAAACCTTGGTTCTGACAGTTCTCTGTGCGCTTTGAATGTGAGAAGTTATAAACACCGAGTAGCATTTGACGGATATCTTTAAAAAAATGCAGAATCAGAGTTAACGGGCTTTGGTGTTCCAACGAGCTTTACTATAATACTGTCCACGCCACGCTGCCATACAGTAAAACACATACGAAACACCATACGACAAGTAGATTGATCATGTAGCTTCTCTTGCAAACGACAGCGTGAAACCTATACTGCCGTGTTCACCACGCAACCACCTTCTTATGTATACTTGGGGGAATCGTGACATGCAGAACAGAAAGAGAACTTCCACAAAAGACCATTAAAAACTGCAGCGCCAAATATACACGTGAGTATGATCACTCGTCATACTGTAAACTTCGTCAAAGATTAAAGTTGAGCAAGTACTGGTAACTTTACCAAATATCGTATTTAGAGGCTGCCAATGTACGCGAAGTGCGAAAACGAGATTTTAGAAGACAATAGTTGCAAGTCATCAAACCGCAGTTTTGCATACTTAAGCAGTGGCTTTATCTACACGTAATAAATGGTACTGCAGACTGATGAACGAGAGCGTCGAGACGCAGATAGATAGATAGATAGATAGATAGATAGATAGATAGATAGATAGATAGATAGATAGATAGATAGATAGATAGATAGATAGATAGATAGGGATAGATAGATAGATCGATCGATAGAGAGATCAGATAGATAGATAGATAGTAGTAGATAGTAGATAGATAGCTAGATAGATAGATAGATAGATAGATAGACAGGCAGACAGACAGGCAGAAGATAGACAGATAGATAGATAGTAGATAGATAGATAGATAGATAGATAGATAGATAGATAGATAGATAGATAGATAGATAGATAGATAGATAGATAGATAGATAGATAGATAGATAGATAGATAGATAGATAGATAGATAGATAGATAGATACTCATTTATAGAAGCTTTGAGAATGGATGAAATGTTGGTTACAGCTACATTCTCTCTACAAAAATTTTTGGTTATGTAATACAATTCAAATGATTACCGTGCGCTTGTCATGCATCCATAGAGGTTTTATGACAGCGACTGTTACCCGGCGAGTTCAACAAAAGTATTTGTAGCGCTCATGTGATGGTATAAGCTGCACGCATCTCAAGTCATTCATGCCATGATGTGTAATTCATGATTGTCGTACACGCTGCTCACGAATTGCACATTTCGGTAGTACATACCAACTTAATGAAACAACCACCATTGCACTAAGCAGTAGTAGTAGTGAGAATTTATTAGAAGGCAGAGAGGTCGGCCTGAGCTAGTTTGCTCTAGCCTGCTACTCTACACAGGGGATAAGGGAAAGGGGAAGGAAAGAGAGATGAAGGGGGATAATGGGGACAAGAAGAGGTGGTGCGTATGTACAGTAGCCACTTAGCATAGTACCCTACAGTCTAGTTTCTAGTCCAGTGCTTTTTATAAAGTCTAGAACAGCCTTTGTAGCAGTTTTTTGACACTGTTTTGGTCGTTCATGCTGACAATATGTGGCTTTCACTTAATGGTGTTCGTCCAATGCTTGCCAACGTTGCCGTCAGCATTTTTCTTTGCGCCATGTATAATGCACAGTCACAAAATAATAACATGCTGATATTTATATCACGATGCGCACTGCGTGAGGTGCCGTGCTTTTCATGAGGTGGCCTAATATTCGGCTTCATCGCACGCTCACATCGTAACACAAAAATTCTGGTCTAAACGAACATCAGTATCACAAGGCATGGTTGCTAGCTTATTATCAATAAATAAATAAATAAACAAATAAATAAATAAATAAATACACAAATAAATAAATAAATAGGTGGCGAAAGAGCTTATGCTTTCGTAAGAAATGCTTCGCATTTAAAATAGTCGTTTAGGCATCGTCAGCATCATCATCACCATCTTTCTCTTGCAGCTGAGGCTAAGAAACCCGTTGAACAGGCTCCATGCTCTCTGATCTGGTCAGCGCTCTCTGCTAGAAGGATCGTGCGGCCCACCATGAGAGTCCTGCAGGCGTAGGCTAATGCGCTTATCGCTAAGCCATGGTTCCCGGCCGCGTCCCATAACATGAACTGCTTCAGTACATCCTGAAGAATTACGCGCAGGCGCTGGAATATGCCGACCATGTCCCGCTCTAAGTGGCGTGGGATTTAGAAGAGCTCGGCCACCGTAGTGCGGGGAATTGAAGGTTCGGGCTCAAAGAACAGAAAATAAAACAAAAAATGTTATGGAAGGGTTCAGTTCTGTGGGTATTCGGCGGTACTACGAATAACGACTGTGCTACAGAGTCTTATGAGTGACGTGCATTATTCTACTTCATTTTTAATCCATCGCGGCTGCCAACTTAGTCTCGTGCTAGAGCACATTGAAGCCTTCATTGTCACATAGAGATCCTTTTTATTGTACACGTTGTCGGCTTTGGTTATGCTGATGTCGGTTAAATCCGCGTTTTCATACAAAATTATTGCAAATAAAATGGCTTAATAAGAAAACAAAGAAACAGAAAGAAATCCTAAGCTAAAATACACGTTAAAGAGTTTTTTTTTTTGTTTTTGTTTTTGCGAGAAGGGCTACTTTTGCACTCAAAGTAAACTTTCCGTTCTGTTACAGGCACTGGGGCACGTGGACTGTAGAGCACTGTGCAGCTGCGTACTACACTAAAACATACACATTTAATTAAACTCATTGATTGCGTCTACATTGTGTATTTGTGAGTGTGAGGCTGTCTGAGGGCCTAGTATTTTAGGCATACCTACAAATTACAAGCAAAAAAAAACATGTTTGTTCTTTCAATTCCGCGTTATTTTCAGATAACATCTTCATATGGAGCTTAGCTTACTTTTTCTACTTGCGCGCTGGTATGAGATGGAGCGTGATATCCTTTGCCTTCGACAATGTTGAGTAAATAAAACAGTCGACTTGTTCGCTCCAGAAACAGGGTTGGTCTATATATGTTAGTGACTCTTTAGTATACTTAAACATTAGTCCTGCCAACGAAGGTTCGTCGTATCTCTTCATTATGCACACGTTATGACCACTTTGGACGTGACTTGATTAGCTGCCGTAATTCTGGAGCTCTCACTCACGCACCAATGTCGCAGGGAGAAGCATTCAACCCTCGGTATTTTCTTTCACCTTGTGCTATGACGCGAACCAGTCTTCAAGAACGTTCTAAAGCACAAGAGCCGACTCGAGCATGTAACGTCCAGCACACACGCTGCCTGTGAGGCCGGAGCCATTACACGCGGTACCAAACTTGGAAGGCATTGAACCTCCCCCCCCCCCCGCCCCTTCACTTGCCTTCAGGACGCCGTACACACAGCCGGCACTGACTGCCTTGGGGCTTTGTTTCCGCGCGTGGCTGAACTGTATGCGGTGGCATGCATTTCTTGAACGCATGCCGCGCGTCCATCGTGCGTAATACGCAATCTTCTCCAAATGGCCTCGTTAACGTAATCTCCTAGACGAGCCCTAAAACTGGAGCCACTACAAGCTACAGCCGCAATTACGCGGAACTCCAATGCCGAATCATTAAAGACTCATTGGATCTTCAGACAGGGGTGGTGTTCCAACGGCCAAATTTGGATAGTGTACGCTGTACAACAACTTTAGCCGTTTCTTGTCACCGAAGGCGCGTTCCTAAGCGTCTCCTCCTAATTTGCTTTCCCTTTTAGCTCTTGAGTCTTCTCCGTCGCATATTGCATTCGTTTATTCATTTTCTGCTGCCAAATGAAAAACAAGTGTAATACGGGACTAAGGAGCAGGAATAAGAAAGCTGATGCGCTCGCTCCGAGCTGCCTGTAATCCGGTCGTTTATCGCTGCGCCAGTTTCGTAAATGGGGCTGTTGCGGCACGTACATTCGTTCCATACGCGGTCGTTTTTGCGGGAAGACGGGGAAGGACAGTGAGAAAGGCCCCGCAAAACCCGTATCTCCAAGCTCTCCACGCGAGTGGTGGCACAAGCTCTTGCGGTGCAGGGATTCTTCCGGATGATTTGACTTGCAGATGATTCTCAACTTGAACTATTTAGTGCCCGAGGCATCGAGAGAATCGACTTATTAGAATATCCACGGGCTCATGCTTGCGAGAACTACCTCCGTGTCTCATCGGCAAAGTGCGCTTCGAAAAGGGAAGTGAAAAAAAAAAACTACTTTGACGAGGCATAAACGATGGTGGATTACCTAGTATGTATGGAACAAACGAGCGCAGAGACTCTCCGCTGACTCGACAGAGCCTGATGCAAACTCGTGAATACCATTTTTGCTCTTGTACAAACTCTTTCAGTCCTTCATGTCTACCGTTCTTTTCCTGTTTTCTTAAGGGACCCTCGAAAGATTTAGCACTTCCATATTGCTTAGGTGTCTTGTAAGAGAGACGTACTTTATACTCCGCGTAAGAAAAAAAATTGTCGCTTTACATGGCCCACCACTACACTAAACTATGCTGAAACTACAGAGCATGTAGGGGTACTGTAGTATGCCATGACGCTGTATAACGACGATGTATCTAATGCAGGTTACTAAGAGAAAAGCGTATAGAACCTAAAAAAAGTAACAACCTAATTTATATCGCTTAGGAAGTTCCTGTCCAAAAAGTGACCTAAGAACTAACTCTTCTAACAATAGGCTTTCTTTTTTTTTTTCAGTCAATCGACTCCCCGGCAGTTTCTCTTAAAACTGGAGAGGCATGCGCCTTGAAGATAGATAGATTGATAGGGGTGGGCCTGAAGTGGTGTTGAAGTTTTTTTTTTATTGACTCTAACACTTGCTTATCATCAGCTATGCCTGACCAAAGTATTGATTGTCAATAACTTCTTTCTGTATGAAAGTATATGCCTTAGTCTAGAAGTGCAAGTCACTGATTGACTCACAGCAGTATCAGAAATCAGAAATGCTTTTATTTTCCAACGAAACTGTTAGGAGTCCTTCAGGCGAAAAGCTGCATGGTACATCTTGAATGTGCCTGAAGGCCCTCACATGGCAGCAGTAACACTAAAACCAACATAAATACAGATGTTTAGCATATATCCAAACATAATACACCATTTTAATTGAAACTAGGAATTTACAACATGTTAAATAACACTAGTGATTTCCTACGAACACATGGTACTTAAAAATTGCATAGAAATGTTATACATATGTGAGAAGAGATGTGACAATACACTGTGATACATCAGAAACAATAGTAATTACAACACTAAGAAAAACACTGCTATAAATATGACTATGATGCACAATATGATGATACTTTGTATATTGAAACACTGAGGGCGAAGTAGATAATACAACCGAAAATCAGAAGTGAAAAGTCCAGAAAACTACACCGCTCAAACTCACTCAGGTATTCTCTTTTATTGGCTCTTATAATAGGCTCATAGAAAGTTTAGTGTTTTTTTTCTTGTTTTTTGGGGGACAGAATAAAAGCCTTCTGCCGACAAATTTGAACAGTGGAGCTGTATAATTAACTTTCTGCCATTTCGCATTAACAAAAACTGTTGCCATCAAGAACGGCCATGACACGCCTAGCACGCGAAACAAAATATTGTGGCCGGCGAGCGCTCAAATTGTTCTGTTACTCTTACGGTTTACAATAAAGACAGTTTGCTCTTGGCGTCGTAGATTCGACAACTAAGGGTATTTATGGTACGTGTTTTACTAGTAATTTGGTAGATAATAACGCATGTGCACAGCACAGTGCACACACACTGAAGTTGCGCGATGGTTGTGCAACATCGGCATTGCTCTAATGCGTGCGCTTTCTGGAGAAAACAAAAGAAGAGCACACATCACATAAACGGGAGAGAAAGAAACAGATGAAGAAAAAGTTATCAACGAAGAGAAAGGGAGAAAAAGGTAGATAAGGGGAATAATAGAGAAAGAGAAAGAAAAAAAGAATTGAAACAAAGAAGAGCAAGATAAAAAGAAGCAAACTAGGCCGCGCCGCTCCGCTGCTTCTGCAGGCTTGGTACCACTATAGTGCGATACTACCTGAATGAATGAAAATTGATTTACAAAGAAATATTGTTGCAAGTATATTTCCAAGATATTTACAGTGAGAAAATTGGCCCCGTATCTGCATGTTAATCTGCAAATGTCGTCGAAAGACGATAGTCTAGCGTGCGGAGAGAGTGAAAAAAACATTTATTTGATGTTCTGCGCAAGAAAATCGGTGAAAATCGGTATTCTGGAGGCGCTGCGTCAGAGTGCCTCGAGCGTGCAGCGGAGGCAAACGAGCGCATCAAGTCACGTGAGATATGAGCGCTATATGGCAGTTTTTTTTTTTTGGAAAACGAAGGGCGTGGCTTTGAGACAGGTGTGCGTACCCGTCTCAGTTGTATTAAGGTGTAGAACGCAAGGCGACGGGTAGGCGCCACTACCGTCTCGTTTTAGGAAAGCGTTGGAAACACTCGCCTTTTTGTGCAAGCGTTGCATGGTCAGCGCAACGTGATAAGCGCTATGGTCCTTAAAATTATTTATGTATGCCTTTTCTAGTAAAAGACACACATGCAGAATATATACGTGTTGTTATGGTGCCCCAGACATGCCCAATAATTGCTTTTCATTTGACAATTGCACAAGTATGAACGCTAAATCTTCAGCAACGTTGGTGGGCGCTGCAGATGGGGTCGGGCGTTTAAAGTACCTGGTGCCGTTAAGAGTTGACAAACAAACAAACGCACAGACAGACAGACAGACAGACAGACAGACAGACAGACAGACAGACAGACCAAAATTTTTGCGTCGAAGGTTCCAAGAAAGACTATTGTGTTTAAAATGCAACAGGCAAATGGCGGTTTATGACCAACCAACATCGTCCTTCTCTTGCTCCCTCACTTCAATATGGTGGTAACTGCGACACCGCAACATCTACCAGCGGCGGTGAAGGTGCCGAGCCGGTGCTTATTAGAAGGTGTGCGACGAAAGGTACGGCTTCAGGCGCGAAACGTGGACGACGTCTGAAGGTTCCGAAGACGCAGTAGGGTCGTGCAGCGCTATTTCATTTAGATAACGTCAGTCAACTAGAGTAGCACAGTGTAGAGGCCGGAGTAGTCAGAAGCTTTTCGGACAGGCGAACATGTCGAGACAGAGACCACAGGAGGTCTAGGTCACCCGGATTAAATTGGACATTCCGATGATGGCGGTCGTATGTGTACTTCTGACACACTTGCGGATCGACAAGGAGTTGATGGGCAATCTGACGTGGTTTTCCGGCCGTGGTGATAGCATGGCGAGCATACGCTGTCGACAGATTCGCAAGGCTGAGCACGAGCATGTCAAAAGGCAAGGCTAAATCTTGTACATAGAGAAGATAAAAGGGAGAATATTCAGTAGTGTCATGGCGCAAAGTGTTGCACGTGAAAGTGACGAAAGGTAGTGCAGCGTCCGAGTCGTGATTATCAGTCGAAACATACATGGAGATCATATCAGTCAGCGTTCGATTCAAACGCTCCGTGAGACCGTTTATCTGTGGATGATAAGCCGTCGTAAGCTTGCGCTTTGTTGCACAAGTATTAAGTATTTCATCGATGACTTTAGATAAAATTTGGTGATCTAGGTCTGTGAGAAGTTGGCGAAAAGCGCCGTGGTGTAAAATGACGTCTTGTATCAAAAAGTCGGCCACGTCAGTAGTTCCACTGCTCGGGAGAGGTCTCGTGATTGCTAATCGGGTCGAATAATCTGATGCGAATGCGATCCATTAGTTTCCTGTGTAAGAAAAAGGAACGGGACCGGGAAGGTCGAGAACGGAAAGCCTCCGTGGCTTTATGTTCATTGCCCAGAAAAGTTGTTCGCGCGTATAAAGCGACACGACACTGATATGACGAAGTCGCCAGACCCCATGGTCACACTAGGACGATGATGACGACGGCGCCTCAAAAGAAAGCATGTTGTCGCAGTGTAACATAATGACAGACCGAAAACGCCAGCAAAACGCATCGTCAGACCTGCCATTGGCGTGTCATTGGGATATATCTGGCTTAGCAAAAATTTGCCCATGTGCTTGCTTCAAATGACCACGAAGGGCGAAATCTTGCTATTGCGATGCGAGTCACTACTAAACGATCCTCGTCAACACAGTTCCCGGACCGGTTACGTGCGAAGCTTCTCTATGGCTGGACTACTAGTATACGATTTAAAGCAAGAACATTCCCTCTCAAGACAATGTGGTCCGCCAACTGGTAAGCCATGAACTCGAACAACCGGTGTCGACTTGAAGGAAAGAAAAAAACTTTAAGGGATTGTTTTTTTAGACAAATAATAATAAATACCTAACAGATCATAACGCGAAGGAAAGTATAGGGAATGTTATTTGTTTGTAGTAATTATAATATGAGTATGAAGAAACTGAAAGGGACAAAAAAATGACTTGCTGCTAGCACGGCCCAAAGCTACGACCTTCACATCTTTGTTATATCGGTAATCGACGAGTGCTGTCGCAACCCTCTATAACACAAGTACGTGAAGTTGTACATTCTGACAACTACCTTTCAATTTCGCTAAAGTAATTGAGGAATGGAGGTGAAAAAGAGAGGGAGAGGAACATTGTTTAGCCACACATGTGCACTCAACAGGAGGACTGCAATGTGTTAATCAGTCTCGGTCACTTGTTTTGGCAAAAGGTGCATATACAGCAGTGTACCAAGACAGGATGAGATATCTTCGTGCAGACTAATCTAAGCATAGCATGATTTTTATACTTCAGGCTCAGCTGATTCCAGTGTTTCTTTTTTACTTGGAAGAAGTTTCTAAACGAAATAACGCAGCTTTAATTATGGCTAGTGTTTTATGAGAATTGCGACGTTATTGGGCATGATAGTCGTTTATCTATAACATCATCTGAACGTCTAGCGCGTGCGCCTAAGGAACAGTATGAAAGTTTGAAATCTTGTAGTATGTACAATAAAGTCATTAATAGGTTATTCTACAGAATTCTAACATACATTATAGGCTGATAAAAACAAGGAAGTCCACTAATCAAGGGGTGCAAATATGCATAACTCACACATGCTACATCTCGGCAAACATATATACCTAACTTGTGAGAAAGCCTTTCCTGTGACATCAGTCATATGTATTGACGTGTAACTCCTGCTACTGACTAAAACATTTGTACAATGAGCATTTAGATGTATGTTTCCAGGGATTGTCCTTACAATGGCACAAACCTATTTATAGTTGGCAGGAACACAACTTGGCGGTTATTCTTGTTAGCCAACAGCTTTCACTGGTGGTCCAGCCTTCATCATGGTATCCTGGTTCACAGGAATACGACTGAGAAAAATACTCTACTAAAAATGCTGTCTTGTATAGATTAAAGAAGACCTATCCTGTGGTCGAAACTGCTTATAGACAAAGATTATACCACTATGCCATGTTTATTCACGTCATATATTATAAATAAGGACCCCACAGTGGGTGTATTTATGCACAGGGAGAGCGCCAAAATACCCACCTACCAGGAAAAAAAACTATACATGATCTCTGCAATCTTATTCAAAGCCTATTTACAGAACAATCATTCAAGCGACTACATTTGTTTGGATTAGCAAAGTGGATCCAAGTGAATTCAGTTATTTGTCATTCGCTGACATTTTTCCTGTTTAGCAGTGCTGGGGCCGATCGATGTGCGACAAATAATAAAGGACAATATTCCAAGCAGAGAAAAAGTACAGTTCAAAATTATTGTCCCTGATATGCACTGAACTTTTTGAATAAGTATAAATATTTACATATTCCCATTAGTCGCAGTGAGCGAGGACCATTGGAAAGTAGTCTGCAGAATAACACTTTTCGAAACCCACAAATACAGTTCAGCCCAACCCGGTGTGTGGCAATAGTTTTTCGAGAACGGTATAGCTGTGATTGATAGGTTTCCTTAAAAAGTTTTCTTGAAAGTTTTTATATGAACTGGCTACATGCTCGGCATGCATGACGAAGTGGTTTTTGTGTGCGTCATGCTTCAGCTAGAGCAGCGAAGCGACTTCGTTGCTCTGTTTTGGCAGCATGGTGTCCTTATGCGAGATCGATCGGACCGCCCGAGTTGTCTATTCTATTATGTATGTACCAGCTCAACAATAGTTGAAGTGACCACGGCTCACAGTAGCATACTTGTGAAGAAAGTTGACTTGCTTGTGTTCCTTCACCAGAATGATTGGCCAAGTTTTTTGCAAGAATATTGCTCATAAACTAAGTGAACTGGGTATCGGTGATGGCACGCTACCGCAAATGTTGTGGAATATTGCCTCCCAAGAACACCCTGATATTCACAGCACTATTGATGTAGTATGATTGGCACTAATACTACTGATGATATATCGACGGCACTATCAATACTATTATCTATATTATGCCGATAGTAGTTGTATCAATAGTTTCTTTTTACTATTGTTACCTTAAACAAAAAGCTATCAATGCTACCGACAGCCAATCTACCAATAGTTTTACATCCCTGCTGTATGTACCTAATTCACTAGCCTAGATTACGCGTAAAACAACATCCCCAGTGAGGAATTGAAAATTCCAGTATGAGATGCCAAGAGCGAAATCTATCCACTGACAGCGCAAGTCACATGACACATAGTTGTCTCAGTGCTGGTGACCACAGGCTTGCTTCGTGTATTGGGCTGGGATCAAAGCAAGCGAGACGATCGACAAAGAGGTGAGAGTAGCGGCGAGAAATCTACGAACGAGTGCATCGTGCCGAGTAAACAAAATTAAGGGAAGCAATCTCATTATCGCTAATGCAAAATATTTTTTCAGCTTAAACAAAACTAAAACTCAGTGACAGGAATGTATTCAAGTTTTTTTTTTTTCTAGCTGAGCGCAATGGTCAAGTTCCGAGCACCCACGCAGTAAGAAAGTTGCACCGAGCTCATTACACACCAACATAAAATTGAGAGGTTTTTCTTTTTTGTCGAAATTTATTTTTCATGCCGACTCACAGCACTTTTTCGCAAGACGATTCTGCACAAAGAGGGTAAGAATGCATGGCACCTTCAATTTTTCAATCGCACACTTTTTATCCTCCATTCTCGAGCCGGCTGAAGTTCCCCAATCGTGTGTGCGTAGCCTTTTTGTCATTGTTGTCGTTTTTATTGTCACTGCCATTTCTCTTACTCGCTTGACATTGAACGAATTGCGTGAGGAATCAGTTCTCTTCATTATAGCATCGGGAAGCTTCAACAGTTGCTAGACGAAGTGTATATTTTGTCTCGCTGTGTCTGTGGAGCAACAAGGAGATGCTCGGACAGTACATACGCTCTCATCGCTCAACCCGTCAAGCTGAACGTCGTCTGCGGAGAATTTATATTTCTTTCTATCTTCATTTTGCGCTCCCTTTTCTCCTTTGTGGCCGCCTGCCTTTTTCACGCGGCGAGCGCTGTTTCTTTTTCTGTGTTGCTTTAGATTCACATCAGACGCACCAAGTGAAACTGAAACTTGTGAGAACTTGTGGCAAGTTCTGAAGGAAGAAAAAAAAACGCGGGTGAAGAGAATCTGGTTGACAGGAGGCCCCGAAAAGAGGCGCAATAAGAAAATTTTCATTCCGTACACGAAAGGGGAGGATCTAAACCACTCTTTCAGGCGCGGCACGCGGCAAAAGACAGATTTCCGCCGGCGCGACGAAGGCAGAAATAATCCGGAGTTCACGGCTGTAGTTGGTGGGATCCCAATCCCGCCGACTTTGGGCCTCGTGTTTCCGCAGTCCATCCACTGCTCGGCTGCTTCCCTGTGCCGCACTCCATCGATCTGAGATTGTGCTCCTTTTTTCGTTTTCTTTTTGTCTCGGTCATTTATTTGCCCTCGAGGCGACGCAAAGAAGGATTTCAGGCAGCGAGTTACGCCCAAATTGGCGCGTTTCTTCATCTGTCTTAAATAGTGTTCAGCCTGACATTCGCGACAGCGAGTGAGCCCAGCCCGAACGTCGGCTCTGCATGCGCGATAAGTAAGGAGAGAAAGACAAACAGCCTAAACGAACAACAGCAGTACCACTTGATTTGTCACGTGTTGTATGCGCACACCTTGACTAAGACTAATGAGTGGTGTGAGCACGGCGTTATTCGTCGAGAAGTTGTCTTCGGGAACTAGCGAGGAGTGAGCTATACCATTTCGCATAGAGGGAACGTCTCCTATATTGTGTTGCTTACTATTTACTTCGGATGAATTCCGTGCTCAAACCATGGACTTCGTTGAGGTTTGCACGTATTCAGTAGGTGCAAGCAACACGCCAGTATTCTTTGGAAGAGTAAGTAATGTGTCTTAGAGTGTCTCAAAAAAAAAACGGCGAAGTGCATCCGTGGTTGTGCTTAGATATAGTATTCGTTAAGTGGTTTTCTTGATTCTCCTGTTCAGAGAAGTTTTTTTACGATGGTTTCTTTGTAAGAAACAAATAACCCCAAAAAACCTGAAAAGCGTGTGGCTGGTTACTCTACACAGAGGATTGAGGAAGGCAATGAAAAGATCAAAGAGAGAGAGAGGAGGCAGGCAATGAGCAGTGAATTTGCTGACGCGTGCGGCACTGCGCAACTCCCTCTGCCTCTATTCAGAGGCGTTCGCGCAAGCCATTCGTACTCAAGGACCATATTAGTGCCTCCACTGCCTCGTTGGCAGACGAGCGAAGGAAAAGGTCTTGTATCAGCATCTGCATGCAAAGTGGTCGACTGTCAAATCATCGCTGCGCGTTGGAAACGTTATGTCATTCGAAGACGAATAGAGGACAAAGGGTACCGCAAGGGATCAATGTGTTTTTCAGTGCCTCAAACGCTGAATGCCACCTTCATTCAGGATAACGTCGTCATTGGGCTTCATACAGCTATCCAAATTAACGTTATATGTGCGTTTCTGAATGAATCAATAAACTTTATTTAAAGTCCGGCAGTTTTAACCGGGTGAGGTGGGGAAAGAGGGGATTAACGCATATCCCTTCGCACTCTCCGTCGATTATGATGGCGGTGCCTCAGGTGACCGCTCGAAGTCCTTGGACCCAGACGGCATCCTCATCTTGCCGGACGGCCCAAAGCTGGTCGGCCAGCTCGTCGCTGGTGAGTGCCGCCTCCCAGAGGGCAGCGCAGCTGACGCCACCGATCGGCAACAGTGACCGCAGCCGCGGCGGAGACCAGCCCCTGCCCTCGCGCGGTGGTAGCAGCAGCAATTGGCCTCGGAATTCGTCTTTGCCTAACATGCGCCGCAAAGGGAGTGGCGATTGTGACGTTAACTTTTCCAGCACACTCCCAAAACATGTGCAAAAGTCAAACTTATAACTAAAGTACACCAGGAAGCTAAGCTTTGCGAATGTTGGCCGTAGTTGCAGTCAAGGTTTCATATCCCGGCTGCGGCGGCTGCATTTCCGATGGAGGCGGAAATGTTGTAGGCCAGTGTACTCAGATTTGGGTGCACGTTAAAGAACCCCAGGTGGTCGAAATTTTCGAAACCCTCCACTACGGCGTCTCTCATAATCATATGGTGGTTTTGGGACGTTAAACCCCACAAATCAATCAATCAGTTGCAGTCTAGTATGTCTTGTGTTTGTCGCGCTCCACTTCGTCAGTGAGATACTACGTGTTGGATATAAACAATGTCTTGCAGCGTCTGTACTAGAAAGTGGAAACGCAACGCTGTGCGCGCTTCTTCACGTGATGTAGGAACAGCTTTATCTGCGAAGTTATAGCCACCCATGCTGTGATTGCTAGGTAAACATCTTAAGTTTATAAGGTGCCCGAAGCATGCGTGAGGCGCTCTGTAGTTGAGCGCTTCGGAAATGTTCTGCAAAGTGCTCTAGCATCGCCCAAAGCAAGGGCCTCTAACATTTTGTTCCCATTGAAATGTGACCGCCGTGGCCGGAATGGAACATTCAACGCGCTAAATCTATTACGAGCATCTAGCAAGCGCGATCTTCCCTTTTAGAACAATTGTCTTCGTTGGGATACTTCCGCACATTGACTTTCCGCTGGTCTGCGTATACATCATTTCAATCAGCCGATAAAAGCTTAATCCCCTGGTCAACGACCAGCCCCTTTATCGACCAGCATCTTTATTTGGTGAATTCATACATACTTGTCAGCACTGTAAATCGAAAAGCACATATTACGCATATTTGAGGCAAAACTTCAAGACACAAGTGTCTTTCTTTATTTTGAAAACACACAGATACGTAATTCAAAAGACCACAGTGATTGTTGCGCTGCGCAGACTATGCGATGCTATGAACGAAAAGCGGGCGTTTCTCATGCTTCGCTAGAACAACATGGTGCCGCCCCCTGCATGTAGGTCTCGGTTCTGAAAGATTTGTGTGTGTTCACATTACTGCCAGATGGCACCAATTCTTTCGCAGCACTCGCCAATATTCCCGCGCAGAACGTTATATAATTTTTTTATACTCTCTCTCCAGACAGAAGACTATCGTCTTTCGACGTCCTTTGCAGGGAAGCAAGCACATACGTGGCCATTATTTTTATTTTTAAAGAAAACTGTCAGCCGTAAATTGTGAGGTTCTACAGCTTGCAGAATTTAAATGCCACTAATTTGATTATACATATTTAGATTGCACTTTTTAGTTATTGAATTCAAAGTAATTATAGCAATAGCGAGGTGCTTCCACCTCGACGTAGATTTGAAGTGCGAAGACGAGAGATGCATGACTGCCTTATTTGCACGTTGCCGCTACCCAACCTTTTGTTGGTGTTGCGTAATCCTGGTACGTACCCGAGTCAAACATTGTAAGAGGGGAGGGAGAAAGCTAGCGAGTTCAGAGCACAGGTTCAGTTCTAATATATCACACTTCAAGGAGGCACCTCGCGTTGGTATGGCTTTCGCTAAGGTTATCTAGCTTACCCTGAGTCTTTTAGTAGCAACAGGGGTGCTTTTGGTATTGTGTAGAGTCAGTTCAATAAATAGAAGGTGTGCCATTTTTATTGTTTATGTACCTTTACGGCAGCAAAGGTCTGTCGTGCTTCCTGAAGTTAACGTCACAGACATTCGTGAGCTGGTTAGTGCATGTTCTGCGTGCTTACAATAGGTGTTATTTATAAATAAAGTGTATTTTCGTATCTATTACTTGTATTGCTGCTCTAATTTGAATGTGAAAAACTGCCACCCAAGTACATCATTAAGGAACCTCCTGGCCTGGTCTTTTGTTTTTTTTTTCTGTACAGAACATATTAAACGAGTTGTTGCACTTCATATTTAGAAGTAAAAACGATGATTGTAGCTTCATACGAGAGTGCATATCGACATCACATTGCAGGGTAGCTAATCAGACGTCCAAAGATAACGTTTCTTCCTTTGCTGTTCTCTCTGTTTCGTGGAGAAGTGCTCAGAGAGGCAGACTTTCAGGAGTTACGAGCCCGATGCACAGTGTTCATTTCATGCACAGTATACCTTTGTTTTTCTATAGTGGTAGTTTATCCTTCTAGTATCTTCAATTCCTTTTGCCCCTTTTCCGCAGCACAAAGTAGCCATCCCCATTTGCTATCGAAAGGAGGGAAAGAAATTAAATGAATGCTCAGCGATGCTGCATATTACGAACTACCATTTCTTTCGTATAGAAGGAAGAAGTGCAAATGTGAAGGCTAGTAAGAAAGCTTTGGAGCTTTGTTACTCACAATAATAATAAGAACAGACACTGGCGCCAAGGAAAGTATAAGAGACCTTAATACTATAATAAAGAAGAAAGTCCTTGATACTATTGGCTAAACTATCATCACCACGAGAACAAGGCACGATATCTGCGATCGAGCACCCTCATCTCGGTCCGTCTGCGTTTCTTTTCGAGCTACTACCCACTTGCCCAGCTCGTTCATTAAACACCCTTTGGATTGTACGGGGTAACCAAATTGCCTACGCCTTTGAACTCCGATCCCGATTCCTGCCGTCGACGATGCAAGTTGACGCCGCCCAACAGACGATACCTCTCGCGGCCGCTACTTGCCCCGGCCTGGTTCAACAGCGAGATCCACCGATCTTTTCGGGCACCGAAGACCAAGACGCCGAGGACTGGCTGTCGTCCTAAGAAAAAGTCAGTGGACCAAACAGGTGTAATGACGCTGCTAAGCTAGGCACCGTCCACGTTTACTTGGCTAATGTGGCGAAGCTGTAGTATGTAAACCACGAACCGAGTTCGAAAACTGGGCTGCTTTCGAGTAGGCAATATACTCTGTTTTCGGTTGCCCTGCTGTGCGGAAGTTGCGCACCGAGCGACACCCGCGTACACGGGCACAAGAACCAGGCGAAACGTTCACCGCCTATATCGAGGACATACTCGATATCTGCAGGTGCGTCGGTGCCGCAATAAGCGAAAGTGCCAAAATACAGCTCATTATGAAGGGTGTGGATGACGACGTCTTTCAAACGGTTCATGCGAAATCTTCTGGCACAGTGTCCGAAGTTGTAACTCTGTGTCAGAGCTACGATGAATTGCGAGCGAATGAGCTCTCACCCGTCGTCCATCGCATCTATAACCAACCACCCGCTGCACTGAACGTCGTGCCTGACCACTCCCGCCTTCTAGCACAAATGAAAAAACTTCGTGCGTGAGGAGGTCGCACGTCAATTTTCGCTCCTGCTGTTTTCAGCGCCAAGAGCTCTCTCAGCTGCAGCAGCAGCAAGTGCGACTACCGACCCCATTGACTCCCCTGCTTTGACATGCGCTTCAGCACCAGATCGACGAGGCTATGCCGGTGCCCTTTCAGCAGCGCGTTGTCGCCGCGCCTCTATACTTACGGTGACGCAGTAAAGAGGCAGCAGGTACACCAGCCCTTGTCGTTCAATGAACTGCCGCATGTCCGCGCTCCTACTCAGTCGTCCGTCACATGGGCTCCTCTCCTCGCTACCACAGCCTCGACTCAGCCATACGCCGCATGGGTGGTTACCCTTTGCTGCAAATGCCTGGCGAACGTGCGATAACCGGCCGATTCGCTTTGCACGCGGCGGCCCTAGCTATATCGCCTGATACTGCCGTCGTCGCGTGCCCGGCTACACAGACGCCCGATTACAGACTAACTACATGGACAGAACCTCTTCTGGTTACTGAAGTTCGTATCCTCAGTCAAGCACGTCTTCACGTGGCTATCTGGCAATTTCGTCTTGTCGTCGCTCACCTTCACCCAATCGTCGCTCCGTGTCACGCATGCGTCGACGACGAGCCCCTCAAAATGATGGAAACTAGTCGTTGCAGATCAGGAGGCAAAAACTGCGCTATCGAAACGCTCAAATTCTCGAACTTTGCCGTCAAATATTGTCGAAGTTTTTGTAGATGGTGCCCATGCATACGCTGTTGTAGAATATCAGTGCCGCCGTGTACGTTATAGACGCTAAAGTTTGCCGCAAGGTAGGAAAAGGCACCACGCCGCTTGATGAGATGTACTTGCGTGCATCGAATGAACTACCTGTTCAGCCTATAGCTAGCTGCCTGCACTGCCCGACACACCATCGCGGAGGACCACTTCATTATTGAGTTTATCGTCCTTTCTTCCGGCCCTCATGATATCATACTTGGCTGAGATTTCCTATCGCGTAATCACGCCGTTATAAATTGTGCCCGTTCCGAACTTGAACTGCTCCCGTTGCTCGACCAGCTCCACACGCATAGAGCCGCACACAAGCTAGTTGTCAGAGAACACACCGACCTTCCACCGACAGCAGCTGTTTTGCTCCCTGAGTTCTCCGACGGCATGTGTGATGAAGTCACACTTTTTGAGCCATCAAGCATCTTTCTAAGTCGAAAACCACTTCTTGTCCCTTATTCAGCCCCCTCAATTTCAAATGGGGCCAGTGCTCTCTCCCTAACCAATCCCTTTCTGTATACCATCAAACTGTTTAATGGCGAATCTCTTAGATGCGTGCATCCCATTAATAAGGGACAAATTTTTACCGTGCAGCAAGAATCATGCTGAAGTGACCTCGCGGCCGTCAGTGCTCTTAACCACTCTGATGTAGATGCTCCGAAAGTATTCTATTCGTCTATCGCAGACAGACTGTCGCCATCTGAACGATCTGATCTCCTCCAACTGCTGTACTAGTTTCGAGAATTTTTTTATGTTGTTCAACATGCACTTGGACGCACCACTACCACGCTTCTTTACATCGATACCGGCTCCCCATGCACCACTTTGGCAAACGACCATACCGTGTTTCCACGGCAGAATGCCAGGTCATTACAGAACAGGTGAGTGATACGCTCCAACACGGCGCCATTCAACCTTCACACAGTTCATGGACATCACATGTAGTACTCGTGAAAAAAAAATGATGGTTCCATTCGCTTATGCGTGAATTACCGGTGCCTAAATTGGATAACTCGAAAGGACGTGTACCCTTTACCCAGGATTGACAATGCCCTTGATACTTTACAAGACACCGAGTTTTTTCATTGTTAGATTTGCGTTCAGGGTACTAGCATGTGCCCCTTGCAGATGCTGATCGACCAAAAACAGCCTTCGTGACTTTAGACGGTCTATATGAGTTTAATGTGATGTCCCCTTCGGTCTCTGCAATGCGCCTGCCACATTTGAGCGCATGATGAGCTCGGTTCTTCGAGGTTTGAAGTGGCAAATATATCTCTGCTATCTCAACGATATTGTAGTGTTAGCGCCAGACTTTGCAACACATCTCGAGCACCTGAAACACGTCCTCACGTGCCTCAAAAATTATCACCTCCGGCTCAACCTAAAAAAGTGCCATTTCGCTGCGGGGCAACTTACGATTTTCGGTCACGTCGTATCAAAAAACCGTATACTTCCAGATCCGGATAAATTACGTGCTGTCGCTGATTTCTCCTAACCAATGACTGTGAAGCAGTTATGGAGCTTCGTAGAGCAATCCTCATACTTTCACCGGTTCGTGCGCAACTTCGCCTCTATTATTGCGCCTTTGATCGAACTTCTAGGCAGCGCCACTGATATTTCCTCATGGTCTTCGGAGTGTGACCAAGCCTTCTCCACCCTTCGTCGTCTCTTCGCTTCGCCACCAATATTGCGTCACTTCGATCCTACGGCGGCAACTGAAGTCCACACCGACGGCCAACGGTGTCGGTCTCAGTGCGGTTCATGCGCAACGCAAGCATGGATTATCCGAGTATGTCATCGCATACGCCAGCAGAACTCTCACCAAGGCAGAATCTAACTACAGCGCCACCAAGAAGGATTGTTTGGCAATTGTTTGGGCGCTTCTGAAGTTTTGCCCATACCTTTATGGCCGTAATTTTAATGTAGTAAAAGACCACCATGCATTATGCTGGCTGTCTTCGCTCGATGACCATCCGATCGTCTTGCCCGTTGGGCTCTTCGGCTTCAAGAAAACGACATCCACGTTTTGCACCGTTCCGGCAACAAGCATATAGATACTCATGCACTGCCATGGTTCCCTCTATCCTTTGACGTTGCTTCAATTCCCTCAGACCACACGTTGTCAGCTCTTGACGTGGACACCATCTCCTCTGCACAACGCAATGATCGATGGATAGCTTCGCTTCTTGACGTGTTATCCGAGGCACCGACAGTTCCGACCACTCGAATACCGCCCCACCAGGCTCCGCACTTCAGTATTCGGGATGGCCCTTTGTGCTGGCGCAACTATTCAGCAGATGGTATATTGGAAATGCCTACTAGTCAATCTCCGAACGCTGCGATCTCCATTCTGCGCATGGTTTTATTCCGACCCACAATGCGCTCACGCCGGTGTTTTCGAAACCTACGAGTGCCTACGAAAAAGGTATTACTGGCGTGGAATGTTTTCCTTTGTCCACCAGTTCATTCGCGGCTGCCTTGAATGTCAGCGGCGGAAAAACCCGCCACATCCTGCTACAGGTTCATTGCAACCACTTACATGCCCATAACGCCCATTCGACCGTGTTGGAATTGACCTGAACGAACCACTGCCATTGACAACGGCAGGCAACCAATGAGATATCGGGGCTGTGGACTATCTTACACGGTACGCTTAAACTGCTGCTTTTCCGACAGCAACAGCACAAGACGTCGCATCTTTCCTCCTCAATCGTTTTGTGCTTCGTTATGACCTTCCTTGTGAAATCCTCAGTGCCCGTGTGTGTGTATTCCTCTCTGTAGTAATCCAAGCACTTCTTCAACAGTGCCATATTGTACACCGGAAGACCACAGCCTACTACCCACAGATGAACAAATTGACTGAGTGGTTTAATCGTGCTCTAGGTGACATGCTCGTGACGCATGTCGCTTCTCACCAAACAAACTGGGACCTCGTTCTTCCATTTGTGACATACGCATATAACACCGCTACGCAAGTCACTACCGGGTTTTCCCCATTTTTTCTCCTGTATGGTCGCCACCTATTGCACACCATCGGCAATTTGCTGCCGTATACGCCAGATCCCTCTGAATGCGCACTTGTCTTGGAAGCCGCTCGTTACGCAGAAGAGTGTCGCAAGCTGGCCAAGCATCTTACTACAGCCGATCAACAGCGCCAGAAGGAGACTCGTGGCGACGACCATCTCTCTGCACCCATGTTCCTTCCTGGAGCACTTGTGTAGCTGCATGTACCACCCTGCGCTCCTGGTTTATCGCCCAAGCAACTCTCCAATTATCATAGCCCATATACTATGTGGTCGAGCGTACAGCAACCGTGAATTTTGTCAATGAACCTCTCACGCCACCGAGCGAACGTCGTCGGCGTGAACGTGATATCGTCCACGTAAACCGTCTCAAGCCTTATTTCAACCCGCTTGTCCCCACCTGCTGGATTGCCAGGATGGCCTAATCTTTTTCGCCGGGGGTGATTATAATGAAGAAGAAAGACATTGATACCATTGGATAAACTACCATCACCATGAGAAGAAGGCTTGAGATCAGCGATCGAGCAACCTCATCTTGGTCCGCCTGCGTTCCTTTAGAGCTACAACCAGCTTGATCGGCTCGTTCAATAAAACACCTTTACAATAGTAGTCATTGTCAAGCAATGTTAAGGATTAAAAGTGTACAATAAGATAACTTGTCACTGGCAGGGACCGAACCTGTGACCTTTCAATAACGCACCAAATGAGATACAGCAATAGTATATCTCCCCGTCCACTTTATGGAGTAAATATGAGCTTTTAAAACTGGCAGTGTTAGCGCTGCAGTGACCATGACGGATAGTTTGCACTTTATATTATTCGTCCTATAAATATGTTGCGCGTGAGCAATTTCTCGAGGCTACCACAGATAATATTTAAACTCTGTACTAGTAAGACAGCTTCCTTCCTCCCGCTGCTTCCACCATTATTTTTTTTTCTTCGATAAAAGTTACGCTTCAATACCTCTTTGAATATATTTGAATCGAAATGTGGAACCGTGCGAACGACCGCCGAGCGGTGTTGCCGTTCTCTCACAATTTTCTTTCTCAATAGTTTGACTTTGTTCTTCATACTCAGGTTGCTACAATTATTTAGCAGTTAAAACTAGTCCCTATGTTTAACAATTTGTCGAAGTAGCATTATCGCACGAACAGAGAGCTGACACAGACAAGCGTCATATCTCCTAAACTTACAACCCTTGCTAAAAGCTTGCCTCTCGCTCGCTGTACACTTCACGCAGCACGCCATGTACTTGCTGCGTAGTGTACACGTTTCCATCTAGCTATCAATTAACGTCCGTTTTTTTTTTATCGTAAAGAACATTTCAACAGCGCGAAAAAAAAAAATCATGAACGCACGAAAAGACAGCGCTTGTCGATGTCAGCTTGCTTTTTGTGCGTTTGTGTTGTTTCCCATGCTGTTGAAATCGTCTTTCTAGCAATGAGTGATAACCTTAATCATAATTGTCATCCCTGCTAACGGCTGAAATAGTTAAGTTTAGATGCTACTAAAAAGTCTCATAGCATTTCCTTGTTCGTACACTTTATTCCTCTTCGGCGACATTCTTAAAACAATTTTGTCGGACTATATGTGGTCGTGGTTGTTTCGCGAATTCCGGGTGATTTACATAATATCTGCTAAGACGAGGATGAGGTCAGCCTAAACACTGGCACAAGCACCATGTCCCGACTAAAATCAAGAAAAAGGAAGAGGCAAAGGGGGTTCGCGGATGATATGATGAAGAAGCGTACTGCGTTATAGTCGATGTCTGCGCAAAAAAAAAAAAAAAAGTGGTCAATCGGCGGCGCGCTTAGTCGTAACACGGCCGCCCGCGCTCGACCAAACGGCGTTCTCCTCCACTACGGCGTTCGTCAGCCCAGTGGGTTCTTGCAAAGCGGCGTTGGTATGCGCTTGGCCCGAACCCAGGAGCCAAGCTAGGAACCACCAGGGAGCGCACCACAGGCCGTGAAAGGCGAATGTTGTTCACTCCTTCTTCACAAGAGCCGCGAGAGTGAGGTAAATAAAAATAGGAGGACAAACATGAGAAGAGTAGAAGGAGAAAAGAAGGATCGTTGCTCCGGATTAGTGCAGACCTCTGCGGGGTATCTTGGTCGGTGGCGGCAAGCAACAGTTTGGCGCCAGCGAGACTCGTGAAAGCCGCGCGGCCTATGAGAGAATGCATAGAGAGTGCCCGCGGGAGGCGGCGGGATTTGCTTGAGCCTACACTTTGGGTGGCTGGCTAAAGGGAACGAGCCAAGCCGTTTGCGGGAAAAGAGCATTGATCGTGCCCCCGGGCTTCCACGTTCAAGACAGGGTTTTCTGCTGCTGCTGCGGCCGGTCAAGCATGTTTCCTTTGCTACGCTGCTGCTTCACCCAGCGCATTTCCGATACACCCGGCGTCCCGTGAAGCATCGTGAAAGGAACGGAGTGCGCTCACCCACGGCGTTATACGGCTTCACTCTCTCTCCGTGGCCCCAGTGTCTTCTTTTTTGTCTTAGATTGCCCTTGTCGCGTTCGGGCATTGTTATGCGCGGTTTTGTTGCTCGTTGGGCAGCTGCTTTGGTCCACGGCCCTCGTGGGTATCGTACCCTCCGTCTCGAATCGCCTAGGCACGGCCCTCTGACAGCTCGTTGCCGGCCCCGAAACGGCGCCAGCAGCGTGGGAAGAGCGCCGATTGCGCGCTTTGTCCCAGGGCATTTTCCTCGCCGTGCTCGTTCCTAATTCGGTTCCGCCGAAGACGCGCCGAAGGCCATTATCACGCCTCGGCGTTTTGCAGCCGCCTTACCCTTCTGCGGTCGTCTGTGCCTAGGGGCGCCGAATGCCGATGAAGCGGTTCGCGGGAGATGCACCGGATGTTGTAATTCCTGCACCCAATACTCCAATGTTGCGCCCCCAAAGTTTCGAACAGGTCGTGTTTCTTATTTACTTTTTCTCCGGTGGCAATAAGCATTGGGGGCTACAAGGCGGGTGAGAATAAAGAAGGAAGCTTAGTAAGGCATGGCGTAGTGCCACCTGAGCAGCTACAACCAAACATAATCGTGGCAATTGTCTATGGACGGCCAAGCAAAAATTTAAACTTGAATCCTGTTAGATTCCTTGGGCTCACATTGTATATTAGGCTGTTGAAGAGAGGTGCTACAACAGAATGCTTAGGTCAGCTCTAGCCTTTAAAAATAAGAGGACGAAAAGCCTGCAGCCAGGGGGGGGGGGGGGGGGGGGATGTTCTTTTATTACGCAAGTGGTGACGCAGGATGTACTATATGTACGCAACAGTAGGTGTAGGAAGAATTATGCAATAAATATTCTGTGACATTAAACAGGTCACTTTTCATGGTAAGCTTCGTATGTGCACTGTACAGACTGTCTTGAACAAAAATGCATAAACAATTTTTACAACTATTTCACGGAAACACATGCATGGAAGCCACGCATCAAGTCTACAGCTTTACAGCCCTGACTGAAGTTCGTAGAAGATATTCCGTCGAAACTTCAGACAGGCTGGAGCACACGACTCTGCTTCCTTTCCTTATTCTTCGAGCATTACTATCATGGTACAGACAAACAAAAAGTTTACGAACTAGGGCATCATGCCCAAGCCTGTACCAGTAGCCAGTAAATGTATATACGACACTTATGTTAGCAAATGCTGAAAGGTCAAAAAGGCCAACAACGGGATACGTTGTGAGTCTGTAGAGTTATTCAGCCTTTTTTCAGCTTTAATGCCCAGGAACATTTTCAGATGCAAAGCAGCTCTTTCACTAGCCTGTGTAACGAAGTCCGTCCGTGTCTCCGCGACAACGCGCCGCAGTGTGCCCACCCCCACCCCGCCGCAGTTGTTGCAACGATTCCATGTAGCTCTTTCTTTTGTGATTCTTAAAGAGACAAAAAAAGAGGAAAGTGAGCCCCGTAATGGTCTGCATTAGCGTCCGACACTTCAACAGTTGCTCACAAGGGATGGGGATGAGCAGGGATTAAAAGGATAGGATTAAAGGTATATATAGAGAGAGATATAGAGAGAGACGCGCAAGGACAGTGAGCGACGACATAAGAGAGATAGGAAAGATGGAAACACAGTCACAGGAGTCCGAGGACGGGGCATCACTTGAGAGAGCTCTTGTCGGCGACAGGAGATGGCGTAGGCCTAATCCAGTCGGCCAGAGCTGTGCTGACGTCGTCGTAGTGGACCGGCGGCAGGAGGTGGCGCAGGACCAAGCCAGTCGGCCAGAGCTGCGCTGTCGTCGGAGATCGTGAGGGCACAACCGGTCGGCACGGAATCCAGTGAGCGAGTCCCGCCATGTAGCTCAAATTGTAGCTGCACGTTGACTTCACTCTCTACCGCAACCGCAGCAGCTGCCGGCTCCTCCCAACACACCTGGGTGGTGTTGCTCCTCCGCCCACTCGCAACACACTTCGCTCTCACTTCACCCTCTCCACCGCCCACAACGGTTGACCGCACGTCGTGTGGAAACACTCTATCGGTTCGTTTATCTGCGATGAAACTTAAATGAAAGCCAACCCATCTCCCGTGTCCTGGTGTTTCAAAGAAACGTTTACTCGAGTAAAGGCTACACAGAGTTTCGCTTCAAACCGTTCTTCCAGGACCCGCGTCGACACCCATTTCAGCCGGGTGAACTGTGTGCGCACCGGAGCTGCTTCTCATCCCATCCTATTTCCCTTCGGGGAGATTGTCTATAATTTAGTTTACTCACCTCAAATAGAGCTGAACTCATGTACTTCTTGTACAAGTACACTGTGAAACCGACCACTCAAAGCAAAAAAAATGATTGATATGAATCATATGTGGGTCTTAACGTCCCAAAACCACTATACGATTATGAGAGACGCCGTAGTGGAGGCCTCCGGAAATTTCGACCACTTGGGGTTCTTTAACGTGCACCCAAATAATGAGCACACGGGTGTACAACATTTCCGCCTCCATCGGGAATGCAGCCGCCACAGCCGGGATTCAATACCGCAACCTGCGGGTCAGCATCAGAGCACCTTAGCCACTACACCACCGCGGCGAAAAAAGAAACAAAGCTAAAACTTCACGCATTCACTTCCAGCTACTTTACAACGTGAGCTGACTTCGAACTCGATGCACTTTTTTTTTTAAGCCTTGACACACGCTGCCACGTTGTCTGCATTTTGTGCTTGGCAAGCTATCGTTGGAGCATCGCTATTCATCACATTTCTCCTTTAGTAACGAATACAGCGCATTTGCGAAAAAGATGTTTGCACTGTGTTACCCGAAACACACACATTCGCATGGCAAGTTTTAAATGGCCACTTTTTTATGATAATAGTTGGCGTTTTATAGGTTCCAAAGCCACAATACTATAATTAGAGAGGGGATAGTAGAGCGCTCTGGAAGTTTACGATCTGGTGCTGTTTAACGTGCGCTGAAATATAATAAATGGAAATACACAGGCACCCAGAATTTCGCTTCATCGAATCGTAGTCGCTGCGGTCGGTATTCGATCCTGCAACCTTCTGGTCAGCAGTCAAGCAACATAACAAGAAGACAGATGCGATGAGTGCTACTCTTATGATCGTTTCATGGGGTTCGCTTCATCCTGTAGTGTGTAAACAAGTGAGCTAGCTATTCGCACAGGAATAATACAATAGATAAAGTAGAAAAAAAAACAAAAAAACAAGACGCAAATGGCTTTCGCCCTTAAGTCAGAACGTGTTACTTTCAAATGCAAATTAGAATACATGAAATAATGGAGATGTTATAGAGTGATTTGCTTTTTTAAACTTCTAGAGGATAGAGATATCATGCGCTCGGTTTATTCATGTATGGTGCTCAATTTTACCCGCGTTCTTTTCATCGAAAAGCTGATAATTATGTATAGTTTGTGAAATGACTATGCATATGAAAGGCGGTCGTACGCTGTTCAATAATCATGGCTGCTCCGTTTCCGTCGTTTCTATGCGACAGAAGGCACACGGAGGAGCGCTTTATCCGGTGGCGCCGACAGAAAGCTCCATGGCATGGCTCGATGGGCTTACCGAAACGTTTTCTTGGGCTAGTTGGTTCATGACTTCTTAAGCAAACAAAAATTTAGTGCAATGCAGCACACGACAAATAAAGACCGCGTGAATGACGCTAACTTTCGATTGTGTTTATTGATGAAACTTACTACACATATATACACAGCGCACGAGTAGCAAGGGGCATAACCCTCGCGATAATCGACTGGCACTCGCTCAAGTGTCCGTGTTCATCATTTCTCATTGGGCCAACAACTGGCTTCGGCCCACCTGATGATTACCGACAAGCGGGTCGAACCGAAAATGAAGAAAATTTCTCTAAAACTTTGGTTTCATAGCCGAATATTGTTGTTATATATGATAATAAGGACCGCGTATGAAAACGCTTGTCGGTGCATGGTGTTAAGTTGACGCAGCGACCGCGTAAGCACTATGTCAGCACTATGTTAAGCACTATGTCGTTTTCCTTTTTTTTTCTCCGTGTACTTTCAGGAGAAAAAGTCAACGAAGCACTCATATTGCTGAATTTCATCAAAGTGACCACTAGAGGAAATTAACAAACTCAAAGCCTGCTGATAAGTATTTACATAGATCAAAAACAACAAAAAAACAAGACAGCATTGCTAATCTGAAATACGACGGCAACATGACAGCGTGATATTAGTTGACTGTGACACAAATTGTTGTAAACGCAGAGTCGCCTAACTAAAATGCACACAACCCCCGCGTGAAAACTCTTAGCCGATGCACGGTAAAAGTAAGCTTCGTTTTGTATAGCGCGATGTTTAAGTAAGCGCTTTGCTTATTTTATTGCGGCTGTGTTTATCAGTTGTTGTTTTCACTTTGTCTTACTCTTTTTAGTGCTGCACCTCCTTTCCCAAAGTCAATTCTTCATTTATTGCGAAGAAGAAGGAAATTACTAACGGCTGATAGCCCCGACTAAGGCCTCGGGACCCCAGTAGATCATCATCATTAGCCTGAATATGCCCACTGCAGAGCAAAGGTCTCTCCCATGATCCGCCAATCAACCAGGTCCTGTGCTTTTTGCTGCCACCTTATACCAGCGAACTTTTATTCTCATCGACCGACCCAACTTTCTGTCTCCCCCTCATGCGTCTGGCTTCTCTGGGAATAAAGTTAGTTACCCTTATTGACCAGCGGTCATCCTGCCTACGCACTACGTGGCCGGCCTATTTCCATTTCTTCTTCATTTCAACTATGATATCCCTAACCACGGCTTGTTCCCCAACCCACTGTGCTCTCTTCTTGTCTCTTAAGGTTACACCTATCATTTCCTTTCCATCACTCGCTGCGTCATTCTCAGTTCAAGCTGAATCCTCTTTGTTAGTCTCCAGGTTTCTGCTCCTTAGGTAAGTACCGGCAAGAAGCATCTGTTAAATACCTTCCTCTTGAGGGTTAGTGGTAGATTACCATTCATGATTTGAGAATGCTTGCCGAATGTTATCCACCTCCACCCTATCCTTATTCTTCTTGTTATTTCACTCTCACGGTTCGGCTCCACAGCTACCTTCTGTCCTAAGTAAACATATTAGATATATTCCTTTACAACTTACATCGTCTCTTCACCTATCGCAAAGTTCTCGTTTCTGCTGAGACTTTTGCACATTACGTTAGTTTTATGCCTAATAATTTTTGACCTACTCTTCTGCTTTGCAGTTTGCCATTAAATACTAGAACTGTCGCAACCGTTGGATCAACCACACCTTCTACTATACAGATTCTAAGGAGGCATTATGTATTAAGTAATAATATCAAGCAGAAAAACTGCTATTAGCCGTAGTGTAAGATGCTTTAACCTTCTTCTTCAGGAACACGAAAGCTCATTCTCAGAGACAAAGCCATTTTCTCTCACGGCTAATTGTCGCGAATGCAGCTGCGCACCCTTCATCAGGGACACGATGATACTGTCATAATACGAAGAGCAGATAGCAATGGAAGTGAATGAAGCCTTTCATATTAGAAGGAAAAGCGATGGGCGTGTCAACCTGCCGTAAACTTCCATGAGTACCGCAGAATGTATGTCCTTATGCAGGAGCTGCAAAAAATTATACCCACGAACATCAGTATAAGTACTTCGTTGCTTGAGGTCTGTTGGGATTTTCTTCATCGTCGGCTTTTTTTAATTTTTTGTTTTTCGTAATGTTGTACGTTACCTATATATATGCTTGTTTTGTTTTGTTTGTTTTCAACTTTATTTTAGTTGCGAAGCGTTTGTCCTGTGTTTCTTATTTTTGGTCATCGTGTCGTGTGCGCTGTATAAACCAAGATAAACGCATAGCAACTCGCTGAAACTTGTATTCTTATTAAATACTAGAACAATGAACACTTAAGGTCGTCAACACAATACAGCGACAAACCCTCAAGTGTGTTGCAAGTGTTAAACTAGGGCAGCCTATACAAGCTGGTAACAGCACGATGAACATTGTATTGTACTATGCAAAACATAATTAGGCGCTAAATGAAGATTCTAATACGCTTCTTTTGCAAGCCACAATTCTAGGAAGTGAGAAAGAAATATAGGCAAAGGAAAGGCAGCCGGCAGGTGAACTAGGTCGCTCCCAGTTCACTACCCTACACGAAGAAAAGGGATAATAAATGTAAAGCCTAAAGAAAGGAAAGAGCGGGTAACTAATAAGCTTGCACGCATAGGAGCATGCACTGCGCATGTCCAGAAGGTCATGAAACTGCTAACTGTCGTGGAGTACGGGTCGACTCCAACTTTATTAGATGAAATAGAATGAAACTCACGATCTAAAGAAGGCTTGGAAGGACTGGCTTCAAGTAATCAAGAACTTGCAGTGCGCTTCGAGCTGATGGTGTTGCCCATCCAGTGCGGAATGTGCGCATTGTGCATGTCAGTGACCTCCACACAGCTATGACACGTAGGTATTCGTCACGGAGATCACTAGTAGAATATTGCGTCGTCTCACTATGAACGTGCAATGGTATTAAGGATGACCACGCCACAACCGCCACCGCTTTCATCCTTTCTGCGTGTTTTTAGCTCTCCGAATCTAAGGCATTCATTGATGGTGGTGGAGGTGGCAGCGGCAGTAGGTGGCAGCTGTCGGGAAGGTGAAGTCTGTTGATCCACTGGATTATGCCACCCCGGTGATAGTCCAGATTCGGCAGCAGTATGTAGAAGTAGTTGGCAAGATTAGATACAGTGACCATAGAATGGTAAGAGCTAGTATACACCTAGATTTTAAAAAGCAAAGACAAAAACCGATACGCAAGAAGTCAATAATGAGCTTGCGGTGAGAGGAAAAATACAGGAATTTAGAGTTTTGCTTCAAAATCGATTCAAGGCACTAAATAAGATAACCGAAGTTAGCGTTGACGCAATGAACAATAACATTACTAGTGCCATCAAAGAGAGTGCAATTGAAAGTTGGAGGTTTAGTCACTAGACGGGAAACCGGCAAACTATCTCAAAAGACAAAAAATCTCATCAAGATACGACAAATGGCGAAAGCCTCAGATGCAACCGTCAAAATAGAGCTAGTGGAGCTTTCCAAGGTAACCAATAGGCGTAAAGTAGCCGACATCAGGAGGTATAACTTGGAAAGAATCGAGCAGG
Source organism: Rhipicephalus microplus (assembly GCF_013339725.1). Lineage (NCBI taxonomy): Eukaryota > Metazoa > Arthropoda > Arachnida > Ixodida > Ixodidae > Rhipicephalus > Rhipicephalus microplus. Next base: position 84,512,156 of record NC_051166.1, read on the forward strand.
CTGTAAAAAGCGGCAGAAGCCTAAAAGCTGCGAAGGCAGACTTGTGCATAGGCAAAAATCGAATGTATGCATTGAGAAACAAAGATGGCATGTCATAACTAATATGGATAGGATAGTCGAGATGGTGGAGGAGTTCTACAGAAAGCTGTACAGAAGCCAAAAGAACCAGGTTGGTATAGGGAGAAACTATAATCGTCCAAGAGAATTTGACATTTTACCAGTAATGAGAGGGGAAGTAAGAAAAGCCCTAGGAGTAATACAAAGAGGCAAAGCCGCTGGTGAGGATAAAGTAACAACGGACCTCCTGAAAGATGGCGGAGAAATCATGTTGGAAAAATTAGTCACCTTATATACCAAGTGTCTCTTGACAAGAAGGGTACCAGAATCTTGGAAGAATGCCGACATCATCTTAATCTATAAGAAAGGAGACGTCGAAGACTTGAAAAGTACAGGCCAATCAGCTTACTCTCCATTCTCTACAAATCATTTACAACAATATAAGCTAATTGAATTAAGACGATATTAGAGTTCAATCAGCCAAAGGACCAAGCAGGAATTCATACCGGCTATTCCACAAAAGACCATATTCATACTATCAATCAGGTAATAGAGAAATGTGCTGAATACAACCAACCTATATGCATGGCTTTATAGATTACGAGAACGCGTTTGACTCAGTCGAGACGTCATCAGTAATGCAGGCACTACAGAATCAGATCATCGAAGAACCCTACATAAACATACTGGAAGAAATCTACAGATGATCCAGAGCTACCAAAATTCTTCATAAAGAAAGTGAAATAACCCCAATAATGAAGAATGTAAGGCAGGGAGACACGATCTCTTCAATGCTATTCACCGCGTGTTTATAGGAGGTATTGAGGACCTTAAACTGGGAAGAGTTAGGAATAAGAGTTAAGGGAGAGTACCTCAGTAACCTGTGTTTCGCTGATGACATTGCCTGGATGAGTAACTCACCGGAAGAATTACAGTTCATGATTACTGAACTGGACACGGAAAGCAGGAAAGAAGCTCTGAAAATTATTATGCACAAAACTAAAATAATGTGCAGCAATATCAGCAGAAAAAAGCACTTTGTGATACGTGGAGAGGCGCTGGAAGTTGATTGATATGATATGTGGGGTTTGACGTCCCAAAACCAACATATGATTATGAGAGACGCCGTAGTGGAGGGCTCCGGAAATTTCGACCACCTGGGGTTCTTTAACGTTCACCCAAGTCTGAGCACACGGGCCTACAACAATTCCGCCTCCATCGGAAATGCAGCCGCCGCAGCTGGGATTCGAACCCGCGACCTGCGGGTCAGCAGCCGAGTACCTTAGCCACTAGACCACCGCGGCGGGGCGGCGCTGGAAGTTGTTAAGGAGTATTTCTACTTAGGACACCTAATGAGCGAGGAGCTGAACCACATGATTAAAGTAACTAGAAGAATAAGAATGAGATGGAACATGTTTGGCAAGCGCTCTAAATCATGACTGCTAGATTACCACTCTCCCTCAAGGGGAAGGTATATAACAGTAGCATCTTGCCAGTACTTACCTACGGAGCAGAAACCGGGAGACTTGCAAAGAGCATTGAGCTTAAATGGAGGGCGACGCAGCGAGCGATGACGGAAATGAAAGTAATAGGTGTAACCTTAAGAGACAAGAAGAGAGCACAGTGGGTCAGGGAACGAACCGGGGTTAAGGATGTCATAGTTGAAATCAAGAAAAAGAAATGGACATAGGCCGGACACGTAGCACTTAGGCAGGATAACCGGTAGTAATTAAGGATAATTGACTGGATTCCCAGAGAAGGCAAACGCATGAAGGGGAGACACAGAGTTAGGTGGGCCGATGAGATTAAAAAGTGTGTGGGTACACTGTGGCAATGGAAAGCACAAGACCGGGTTGATTGGTGGATCATGGGACAGGCTTTTTCCAAGCAGTGGGCGTAGTCAGGCTGATGATGATGATTCCTAGACCCCCGTCGGTGACGGAAACGTCGTTGTCACTTTCCGAGAGTATCAGTGAATGTTTTGTGTGTTGAGCCATTTCTGGCCATATGTTTTATTACGATCCATTACTTGATGGTTTCACGATGAAGCTTCATGGGATGCGTGGCTATTGGGACATTTGAGGTAAGTTAGTTTCTCGGCAGAATCCTTCATTGTGGGGTTCTGCACATCCAGAGTGAACAACCGCGTTCCTGTGAACTCGACTCACATGACCCATTTTCTGGCCCTTGTGGCATTATAGTGGTTTTCATGTAATTCGATAAACGCCGTTTCGAAACATGCTGGGTAGAAAAGTGTCCTCTTTGAAAACAATCAGCAAGCGATGCGATGTAACCAGGCATGATACTTGACGATGTTGGTGTGATCACTCGTTGTGTTGTTCAGCATGCGAGGGTCGGCAGTAGGAATGGTGATCTTAATATTGTAAATTACACAAACCATCATGTCCTCATTTCGTGAAATATCGGCTTGGACCTTGATACAATCAGTCTCTGACGTAAGTCAGAGATAGCAGAAATGGGTGGTGTATTACGTCAATGGCAGAGACATTTTGAGGGGTTGAGTAATACATTATTATATCTTTTGGTGCCAATGACTCAAGTTTTCTCAAAATGGCCGACCGATTGAGATGCCTCAGTGTGTCCGATGGCGTTGCTGGCACAAATATAACGATTTAGTACATCGAAGTAACTTCCTGCTTCACAGCAGGTGCTGTTGAAGGTGGGGAAGCACCCATAGGACATCTTTTCGGTTTACGACTGTAAGCAGGTGTGAAATGAACGTAGGAATCGTCGCTGCCTGATGAATACATTTCGCTGGATTCACTGTTGATGTTGTTCAATTTGGTGTATCGTTTCCCCGAGGTTACCGCCGATTGCGGTGTCATGCCTGGAGGGTACGCAGGTGAGTCAACTTCCAGAGCGGCAAAAAATCCTAGTAGCTACAAGAGGAACATAAAAAATCACTGAAAATCATCAGCCTGTAAACAAAGCATTGTGAAAGAGGCACACATTGTCGTCTTTGTACGAGGGGAGGAAGCGCCGAAAGCATGTTAAGCTTCAATTAAGTGGCACTCACTACAAGTTTCCTCGCGCTGTGGTTCTGCGTAGAAGTGCTGGCATGGTAATCGGGAATAAGGGAGAGCGTCTTTAAATTACTGGCTTAAGCAAGCCGGATAACGTCAGACAGGATTACGAGAAACGTCGTAAAGTGGGAGCCTCTCGGTCAATTTCGTCCACCCTCCGCATGCACATTATGGATCCTAAAGCGCCGAACACCAGCATGTTTGCAGTCTGCCCTGCCTTTATTGGAGGAGGCCACGACCGAGAACACACAACACTCGACCTCATGCCCAGCTGCGCAGCTCCTCATATGATAAAGCCGCAGCGTCAGCGTTCAATGAAGCATCGCACAGACACCGCGCAGACGTTGCTTTAAATGAGCTCGGCATTCCCACTTATCACCGCCCGAACATTTTGAATGTAAGTGCGAGGGGCGCGAAATCACGCAAAGTGGAGGAATACACAGGTATACGCTAAAAAGTGCTCAGGCCACGTTGCTATAAATATACATGGGACAAGACACTGAAAACTTCAGACCACCCCTGTACATATAGAGAGGGGAGAAAATGTCATCCGCTCTTTCGCAGTGTCAAGCTAGACATCAAAGTCATGCAGATTTTTCACAAACAAAGCTTCTTCTGAAAAGAAAAATTCCAGCCAGTCAGAGATCCAAAACCGCAAACAACCCGGGATTTAGAAATGCGATCCGCGGCCTCCGGGAAAAAAAGAGGCATCTTCAGCAGATTAATATTGATTGATGGGTTGATTGGTATGAGGGATTTAACGTCCCAAAAACATGATATGAATATGAGAGATGCCGTAGTGGAGGTTTGCAGAAATTTTGACCACCTGGCGTTATTTAACTTGCACCCAAATCTAAGCACGAGGGCCTACAGAATTTTCGTTTCGATCGAAACTGCAGCCACGGCAACCGGAATTCGATTCCGCGACCTGTGGGTTAGCAGCCGAGTACCTTAGCCACTAGACCACCGCGGCGGGCTCCGCAGTGATAGGTATTTAAGTTGACTGCAGACGCCTCCTACGGCAGTATTTAAAACAATTCAATAAATTACTTCTCTAATTAGTTGAGACAGACAGTCGGGTCAAATGAGAGCCTTGACGTCCCTACGGCGAAGAGCCCGTTGACGCTTTGATATTTCGACGAAAAAGCGGCCTCTGGTAATTATTGCAGACTGATTAAATTGAACGATATAGGCAAGCGAACCGAAGTAAATATGGGTGCTGCTTTAGCAGACGGCCCGAATGATGCGATTGTTCACGACAATGATTGCCGAGGTATGTGTTAGACATGTGCTAACGCACGTGAGTCGTGCGGGCTATTATAACACTTACAGCCCACACACCCACGAAGCGAAGTTGATCGGTGGTTTGACTCAATCAGGGGTGCAAGCTCCCTATACATCGCATGTATTCACTCTTACATGCTGACACGCAGCGACAGTGCCGCTTTTACCACAGGTGGTTGCCGGGCATCCTGCTATAAATAAATCACGAATAAAACATTTTTATGACGTCAGTGGTGAGGTCATCAAATAGAGGAAAAGAACGAAAAATTGAGAGGAGGAAGGTTGCCGTGGAAGCCCTCCTTACCCACTTCGCATGCAGGCAGAATGCGCTCGTGCCTTCTTTCGGGTCCACTGACTGCTTGGGCAATGCGGCCATTAGTGAAATTTTCGAAAGCATAATTTTTTACAATTGTTTGTTCTCGTGTTCAGAAATGGCGAAAGTGAAGCTGACTGGTTTGTCAATAAGACAAAACTCGATCGGCACAAATAAATGGTCTTTCAATATCACGTTTTGTACGAAAAAAAAAGAGCAGACATTCTCGCAGTGTGAAAATGTTTATAAAAGCAGCTTAAAGTGACAACTGACACATGGGCATAATAACTGAACATTGAACTCAGAATATCTTAACTAATGCGAAACTTATCAACAATGCAGAGTATGACACGTCGTATTTTGCTCGATCACGTTTGTTATGATGGCACGCATAGTTTTCTTACAGAACTTCAGCACCAAACGAGATTGTAGTATAGAACCACAGAGGGACTTTTGGAGATCAGAAATTTTTCATGAGAGAACGTCGCTGGAAACAGTTTTTAGACATGAGACTTGTCCTCGTCAGTGCAACAGCATTGCCTTCAGGAAGAAAAGTTACCTTGTCAAAGTGTTGGTTCCAACAAAATTTGTTGTAACGATTTTTAAAAGCATTTAGTCCATCACATGTATTTCACTGCGAATATCAGAAGGAAAAACTGGAACCCCAGCTACATGAATTTCATGAACAGGAACGGATCTATAATTACTTAATATCATTTGAGCTACACACGAAAAGCAAAAACAAAAAATATTCAGCCGAGCTAACACGAATTCAAGCACTTCATCAAACTCCTTTTGCCGGCAGCAGCTTGGTGGCCATCGTGATCAAGTTGTCTAGCGACACTGCACTTTTGTCAGTCCAAATAGGCTTGCAGAGAACTAGGTTTATTCATGTACTCATGCAAAATGAATACCTGCTGAAATAATCTTTCCAAATACTTCTACTCAGCCATCGCTACTAGGAAACCTCGAAAATATTCGTGGACCTGGAATTACCGATCTGATTGATAAGTGGGGTTTGATGTCCCAAAACCTCCATAAGATTATGAGAGACACCATAGTGGAGGGCTCCGAAAATTTCGACGACCGGGGGTTCTTTTACGTGCACCCAAATCTGATAACACAGGCCTACGGCATTTTCGTCTCCACCTACAATGCAGCCGCTGCAGCCGGGATTGAATCCCGCGACCTGTGGGTCAGCAACTGAGAACCTTAGCCACAAGACCATCGCGGTGGGATGGAAATCCCGGGGTAAACACACTGTAGAGCCACGTAAAACATGTGATGTTGCGATTCAGCCATCTTCATCTACTGCGTGGTTAACCTGATTCACCAGGCCTACTGTGGCTTCCGTTCGCTGCACGCTACATCAAAGGCCTTATCTTTGCCGCATTCATACTTGGCATGCTAACCGACCAAGATTACAGATCACGATCCCAGATGTGATATCGGTGAGCAAGTGGCAAGGGGGAGCGGAGGCAAGTGCCAAACAAAAGTCTTCCCGTGCTTTGCCCGATTGAAAATTCATAAAATAAGGACTAAAAAAGAATGAACAAACCGTGACTTCTTTATGGGTGATCGAAATTTCTTTATGCATAAAAACTGGTGATAGATTACAAATGCGAACATCCACGTTAACCTCACTGGGTTCAATCAGGTGTTAGGATGCCCGGCAAGCGCTACGAGCATGCGTGTTCCCTGAAACCGAAACTAGCGCTGAGTTTCCGGGGCCTTACTTAATCTCCATTCCAGACGTCTGGGACAGGTATATCAGTTGTGCTATTGCAAGTTTTGGTTTAGGTTTTACCAGCCATTTCGGTCAGATTTCAAATTATGCAAAATCGCTCGGACGTCTCGCAACAGTACTAGGAGGGTGTCTTGACTCACCATCTTGGTTATGTCCAGAAGCGGCAGCGTTCTGATGGGACTCCATATTATGTTCTTTCAGTGTGTTCACGTTGAATTTTGTGTTTATGCGCTCTAATGTAGCCACTTAGAATCGTCGTACTACGAAAAAAGTTTCAACGGCAGCGCTTTCAAACCACCGGCCACGCAGTATGGAAGAGCAATTTTGCCGCATGTCAGTGAAGATTATTCAGCCATCCTCTGCACAACGGTGGCTTCTCGCCGGCTGACGAATTTGGAAAACTTTTGTCTGCCAAAGCGTACACCTCATCATCGTCGGCAACTACGAACATCTGTGATTTGAGGTACAGTACTCACGGATTGAAACAGGACACTCGGAGCGTGTAGCTGACGGCAAATGTACCGCCACTCATGGGTGCGCGTAGAACCAATGTGTTGCGTTGTAGTATAGAGCGAGGGGGAGAACACCTGCGGAGCAGGGTTACTCCTTCCGGTCCCCAAATTGTCGACCTGTAGTTCACCATGTGTACACTGCCAGGGTGGCGCTGCAAGGCTCACGCACATTCGCATGTCGACCGAACTGGCTCGCCGCTGCGCACCACTTTTATTGCCGCGCCAGTGGACTACACTCTCGTTCTGCGTGCTCAGGCGATTTGGTACGCATGCTGTGCAAGTAAGACACAGGACTCAGTTTGGAGATTGCGCCTTGCGTGCGTTCGTAGACACGATAAATATGTACACAAAAGCATAGAAAGTATACTTCGGGGTTTCCGCCTCGACAAGAAAGAAAATGAGTGGCATGCTCGCCTTTGTGCAACATGGAAATAATATCGTATGTTAGTGTCGTTAGGGCAAACTGTGGCCTATTTTTGAATACAATGCAAGAAGCTCACTTGTTCTTCCATGGCAGACCGCTCTACAAATGCTTGCCACGCAGTAAAGCCGCACTATTCACTGCTCGGTGTGAAACAACAAAGTACTAAGTCATTGTTTCGATGCTGCACGGAAACAGACCCCTGAATGCTGTTTTTCTTTTTCGTCGTGACAAAAAGCTTTGCAAGCTTTATCTGCTTTTGTGCAAATATTTATCACGTCTACGAGCGCATTGGAGGCGAGACATCTTAGCGGTATTCAATTTCTTACTTGCGAAGCCTACGTGCCCCATCGTAGAAGGGTGCCGATGGAGAGCATCGTCTGCTTGCGCCGCAATATAAATGGTTCGCTCCGTCCACTCAATTCGGGCTGCATGCATGCGAACACACGCGAGCCTTGCAGTGTCATGCTGGCAGTGCTCATTTTGTGAACTAAATGCGAAGTCTTTAGCGACCGGAAGGGGTGAGCCTGCTCCGTAGCTGTTCTCGCCCTCACCACAATGCAACATCCTGGTTCCGCGAGCACCCACGAGTGGTGGCACATGCACCGGCGGCCACGCACTACGAGCGTCCTGTTTCCATCCGTGAGTACGTATCTGCAGAACGTAAGATGCAGTACGTATCTATCGGGTGTCCCCGCCCCGGTGGTCTAGTGGCCAAAGCACTCCGTTGCTGACACGTAGGTCGCGGGATTGAATTCCGGCTGCGGCAGTTGCATTTTTGATGGACACGAAAATGCTGTAGGCCCGTGTGTTCAAATTTGGGTTCCCGTTGAAAAACCCTAGATGATCAAAATTTCCGGAGCCGTCCACTATGGCGTCTCTAATAATCATATAGTGGTTTTGTGACGTTAAGCTCCCCTTATTATAATTATTTATTACTGTCTATTGAGTGATGTCGCCACGGCAGTTGTTCTTTCTGAACACGTTCAGACAGAAATGATGAAAGCAAATATCTATACATACTCCGATTGTATGAAACGTCCCCTTTCATTCTTATGCATACTGAACTCTGATTTTCCCTTATATATATTTCCTTATTCTAATGAATTGGACTGATGAACAAGCGTATAGCACTCGACGGCACTCTCTTGCTCTTCACTCTGCACTACAGCCGTAACATAAAATCATTTCATAAGACCAGTTACAACGTAATTTCACTGAAATATTACAAGTCATCGTTGTCGTAATGCAACAGCCGTGAAGCAACATCAAATATGGCATAGGCAGCGCTGCTAAGTTAAAATGACGGTGGACAAGAACTACGCAATGTATACTCACTCTTCAAAAGTAACATTGTTGTACTAGTAAGTTATCCACGCAGTAGTGTAATCAGAAGGCGTATACAATGTATACTCAGGTATTGTGGCTGTTTTTTTTTCTTTGTTGCTAAAGCCACCAAGCGCCATCAAATTTATTCATTAGAAAGCTTCGTGGGTAGGCGCTGTGCGTTTCACACTAAGAGGCAACTAAAGAGAGCTTCTTGGGGCTACAAATCGTGGTAACGAATTGTGTTGCACAAGATCATCAAAAAGCAAAAACACAACGCTGTCTTACCAATCTCACTCTTGTTGAGTAACAAAGCACATATTGAAGGAGAGTGTACAAGAACGCGGTTTCAGTGAGTGCTGCAGTAGCTAGAGCACACAAAAGAAATTTCACTTACGCATTAATGAGCGCTAAGTGGCTGATGTCGCTTAGCAGCTTTTACAAAATACAAATGCTTCTCCTATTCTATCCAAACAGGCAGTAACGTATTTTTCTCATTTATCAAATAGATGGACCTTCTTCTCTTCACTATCAGGGACTCCAGGTTGGCAGCAAAAGGGAACAGAGCAGTCTTGCGCCGTCTTGATCACCATTAGTAAAATAAAAAATGGCAGATATTCCGCTGCTGCATTCGTGACGGAGCACGCAAAGACGTGTTCCGTGCGTACGCGTGCGCTGTCGTCCACTACGCCTGACATAACTAAGCTAAGGTGGCACCGGCAATCACTACGGCACTGCTTATATATATATATATATATATATATATATATAGTCAAGCGACTGATTCGATTAGGTGGCTCAAACGCCATCAGACAGTCACTCTCTCAAAAAACTAATACCATATACAGCCGGATAGCCCACCCCCGAACCATCCTCCTCCTTACGTTATGTTCATTCGCGAAAATTCAAAAGCGACAGTGGCAGCATGCGCCAGAAAGATAATAGAACAAAACGTTCTGTTAGCTTTTCAAATGGCGGTCAAGCAGAATGAAAAAAGGTAGAGAGAGAGGGGGGGGGGAGAGAAATGACGTGACAGGAGACAGCCGGCTCCCCGAGGGTGTATACTGTTCGTTTTAACTTGTCAATATGCAGCGCTAGAGCTCTCCGTCGAATACTGTGCGAAATTTCTGAATGTAAAAGACACGTATACACGTTTTTACGATATTAGCACACGTATATTTATTGTGTAAGCACATGTGTTACTCTTCATTCCTTCGAAATGAATTAACAGTGGTGCAATTGATGCTCCACTTCGTCTACTTCAAACTACCACTGTAAATGCTAGGGCTTTACGGGCCGAAAACGCGATGCAATCATGTGGCACGTCATAGTGCCGGGCTCCAAAAGTTTCGGCCAGCTGGGCTTTCTTAATGTGCACATAACTTTAAATGCATGGGTCTCGAGCTTTTCGGCTCAATAGAAATGTGACCGTCGTTATTGAATTCACATCTTTCGTGTCAGCAGCCGGGCCCCATAACCACTGAACAACCGCGGCATGAACACGATGTATACATACATCACCCTGAGAACACAGACGCTGTTGTATTAAAACGCAATATCACAGAAAAAAAAATTTGAAACAAACAATAGCATATATTCAGCTGCTTTAATAATAAGATAACACTACTCTTGCTTAGCGCTTTCTCACTGGGTCCTTCACAGGGTGCAAAAACTAAGCGCACGGGTGCCTCATTGTTTTTCCTAGCAGACCACTATAGCTTTCCTGACGAGATTCTTGCACGGTGTTTACCTAGCGCATCTTCATAAGGTAGTATGCCACCAGGAAATAAGAGATGTTAGTATCTATAGGCTCACGGTAAACTTGTTTCGAACAGGTTCTAGTCACGCTCAGTCAGGTAATAGTTGAGCCAGCTCACCTTTAACGTGCAAGTGAAAACAGAACTTTTTTTTAGAGAAAGCAAGTAAGTTCAATCCCACCACGTATAATCACCTTGTTCGCACCCATTTTGTTGGAACTTGGTGTTTGTAGGTGTGGAATAGAATTCTCCTGCACGTTTTATTTTTCGTGTGCAAGAAAATCAAATATTGCTCGAGATCGCTGAGGCACTCACACAAGGTAGAAAAGTGCCCACGTTCAAAAAGTTGCTGTATTTCTAACACTTCCCCCGATGATGCCAGCACTCTCGATTCGACATAAACATCGTCTCTGAACTATTTTGTTTAAACCTATCAGGCACCTTCTAGAGAAGAAAGTCATTTGGCTGTTATTTTCGAACCCTGATTTGTCACATGTAGAACTCTCTTTAAGACAGAGTGAAAAATAACTGCAAAGAATCCCTAGTGGACAAGCTGTGTTAAGTTTCTTTTAAAGGGATCAACAGCAGGTCAAAACGTGTGTTTGAGTCATGGTAGAAATAAAAAGACCGTGAAATATAGTAACAAATCTCAGCATTGTGAGAAGGATTTAAAGTTTTAAATCGAGTTGAAATGTAACGAGAAAGGGTATGTGGCGCTGCCTATTGGAACAGCCTTGAATCTTGATATTGAAGTCGGTCACTTTTGCTGTACGTCGCTACGTATTTTGATGCTGTCATGTGTGCCATAGTTGTTCCTTAAGGTTACAGTATGCGTATTATCATCTGTGCACGCTCTATTTTGAGCTGTTTACATATCGCAGGGAGAAGTGGCACTGCCTTCATGGTAGCCAGTGGAACACGCCTAGCCGTGGTGCATGCGCACGACAAGCACGCTTGCGGAGCAAAGCACCACTTTTGAACACAAGCCGCTCTCGCTCGCAGTGTTTACAGAAACGGTTATTGCTAGTGTTTGCGACTTCGTATTCGCCACAGATTGAAAAAAAAAGTTGGATTGCAATTGTTTCGTAGCGTTTTCCAGATTACTGTTCCGTGATTAGACGCTCTCACCGGTAAGTTTTCCATCGCGCTAAAGAAAATAGGCATCATTAAAATTTGTTTTTGGTCCCATTAGGAGATATTGCGCGTTGAAAAACTGCTACGTGCATATGATGACCCCCAAAGAGAGCTTACATGTCTCTTTAAAGAGAGATATATACAGTGGCAAGTCAGGAATGACATAAAAGGGACAAATAACTTTTTTCCCTAAATGCAAACAGTTTGCCTCTCCCGATTCTTCCTAAATAAATGATTGTCCAATATTATCTGCCTCCACCTCGCGTCGAAAAAAAAAAGCAATGCCATTACTGTCGGGAAGAATGGAAACACCGTGGCACATTGTGATACCAGTCTACCAGCAGCGCGTTGTAAGCAACTGAAACTACCTGTGGACTCGAAGTGGACGTGACACCAAAGCATAGCGTTTCGTAATAATAAGGGTGGCGCTAGTACCCCAAGGAGCTTCAACGCATGGCGCCTCTGCGAGCGTGAGAATGAAGGGCAGCACAAAGATTTAATCATTGTTTATTTTTCGGCTCCAGCTGGCTAATTGACTTTTTAAAGCTCCCAAATATTTTTTTTTAAATCAGCAATCTCATTCCACCACCTTGACTCTTGTGGTCAGACATTCAAAACAGCTCACGAGGTTGAGAGTGAGCTGCTCTTTAATTCAGAGCAAAATCCAAAACACAACACTAACCAAAGTCACAAATAGGTTCGAAGCCGCAAGCACGCAGACAAGGCAAATCAGTGTATTGCCCATCATTCCCATGGAGACCGAACGATCACAGTGTCCCAGTTCTCTCTAGTATACATTGTAGGAAACTCTATGCAAGAAGTTAACAAAAACTCCAGAACACGGTAACAGCGCCGAAGGTACTTAGGAACTGGGGCAAAAGGTGGCACAGAGCATCAGGATGCGGCACGGGCAGTTCGCAGAAAAACAAGAAGGATTTCATTACTTTGTCCTGCAGTCGTATTCCGTAGTAGTCCAGCAAAGTCGACTGTGAACATGCAGGCTTGTGTGCCGATGTGAGAGTGCTCCAAAGTTATCGATGACCAATGGTGCCCGCCCGCCAGTTAAACAGCTGTATCCAGTTAGCACGCGCAGTAGTATACAATTCACTAGACTCCTATATAGAGTCACAATGGGCTGGTTGGTTGCTTACTTCAGGCAACAGAGTTTTAATACACGTCAAAGAGCATAACATCACAAACATAGGACAAACCAAGAGGATCGGCGTTTGTCTTCCGTGTTTCTTTCTGTGTGTAATTTTAAACGTCATAAAAACCATGTTTATGAAGGCGCTTACAGAGAAGCGTCTGCAAGTTTGATATGCGGGATTCTGTACTCCAAGTATCAAGTAAGGGCCAACGGCTTTTGTAGCTTCCTACAGGGCCTTTAAACACTCGTTGTTATCACTACAAGTGCCTAATTTTTTAGGACGAAGGTCCACGATCACGTCATGAGAAATTCGTAAACAGCGTTTGTGAGCTGGAGTTGACGACTTGTCTTTTTCAAGAAAAGGTATGTCAGATGAGTGCTGTAAAGAGTGACATGTGGTTTTCAAGTCTACAACCTTGAAAAATACAAGTATACTTGTTGAAACGTCCGCTCTGCAGCACACTTGATCTGTTTACGAATTTTTCATCGTGAGGTTCCGCCTTTCCTTTCGTGCTTTGTAGAAGCGAAGCTCTTTACACCCTCACGATGTCCTACCATTGTCTTCGAGGCTCGCCATTGTCCCTAGTCGAAGCGCAGTTGTGAGACTTTTGTGCGCAGTACCATCTACGTCTAGTGCGCATGCGCTCTAATAAAAATAACTTTTCCCTATTTCTAGCAGTTCCCTATTTCTAGCATCCTATTTCTAGCAGTTGGTATAACACGATAATGAAACGTATCTTCACAAAGGTAGTTGGGCGTTTATTGTGCACTGTTCCGCCACAAAGACGAAACAATGAATCCTACAGCAACAAAGTATCAACTCACGCGAAGAACGGCAAGCAGCTCCAAACTTGCAGCGCGCATTTAAAGTCAAAAACGCGCACGAATTGAGCATACTTGGGACGAGCGCGGACTGTCAGAGCTTGACACTTAAAGTGCGCTGTTCAAACGGGAAAACCCACAAAACGAACGCAAAAGTACACACAGGGCAAGCGCGAACAACTGTCCCAATTCTTCCATCGTGTGTTAGCAACGCGGCCGCGGCAGCAAACGAAGTGACCTAAGCGCGCGCTCAGGAGAGACCACGTTTCATGGAGCCGGTGCTCATAGAAACGCGAAAGACGACCACCTGCAATGACTTCTTGTAAATGTATCTTGCAGCGCCAACTCCACAAGTGGGCTACGGCTGTCATGAATCTCCTTCTAATCGTGATGATAATTATGCTCAGGGGATAGAGAACAAGAGAGAAAAGAAAGGGAGTGATATTAACCAGTCCCGAACGACTGGTATGCTACCTTACACTGGAGACAGGTAACATGGAGTTTGAAGGATGGAGAGAGGGAGAGAGAGGAGAGCACGTGCACTCACAGTCACACGTCACAGTAATACTAACACAATTAGCCTATAACCAACCGTACAAGAACGTTGCCTTCAAGAAGCTGAGGAGATTGCACATTCTTCGCTATGGAGAATAAGGGATTCAGTCAGCATACTCGAAACACTCAGACGCTGTACTCTGGATCAAGTATATGTGCTTTAAACCTACGAAATTGAGTTCACAAGAATTGTTTAAATCCATTGGACATCATACTGTCGGATTCCTTGTTACCATCTGATACGTCACGTTACTGAGAAGTTATAGTTGGTCCATTGTTTCGCTGCCAAGTCTAAGCCCGATAGTTACAGTCAAGTTTATCGGGTGCAGTTATTCAGTCAGACTCATCGCACAATTTTAGAAACGATAGTCTTTCTGGACTACTTCAACGCAAACATTTTAGCCTTTCAGTCTGAATATCGGTGCCTGTCTAGCAATTGAGCCACTCGGCGAACGTTTAACGCTTTGCTCAACGCCCCCTCCTCTTGATCTATTGGCTACGTTCATACTTGTGAACGCTTTCCGCCAAAAGCAAATATTACGCATATATGAGACGCAACATCAATACGTAGGTGTCGGCAATGTGTCTCTTTATTTAGAACATGCATAGATGTGTAAATATAAAGACCGAAGTGTTTATTACACTGCGCTTAGAATGCGACGCTGTGAATGGTAAAAAGGATCTTTCCTTTGCTGCGCTAAAAAATTCAGGGGCTCTACCTAAAACAACCTGGAGCTGCCACCTACCAGTGGCCCTGCGTTCTAAAAAACTTTCGCTTCTTGACAATACTGCCAGATGGCGTCATATGTCACATAGCGCCCCCAGGCAGAAGGCTATCGTCTTTCGCTGTCTTTGCAGAAACGCACGGAGACACGCGGCCAATATTTTCCTTATTGTATGCGGCTCAAACGAATCAATGTGTCATTAGACTAACTTTTCCTCTAATAAATAAATTGCTGGAAAAAGTTAATGAAGATAGTGCCTTAAATAGCCAGAACGTACAATCGCGTCAATCTCCCGATCATCTGAGTTATTTTGCGAAGTAGCGAAAATTTAACACACCTATACTCTCACACCACTGAGTGATGCGCCCCACAACGTAAAAAAGTCGGGAAGTATGCCGAAATTCTGCTTGTCTGTTTCCTTTATTTCTTTGCTGTGGGTCTCTTTTTACGAGTAGCAGCATCAGGCGTAGTAGAAGCAGCCACCGCTCGAAAAGTTATCAGCCCAGAGCTCAAGTGCACGTCCACTGGCACTCGCGAAACAAGCAGTGACAGAGTCACCCCGAGGGTGTGCCATCGATGCAAAATGTTCTTACGATGATTAATAACTCGGCTGAAAGGGGTGGGCTGGCCCGTCGTTAGTCGCGCGGCACGTTTATCGGTGTCGGCAAATAAGGGCCCAGTTAAATTCGATTGAAAGGGCCGCGCAGTGCAGTGGGGAAGACCTTCTCGCGAGGGGCGCGCGCTTAATTCATCATCGCCCGGGAGGGTGTGCGTGTGCATGCGTCCCCTCTCCTCCGCTTTCAACTTGGCGTGGCTTTTCCGGGCGGCTACACAACACGCGCGAGGGATCGTGAATTGTCACCTCTGGTTGAGTCCGTGTATGTATACATAATGCCACTTCCGACACATGTAGTGGTCGGTGCAACGCGATCGGTAGATAGGAATATTTGAGCCGAGCGTCCTTGTTTTTTTTTTGTTTTTGTTTTTTTTTTGCGGCCACCATCTCTTCAGAGTACACGAAATCCTATTACTTAGGTACCGGAGCACTTAGCACGAAGATTTAAGCGCGGTAGTGAAGCTCGCTCGGAGTCGCCGTGCTAGGCTCGGAAGGCAGAGAATGCGAACTGACGTACTTTCGCTTGAGAAAAAAAAATAGCTGTCTAGATTAAGGCTTTTCTTGCATCCTGATTGGATTATCATCAGGTCGTTTCGGCTGCGAGTTTAGTTGTACATACACTGATAAAGTGCTGGCATCATAGAGGCTTTCTCTTAAGCAGTCGGTATTAAAAGCAGTACCGATTGATAGTCTATATAGTACCGATTGATATATATATAAATATATATATATATATATATATATATATATATATATATGGCAAACAACATAGCAACATAGGGCGCTTAAAACTCTCTAATTTCGACGACGAGAGAGTGGTTTCTCTCTCACATTCACTACTCTTTCTACAAGCGCCATTTCCTCCCTTGAGCACCTATTTCTTCAGAAAACACGTGCAATGTCAGCACTAAGCTTAAGTCCATCCGGAATCCACGTTTTCCAATTGCACGCTGCTATGTCCCCTTTCGCAGTCGCATACGCAGAAAGCGCGCATGTTAGTCATGTGAGACAAGGCAGGCCGGACAAGCAACTATATGGCAAAGCAGGGCGGGTGGGAATCGACGACAGATATGTCTCCAATATCGAACAATTGAGACCCTGACGTTACGCGAAGAGACAGCTGACGTCACCATTGTGTCGCGAAGACGGGAAATGCCGAGATGGAATGACGTGCTCGTTCTGCGTGTTTTTAAAGGTCGTTTAGGGGCCCTATAGAGAGTGCTGCTTATACACAAAATACTGGAAACGAAAGCACAAGTATACACAAGATGAACGCGAACGGTCACAATTCACGCTTGTGCGCGAGGGAGCAGTGAGCCTCTTTTGTACATGCGGCCGCAGGAGCGAGCGAAGAGACCTTCGTGCTTGCACTCTTTAACCACTTCAAGTTGATTGATTTGTGGGGTTTAACGTCCCAAAACCATCATATGATTATGAGAGACGCCGTAGTGGAGGGCTCCGGAAATTTAGACCACCTGGGGTTCTTTAACGTGCACCCAAATCTGAGTACACGGGCCTTCAGCATTTCCGCCACCATCGGAAATGCTGCCGCCACAGCCGGGATTCGAACCCCCGACCTGCGGGTCAGCAGCCGAGTACCTTAGCCCCTGGACCACTGTGGCGGGGCTATAAGAGGTGGATAATTGATGCAAGAATGATTCGTAATTGTATATCACAGAGCCAAAAAAAAAGCTTCGAAGGATTTATTCTGGTTCGAGGGGGAGAAGGGGGGTGAGCGCATTTGAAAATTCTTCTGATTTAGTAATCGGTATTAAAAAAAAACTATGAAATGAGACGCAACGAAAAAGCCAACGAGTCGGGTTGTTTTAGCTGTTCATTTTCGGAGCTTTTCTTCTGAATTTTAATCTTTTTAATACGTACCTTTTAGCAGCCACGCTGAAGCACATCCGTCCTTCGGTACCGGTAGCGCTTCTCTGTGAAAAAATAACAAACAAAAGAATGAATAAGCGCGGCAGAACAAGCGTGTGCCGTCCGCTTCCAATCTCGAAAAAAAAAAAACACCACTCCTCTTATCAGATGATCCTGCTGCTGTACTCATTAGCGCCCCCCCCCCCCCCCCAATGTGGCACCTTCATTTTGCTTCCTCGTCGTATGGTATTGTTTCCCCTTCTTTCTGCTAGAAATTTGGACACCCTCCCGCCTAGTTAAGGCTGCGTACATTTTCACCCGCCTTGGTCGATCCCTTGTTTTGCATATCTTGAGCAGGCAGCATATCCTATTTTCATGTAGCGTGCTCTTTGAATATTAGTTTCACGTCTACGGAGATGGTTCATTTTTTATTATCTCCACTTTCTTTTTGGGGGGAGGGGGAGTGGAGGGGCGGAGGAGGAAGTTGTGAATTTCAAGGTGTGTGCTCCCGGTGATATACAGCACTTTCTCCGATAACGTGTCTCCCGTATGTTTGCTTTACCCACTGTTTAAATAATCGTTTTCTCCTACGCAGTGACAATCTTTTTGGAGCGACAGGAGTTTGCTTTTCTTTTCTTAGTTGTTTTTCTCTGTTACCGAGCTAATACTCCACTTCACGCAGGGTGAGATGTTTGCACGACGCTGCCAGTGCGTTGACTGTGCTGAGAGACAAACGCAGAGAGTGGAGATGAAGATTAATTACGTCGCGCATCCAGGCTGCAAACGCCGCTCACCGTCGGTGATCGCGCGATTGCGGGCCGGGGCCACCGCTATACCGAAGACGCGTTCAAACTGCTTACCGTTACGAAACACTTTGCGCCGCTGACAAGAAGGGAACCAAGAGATAGAGAGATGCTAACATTGCAGGCACAGACCAGCAGCTGTAGGCGCTTGCATGGTTTCTGAGGAACATGGACGGACACTGAGGAACGTGTGGCACGCTATAGTAAAAGAGGTGTAGCCATTTCTTAATATTTGTTTTTTTACTTTTTGGAGAAGCGGAGCGGCGACTTCTGCGTACCGGCATTCTTGTGAGAAAACATTGTGCTCATGTGCAAACGCGCGTCGGTAGAGACTTGATCCTTGAGGTTAGTCTCGGAAAGTAGCCTTATATAACGCAACAAACATGTTCTAACTATACTTGGTGTGGCCTGACGGAGCCTTCGTTAAACAATCTGGCTTGGCTGAGAACTTACTGGACGCGAACCACGCTGTTCTAGACATTTTTGTCCACACTGGGGTAGAATTGGTGCTGATGGGCCCTACAATGCCTTTTGTCCGCGGCATCTGATCCTATACATAGTAGTATGTGAGGAAATATACGCTGTCTTATTAAAGCGTATATTTCATACCAGGGCGCGCACCGCCACGCTCCCCTGCTCGAGTTACTGTATATGCTACCTTCAGGTAGCAGAGTTGCACCAATGTACGCCATCTTGGGTTCAAATGTCTTGCGGGAAAGCCACTCACCTCCCGCGTAGGAGCAGCGCTCGCGCTTATAACGTTGCTCTATTTTTAAAGACGATAGTCATTCTTGGGGACCTTCGACGCAAAAATTTTGGTCTGTCTGTCCGTACATTTGTCTGTTTGTCTACTTTTAACGGCCCCGGGTACTTAAAACGGCCGACCCCATCCGCAGCGCCCACCAATGTTGCTCAAAATTCAGCGTTCATACTTGTGCAATCGTCAATAATTAAGATATTATTGTGCAAGTCTGGGGCACCATAACGACACGTATGTATTCTGCATGTGCATCTTTTACTACAAAAGGCATACATAAGTAACTTTAAGGACCGTAGCGCTTATCAAGCTGCGCTGACCACGCAACGCTTGCACGAAAAGGTGAGGGTATCCAGCGCTTTTCTAAGACGCGATGGTAGTGGCACCTACCCGTCGCCTTGCGTTCTACACCTTATCACCTCTGAGCGCGAGACAGACGTGCGATTTTCAGTGCGATGCAGCGTGCGGTGTCGCATGGTGCGGCGTGCCGCATGCGACGTTTTGGGACACACGGGGGTGAAGGAGCTCTCAGCGGCAGGCCCCACTCCCATGCGGCGCCTCGGCATGCGCAGTCGGACGACTTTGTATCCTCGTAATGAAGCTCAAAACAAACAACAATGCACAGCCACGCTTCGTTCTATAAAAAAATAATGAAGAAAATGTCTTCGTGAATGACAAGCACGTCGCAAAAGCGGTAACAGCTGATTATTCGTGACTCCGACAGGTAGGCCTAGCATGGCGGGCGCCAGCCGTCGCCTACGCCGTTCTTACGCAAGCTCGCCATCGAGTGCTTGTTTTTGACAATCCTATTAAGCTTTGCAGTCGTATGTGATGCGTTAGCATACGCTATTACTTTCTCGATTCCACCGATGTGAAGAGCAAATGAAGAAGCGAAGCGAGCCAGTGCAGAAACGCTGGTAGCCGTGTTTACCTGCGAAATGACCTTGCATAGCTGTCACGATCTCCGGTGTCTCGCTAACGGTTTCAAAACGGGCGTTGTCGTGCAGAAATGCCACACTTCAAAGATCACTTTATTCCATCCGGAATGATATCACGCAACCAGGGAATAGTACTTGATGTTGGTCACGCCGCCGCAGTTGGCGTAGTTTTTGAGATAGCTTCGAATTTCGAACGCGCCTAGGCCTAACTACAAGATCGATGTAAAGAAATCGGCAATGAATATGTTTCGCGTTTGGTGCGTGGTTCATATTTATTTACTTTTATTATCACTAAAATAAACTTTTAACAATGCTTCGCGTGGTGGCATAGGGAAATATTCTCGTTTTCTTTTCATTTTCACTGTTTAACTTAATAACCATCTAATAGGTGGCGCCAACATCCCAGCTGGGGCACGTAAACCACGTAAACGATATCCCGCTAAACTATAAGACCCTGCCCACAACGAACTTTTGCTCCGCGGTAACGCCATTCTCTTAACGTACGCTATCACGCTAACGCTAAACTATAACTGTCTATTACGTCACGAAACGTGACAAAACGACACCACCCCGGCTGCCGCATCGTCGCACCGCACGCCGCATCGCACGGAAAATGGCACGTCTGTCTCGCGCTTGAGACGGGCGCGCACACCCGTATCAGAGCCACGTGCTTCGTTTTCCAAAAATACTGCCAGGTGGCGCTCATGTCTCACGTGTGACAGGACTTGATGCGCTCCTTCGCCTTCGCTGTCCGTTCGAGGCACTCTATCGCAGCGCCTCCAAAATACCATTCTCTGATTTTCTTGCGCAGCACATCAAATATATTGTTCGCTCTTTCCACACGCAAGACTGTCGTCTTTCGACACATTTGCAGATTACATGCAGATACGGGGCCATATTTTCGCTTTCTTTTCTTTTTATATTTTATGAAGGTACGAGAAAAACTCAGTTGCTCTGGTCATGCCTGGAAGCCTTGATTTTATGTTTACGTTTCTGGTAAGTAATAATAAAAAAAAACGTGCGTCAACTCATTGAACCTGTTGTACATATGTATATTTATAGTATGCCACACATTAGCTCCGGCTTCTTTTGGACTGTTTTTTCCATTTAAATATATAAAATTATTTTTCACTCTTAATCGCGATTGAGCAAGGGATGGAATATTTTCATCGTGTTATGCTCATTCGTTAACTGTGTGAGTTAACCAGCTAAAGCTTTGTAGTCTTCAACTGAATCAAGCTGGATAGTGACCGAGGGTGGCTGTGCGACGCCCGCGTTAAGGGCGCATCTCGTATTGCGATCGTATTACAATCGCGTCTCACGACACTTGATGTGAATCATCGTTCAAAAACCCTGTCGTGTTCAACATTCTTTTCGCTTAAGGTTTTAAAGCAGCATTCAATTCACGCACTAGCAGCAACACCTTGCCGATTCAAATAGTTCTAGTTTAAGTTCTCCTTTTATTTTTGGCCTTTTGACCGCCAGACTAATTTGGACGTATACAGCTGACACACGCTGCCAAACTCTGCATGTATAATGTATTCACTACTGAATCTGTAGTTAATACAAATAGAGCAAGTTTTGCAGTGCCGTGAACAGATTAAAAAAAAAGCCAGGCGCATTGGCGTCAGCAGAGAAGTGGAAAAAGGGTCCTTGCCCCCCCCTCAAGCCACAACAGCACTTGCCCTCACCCAAGCTAGCACGGTGCTCTCGCTCTCCTTAAACCACAATGCAAGAATGGTTTGTACCCCCAAGAGAAAATCCTGCCGACGACAATGGCCAAGCGTTTATTCCTTCCGACTGAACACTAATCTTTCTATAGCAATACCCGCTACTGCCACGTCTAATCGCGTGGGATTTACGTAGTACAATTCAACACATATAGGATTTGCTGGCGCATTTTCTAATAAACATTACGACTTACCAAACACATTTAAAATCCTTGCTGTAAAGAAAATGCGAACTGCAGAACTGTCTGTGTAACATGGGGCCGACCCAACGAAAGTTTTCACTCGCAAATTTTATATTAAGTAAACCGGCTGCATCCACCGATGAAACATTCGACATCACTGGTGACTGTTGCATGTGCTCTTTCGAACCATTTTGTACCATTAGTATGTCTTTGTGGATGCGTTTCATTGTTCTGGCATTATTTTTCTGTCCGTCAATTCAATACCAAGACACGTCTCCTCTTTCTGCGTTGGGATTTCCGCTTATTTCCGCTGACATCGAAGGAAGCAGGGGATTAAATCTTACTTGTGAACATGAAGTTGATATTCTGATATAGTGAGAAAAAATCTCATGAGAGGGGCCTAAACAGGAACCGAGTTCACGAAGCCTTTTCACCCTTACTTGGTAATGTCGTTTTCAAATTAAAAAAAAAATGCCGCTGGCCAACAGCAGTAGCTCCCATATACGTCCAGAGTTATGAGCTTTCAATTACGAACAATTCTACATGAACAACTTTCTTAGTACGGTAGACTTAGACTAGATATACGTGTACGCAGCGGATAGCGAAAGGTTTATTGTTCATCCTCGCGACACTATTGGCATTTTTTTCAAGAGCGCAACGGGAGCTCCACCGTCGCAATGTCTCCAGAGATTACCGCGTCGCGTTGAGGCTGCGCGGCATTCGCTGTCTGGTTTACCCAGCGCCTGACGGTGTCTTATTAGCCGGACAGGCAGCTGTAACTGACGGTCACCGGCCCCACACGAGACTTGTTTCGTTACGCTTTTTCGCGGCATGCCGTCTCGCACTGCAGCCCACGCGCCTTCTTTTATTCTCAGCGTGTACTCTTCAAGGTCGTTTTCTCGTTGTTTTTGAAGGTTTAATTTAGTACGGATGCTGAAAACGCGTCCAATCGCAGTACTGCGCCTCGCTGACCGGTCAGCCTCTCCCGCAGCCCTGCTGCGCCCCAGGGCTGTTGCAATTTCTTCACGGTAAGTTCGGTATAGCAGCCATTACCTACATGCCTCAAATCGTCCATCTTGCTGCTTTTACGTCGGATCATTTACCACAAGCTTCTCTCCAGTGCCACTTCTGCTGACGTCTCTCTGGCCTGCATCATTACCCTACACTCCCAGTCAGCTCCTCCAGTGATGACGATGGTGCAACCGTAACATTATTTACCATGGAGGCAAAAATCAGTGCCCCGGGAGGTGACATAATTGATGGAGATCTCTGTGCGTCTACATTTGATTGCCGTCGGCTTCGCTCATCTTGTTAATTTTGACCAACTCACTTATATTCTGGTCCCTACGCATCAAAACTGTAGAGGAGTCTCAGCAGACTCCGTGTTAAGCATGGTACGCAATTCGCGACATTATTTCCCCTGTTCTTGATTGTCCAGAAAGCCCGTCTCGCGTCGTCGATGTATTTCTTGCATGCACATATACCCTGAAAATTGCGCCAGCCGCTAGTAAGAACGCTGTAGCAGAAGCGGGGCAATGCCGTCCGCATGCGTATTAGTGAGGTGCAACCAGACTCTGACGCAAATAATATATCACTTTAATTTATTTGCGACGCTTGCAGAAATGAAGAACACACGGAAGCAAGCAGATTGGTTGGTGTGTTGTTTCTCAAGCCTGCGCCTCATTGAAAAAACAGCTTCCGAGAAGAACTGATTACTGTCTACTTTCTTTATTAAAGGGTGATCTGAGCTTCCACATGCCAGCAAACGCTGTCTTGTACCAATATATACCAGAATCTTCGAGAGAGCAGCTTCACAGTTGCTAGGAGTCATTTCATTACATCTTCGCGTTAATATATCTTTTCTCTGCAGTGCCGTAATCTGTGTTGGCAGCACTTGCGAAACTTTCGTTTTTTTCCCCCGAACAAAACAAAAAAGTAAAAGAAAAAAGACACAACCAATGGCTCCTCTGTTAAAACGACCACCAGGTCGCGCCTTCGAGAAAAAAGAGAGTTTACGTACATTTTACATTTTCAATTTATTTTCCTCTTCTCCTGGAGGTGTTACACTCACGCCCCGAGAACAAGGGCCAACGCCACACGCCCTTTCTGAATATTAAATAAGACGAGAGTGTTTCTAAAAGTCCATTATGAAGCTTATTAAATGAAAGGCTCGGAACTTCGAATTGAAGAGAGCAAGCAAAGCAAAAGGCATCGAGAATAAGCTGGATGTATTATATACAAACGCAATTTGCTCCGCAACGAACTTTTTTTTATTTTCCTTTTGCGTTACTTTGAGCCGGTGGCTTCCTCTGTCCCGAAAAGCCGGCGAGCCAAGGGCGTCGGCGCAGTCGAACGAAGCAAACCACTGACCCGGCTTCGTCCAACTTCAGCGCTCTCCGCAGACAAACCCCGCAATATTCCCTTCTCGAAATGATCAGTCGTGAAAACTTGGTCGCTTGCACTGCTTTCTCCCTTCGTCCCTGCTCTCTCTTCCCCAAAGTTTCTCTCTTTCTGTCTTTTCTTTATTCTTCTAATACTCCGATATATTTGTTCATCCTCGGACAAAAAAAAAAACTGAGGCGCAAAGAGAATTCAATCGCGCGCTTCGCCGTCGCACACTATATGGAAATTTGTTTATGAATCGATCCGGTGCGCCGTCATTCGTCGGGTCCATGTTTACCACGAGCGGAAGAAGAACTGCAAGCGGAAGCGAAAAAAAAAAATTCCGAGGGGACAAAGTGGAAGGACAAAAAAAAAAGAGGGGGGGGGGGGGCAGAGCTAGCTGAAAGCCTGAAAGAGTGCGATTCTCTGGGTTATATACATGAAGGCAAAACACCGAGGAACTAGAAACTAGAGAGTGTCTGAAAGGGGAGGGGGGAGGGACGGACGTGGTTCGTCCAAATTAAACAAGTTTGTGGAAGCTCGACATATAGAGGGGAAGAATTGCGACGCGCCAACGCCACCACGCGATCCTCACGCGGCCTGTACAGATGACGACCGAGCGGTATAAATAAAGAAAACAAAGAAAGATCAAACCTACCCCTTATTAACGCGATGCTCGGCTCGATAAAGCGATCGATGCTGCGTGGTTGCCAAGAGGAGACATGGGCAACGCGATGCTTTCGTAACGAGATGGCGCTCTAAAAACAGTGCGCCTCTATCGAGCGCAAAATTTGTTTCCGAGATTTCTTTTCTGCAGGTCGTGCGTTCGACGTGCCACGCCTGACGGTGCCATGGCGCTGGAGACGCAGTCACGGCCGCGAGTCTATCGGCGCGCGCTTCCTGTTGCGGGAAAAGACGGCGAGGCGCCTTAGCTTTATCCGATGGTCGTCAATTGCGCGGCGACAACGGGCGCTTCTTTTTCTTCGCGCGCTCCATTGCTCGCGCTTCGCCAAGCGGCATTGGACAACGTGGGCGAGCAGAAATTGCGTAGATCTCTGATATTGCGACCCAAGTTACTGAAGGATTTCGAAAAAATTGTGGCAGTAGACCCGTCCCAAGACAGCGATACGACTGCGACACGCTCACAATGTAGGGGAATTTAGCTGACAGTTACAAATAATTGTCGGGGTGTGATGTCTCCAAACACAGATATGTTTATGAGAGTCGTCGCTGAGTAGGACGTCCACAATTTCGACCAACTGGCATTCCTTAACCTGCGTCTTATCTAATCACGCGGGCCAGCCTTTTGCATCCATCCAAATGTAGCCACCGCAGCCGGAACTTCATTCGACAACTTTCAGGTCAGCAGCCTGTCCGCCTCAGTGGAACAGTGGCCAGAGTTCTGCGCGGTTGACGCAAAGGTCGCGTACTCAATCCCGGCAGCAGTGGTCGCATTTCTACGGAAACGAAGTGGTAGGCGCCCGTGTACTATCCGCGTCAAATGACAACCAAACAGCGGCAAGCCTTTGGGATGGTATAGTGCGCGCTGACCATTTATCCCCGTGGGCAGGCACACATATAAGCGCAGGGCTGCCGAAAGAACGAGCGCGCCTGTTAATCGTGATAACTGGACAGCATGCACAATACCCTCGCGAAGGCTTGCCTCTGCTTGGGTTTAATTTGACGCTGATTTGACGTTCACCAGTGTAACAGACTGAAAGAAACGTGCCGCATTCATTCCCCTTAGTCAACGCCGAAAAACTGCGCGGCTCGCATTATTCCATAAATTCTATCACGCATCCCCACCCAGCATTTACGTCACCCAACGCCCCCATTTCTCTGATCGTTGTTGCAACACTATGCAAGTACATTACCCTCGTCCCAAAACTACCACATTTGCAGAATCTTTCTTCATTCGGACAGCTAAGGAATGGAACGCCCTACCGGATACCATTGTTAGCATTCAGGATGCAGAAGCCTTTAAAAATTCCCTGACAACCATTACTGAACTGTAATAGCTAACTGAACTGTGACCTGCCATGCTAGTTCTCGTATAATGGTTTCTAGTGTCATCTTCCTAGTATGGCATGCATGTATATTTTGTGTACTTAGCAATGTTTCGAAACCTTTTAAGTGGTACCTTTTGTCACTGAAAAATGTTTTCATCCAGAGTCCTCAAACAAATGTACCTGTTACCGCCCCCCCCCCCTCTTCTTGTATACCCACCCCTCATGTAACGTCCCTTCTGTTAGGGACCCTTGAGGAAAATAAAATAAATAAATAAATAAATAAATAGATAGTACAGTGCGATGCCACTGCAAGTTAAGAAACACCAGATGGTCTAAATTTCCAGAGGCTTCCACTACGGCGTCTCTGGTAACCATATTGTAGTTTAGGGACGTAAAACCTCTGATAATATATTATCAAGTCTACAGCAAGACCATCACCACACGATCACTGTGGCGAGTTTTTTTTTACCTATATTTTGCCGTGGTGCTCAAGTGGCGAGAGCAACCACAGATACTTTAGGTATTGTGTGATCGCCTCGAAAGAGGAGGGGATTGGTTATCTTGCCACCCGTTACAAATCACCAATGACTGGTTGTTTTCCTAGATGACGCGAAAAGAGGCAGTGATTGTTCGGCTGCAAGTAGCCGCCAGAGTAGGCAATGAGCTCGCATGTTGCTTTTCATAAAAATTATCAGTGTACATAAACAAGCACCGCCTGTTTCAAGGAGAAAAGCAACACTGATGTCACTCCGTTTCCTTTTTTCGTGAAGTATTATTAACATGTGGGGTTTTGCGTCCCGAAACCAAGATATGATTACAAGAGACTCTTTAATGGAGGGCCTCGGAAATTTACCCATGTGGTGTTCTTCATCGTGCACTCACATCGCACTGTGTCCGGGCCTGCACCATTTCACCTCGATCATTGTGAAAACGCCACGGCTGGCGTCAAACCTGCGACCTTCTGGTCAGCACCCAAGCACCCTAGCCACTGATCCACCGAGGCAGACTTTGATTTTTGGTGAAAGTACTCGGGAGCAACACATTCCCAAGTCTGCTAGAATGATGTACGTACTGTACGAGGACGGCCAACACGAATCACAAAGCATAAAACGTGAAACAAAGGCCGGCGAAAATTCCACGCACCAAGAAAAAGGCGACTCTTTCATCAGAGCGTTGAAGCTGAAAAGATGAAATCTGTTTTTGTTCCACACTGGCAAATTAATTGCAAGGACCTCAAGAGATCCGCCATCCATTCCACTCCAGCTAATTTTTTCTCCCAAACCAGAAGCAAGAGGAAGAAGAAACCATTTTTCGTTGGTTGCCATGCCAGTGCAGACGACCAAGCAACTAAGAGACGCTGTTGATTCAAGAACCTCGGGCCTTCAACTAAAAATAAAAAATGCTTTCTTTTTTGTTGCTGTTCGTCGGAGGTTCTTTACTAATCTTTTCGTGTTTTTTTTTCTGTGTAGCCCACTTCTCGTGGTGTGCTTTGAGTAGCGGTCCGTGTGAATAACTTGTGCGCGTGTTTTGTGGGCCAGGGACTTTGCTGTTCTTTTGAGCGCCCCTCATTTTTCGCACTGCTGATGGCAGCCGACAACGCTTGCGATCTCAATCTTGGAGTGCTCTTAGGCGCCGCGAGAAGATAGTGAGAGAAGAGTAAGGGGATGGGGGTGCAGGAGGCGTCCGCACAACCCACTCTCTCACTGTCTCTCTCATGCAACCAACCTTGTCGACGTTGCGCTGCAGAGAAGGAATGCGAGGCGCGCCTAATGAGCCGTGCTAATTAGCAGCTTGTCTTGGCACTGCCCCGGCTGTTAGCGAGACTTGTGCACCGCGCCACCGAGTTTTTTGGCCGGGGGTGCTAACGTTTCGACTTCCGGGACAATCAAACGTCACGGTTCGCAAGGGTCCCTCTCAAAGCGAGGCCCAACTACAGTGTCTAGAAATATAGCCCAACGCAGCATTAGCGGTGCGGGCGAGGCACCGGCGCCCTCTCGCGAAGCCGGCGCGCCTATTACAAGATTTCCCCCGATAGAAAGATGGCATAGCAAGCCACTCGCTCCCGTACGACTCGGTCCACGCCCCCATCCATTGCTTTGCGCACGCATCCGCAGCGCATCGCGCACTCGCAGTTCGCGACAACGCCTGGGCAAATGAGAACGCCGCACCTCAAAGTGATAGCGCTTGTGTGTCACCCCATCACTGTCTCAGTAGACGGGACGCCTCTCTCGTACATGGGCGCGCATAGAATAATAATAAACAAGGGGAGGCGCGCATTCTGCTGAAGATGGCCGGCAGCATCATCCTTTGACACGCTCAGTGACTCCGCAATGAAGCGCTTATGCGAGCTACGAACATTTCAAGGCGATCAAGCTGTATGCGTAGGGTGGCCCGCGCACACGCACTGCTAAGTATACGAGGGGGGGGGGGGGAAGGGACCTCTTGAGGCGCGGCATTGTTATGCCGAGATGCGGCGTGAATTCGTTGCCGCTGAATGGTTTCGACGGCGCTTATCGCAAGCTCCCAAAGTGGTTCAGTAGATGACTCCGTTTCGCATCATCACTTGGAAGCCACCACACTGTGCGCGCATGCCGCCCCCTGCACTGCAATACGCTCTCATTTTTATTTCAGAGTAGGCCTTATAGGAAGTGCCGTTCTCAGAGCAATGCGTTGGCCGGCTGCGCACCTACTCTTTCAGCTGCAGAAATCAACGACCACAGCGAAGAAATACCCCCCTCCCCCTTCTTAGATGCTGTATATTCTTGGGAAAATTAAGCAGAATAGAAGCCAGGACAAAAAGCAGAAACACAGGCATGCACAGTGGCCGGAACTCATTGTTTCCGTCCTGAATTAGCATCGTGTTCTTAAAAACATGATTTGAAGGTAACGAATTAGATACCGTGAGCGGCGGTTGCAATTCGGTGGAGACGAAGCTTTTTACGAAGGAGTTACTCGTAATCATATCGCGGTTTTATGACGTAATATCCGAGATAACATTATTGTACAGCGTTGCTAACATTATTCCCACCGTGCAAAGGTTTCAGAAAGTCAGCTGCCTTTCAGAGACTCTGACAGCCACTCAGATGGCAACAACACTGCCGAAACGAAAACGTTTCAGGCTTCTTTTGAGCGTTAGAAGCAGTGATATGTCTGCCAGACTCAGATCATATCAGACTTTATCCAGCCCTCATGTAAATGTGGCACTATTTTCACTGTTCCTAACTGTCAAAAGAAGCCTGAAAAGCCCCGCCGCGGTGGTCTAGTGGCTAAGGTACTCGGCTACTGACCCGCAGGTCGCGGGTTCAAATCCCGGCTGCGGCGGCTGCATTTCCGATGGAGGCGGAAATGTCGTAGGCCCGTGTGCTCAGATTTGGGTGCACGTTAAAGAACCCCAGGTGGTCAAAATTTCCGGAGCCCTCCACTACGGCGTCTCTCATAATCATATGGTGGTTTTGGGACGTTAAACCCCACAAATCAATCAAAAGAAGCCTGAAAAGACCTTTAGTTTTGAGAAAGCTACGGCAGAGCGCGTCATGAGATCCGATTGTTTTGTTCTGTCGTGATTCCTGTGCGCGCTAGTGTTGCTATCGTATAACCTTAGACCACTATTGAAAGCAGCACGCGACGGCAGCTCATGGCAAGTAGCACACATGATACGTACGACGCTCCTTATCTAAGCCAGCTATCAGCCAATAGCCAATACATGCTGTTTGACGACATATGGCTGGCGCCCCAATCACCGAATGGATGACGGGGCCCCTGTGTTAGGCAGCAGCAGTGGAGACAGTGACATCTTCGCGCTTTGCAGGTTAAATTTTCGGGTCACTAACGACAACAAAATTTGACTCAATTGTCCAGAGTTGTGTTTACTCTTCGTAGAACGTGTTTTTTACAAATTCCCGTCAAGGTCAGTAACTGTTTATGTGATGGATGAAATTTATCAGTGCGAACAAAGGATATGCAAAGGGGTCGAATGTAATGCCGTTGATTATTCGGAATGCATATATCTAAGAAGTAACTGCAGAAACAGAAGAATAAATAGGCTGTTTAAGAAAATGAAAATTGAGAAAACATAGCAAGCAGCTTCGCGGGCTTGTAATGAAACATTATTGTAATTAAAATTGTAAACATGTTTCAGTGTGGTCGTGTATTAGTAGCAGCAGTAACAACAATTCTCTGCCTGCTATATGAAGAAGTCAAATCTTCAATGCAATAAAATGATCTTATTCAACACTATTGGTCAAATAATATTGGCAGTAATACGTTGGCGAGCTTGAGCTCGAATGAGTCTAGTTGAGGCTCCCTCTAAATATATAGGTGAGTGTGAGTCCAAAAAATGTATTTTTTGAGTGAGCTTGAGACAGTTGCAATTTTTTCGCCAGTCTTTATCAGGCAGACCAAAGGCGCACCTTTCTGAGATATGTTACTGCACTGAAAAAAAAGTTCCACATTCAAAGAAGATCGGTAAATTAGAATTAGCTGTATTATTTGTACTCTGCAGCAGTATAAACATATACGTTGAGATACCTATAGCACTGTATGGGGTGCCAGTGAGGATAACAATAAAAGGCGTTTGAAAGGGATCATCTACAAACGGCCGTGAAGTCATGCTCTAGAGACCTCTAAAAATGATGCTTTTCTTCCTGGGTGCTTAGGATTCTGAGCACAATGAAGTTATTAGACTGAGCGCATACGTTATGAGCTGGCACTTTCACGTTCGTAACGCAACATGTTGCTGGCATTTGTCAAGTTTCCGGGTCATCTGATTCATAGAGAAGAAAGTTAGGCAAATTCAAGCGCTATCTATCTTTGTCATGCTGGTAAAACTGCTTTATGTGGTCCCATATGAACTAACGCATTGTTTGGCTAATGAAAATGTAGAAAATTATGATATGACGCACAGCTATGGATTATTGGCATATGAAGTCACACTTCTTTATGATATCAAAAATAAAAATAATAATTACGTTTTGTAGGGAGCCTGAACCTTGAATCTGCGCACTGCAGCATGAAATCTGTCACTATATCTTGTTAGTATAACTTATTTCGCGCATTTCTTCAAGTTTTATTACTCATACCTCTGTATAATGCGCTTCAATTTTCATCTTTCAGACGTCCATAGCACAGTTGCATCGGACGACACAAATTTCAACTAGGTTTGTAACATACACTGGCACTATCAACAGCAGTGCCCGGTCATCAGCAAGTGTGTCGTGGACGGGGGAAACGTATCAGCAGCCATCTCGCGTTTAAGTCTTCTGCGTATTTGTTAGAAGCAAGTTCCTTTCTTCTGGACTAGTATTGCTCACATGGCGGTTCGTCAATGGTCAGCATGTTGCACTTGTCTGTATACATCACAACCGACAGGCACCACGATGTAGTCTATAGTAGCCCGAAGACTGGCGGCCATCGCATGTCTCCGTCATGGCGAAAAAATTCGGCAGATCCCACGTACCTGAGAGGCGACGTTAGGCGAAGCATGCGGACAAAAGGTGACCGTGTTGCAACTTTTTTACTGAGCGGCACGTCATAAGATGACGCTAATATATCTACAAATGTTGCACGCACAGACATATGCTGAAGAGTTGCAGATGTTCATCGTTAACGTTATCCGGACATGACGCATGTATGAAAGGAGCACATGTGTAATGTTTATAAAGTTGGGTAAGCAGCACTGAAACCACTATTGACGTTTGACGAAGGTTAACGTCTATTTGAAAAGTGGTTCCGAGATCTGGAGTAGCTCTGTGGTAAAATGCTTCGTTGCCAAGCAGAATGCTTGGGTTCGATTACAGCTGTGACCCTGACATTCATTCCTTGCATTCGTCGGGTTGACGCTACCGATTTCGGTTATTTCTTAACGCTCGCATGTTAAAATTGCCCATGTGTGTTCTCGTAGTTCCTCGGTATATAGATACTCAGTGTCAATCACTTGTGGCACATACCCGCATACCAGCGGCACATACCCGCTCGTGGGTATGTGCTACTGTCTGGCGGGACGTGTTTGACGACGTACGTGACGGGATTGTGACATTATTGAGGTCTTGAGCAGCGCGTAATATTCGCCAAACCATCTTACTTTATCATTCTAATTTTCGTTCACGCCAAGTTAAAGGGGTGATCACGAGAGTACCCAAACGTAAGCGGCTAGATAGATAGATAGATAGATAGATAGATAGATAGATAGATAGATAGATAGATAGATAGATAGATAGATAGATAGATAGATAGATAGATAGATAGATAGATAGATAGATAGATAGATAGATAGATAGATAGATAGATAGATTCGAAGTCGCCAAATTTTGCTAAGAAATGCTTCGCATATAAAAAAGAAGAAAAAAGAGGTATGTTGATTTGCTATACCATTGAGGTGCCTCTCTAATTGCCCTGCTCTGAAAAGGCTCGTTGCCTTTTCTGTTGATTGTTACAACCCCGCTGCCATGCTTATTTTTTTCCTTTTAGCATCCGTATCAACACAAACGCAGACACGGAAATGCTCCCCGGTTCTGATAAAGAGAGAAGGAATTTAAGTTTCCCATTAAACGAGGGGTCTGCATGCTCGCCGTGGGAATGGGTGAAGAGGTGTGATTTGGTCTGATAGGGCGCAGTAGGAGTGGTGCGGTTATAGGCTACAAGGGAGGAGAAGGAGTTGATTGGTGCGAACATTACGGCACGCCGGTAGAGGAGAATGAGAGGAAAGCAGATTGCCCTACAGACAAATCCATACAGGTAGTGGGGCTCCGTGGTGCTGCTGCCGAAAAGAGGCGATGCAGGAACGGAAGGTTTCGGGCAATGAGGATGCGCCACCGCTTTCGCCATCCGTCCGAGCCACTTCGATCCCACGCAGCTGGCCCCGCTCGAGCTAATCGCCGCGTGTGGCGCCACTTTCTTTTGGCCCTGTAGCGTTACCCACTCCCACCCCCCTGACTTCGCTTTTGGTTCTCGTAATTAAAGCGTTAAACGAAGCGAACGCGTGCAGCCGCCGGTTCGCGGGCGTCCCTGCGACGACCAAGACGGCCAGCGCGCACAATGTAAGAGCAGCAGTCGCAGCGGCTCGACCACGGTCTTGGGTCGAGTTAATCCAGCGCGGCCGTCAACTCTCCAACGTTTTCCTTTTTCTTTTATGGTGAAAGCTGTTATGAGATTACAACACGCGCCACGCGCGGTGCCTTAGTTGTCCATCGCCGCCACTGGTGTCCATAACCACTACTGCACGAATTAAAAAAAACTCAGTAAATAAAAAAACTCTGAGGACAAAAGGGGGGGGGGGGGGTGGAAACCGGGTCCACTGAGTGCCAACCGAGTATTCTATCATTGAGCCGCGCAGGTTTTCTTTAATACAAATGCGGCTTACGTATATGCATAGCGTACAACGTACATGTGGTCAAGAGAGAGAGACAGAGAGAGAGAAAATGAAGAGAAAGGCAGGAAGGTTAACCAGGGCTGAGCCCCGGTAGGCTACCTTGCACTGGAAAAGGGGAAAGGGGAAGGAAAGTTGTATGGAGGAGTAAAAAAGGTCACTGACTGGGCCGATGCGTAACAGTTTCACATCACAAACGATGAAACAGGCCGGTGTCTTTGAGAAAACGCAACAGCGCTTTCGTTGCCTTTCGGTATTGGGATGGGGAGTGCCATGGTGCCAACACTTTCTCGACTGTGAAATCACTTCTGTCAAATTCATTTAGAACACTGCGCAGGCGAAGCTTCTCGTTTGTGTATGCCAGGCAGCAACATAAGAGGTGTTCAATAGTCATCGATGGCGAAGTCGTTGCACTCCGCGTTGCCAGCCATCCCAATCTTAAATGGGTAGGCATTGTGAACGTTACGCCCAGATACAGACGGCACAACATAGTACCTTCCTCCCTGGAAGTTCAAGATGGTAGCCGCAGTCGTAGAGATGGGTCGAGAGAATACTGTCGATGATACGCGTACTGTG
Source organism: Rhipicephalus microplus (assembly GCF_013339725.1). Taxonomy (NCBI): domain Eukaryota; kingdom Metazoa; phylum Arthropoda; class Arachnida; order Ixodida; family Ixodidae; genus Rhipicephalus; species Rhipicephalus microplus. Next base: position 84,546,225 of record NC_051166.1, read on the forward strand.
ATGACTGCCACTTCTGGAGTGTCGTGTTCTGCGCCAACTTATTTAGGTATCTAGCAGCGCTGATCCTAGATAAAGGTATGGAAACAGGTTTTGTTTGTATGTGTGCATTTCTGCCTGCTTCATCAGCGAGGTCGCTGCCGGAGAACCGCAATGCCTTGGTATCACTGGAACACACGTTGTGTCCTTGTTTGCTAGCATAGTGCAGAATTTCTCTGATCTCTCCCAAGTTGTTCGAACGACCCACAACGATGTGCCGACGAAAGACATTGTATATATCCGGCTTGGAGTCGCAGAATACTTCCCAGTGATTAGCCCGTTGTTGCTTGATATAACTGATGGCACCTCGCAGGGCCACAATTTTCGAACCAGTCGATGTGCTCACGTGACAAAGTTTGTACGTGACGTTGATGTATCGCGATGGGATGACGGTGGCGCCGCTGGAGCTAGTCTGGGTGGTAGATCCATCTGTGTATACGGGAATTCTGTCAGCGTAGAAGGTGTGTAAACAGTCCAGAGTTGCTTGCTTTAAGGCCAAGGCAGAAATGACTTTTCTATTTCTTACTCGTGGAACATGGCGTCAAGTCGCCAAATGTAGAATGGACGTTACAACGTAAATCTCATGCAACACGTTGTCTAAAGGGGTATTTGAGTAGCTCACTTCATGAACTCAGCATACCAGTCCAGCTGAAATGGCAGTTGGTCATAAAATTCACTTAGCCGCACAGTCATTTGCAAAAAGTGGCATCGTGAAGACACAATTGGTACTACATGCCTGTCCAACATGTGAGTTTGGCACTTTTTCGCAAACTTGCCTTAGGCAAGCATGGTATCACGAAAAGAATCTCGTTATTATGAGTAATACGGCATTTTTTGAACAGCAAAGGAACAAGCAGGAGTCACACAACGCAAATAGCGTAACGAGTGGGTCGTCCAATTCTCCAACCAATTTAAGTAGCTTGTTCTTGATCAACTATTAGCTGTGGCGCATACTCACTTTAGGCCTAGTTCCTTATCGTCATCTGCTACTGCATGAAGAATTGGCACGAAATTGCTTGCAAGTGTGTAGCGGAGCGTATACCACACTTTTCCGAAAAATGAGAAAGGATAGTAGAGTGAATGACGACCACTACCCATAAATTGTGATTATTAATGGCATAGTGTGTACTCAGCAAGTGCGCTTGTAGCAGTTACCCAGAGTGTTTATAAAAAGATCTGAAATGCTGTTGTTACAACTTTTACAGTGATGGTGTTTTACACAGGAGACGTTTTTTTTTTTCAGACAGTGATGTTTCTATAAGAAGCAGGGAACAAGTACCCAATAAGTGACAACGATAGTAGTATATTAGAACCCAGTAGTTGTGAAAAGAACACACCTTGCGCTTCTGGTTCAAGGGTGTGCAGAGTGAGGCTTCGTCCGTGAACATGACCGCACGCTAGTTGTTCGGAGACCTCGACTCTCCCGCAGAGGCAAGTGCGCGATTTTTATTGTCTTTCCTCCCTTTTTGCGCATATTCTGAATACATTCTACGTTCCTTATGCTGGATATATGTACCAGGCTAGACTGATATTTTTGAGTCCAACTTCAAGCCTAATTCATCTGCAGCTAAGGTAGGTATCAGCCACAGGTTTTCTTTGCTATTAAATGATGCTCACCTTCTGCTGTCACCCGCTGTCGGCTGCCACGAGAAGCATCGCTAATCGATCCTTCATCATAAGCGGCCTCGAGGACTCTGTCAACTGCATGAAATAGGGCACACTATTGCTGCGTACATCGCTCTTTGGGACATTATGCGCCTCATATTAGCCATTGTGCGTCGCCCTTCCGCCGTCAGTGTGCCATGAATAAATTGAATTCTGCCGCCACGTTTGATATTTATACGTTTATTATACAGAGGGGAAGCATTAGGTTTCCATTTTTTGGGTAGATACAATTATCTGGGATGTGTCAGGACGTGCCCTTTTTTTCAGGTTGTCGATTTGGCCGCGCATATTCCTGGGCGCACCACGTCAGGTTCCGCAACCACCGCAAGCTGTGTGCCCACAGTGCATTGCTGGCTGTACGCACGCTCTACAATATGTTGTTACTCGAGATGGTTCGCATAGAGGATCTTACATTTTTGCGAAAGCAATTATATGGACATGCTCGGTGAATTTTTGTCATCAACGTCGTGTCCTGCTTGTGTATATGCTTGTGTGTATAAATGACAGCCACAAAGAAAAATAGAGGGAAGAGGAATTAACCTTGATTTCTTGTAACGGTAAAAAGGTGCAAGTCCCGCATTTCCTCCAGGTGGGAGGTCTCTTCGTGCCAGGAATGATCTGGCCTTAGCCGCGTCCTTGACCCTGGCACCGAGACGTCATTGTGAGAAAAAAAATTGCTGAGGTGCGCCACTAACACTCGAACCTTTGACCCCTCGCTCTGGAGCGCGCCGCGTGAAACAACTCTACAACGGGCTACCCTTTTCTTTATAGATCTTCCACGTGTTACTCATTTTTTTGAATGCTGATGGCCAGCAACTTTGTATGCACACACTAATTACTGCTGGTGATACGCAGATCTCGGAGGCGCCTTGGAGGGTTCAGGCCCAAACAACGAAACGTTCCTTTCCTTTGACCGCGTCCTCTCCTTACGTGAGGCTTCCTTACAACCAAGGACCGACGGAGGAAGCAAGCGTACTCTGAAAGCTCCCTTAACCCGTCCTCGCGGGAGGAATGCTTGCCGCACTCCTGCGTTCGAGATTATCGAATATAAGCTTTGCTCACAAGCGTTTATTCTGTAAAAAAAAGTTGGGTCACCAGATCACTTCCAAATTGAAGTGTTAATATAGAGACGGGTGTACGCTTTCTTCCAACTACGATTACTGAATGTGAAAAGCCACCGTAGTCGAGCGCAAAACGTGGTGCATTCTAGCAACACTGCGCGCCGTCGTGCCTGGCACCGTGCACGCACGCTCGCCGCTCGTGTCTCCCCGCAGAGGTGGGGTGGGAGGGTTGCCTCGAAAACGAAAACATCACGTGGGCTAGCTGTGAGGCGAAGCGCTCGTTCAGGGCAAGGAGCGGACCTAAGGGCGCCCGAAGGTAGCCCCAAAGCAACCTTAAGCTGAGGAAGCGCCAAGGAAGCCTTTACCGAGGGCTCCTCAGTGAGGAAGCTTTCAGAGTGACATAAGGCGGCCTCACAAAAATGAAGGCTTCCTCACTGAGGAAAGGAACGTTTCGTTGTTTGGCCCTCAGTATCACACGTGAGATTGAACGGACGCTTCTAGATTTTGTTTCACCTGCTCTTGAGACATGCACTATAAGTGGTGGCCCGTTTTTGTATACTCATTCGCGATGTGGAACACAGGGCAAGCAATGCTTAGAACGCCCCGCGCCACCAGAAGCGCCGGGGGGGGGGGGGGGGTCACTCCACGCGCTACAACGTTCAGCAACAAGGTGCTGGCATAGTCGACACTTGCAGTGAGCTGAGCAAAGACAAAGACGTAACAACTGAGTCTGTTTGTTCGCATTTGTCCTTTGTATACCCGTGGGTTCTCTTTGAGCGTCCTGTATTGTGTTCGAGCAGAGCGGTGCGAGTGTCGAGTTGTGACAGTTGATAGTTGGTGCTCATCCTGTGTGTGTTTTCTTCGTGCGTCATTCACGCTTGAGTGACGTGCTGCAAGTACCGAGTTGTTTACGGCTCATCGTGCGACATTCTAATTTGTTGCTATCGCACATTGCTCCACATTTGTGGTGAAACTGTGTCTCTTTGATAAACTTTATGGGAAGGCGTCAGCGTCTCAGAGAAGACGAATAAGTTTTGCCGCAGCTGCTCCGCGTGTTCGAGCCAGCGCGAGAGAAGAATACGCCATAAAAAACGACAGCGTCTGTGGACGTCCTTGCCAGAGCAAGGATAAATAAAAACTGTAGGAAACCAAACGCTGCTCGCCTTCCTACAAGTGGTGACCCGGACTTCGAGCAGCAACGCGCACCTACTCGTCCTTTCGTCAACGCGCCATTCTACCTCTTCAGCCCCATTCATTTAGGCTGACCATGGACACCACATCCAACAGCAACGCCACGCCGAATCCCAAGGTACCTGACCCTATCATTGCTACTCTCAATCTCCAAGGGTTTTCGCAGGTGGACTCTGAACTCTGGTTTCTGAGCGTCGAGCCACTCTTCCGGCAACACCGGGTAACGTCGCAAACAGCGAGGTACGACTATGTCATCGGCGTTTTACCACCTGCTGTCATCGCCATCGTAAAAGATATTCTGCGTTCTCCACCTTCTGAAAACCCCTACGACACCCTTAATGACGAGCTCATACGCCAGCCAACTGAGTCGGAACAGCGTAGGCAGCAGCAGCTACTCTTTTCGGAAGAACTCAGTGACCAAACACTTACGGAGCTTCTGCGTCGCATGCGACACCTAATCGGGGACCATTCTGCTGCAATGGACGCATCTTCTTCTCCACGAACTTTTCTTACAGGGACTGCCACAGCAGGTGCGAATGATTTTGAGCGTATTGTCTACAGAAACCCTCGACTCACCAGCGCGGGTAGCCGACAAGATTATGGATATTGGTGCCCCGTCTATATCTGCGATCAAGAGACCACGTGAATCTACCCTTTCTGCACTAGTCCGCGACGACTGCTTCGACCGCCTTCTTCAAGCTAACGAGGAGCTCATTTGCAAGGTGGATCAGTTGGCCGCTGAACTGAGCGCGCGCTCAAGGTAGACCACCGCTGCAACGCGTCACGACAACGGCGCCAAAGCCGCGAAAGTTCGCGAAGTCTGCCTCTCAGCGTCTGCTGGTACCACCATCCGTGTGGAGCTCGAGCTCGTCTGTGCAAACAGCCATGTCAGTTTGCGGAAAACGCACGGGCCATGCACTGACAGCGGCCAGTGTTTCAGGCCCGACATACAGCCGCCTATTACACATCACAGACCGCATCACCAAAGTCTGCTACCTCATCGACACAGGTGCTGAAGTGTGGGCTGTTCCTCCAACGCTGGAGGACCGCCGACGACGCCAGATCTCGCCGCCTGTCACCGCGGTCAATGGTTCGACTAAACGAACCTGCAGACAGAGGTCTGTTACGCTTGACATAGGCCTGAGACACACGTTTCGGTGGACCTTCTTACTCGCCGACGTGCGTGTACCCATCATCGATGTGGATTTTCTTTGGCATTTGAACCTTGTGGTAGACCTACGACATAGCCGTCTCGTAAATTCTGAAACCCTCCTCAAAGATCAGGGCGTCACATCAAATTTGGCACCCTTGCGTCTCGTGCAAGCTCACGCCAAAATATCCCCGCCGTGGTCTACGCTCCTGCAAGAATTTTCCGACCTCTTCCGGGCTCCATCCCTTGAAGACCTGATATGCCACAATGTCGCTCATCACATAGTGACAGTAGAAGCGCCGGTGTTTGCACGTCCTCGTCATGTCACTCCTGACCGCTACAAGATTGCACGCCAAGAATGCGAGCACATGCTTGAACTCGGATACATCCGCCCCTCTTCCGGAGCCTGGTTGTCACCGCTACACAAGGTTGCCAAGCCCTCAGGTGACTGGATACAATGCGGTGACTACCGCGCCCTCAACAGAGTGACGGTACCGGACCGCTATCTGGTAGCGCACATCCAGGAATTCACGGCATTGCTGCATGATTCCACCGTATTCAGCAAAATCGACTTATAGAGGCATGCCACCAAATACCTGTGGAGCCTTCCGACGTACCGAATACTGCCATAATAACACCTTTTGGAGCGCTTGAATACATGCGTATACCCTACGGTCTACGAAACGCCGCACAAACCTTTCAGCGGTTCGTGGACCAGGTGCTTCGTGGGTTGACCTTCTGCTGCACGTACATTGATGACATCCTTGTCTTCAGCACCACTGCAGAAGATCACGAACTTCACCTGCGTCAGGTTTTCACATGACTCCGCAAATATAGACTAGTCGTCAACGGACCAAAGAGTGCGTTCGGCGTTTCCTAACTGAACTTTCTCGGCCATCACGTGAATTCACGTGGGATCTGGTGGTGGTGGTGGTGGTGTTGCAGCAGGCGGGGTTAGCCGCACGTGTTGTGTTGAAGCTATGTTGAAGTTTCCACCACCAACAACTACGAAAAAACTACGTGAACTTCTCGGGCTTGCCAACTGTTACCGGTGGTTCATAACTCATTGCGCTGCTATTTTGCAACCACTCCATGCACTTCTATCTGGTAAACGAATCCCAACGCTTCCTTCTTCTGGACGGGTGATGCAAAAATAGCTTTCAATTCTATCAAGAAAGCTCTGGCTAACGCAAAGCTCCTCGCTCATCCTAGAGCGACGCCATCACGTCACTCACAGTGGACGCCTCGGACGTCGCCATAGGAGCAGTCTTGCAGCAGTTGGTCGAAGGAGTTTGGCAGCCGGTCGCTTTGTTCTCACGGAAGCTCTCACGGACCGAGCGTCATTATAGCACATTCGGTCGCGTACTGCTCGCTGTCTACGCACGGGAGAAAAAAAGAAGAAAGAAAGAAAAAGCAAAAAAAGTGGGAAAATTATAGTTTTGTATTGTGCTGATGCTTGCGCTTTGGTTATAATTCATGGTTGTGAGAGCTGTGCACATGTGACGTATGGCGTGGTGGAGTACATACACTAGGGGGATCTGCGTGTAATAAACTGTTGTTGAGAGTTAGCGCTGTGTTGTGTTGAATGTGACTTCTCTTTACCGTATCCTTTTTCTGTGCTGCCATATATTATTATGCTACCATTCCAACAAACCCAAATCGCCACCCTCATTAACTCAGGATCGTCCTTCGGGACCAATTGAAGTCCTTCCCACCATACCATGCTGCTTGCATGGCGAGAGGCCAAAATAGAGTCATCTGCGTGACGCTAACAGCAATACTGGCAAGGTTAGCTGTCGATTGAAGTTCCTAATAGAACGCGTGTAAGTGTCGTGATACATTAGTTGAAAGTTTTTTGGTGAAGTATTTGGTTCATTTGGCTGAGCAAACAGAATGCGACACTCACATACATGTACACGCACAAACTCACGCAGACTATCGCTTTCCTAATAGTTATAGCCTGCCTTTGCCCCCAGGCTGGTATCCTTGTTGCGAGCACCCAAAATTTACTTTCACGAACAATACTGGTTCTTTGTTCCGAATCAATGATGACGACAACGCCGACACCAGAATTTCAGCGAAAGAGGCTAATTAGTGCTGTCGCGTCAAAATCAAAATGAGACCGCTCTGCATTTATATGACAAAAACACTATATATATATATATATATATATATATATATATATATATATATATATATATATATATATATATATATCAAGCGTAATAAACAAGAAAGGCTACACAGCCATAACCTTCTACACGCGGATCGGAGTCACTCTGCAGTAAGTGCTTTGACGCACCCTTCATGAGCGCCATCTATTGCATCAAGCAGAAACAGCCCAGGCGGCGAACAAAACCTGGACTCGCCGCGGGTGTAGTGTAACCACCCTAACGTATTCTTACACCATGGTTCTGTGCTATCTTGCGATCTGGCTCCTCTTTCATTTGAGATTTCCTGAGAGTGTCACGTAGCTAGCGCTATACGAATCGTTACGTTTGCATGCGTTCGGTTTTTTTTTTTCGGGCGTACGCACGCATCTGTAGAATAGATGCTTTCCCTACAGCGCATGCACATTCTCCCATAGCCATTCTGCGTAGGTAGGCTCAGTACATACGCCCATATATTTGTGTCTAATGCAACGCTATGAACGAAAAACCGGGTATTTTCTACGTTTCGCTATGACTTTAGCTATGTCTTTAGCTAAAACACGGTGCTGCCTCCTACCAGTAGCTCTGCGCCCTAAAAAAAAATCGTTTCTTCACATTACTGTCTGATGGCACTGTATCTCACGCAGCGTCTCCAGACAAAAGATCATCGTCTTTGGCGTCCTTCGTACAGAAGCACAGAGACAGGCGACAGATTTTTTTCCGTGTTTAAGTTGTTCTTGTCTGAGTCTTCGTCGTTTTTTCGTTTATTTTTTGTTGCACTCTCTTCCCTCCTGCCGAAAGAGTAGGCGTGGCGTAGCACCCCTCCGGGTGGCAGTTGCCAGCCCGCTCTCTCCTTATTGCTTCTGTGTCCTCGTGTCTCCATGTATGCAAATAAAATAAATAAATAAATAAATAATATATTACAATATAACATAATAGAATATAATAAATAAATATTTTAATGAAACCTGTTTAAGACTGTACCGGGCGTTATCTGAAGCCTACTTTCATGCTACGAGTGTTTCCAGCTTCGTGCCCCTTCCCGGCTGCTCACTCCGTGTTTTCTAAGAAATTACCCGCCACACAGCAAAAAAAGAAAATCTCAAAAGTGTTTGCGGCGTTTTAAATTATTTAAAAGGTCCATATAATAAAGCAATCAACTTGACCGACTGATACACCTGTCAGTTCTACACCACAGAAACTGTATGAACTTTGTGCGTGCTAACATTCCAATAGAACATACCGTTTTTAGAAACAGCAAGCGACGCAGACTTCGCTGCGGTCTTAATCATTAGTAGCACGAAAAAAACTATATATATTACTTCTGCTAAAGAGAGGGTGTTTCATGCTGTTTCCTATGCTGAAACGTAAGCGGAAAATTTCAGAGCACACACCGCCGTCTGACGGTCTCATTACCTTCGCCTTGCTCTCGCTTTAGAGTGGACAACAGCCGGCAAATCGATGTAGGAAAAACGAAATCGATTTTATTTTCTTCTTAGTGAGAACCATTCGGCCCGTGTTGAGCTGGATCGAGGAGGGGTGAGGAGGTAGCTTGGGAATACAGGCTATACAAAACGATGATCCCTCAGGACATGGCTCGCAAATGTCGCTACCAGCCACCAACCGAGACAAGGCCCAAAGTACTACATGAGTAACTGGACCCTGCGTGATCACTTAGACTGCTGTTTTTGCCTTCTCTTCTCTACAGTACCTGCTAAAGCTCAAGATAAAAATGAGCGAACCAAGCGAAAGAGGGCACAATGTACACGGGTGTACGTGCGTATACTTAATTATCTTCCTTGTAGTAGACTTGAAAAATGTGCAGCGAGGAAGACATAGCACGCAGATTACTTTTACATGCATGTGTAGAGTAAACTGTATTTTGCAGAGCTTGTAAACTTTCACAATGAAACGGCAAACTTTTATAGAGTGTACGAGCAGACTAGGTGCATGAGAGTGTGAAATAATATGCATTTTTGGCTTGTGGAGTCGGTTGGAACCAGTAATAACCTTACCGTGACGGCGCGGTTTTGTTTTCTTCGGCGCATTATACAGTCGCCACATATCGAGGGCTGAACGACGCAGTCGCGCAGCGTTTTAACACAATTTCTTCCGGGATAAGAAAATAATTGGAAGCGGATGAACGATAAGGTTAAGCACGCTGACGCTATAATCTCTCTAGGCCGGATGGAACCTCGAGCCGACGAGCTTTCGCTAGCTCCCGATCCCTTTTTTCTTTTCTTTCTCTCTGCCTCGTCTTCACACTAACCACAAAAAAAAAGACGCACTAAACAGGGTATATACAATAAAAAAGCAGGTAAAAAAGGAAGAAAGTGGAAGAACGGTCATGCGGCTGCCGCTAATGAGAAAAAGTTTTAATTAATGTCGAGCGTTCTCTGAGATAGCCGCTGTAGGGAACGGGGCCAGGAAAGAGCGGAGTCATTTATTAGCCCAAGGATAACAAGCCAAGACAGACCCTGGCTATCTCGAGGCCCTCTCTTGAGACGTCGAAATAGCGTGGCGCAATGTGAGACTTACCTCCCTGTGAGTGACTCGGCAGAAGAGGAATAAAATGGACGAAACCCTGCTGCCCCAAAAATGGTGGGCAACTGCAGGAACAGTGCGCATCTTCGAAGCAAGTAGAGTGTTTTAACTTTAGCCTTTGAAACTTTTAGCCACTGCATTCTATAGAACAATAATGACAATAATACTAGTGGCAATTTTATGTGCGCTAAGTAAGCATAGCAATGAGAATGGTATTCATTATTTAGGAATTTTATTGCATGTGCAGTGAACGGCAATGCTTTGTGGCAGTTGTGAGGTTTATGAGCGTTCTTATATTGTCGAGTCCTTGCCAGCAGTTTGCATATACTTGTTTAACCCTAACAGCATCCTTAAGGTAATGAGCACAGCAAACAAAAAAGAAAAGCTTATGCACACGAGAACTTCAGTACTCCTCAACATGAAGTATTGTGGCTGCTTGCTGCATCACGGGCAGGGCGAAACATACTCGGCCATTATGTCCCACTCAAACAAAACCACTGCGCTTATTAGCGCGTATACCATGATTTAATGTATATCGCGAGCATATGTACTGTGTGTGTCTCAACTTTTACTTCAAATAAAACGCAGGATTTGCGAACGTAATATTTTAATATATTCATCCCTTACCCCAGTGCAGGTAGCAAAGCAGACGTGCGTTCGGTTAATCTTTCTGCTTTTCCTTGAATCTCTCTCTCAAATTTTCTCTCAAGAACAACGTTGCTATTTAGTTATGTACCGAACATGCCTACGCCGACTGATGAATTTGAGTGAAACGAGCTCTTCAGTGCTGTCACGTCAAAATGCGACCGCTGTCTAGGCCAACGCTTGCTGTCAGTACATTTATATGACAAAAACACTGCTGGGAAGGGAGCTGCACATACAATTAGGAAATCAATTTTGTTAAAGCATAATCACAGTACTTTATTTCATTGACACCTATGTGCATATGTGAATCGAGCGTAATAAACAAGCGAGGCGCCGCAGCAATAACCTTCTACACGGGGATCGGGGGCTCGGAGCCTTTCCCCTGTGAGCGCCTCGACCAACTGAAGTCACTGGAACTGGAAAAGTACCGCGACAATCCGGAGGACCACCTTTGATGACCCAACGTGGCTGAAGCTCCGATGACGCGCAGTTGATTTTTGTGCGGAATAACAACGCAATTCAACGCGTTGCGTGTGCTTTTTCAGCCTTGAATGAAGCACATATATCATTGTTCTTTAACTAATTAGGAAATAAATAGCGGCACTTTTCATTGAATACATGGGTGCGAACACGTACTAACTCGATAAAGGAATGCAAACAGCACGGCATTTGAGCGCTCGGCTTTCGGGATCTATCTATCTATCTATCTATCTATCTATCTATCTATCTATCTATCTATCTATCTATCTATCTATCTATCTATCTATCTATCTATCTATCTATCTATCTATCTATCTATCTGTCTGTCCACCCAACCACCCACCTATTTCTTTGTGATCTCTTGGAAGTTTCGTTAAAGGGTGTATACAAAATTTGATGAAGAATAACGGGGCTGTAGGATAAATGTAAATGACAGGTTGTAATGTGAAAAGAATGAATTGTATGCTATCAGCGCTTGATATGCATGACACGGTCATGGTGCGCTTGCGGGCGGTTCACTAGATTGGTATACACCAAAATTGATAGAGTGGAGAGGGGGAGGACTGGATGACCAATATGGTTAACAGGTGGTAACATAAAAAGCATGTCTGGCATTTCATGTGGTGTATGACTGACATGACAAGCTCATGCCCGCGGCTTTTTCACTACCTTGATATAATACTCCGCAACGTTACTATATGACGAAAATGATCGACTGATTGTAACAAGACAACAATGGCATGCCTAGCGTGAATTTTACATTGCACTGTCTGGGTGCGCGTTCAGTCATTTTGTTTACTAGACGTATACTAAAACTACAGGCTGTAGTATGAAGGGGGTGTATGACGAACACAAATGACAGGTTATGCTCTGTCATCTGATTTACAATTGCACTGGTTCTGAGTTTGCAAGTGCGTTGGTTCTGATGTATGCCAATAATTGCAAAATATTCAAGAAGGTTCATTGTGCATCAGCTTGGTATCTCTCTGTTTATCTACGAAAGAAAAAAAAATTGGCGATTCCTCCGTACAGTGGATATCTATGTTATGCGAAACATGAATTAGGAAGGTTGATAGGTCACTTCAAAATGAGCAAAACGTTACGAGATGGACGTAAATTATGTGGTACATGACTTACATGTCATGATTATCATGTTTGTACGTGTCATATCTCTTCATCATCTATTCAAGTCACATGATACCAAACTTGGTATATATATGGAGCTAACCAAGCGGCTGCCTGCAGCATGCTATGAGCGTAGCATGTAGTCATGATTTACATGACACTCATACCTTGATTATGATAAGTTGGGTAATGACAAATACCTTCGTCGTACATTCACGTCACGTGATACCTAATTTGATGCATGTTGAGCTCGCGAAATGGCGGCGAGCGTGCTAGGAGCGTAGTATGTAGTCCGATGTTTTACATGACACGTATGTCATGATTATCATATTTGGGCTGCTTGCGACCATTGCGGCAGCGATGAAATGAAAAAGCACGTTCTCTGTCACTACCCTCGCTACAGCGTGCAAAGACGGCCGCTAACTGGTGCGTTAGCTCGCCTTGACGACAGAACACTTTGAGAACAGTCAGTGCTTCAAAGCCGACAAGATCTGTCTTCACACAGCAAACCAGTGAAGGCCATATTGAACTTTCTGCGTGGTAGTGGCCTATTGAATAGGCTGTAGCACCCAACTCAATTTTTTTGTCTTTTTCATTGGTCTATTTTGCTCTTCGCTTTCTTTCTCATCATTCTTCCCCATTCTCTTTTACCTTAGTGCAGGGTATCAAACCAAATGCCCCAATTTCTAGCTAACCTCCCTGCTTTTACCTGCATTTATTCTCCCTCTTTCTCATGTTTGGACATGTCATTTACCTTCGTCGTCCATTCACGTCACGTAATACCGATTTCAGTATATGTGAAGTTAGCGAAACGGCCATGATCACATCATGAGCGTGGTAGGTGCCATGTTTTTAGATGACATGCATGTCATGATTATTCTGTTTGCACTAGTCACATACCTTCGTCATCCATTCACGTCCGGTAATACCAAATTTTGTGTATGTGGAGCTAGCGAATTGGCCGCGAGCATATCAAGAGTGTGGCATGTAGTCATGTTCTTACATGACTGAATCTCATGAGTATTATTGTTTGCGCCGGTCATTTACCTTCGCCGTCCATTGACGTCACATAATACGAATTTTGGTATATGTGAAGCTAGCGAAACGGCCGCCAGCGCATCATGAGCCTGGTATGTGCCATGTTTTCACATCACACACATCTCATGATTGATTGATTGATATGTGGGGTTTAACGTCCCAAAACCACTATATGATTATGAGAGACACCGTAGTGGAGGGCTCCGGAAATTTAGACCACCTGGGGTTCTTTAACGTGCACCCAAATCTGAGCACACGGGTCTACAACATTTCCGCCTCCATCGGAAATGCAGCCGCCGCAGCCGGGATTCGAACCCGCGCCCTGCGGGTCAACAGCCGAGTACCTTACCCACTAGACCACCGCGGCGGGGCACATCTCATGATTATCATGTTTGCAGCAGTCAGACCTTCGTCATTTATTCACGTCCCGTAATACCAAATTTGGTGTATTTGAAGCTAGCGAAATGGCCACGAGCGCACCGTGAGCGTCGCGTGTAGTCATGACTTACGTGACATGCATGTCATGCTTTCCACGCGAGGGTCTGTCACTTATGTTCGCCACGCAGTCATGTCATACCATGCCAGTTTTGCACCATGTCATGTGAACGAAACCACCGCTAAAGCAGCCAGACGTGAAATGCAATTCATGACATTTATGACACACATGACAAGATTTTCATGTAATTACTAGTCACTTAGGCTCGTCATACAGTCTTGTTATGCCATACCAATTTTGGTATTGATACCATGATCAATACGGCCAGGAGAGCTAAAAGTCGTAAGTGGCTAGATAGATAGATAGATAGATAGATAGATAGATAGATAGATAGATAGATAGATAGATAGATAGATAGATAGATAGATAGATAGATAGATAGATAGATAGATAGATAGATAGATAGATAGATAGATAGATAGATAGATAGATAGATAGATAGATAGATAGATAGGCACTCTCAAAGTTGCATCAGTTCGCTAAGAAATGCTTCGCATTTAATATCCTTTTTAGAAGAGCGCTCGTAATCATCTCTCGAAAAACATTTTGTCATTGGTTATAATTTTTCTCACTTTTTGAATGTTCTTTATGTATATATTTGCCTTTCATGTCAAATGAATATTTCAGTTGCTAATTAGCGCTTTTTTGCGTCTTCTCTTTTGTGTCCCCGTATAGAATATCTTGCTGTTCGTACTTCAACTTATACTTGTGCACGTTCATCTGTATGAAGAACATATTTTAAGAAGCACTTCACACAAGAGGCCCATTTATATAGTCGCGTCACGCAATACAAATTTGAATATACAACAAGCTTGCGAACCGACTGCGAGTGCAATATAAAGATGGCACGTTTGTAATGCTGATGCTGTATATGCCATGATTGTATATCTTGTGATTTTCATGTTACCAACTGTAATTTATGTTCGTCATGTAAGGGCATCAAGCAGTATACTACTTTCGCTGTTGATGAAGCAAGCGAAACGACCACATGCAAGCATGTATATACTAAAATGACAGCATACACGTAAAATAAGCTAATGGAACCTAACGAAATGTCATTGTACTGAATATGTAGCAGTCAGCTTTAGTGGAGCACTCAACGCTATATGTGAGCCTTAAGGCGTCATTTTTGCGGCAAACGTAATTAAATGTGGCATTATTATTGCGCATGAACCTCCACGCCAAACGCGCAAAACACGCTGATCTTGCACCGGGAAATTCCCGAAACAACATTCGCGAATTTCAAATAAGGTGCTTACCTCACAAAGGCGGGTATCAGCAGTGGTAGGGGAGTTTTCTGCTGTGTTCTGTGCAGGCGCACAGGCCGTTAGATAAAGGCGGAGTACCCGGGCATTTTTTGATGCCTCAACAAGCGTGCAATTAGGCGTGCAAATGTCACGTCATGTCTCTAAATTCTTGAATGCTTTTCTGAGGCTATAAAAACTATCGCCCGCCCACGCACCGACCTCCGACGACCGGGAGAGACTGGCGAATCAAGCGAGTTGGACCAATTTCGGGGTGAAGCCCACTGACAGCACGTGGTGGTGAAGAGAGGGAAAAATATCGTGGTGTTTTCCCTCTTTCCCGCGACTTTATGATCGACCCTCTGTGAACGCCGACAGTAGCATCAAAAGTAAACAGCCCAGGCGGCAAACACAATGTGAAGGCAGTGCCTGGCGCGGTGTCACCACCTAACTTATTCTTACACCGTGGACCTGGCGTAATAATAAGGAAAGAAAATTAGCCACGTATCTGCGTGCTTCACTCAAAATGTTGTCGAAAAACAATAGTCTTCTGCCAAGCTTCTTTCGCGAGTAGCGTTGCATTTTCATCGAATTCTAAGAAATAATGGGGTCATCGGAATCATGTATCTATGTGTTTTTCTGTAAAGTAACACTCCGCCTAGTACTTACGTATTGATGTTGCACCTCGAATATGCGTATTATTGCTTTTTCATCGAAAGTTATCATCAGTATTAACACTATCCCCCAGTTGAAGATGGCTGGGCGTTGAGCAAGTGCTTAAACTTTCGCCAGGTGGCTGATTCGTTCCGTGTGACAGACAGAAATACAGATAGGCCAAAATTTCTTTGTTCAAGTATCCCAAGAAAGACTTCCGTCTTTAAAAAAGAGACTTGACGTAGTTGTGGAATACTCGCGTTCGTCATAGAAAGGAGTCCAGTTTGAATTCTCCTGGCTGAGGTTTTGACGGCGAAGCAGCTTAGGGTCGAGCCTTGTCCCTCCGATGTCCGTTGTCCTGGCTTGCACGAGCTGGGAGCGCCCACCGCGAGCGTACCGATCATAGACAGAGAAGGAGAATGATGATCCCTGGTGCGCTCGTGGCACGCTGTTTATTTCGCTGCGGTAGCCCAAGAGGTAGAAAACTTGCTTCCTCCCGGCTCTCTCATGGTCATAAAGTGCACTTCGTTTTAAAAGAAAGAAAGAAAGAAAGAAAGAAAGAAAGAAAGAAAGAAAGAAAGAAAGAAAGGAATAACGGGATTTAATGCTCCTCCGGAGCTTCCCCCACTCGCCATCGTTGACATCATGGATATGCTGTGATTTTTCGGAAAGCAAGGCTCATTTGCATTTCTTTTTTTGCTTTTTCTTTTTCTTTTCCCTAATATCTTGCTTTACTCTAGTTGTAATTATTCTGTGCGGCAAACTCATACTCATTTTTGGGACACCTTAGAAGAAGTGGCCGCTGTTAGCGTTTCGGGAACAAAAAGGTCACAATCACTAAACCATACGTATACTATTATCTCCAAGTTATCCTATCAGGATAACTTGGGGAATAACTCTAAGTTATCCTATCAACTTTACACATCAAGCTTACATCTGTGACATATATACGCACTGGGGCACATGGTTACGAGCCACTTATATTGCTTTGTGGCGTCGGTCGTGAGATGCAGGCGCTATATTGCACTCCGGCGAACGGAGTGCAAACCCCTTTTTACTCCTCACCAGAATGAGTTGCATAGATTGGGAACTCCACCTGAGTTACAGATCACTCGTAGTGTCTTTTACTCTGCCTTCAAGAAAGGCGTTGAGTTCAGCGCCTAACTCTGCACTGCTTCCCCACGGAAATAAAGAACTCCGGCGAGAGTAATACAGTTGCTCTGCTGATGCATGGACTCCCTCTACCTCTGTGAGTGTAGTAAAATTTGAATCACCGCAGACCTCTCACTGAATGATAAAAAGTGACAAACGTCGTACAACTATCCTCTGACGATCTCTTGTACAATGGAAATTATTGGAAGTTTTATACATTACTGTACAACACGTCTCTTAAACACGCAGCGCGCATGCTGTCCTAGAACAGTAACTCCACTTGCAGCCCGACCCGCACATGACCACCGTCACCTCATAATTCTTTTTTTCTATTTTTATTAAATATGTTCATGGCCTATACACCCATGAATGACCTCAAACATTCTTTTCGTGAGGCAACCCCAGCGGTAACTATATGTTCAAGCATAAAGGTGGAATAGAAACTATACTTCAGATTCGATGTTCGTATTTCTGTCTTTATGGACGTTGGGACAAACCCTTGAGAAATGACCCGTGTATAAGATACGGGAAAGGCCTTCCTTCAAGTGGCAACGGTAGACGATATCTAGCATCTTGTGCAAGCCACACTGACATCCCACTCCAACACTCTTTACTGTCCTGGTCCTTGCGGGGCTGTAATTAGTGATCACAGCCAGCCGGCTGAGGTGACGTTGGGCCCCGTCGCATAAAATAAACCAACCTGTCCAGCTGTTTACATTCTACTGACTACCTTTTCTTTCGCTTATTTTTTCGCACCTGAGCCTCACAAAGCGGCGCCAATTCCGCTATACCTACTCACTGCATGTCGTAATTATTGCCTAATAGTGGGACACGGAAAATGAAGCGGCCTTGCTGAAATTTCTTGTTCTGAGCACCAGTTAGATTATCACGTGCTATATTGTGAAGTGGAGCAGTGCGCCACCACCCATTTTTGTGCCCGCCGTTCGCACAGCGACCGAAGGGTCCGTTTACACTTGGTCTCGAAGAAAGCGAAAACGGCTAAACTCTCCGGAAACTGCCTCGTTTCGCTGCCCAAGCGGCCGGAAAACCACGCTGCGCGATCGGCGCGCAAGAATTGGTCTGAGACCGATTTTCCAGCCACGCGAAAGTGGATCCAGCTTCAGCTTCAGGGCTTAGGCTGCGCTAGATCAAACTATGTGATCTATAAGCAGCCTGCCACAGATTCAACATGGCGTAAAGCCAGCTGGCTTAGATTACGGTCGCCGAGAACTTAGAAGTAGATGGTGCAGCTGCGGCGAGTCGGCATGCCCCAGCGTGTCTCACTTTTGAGTATTGAATCCGCCGCCACTGCTGCTGGCGCATTCGCTCATGTCTTTCCTGCTGGCGTATCTCCCGAAACAACGTTTGAAAAGGTGCGAGCTGTTTTTCAGTACTTAGCGTGAATAACTAGAATTCGGTACGAACTTCAGTTTTGAGAAAGCAAGCAAAATCGAATTATAATTCTGAAGATAGCGTCGGCAGTGGCGGCGGGATGGGGCAGAACGAATGGGAACATCTTCTACGCGCGTGGTCGTGGTTTGCCGGCCGCTCTGGCGTTTTTGTTTTCACTTGACTTTCAATTGTGAACGCGCCAGAAGTTCCGAGAGAGGCCACGCCGCCAGCCCACAATAATTGCGGTGCGCCGTCGTTTGTCTCTTCTTAACCTGAACGAGGAATCAAGGCTTTAAAATACATCACTTCACCTTGCTTTCTGCAGCTCCAAGATTTTACAGAGTGGCATTTGCGATGTCTTCATTGAACTTTTGTGGCCGTGCTTCCATGCCCTGTATATGTTAATGCCCTAAAACAGTTTCTGAAGATACACAATCGAGCGTGTTATTCTCTGTTGGCGTTTCTCGTTCTTTTTGCGCACTTCGAGAGGCCTCACTGGTGATTCACGTGACATTTGTCAGGGCGCACGCTGTCGGATGGTCCATATACGAGAAATATCACTTGTAAATTATTTGCTAGCCTGCATCATTTCTCTCAAACGCTCAACGTTACCGGAGCCAAGCGTCGTTCGCCAACGCAATTGCGACGCCAGCGGTGCACACGGGAAACACGGGCGCATTTGTGGGTCTATCTTCTTCAGCCGTTGCACACGCCGACTTAGGTTCTGTAGCCTTCCCTTCGTTGCCACATAAAGTTGTTCCCGAGTATATAGTTGAAGTGGTAAAGTAGTTACGTGCTCTGATTAAAATCCTACTACGAAATGCAAGTTTTTTTGCGCAAGTGCATACCATGATTAGTCTATTTTACGTTGAAGTCGAGAATGGCTCCTAATGAAGAGCATTCAGTGTCAGGAGCACTGAATATGTCAATTAGTTTGATAGAAAATTGGAGGAAAGAACTTTGTTAGTTAAGTGGAATATCATGAACTTAGTTTTGGTAGGGTTAATACTGAGGGAGTGAATACAACAGCAGCTTAGAATGTTATTTAGATCATTTTGTGATTTTAGTGTTAAATAGTGCATTGAATTATGAGTGGCTAGTATCATACTGCCATGTGCATAAACAAATGTTTCAGAGTTAGTAACATGAAGGGGAAGGTCATTCATGTAGATTAAAATAAATGCAGGCCAATAATGTACCCTTGAGGGACACCTTTAGTAAAAAAAATCTCATAATGTCTCTAGAGCGAACATAAACATTCTAGTGTCTGTTACAGAGGTAACTTTAATGAGTGTCAAGGCAGGTCTAACAATACCAATAGACATCAGTTTGGTCGCCAGGATACTGTGGACAAGGAATACGCTATCTCAAAATACCGTATTTTTTACAGAGCTAGCGTGGCAGACATCATTATGAAAACGAGGAATGCAAGACGCCGCCCCACGGATCTGTATGTAACTAAACAAAAAAAAATACTTTATATGATTTCCGTAGTGACGCCCCACATGATGGGCTCCTTCTCCGTGACCGCAAAACACTCGCGAAGGCTAGGCGATGGGCGAGAGCAGGAAAGGGCTAGAGGAGAAGGTGGTGAATGGCTGGATCGGGCTCATCTGCTTGGCATTGACAAAATAGAGGAGGCGCTGACGTAAGCTTTTGTAGGCTATTTTCTTGCCTTCGCGCGTGGTGTCATTGACGCGCCCCGTTCGTGCGATCGTTATAGAGCATCGAGCAAACTGAGCAGGTGAAACTTGAATCTCGTAATTTGTGCGCGCGTGTGAGACAGGGATGATGCAGGGAAAATTCTTCAGCGATGCCGCTCAGTTGCGACGCGGAAATTCCCGTCGCTTTTTAGCTCGGGAATACTGGGGGCAGGACACGTAGATCGCTTTGTCCGCTCGCCGAGACGCGCCTTCTTTTCACTCAGATACGTGCGCTTCGGTTCGTGCCGCGTCTCGAAGAAGACAAGAGAGCGAGGGAGGGAAGATGGGGAGGAGGAAGGACAAGCGGCGGCCCTATCGTTGGCATGCGACGCGCGCATCGGTGGCGCCCAATAACGGGTCATAACTTCAGGGAAATGCGCTCACGCGAAGAACCATAGACGACATGTTCTCCGGCCGAGGGAGTCCGGACTTCAGGAACGCGGCGCGGCCGGTGCGTGGTGGAGGAGGAGGATCTGAAGGGGGGATAAGGCCACGAAGCGAGCAGCCACGAGAACGTCGAGGAAAAGAGCCAATCGGCCTATATTGGGCGCTCCATTCATTGTGCGGACAGAAATTGATTTCACTCGCCTTCAAGCCCCCGCGACTGCTTCCTTTTTCCCCTTCGACGTCGCCTCACTTTTACTTCTGCGGGAGGCCCCTTTCTGGCCCGAAGGGACCGCGGGGACATCTACAGGAGGAGACCACCGCGACCAGCGAGGCTTGGTCGACTGCGGGGAGCCGCACGGTTGATCGCGATCGGAGAGCTTGCTCGTCCCGTTCCCTCAGGGCGGCGCAAAACCATGGCCTGCGGGGGCTGAAAGCGCTTCCCGAGAAGCCCTAATTCGCCACCGGGCTCGTTACGAGTCCGCATTACGTGCTGCACGTCGTCCTCGCAGCGAGCCTGGCTCCACTATTGCATCTGTCAACTTTTTTATATATTTATTTCCTTCCGGTAGCCTAAAGCAGCGGTGAAGGGAGGAAGCTGTCTGCGCACGGCTTCCACTCTGGGTGCAGCGTCAAGTGCTGCATATAACTTCACCCGAGTAAAAGCGATAATTGGCTTTTCAATGATGAATCGTTGAACGCTTTTTTTTATTCTCTTGGCTGTGACTGACGCAACGTGTACATGATTACAGTCAGTTGTGCTCGATGATTGAAAAACAGAACGCTCGATGAAGCGCAGAGGTTTGCAAAGGTTCAGTGTAACGAGCTGCGCATGACAAATCAGTGTTTGTGTACATGTTCGCGCCGTAAATTGAAGCAGTTTTCACAATAATTAATCACTTGAGCATCCTCGTCGTCGTCATTGTCAACGTACTTGGTTGCTCTGTCAATATGGCTTCCCATATTTCTGATACAGGGTAACTGAACGTTACTAAATAATGTTGCATCGTTCACTGTGTGCTACTATACAACTGGCCATCTCTACAGTTGAATGCCTTAACGTTATAAATGCCAAACTAAAGAAAAAAACAGGAACGAAGCAAACTTTTTTTCTAAGCTTAGCACTCGCACTTACATCGTACACGTTGGTAGTGCAACACTCTCTAGCTTTGTACACGCACCTCCCAATCCACTTTGATTAAAGTTTAATACCTTCCTAGTCATTGTTGCAGTTAAGTATTGTTGACTCTCCGTGACGCCACCAGTATATAAAGCACAATAGGTGAAGTCATCTATAACTTATGTTCTTACAGGGAAGCCAAATGAAACCAGTCGGGCAGTATACTCTCTCCCCGTCTCTGTATGTCCTTTCTGGCGCTCTTTGGCCATCAATTGGCCCTTGAGCCATGAAATACCTCACATTGATGTCCTTTCGGGGCAAAAGGTGTACAATGCAAAGTCCTGCAAACTTGCACTCGACTTTCCCGCCTCTCTTTTTCAGAGTAGGGTCAGTTCAATGCAACGAATACCGAGATTAAATTGACAGTGAAAGCTTTTATGGCATCACAATAAAAATCACAACATAGAAGATGGAACGACATTCGAACCTCTATAGGCCCATCCTGTGGCCTGTTCAGTATTCTACTACAAAGACATGCCGGTTGATGGAGCTTCTTCACATAAAGACTCTATGAAGGCTTCTGTGAAAAAGGAACGCCGTTATTATATGTAATATAGATTGGCAGAAGAGTAAAAGAACAACCAAAAGTCACGCAATTAGAGTTGTGTAATCAGGCGTCGCACAAAGTGAACTGCGCAACGAGCGGGTCTTATATTACTTTCAACCAATTACAGAAGGATAGACCATAATTAATCATCGTAATATGCCGAAGCATCAACGAATTGCACATAATGATTTACAGGTGCGTCGCATGAACCATTCTTCTCTGAAGAATTAAAAATAATGGCGTGTTCGATGGTTGCCTACTTCACGAAAAATATGATGATTTATAGACACCCGGGTATCTCAATAGTGTAGATGTATTAGTTGCCAAGGAAGCCTATAGGACCCCTAACATCTCCATAAAGTCTCCCTCTCTCTCTCTCTCTCTCTCTCTCTCTCCCTCTCACGTTAACATAAGTAATACAGTGGGGTAGGTGAATAAACTAATGACCGGCCGTCACAAAATAGCATTAAGTAACAAGTGACTCGTTCAAACCTTCCAACACATTACAAAGGGCTCAGCCGTAATTCTTCATCCGCCACCGTATCTTCGAAATTCACTTAATATTCTACATCTGTAGTGGGTACCTCGCTTCACCGCAGTATGACGAATACCAATGTAGTGGGTGCTTCCCTTCTTCATAAAATTTACGAAAGTTTATGGTATCGCGTGTACCTCGCAGGTATACTTGTATGAGTATCCCCAAAGCAGTTTTCAACGGGTTCTAGAAATGCAACTCTTCAAGCTTTCGCTGTGATGCTGCTGCGTGTTCCACGCAGGCCTGACGCTTTTCTCTCTTTTTTTGTCATTCTGTACTCATTTAATAAGGAAATATAGTTTCACTTTTAGATTCATCTAGTACACTGTAGTATGACCGTACTTCCATCACTGACCTCAAATATCAAAGGGGTTTGCCTGCTATAAGTAATCGAAGTCACGTGTGCCATCTAAAATACTTTTTTAACTAGTGAAAGGCCATTGCACGAACAACGCGTCCTACCTACTTGCGTATTCGTGAGATTACGCTACCAAGCACATACACTATCTAGCTGTATAACTCCATTCATAACACGTCAGCTGTTTCAAGTATTCTCATTTTCTTAGAACGACAGTGGATTGGAACAAATTCCTTATAAAAACTATATATGAGACCAGATGTACTATCGCAGAGTGATCACATTTTAAGTAGTGCGCATTTTATTGAGTGGCTGGGATGTTTAAGGTGTTTCTTTCTATATTATACTCGTAATAACTGATTTTAAATTTCATTTGAAAATTGTTGAAATAAGGTACCTAGCCTTTTGTTTTGTTTTTCAAAGCACATGTGCGAAACTCACAAGTTTCATGTCATAGATAAAGTTTTTCTTATCGCACTGTACGCGCCTATATATGTACCACGCTGCCAAGATCGTATCCCGGTATAAAATATTAGTGAACAAATAACAAATATTACACATATCCATTATTATGAAATTAGGTGAATAATATTACAAAGTACATTACACCACTAAATCAGTGAAATTCTAGGCGAAGTTGTCTGTCACCTTTGCACATCTATAGAAATTTCACAAGTCTCTGCTGCACTGGAGACGAATGTAAGTCGAAAGCGTGCATTAACTTTTGAAAATGTTTTTTTTTTTTTTGTGCCAACGACACTCACGCGCTTTGAAACACTCAATAATTTGGTTTTTCCTGTTACAGAAATTACAAATAGGGTACCAAAGAGGCTTGAGGCCTAAAAATTTACGAGCCACCTGTGGGCATGAGCAGTACTCAAGTGTGGCTTGGGTTCTTGAGTTTGTGTCGACCACAGACCCCCAAATCAAGAACTATGGCATGGATCTCCCAGGCTTCTTCCGTCGCCAGGCAGGTGACACACAGTTAGCGGCCTGTCGGACGCATAGTCTTGATTCCTCGCGTATGGAGTCCCGTGCGTTTGGCTCAATGCCGCCCGCGTTAGACCCATTTCTTAAAGGGACACTAAAAAAGAACAATGAACTTGGTTTAGACTGACAAACTACACACTGAGAGCTCTAATGCTATATGTTTCATTATCATAACTTCATTACCAGTGGAGAGAACTGAGGTTGAAATTTCATTTGAATCTTCGCACCAAAGTCCCCATTCGTGACGTCAAAAGTTTCTAAATGTATTCTAGGTATTTTCGTGGCATTGGCTCAATGGAGTTTTCTGAAACTTCGTACACAAAATCTAGGACATCCCCAGAGACCAATGTACTTCATTTTCCTCGACTGGAGGCTACGTAAGATCCAGCAGACGCCTTCAAAATATCTTTCGTCACAGTGTTTGTGGCGGGAATGTCACGATAGCATCACCACGCACATTTTTTTTTCGTGCGTTTTCTCACCTACAATTGTAGGTGAGAAAACCTTGTAGGTGAGAAAATTGTAGGTGAAAATCTCACCTACGTTATTGTTACTGCCGTGTGGCAGTAACAATAATGTTTTCGAGATTTTGTACTTAACTAAACATGGAAAATCGTTTTGCTCTTCAGTGTCTCCTTTAAACTCTGCTGCTGCTCTGATTCAAGAGCAGCCTACAGAACAAAGCTTGGTGACTCAGTGTGTTGCGTCCCCTATTCTAAAATTCTACTCTTCGTAACGTTTCACGATCGCGCCGGACTTTTCACCTTACAGAATAAATAAAAGCTCTCTGATCTGGCAGCACTTCAAGCGAGCGTGGGCCTACAGTTCATTAACATGTCAGTGGCCCTTTTCACTCCACACGCGAATCGCCCCAATCATTTGGTACAACTAAAAATCAATAAGAGAACAATTTCGGTCCCCTCCTCCCCTCTGCAACGATCGAAATTGCCTCCAGAGTCATGACGTGGTGCGCTTGCGCCAAGTTTTTCAGTTGATGCCATCGGAACCACCAAAGTCATCTTGATTGGATTTAAATCAAAATCTAATTTCCCAACTTCTGCTTGACATTTTCGCTTCGGGCTGCGAGAACCTAGCCTTAGTCGAGTTTTTTTTTTCTTCGTTGTCGCTTAGTTTAACTGTGCTTTTCCTTTTATTTAGGTGAGAGTAACGCTCATAGCTCAGCGAGGATTGCCTGCCATTTACTCTAAATGTCTGTTCCACATCCGTTGCTGGCAATCAATTTGCAGCGACTGTTGGCAGTGAAATGAAGGCCGAAATGACCGTATAATATAATGATCGTTAAATATATGACGTAGCCCTAAAGCCTCCACAATCATTCGGCTTAAAGATGTCGATACACTCACGTGGGGTCAAGGGTCTAGCTCGCCTTATTAATATGCAGCGACTTGATTATATCTCCCATTAATTTGATCTTCAAATTAAAATAAATTTTTCATGCGCAAGGTATACCTAATAGAAACGTATCTTGATTATGGCTGGTTGCAATGCGTCTTACGTTTGTGCGATTTTCACTATCTTAGTTGTGCTTTAAAAAGAGGCGTTTCAATGACAATGCATGTTGACAAGCTCACATAGGAGGCAGGCAACATACACAAAACTTCAGTTTGTTTGTTTTTTGTTTCACTTAGTTTACCAAACAGAAAATACCTTTTGCCATCTAGCCCACTAAATGTTTCCTGGAATTTATTAGGTGGGGATATAGCTAAACGGCTGTTGCTGGAGCCCCTCAATGTATGCTTCTCTTAATAGTCGTTGTTTAGTACAGTACACATAAACTAAAAAAGAATCATATTCAACGAACTGGTTATGATTCTAACTTAACTTCGGTTCCCCGCATATTTGAGGTTCAACAAACCGCACCTACGCTGTGGCCGTCGTTTGCGTTTTGTAGTAATGTCGCACCATCGATCCTCCACGACTTGGATACGCGGGCGTGACAATTTGCTAACATTTGTCATGATTTAAAGAGACATGAACCTTCAATATCAGTTGATGTACGGCAAAAAAATTTCTTTAGCACGCTTCTGATGCTGCTGACGACAATTTTTTCTGGTTGGTGACGCAAATAAATACAAAATTAACCATTTTGACAAATAGAAATGATGGTTCATACAATAAACAACGCAAGACCCTACAGTGCATGGATCACTTTAGGCGCTGAACGCAACAGCTAAGGCCGAGTATTTTGTGATCATTTCAATAACAGGCTGATGCTATCTTCAAGGATGTGTCTAAAGGATTGTACGTTCGGGTTTACTCTAAAACAACATAAAAGCGCAGCCGGTTTCTCAATAAATCTAGACTCATTGAATTGGCGGCATGCTTTCTTTCTGACCCCCCCCCCCCCCCCCCCAGTCTGTGTGCCATAAATCGTCTAGTTCCTCTATACTACTAATATTTCATTCGGGGTACAGCAGGGTACGTCTTGTCCTCGGCACTCTACTTTTTTCACTTTGGGTCAATGGCTGCTAGAATAGAGAACGTAACTATGAGCATATATATATATACGTGCGTCTTTGACCTTATTAGTATACATGCTACATCCCAGAGTTTATTATCCTCCATGTCGTATTGATTTAAAGCAATCAACCATTCATTTATTTTCATTCATTTTGGCACACCTGCCAAGTGAATTATAATTTGATGTCGCACTACTTCAATATAATTATCCTATACCGACTCTGCCATGATATGAGCACAATCTAATCAGAAACAAATTAACTAGAAGAACATGGTTTTTACTTTCAAGTTGCGTTAGACATAAGCGTCAGGAAATCTGTGAGTTTGTTTTTTACTGACTTGAATACTATAGGACAATTTCTCTTTCACCGACTGTTACATTTCGGTTTTAACTTACCCTTGGTTTTTGCTGACAGAAGATTGCTGACACTTGCTGGTCCTATTTTTTTCTACAGTAACAATATTGCACACTTTTTGTTTCTCAATTGTTATGAAAAGGCTAAGTATTTGTGATATCACGCTACCCATTGGATGTGCCTTCAACCGGTAAAGCATCACTTCAGTCGTATAGCACGAGACTCAGGCATGGGGTCAAAGACCGTGGCCCATGTACCCGAGCCTAAATACTGCAGCGTAAAACGCATGATTTGAGGGAGTCTGCAGCATCTCCGCCTTCACGGTCTGCAGTTGGTCAAGAATAGCCGTGGCTGCCACGCCCAGGAAAGCACGCCTCGCACCACAAGCAAATTTCGCCTTCTCCTGACTTGTCTTCCACAGGATCTCAATGAAATTATCACCACACTGTGAATGCATGTGAAAAAATTTCTAAGGGTAAAGCTATTAAAGTTGGGCGAGTTGGTGTGGGTTTATCTTTTAGAAAAAGGCGAGACAGGACGGGACACAAAGCGAGACAGAATATTTATTTTTTAAGAATCTTTCGGCAGTCCACCTTCGTTTGTTAATTTTTTGATGTCTTGCCTTGCTGCGAAGTTTGCTAGACGATAACTTTTAGGGGTGTTGTATTCGGAGGCTGCCGAAAGGGCCCACTATAGAGCCCCCCGCCCCACCTATTACCATTAACACACTCTTGGTTAGCTGCAGCCACTACTATCAGCTGTCTGCATGATTGAGAAACCACCGCACAACGGTACTTCAGCATTGGCTGCAGAGCTGGCCTATCGCATCGCACTCGTTCAGGCTATGATCCCGAGTGTCTCTCAGCGTCCCAGTGGTCTTTTTAAGTCGGTAACATGGACTTAACGCGCAAGCCCAAAAATCAAGGCCCTTGCTAAATAGCAGTTGGCTACGCACAAGCCAACTGCTATTTAGCCTTCCTTGACCCTACTCACTGCAGTCGAAGAGTTTTACAGCGAAAGCTGTTATGAGATCACAAATCGTGTCTCGCGCAGCGCCGTAGTTGTCCGCCGCCGCCACATCCGGTGTCCGTAATCACATTGCACGAAATTAGCAAAAAACTTAGTACCAATGACACAGTGGGGCTCGAGCCCGGATCCGCTGGGCGTCAGCCCAGTATTTTATCACTGAACCACGCCGGCACTTGGGACTTGTTGACAAACTTGCATCATCACACAGACCTAATGTCGGGAAAGCAATCGCGTTATTGCGACTTATAAAGCGTTTTAAAACAGCAAAAGAACAAGCGGTCATCGCACAATGCCAACAGCGTAACGAGTGGGTCGTCCAATCCTCCAACCCATTACAAAAGATTATTTTTGTTCAGCTATTCACCACTTCAGACATAATTCCTAATTGTCGTCAGCCACTGGCACAATATTCTTCGCAATAGTTCAGCGGATACCACGCTTCTAAAAAGAATAACGAAAAATAGCATAGTGAATGCCGGCCTACTACCTTAAAATTTTTGTTAATAATGCCGTAGTGGGCACAAAGCAAGTGTGCTTGCAGCAGTTACCCAATGAGAGTTGAGAAAAGACTCTGAAAGGCCACTTGTCTAGCTTTCGCTGTGACTGTGCTGCGCCTTCCATGCGTTTTTAAAGGGCTCCTAAACCACCCAGAGGTCGAAATTTTGTTGTGGCGTTCCAGTTGTACGTGAGTCCATGAGGAATGCTGGTGCGGTCACAAGCGTTTGCTCGTTTCACTCTTTCCTTCGCTAGGCTTCACTCGTCCGCTCGCCTGTCCACCTCTCCGAGGGGCCTTCCTCTGCGTCCGAGGTGGTGACGCAAAAACCGTGCATCTGCTAGCAGAAAACAGGCTCTCATTCGCTCATTAACCCCGTCTGTTGCTTGCGACGTCACCTAATCTTACAGGTGACGTCATGACGGCTGTTGTCAATAAACGAGAGGCACGGAGAGCATCACGCGAGAGTCTGTTGGTGGTTTAGGTGCCCTTTAAGTGCACGGCCAAAAAGCTGTCGCTTGCCATTATTAACGGCACTCCGACGCTCCGAGCCCTTAGATGGGTACGCCGCGGGGAATCTTACGGCCAAGGGAGACTACGGGTGCGTCGTGTGCTGCGAACACAAGGCCCTGGTTCTCTACGGCCTGAGCCGCAGCTTGCCAAAGCGCTTGTACCTACCATATAGACCAAGAGGGGAACGCATGTACAATACATCACGCAGTGCCCTAACCCGCCAATATTCACCCAAGAAGCAACAGCAGGCGGGGCCCCACAACGTGCCCCACATGTTCCTCAAGCCGATCCTGGCGGTAGGGTCTCGAGTTCGTCGCCTTTCAAGCCCAAGCTATTAAAAGATTGGTATGGCAAACAGCAGCGGTAATACGACCCGCGATTACCTGGGTACATATATACCATGAACGCGTGCGACTACGCCGAATACCGCAAGAAGATGCAGCTTAGAGCAACGATCAGGGCTAGATCCACAATTGCTACGCTGCACATTCCCAGCAGTGAGCTCTGCAGATGGTGCAGGAAACCGGCAGAAACGAGGTCCGGCGCACAACGGGATACCCCATGGTCTTCAAGCCACCGGGAAACTCCAGCGACCAAGTCTCAAAGTACTCCGCCATGGCTCAGAATCAGGCATTCGAACACGTAAGCTTGACGTAAACATGGTTCGCGACACCCAGATTGGCGCTGACAATCCGTTGCCGAAGCTACTGGACGTGGTCGAATCTTCACTGTTTGCGAAAATGGGGGATATGATTCTTCTTGGCATGGTCGTTACACGACGTGACCAGGATACTTAAGATACTTGTCACCAATTACTAAAGTAATCGTCACAAATGTTATATTCTTCATTGATGTACGCAGTTTGTGTTCGCATTGATTCATGGCGCTCACCACTAACCTAATTCCTAGCCGCGCCATTCATCATATTTCCCTCATTTGGTAATCCATGATGTACACCTCAATGAAGGGCCCTCCAAGTGTGTTACTCTCCCACCCGAGGCCTGCGGTCACCTGTGGTGGTCTGCGGTTACTCTGTCTAGCAACGGAAGATACACTTGTGCCTTCTTCGTCTATGAAAGCACTAGCAAACACTGCTGCAGTGATATGGCCTCATCTGAACATGAACTGAGCACGTACCAGTGCTACAAAAACAAAACATTGAACCAAAAGCACGCAACAAAAGAAAGTATCAGATCAGAGCGTGTCACTTGCGATGGCGGGTTGATCCATAGCGAAACGTTTCGTGCTACGCCAACTCAAAGAATGGGACGATTCATAAGAGATTCATTTTTTTTGTGAGCATCGTATAAGAGAGTCGACCGTGCTTTCTCTGAATCCCCTAGCAGTAACCACGTGATATGTCAGCTTATAAATACCTCGCAGGCCCTCAAGAGTTCCTTGTTTATTTAACCGCTTGGCAAAAAAAAAACATTACTTAGTAGCTGCAGCCGCCCTTTCGGGAAAGGAAGTAAAGTATTGGCAAGTGCGACGCGTAAATAAAAAGGAAAGTCTATAAGCGATGCCCGGCACAATGTTTCGTATTCTCTTCATCATGCTTTTTTTTCGCTCAACTCAAGGCTGTCTCTCAATGTGGCTGGTTGGACAAAAACGAAAAAGTGGTGGGGTCGAAGGAGAAAGGGGGTTCACTGCCCCAGGGTTTCTTTTGAGACCATTTTGAGGCCAGGGTCGTTGTTATGGCTCAAAACCGTATACGCGTAGCTAATAAATACCGACTCTCTCTCACGTTCTTGAAAACGCTGCTTTGGCGTGCCATGTCTTCGTTCCGATAAAGCGACAGTGACAGGAATAAGCGTTCGGTTCTTATATATCGCGCTTCGCTGCGTACAGACTTTTCTCGTCGTCCCTTCAACGCGCTCGGTTCATGCCGCTCTCGTATGAATATTGCCGACCGCCGCGTCCACATCGTCGTTGTTTTGTTCGCGGGGACAGACAGAGCGCCATACTGTGATTTTCTTGCTCTCTTTCAAGCCGCTGCTGTCATCCCGGGCCTGCTCGTTCACTAGGCCCCTTGCTGAAAGTGTTTTAGGAAAGACGCGATATCATACGCTTCTTTCGAGGTGCATCAAAAACTAGGCATAAATATCCGCTGTTTCAGCAGTGCATCGGCGGCTCTTTACGATCAATCTGCCTGTCTTACGGCGGTGTGCAAGGGTACCGTCGTGGTCTTGCAAACAGACCAATTGAACACGTTTATTCACAACTTCGCTCGTTATTGAATCAAGATTTACTACGGTTAACCCATCTGCTTGTGAATCTGGCTGCTTTCGAACGCTCATCATTGTGTCATGGTATTAGGTGCGCCCCGCTCGTAACCTAGATTTTCAATTGTTCCACAAACGTCTTCTACATGGCACTCGTGCTCATTACGTATACGTATTGACACGTGTTTGTAGGAATGCACGTTCATTTCGTCTATTATTTTCTCGTTTTCTGCACATTTTATTCAATTCTCAAACACGAGTGATGCCGAAGGTGTCCGCTGAAGCTGCTACGTCTCACCCGGATGGGCGAAATCTACCGCCACCGACATCAACAGTGAGTGCGCAAACGGGAATGAAAAATAAGCAATTGAAATATCAGAGAAACGAAACAGCTCACAGACACAGCACCACTCAAGAGAAAGCAACAACCACAACCAGAAAAAACAAAACAGGGAAACGAGGAGGCGGTGTGGTTCACGACTGCAGAGGAAGAAACAATTTCATATGCCGTAAGCCTGCTACACGCATGGCTACAACTCTTGGAAGACAAGCCCCGCTCATGGCACTGATTCTCGTAGATTCTTTTTACTTCTTTTGTCTACTTTCTACTTACTTTGCTGCCTATGGTTCTTAGGGCTGGTGCTTTGCTTTATTTATTGTTAAGCGACGGAAGAAACGACTGGCTGGCGGCAAAGACGAGTCAGTCGTGTATGCAAGGAAGGGCGCGCCGTAAGAGAGAGAGAGAAGGACACGTAGAAAGTGAGAGGGACGCCGGAGAAAGGACGAAGCTGCGCGAGTCTAGCTCGCGCGTGCTCCGATGTCGAAAGGAGGCCCGCTGCCGGATTCACGGTAAGCCTGCTTCTCTGCTCGAGCGATTCCATCGGAGCAGGAAACGGCCCCCGCTGCACACGCTGCAGGGTCTCAGCAGCAGGGGTGGTGGCATCGTCGGTGTCTGTAACTCTCACGGACGCCAGCGTTCACGAGTGTGCAACCCACTTCACGCACATGACGGCTGCGAAACGCTCGCGAGTTCGGCTTTGCAAGCGTTTCACAGAAACATCACTCTCTCCTCTGAAAAAAAGATATAGTAAAGATAAGACGAAACACACAAAAAAAACGTTTTTTTTTTTCGGTTGGTGGAAAAGTGTAGCACGCGATGCGTTTTCTTGCTCCTGAGGGGAGATTTTACTGAAACCGCAGATCTTATGAAGCACAAGTCAAGATTGTTGTTTTAAAATAACGAAAAAACAAAAGTAGTGCACGTTTTTACGAAACTGAAGCGAAGCAAACATGTAACTAGCTACAAAACTTATTCGAAAGCTGTAGTAGAGCTACGTATAGCTAAGAAGCTCTACGGGAGTCGCTATTTCCTGCGGTTGGTTCAATATTATTAGATGCGGAGCATCGTTTTCCGTAGCCTTTGTAACGCTGTCCCTCAGTCCGCTCTGCTCCCCTCGCCGTAGGTGTTGGAGCGGCGCCAAGTAGCTCACGCCTTCCTTGCAGTGCGTGGTGCTGTCTCTCTCTATCACCTGCCGCGCGCTCGCCGCGTGTGAGCTCGCATGTAATAATATTTAAACAACTGCAGGAAATATTGACTCCCGTAGAGCGTCTTAGCCATCTTCATCCTCTCCACCGCTTGCAACGCTCGAGCCCACTCCTCACGTGGACATGATCTCAACCATGCCACCTCTGTTCATCTGGCAGCGAGCCAATGGGTGCGCGGGCTCCCGGGGCCGACCTTGTCGGCAGCGACAATCTTCCGGGGCCGACAATGTCGGCAGCGCACCGCTGCTTTCCTCACGACGAGGGTTAGCGAAGCCGATCGCGTTCGCAAATGGCGACACCAAGACGGACGAGGCATGAGCCAGGAAAGCCGAATGCAAGCGTCGGCAGTGAAAGACCAGCGACACCGACGAGGTGCGAGTCAAGAACACCAATCACGTTCGAGAATACAGACGGCGTGCGGGTAACACTGACGAGACGTGAGCCAAGGAAGCCGAGCGCAAGGGTCTTCAGCACGTCCCACCTACCGTGTCTTCGCTTATCAAACAAACGTTTCCTCGGGTAAACGCTACACAAAATTTTGCTTCAAACCGTTCATCGAGCACTTGCGTCGACGCCTGTTTCAATCGGGTCTACGCCTTGCGCACTACTGCTACTTGGCATCCCATCTGGGTTCCCTCCGGGTAGATAGTACACAGTTTTTATTACCACTTTTACGTTATACGATGTGTATAGAAAATCGTTTCAGGTGAAATCATGTATAGGTTCAGTTTAACAATCGCAGAATCAGGAATTATTGGGTCGTATCACAGAATCGCAATAATTACTGGTCTTGTGGCTGCTTCAGCAATACCTTTCTACATCACAATTAGTTGTAGCTATGAATATGATATCAGTCAATATAAATAGAGTTGAAGCATATATATACCTAATTTACCAGTCATTTACAAGTTTCTCTGATCGCTCGTTCATATCACAAGTGCCTGCGAGCCCCGCTACAGTGGTCTAGTGTTTGAGGTACTCGGCTGCTGACTCGCAGGTCACGGTATTGAATTCCGGCTGCGGCAGCCGCATTTTCGATGGAAACGAAAATGCTGTATGCTCGTGTGCTCAGATAAGGGTGCACGTTAAGGAACTCCAGGTGGTCGAAATTTCCGAAGCCTTCCACTTCGGCTTCTCTCATGATCACATAAATCAATCAGTCGCCTGTGAGTGACGCCATTTTTCATGTTTTTTTTAATGTGAAAACCTTAGATGCCTCATCAAAGTCAAAAACTGAATGCCGGTGTCATCAACACAAGTGACGGAGAAGAAGAGATAATCACATTGTGACCCCCCGATATGACGTCATCATTACATTCCATGTGGTCAAATTAATGGCGTCGTCTTGCCGTAATTATAATGTCAACTACGCATGACGTCTCGTGATGACGACGTCGTGTGACATCGTTGTTTGGTCAAAACCTGGCGGATCACGGAGGACAGTACTATCTCCGGTTGAGGTGCAGAAAGCTTACAATGCCTCCGATTCTGAAGGCTGTGCAAAGCCGCGTTAGATGCTGGTAACTTTTGGAAGGGGTGCAAAAAAGACAAAACTTTGACTGCAAAAAAAAAGCAGACGATTGAGTTAGCTTTCCCGTCGTTTTAGGCAAATGCATAAGGTACCCTATTATATTTAGCCCTATTACAATTATTTGCCCTCACGGCCATTAGTACGCCTCTTCTAGCGTGCGCGCTTTGATATTCTGGGTAGTACGATGAAGCGTAGCAGTTCCGTCGTGTTACTTCACGCGATCAGAGATGAGTAACACCCCGCACTGTGAAAGTGTCCACAGCCCTGCATATACGATCACGAGTCTTAGATTCACGATGTCTGTATGTGAGTTCTAACGTCCCAAAAGCACCATATGATTAGGAGAGACGCCGCAGTGGAGGGCTCCAGTAATTTCGACCACCTGGGGTGCTTTAACGTGCACTAAAATCTGAGCACATAGGTCTACAGCATTTTCGCCTCTATAGAAAATACAGCCGCCGCAGCCGGGATTCGATACAGTCACCTGCGGGTCAGCAGCCGCGTGTCTTAGGCCCTAGACCACCACGGCGGGGCGATTCACGTTGTCGAGTGATCTCACATGATGGCGACTACTGCTCGAGAAGCGTTTCGTGCAGCTGAACGGTGGTATACTCAAGATACGTCAAGCTCAACAGAGTGATGCCCAAAAATGAGCACAAGTCACATATCACTGTCGGCACCGGGTGAGTAGTCGAATAGTTTTTCTGAAAAAAAAAAACTACGCTCAAGACTTTGCCCTAAACTGTATACGACCACCTCAAAGGAGGCCGGTTGTTCATCTTACGCCATTACCGTGCTTTGTGTTTTACGCCGACCTTTCATTTTTTTAACCATTCCTGACTGTCTTCGCTTATATGGCTTTAGGAGCAGCCTAGTTTGGGCATTAAAGTCGTGTGCCGCTGAATTACTGCCGAATGACAGACACTTATTGCGAAATAGCCACATGTTATGGCTTACACTTTTTAAAAGTTAGGACGACCACAAAGCAGCTTCTATTTGCTTTAATATCATACCTGCAAAGAAGCATATCTTGAACCTCTGCCTGCTATGAAGCTCAGTCACATGCAGTAAAAAAAATGGTACTCCTTTGCGATCCAATATCTGTGTTTTGATAGCAAATATTTGTTTTCTATTTATCTAGCATTTTAGCGACTCAATAAGCTGTTCAAACTGAAACTCAGCTCTAATACAGCGCATGAAAAGAACAAAAACCAAACAAGCGCTGCAAGTAAATAAATCGACTGCGTGACTCGTTGGTCGAGCCGCGTTGTTGAAAGTGGCTTCTCCGTAAGGTCGAAGCTAAAGCAGTTGTGCACGCTTTACAGGATATGGTCTGGTTTAAAGGTATTCGGAAACATTTTTTTTTTTTATGCAAATGCATTTCTTAGTCGGGCTACGCCAGGCATCCGAGATTGTCCGCGCGCCAACAGGTGTTATCACTCCCTCTCCCATAGCAAACTGTGGCGAGCGCGTGAGCTAATCCTCGCCCCATGCAACTGGAAAATGTGGTGCGAGAGAGAGTAGGTGCAGTTCATTGCCGCTTCTTCTCTCGCTCTTCGCTCTCTCTCCTCCCTTCCGCCCACTCTCCCGTCCACTCGTACCTCACTCTCAAGCGTCCGCTGGCTGAGCGCCTCTCAAGAACATCAGGAAATGTGTGCTCGAGACGCTGCTGTGAAACGCCAACGCCGAGACGGGAACGCTGGAAACCCACTCTCTCGTCCGCTCTCTCCTCACTTTCGACCATTCGCTGGCT
Source organism: Rhipicephalus microplus (assembly GCF_013339725.1). Classification (NCBI taxonomy): domain Eukaryota; kingdom Metazoa; phylum Arthropoda; class Arachnida; order Ixodida; family Ixodidae; genus Rhipicephalus; species Rhipicephalus microplus. The sequence continues at coordinate 84,581,868 of NC_051166.1, forward strand.
GGGCGCCTCTCAAGGTGATGGCAGAAGTCGATGAAGGTGAATGTCTGACTTGCGGTGCAAGAATAAGTTAGGTGATGACACTGTGCCTGCCGGTGTGTCCAGATTGTGTTCGCCACCTGGCCTGTTTTAGCTTGATGTGATAGATGGCGCTCACTGGGGAGTGACTCCTATCCGCGTGTTGAAGGTTATTGCTGCGGAGCCTCACTTGTTTATTACGCCCGATATACACACACATCTATACATATGTCAATAACTTATAACACTGTGACTGCCCCGCCACGGTGGTCTAGTGGCTAAGGTACTCGGCTGCTGACCCGCAGGTTGCGGGATCAAATCCCGGCTGCGGCGGCTGCATTTCCGATGGAGGTGGAAATGTTGTAGGTCCGTGTAGTTAAAGAACGTTGAAGAACCCCAGGTGGTCGGAATTTCTGGAGCCCTCAACTACGGCGTCTCTCATAATCATATGGTGGTTTTGGGACGTTCAACCCCACAAATCAATATAGCACTGTGACTCTGCTTTGACGAAATTGAGTTCCTAGTTTTATATGCAGCTTATTTGCCAACAGTGTTTTTGTCATATAAATTCTTCAAGGGCAGCGAGCGTTTGCCTGGAGAGCGGTCGTATTTTGACCCAACAGCACTCAAGAGAACTTTTCGCTAAAATTCTGGTGTTGGCGTCGGTGGTGTCGGCGTCAGCATTTTTGGTCTCAGCATTTTGGTTTTTTGGACAAAAAATCATCATTTTACGGGAAAGAAAATTTGAGATGCTTGCAACGAGGATGTCAGACCGAGGGTAAAGACATGCTAGCAATTAGAAAAGCGATAGTCTGCATGCACTTGTGCGTGTATGTGAGTGCATGTGTACCTGCGTGTGTACGCACATGTGCCTGTGTGGGTGTGTGCGTGCGGGGGGATATCACTTTCGCGTTCAGTGCAAAATGCACTGAAAGCGACAAAATGAACGCAAAATGAACGAGAAACTTCGTCAGACACCTGTCAACTAATGTATCGCGGCACTTACACGCGTTATGTTAGGAACATTAAACGACGTGCTACCCTTGCTAGTATTGCTGTTAATGCCCCGCAGATGACTTCATTTCAGCCTCTGGCAGTGTAAGCAGTATTGTACGGTGAGAAAAACTTCATTGGGTCCCGAAGAATGACTCTGGGTTAACCCGTAGCACACCCATGTCGGGATTGTCAGGCCAGTGCCATCAGCCATACGTTGCGATATTTTATTAAACCGGGTGGGCTTCAACTTCATGAAGTGCTTATCAGACAGTGAAAGCGAGTGCACTACCTAAAGCGGTATATTTTGTGCAGCTCGTCTATTACGCCACCGATGCAGGACGCCGACAGTCATATTTCGTGTTTGATGAGATATCTAAGACTATCTAATGCCTTCGCCTTAACAAACAGTGTTGTGTCGTAAGTACCGTGGTTGGAAGGTTGGAAAGCCGTGCGGATTTTCTTACAGTTGGGTGCTATGCAATGAGTGGATGACAGTTAAATATATTTCATGAAACTTCATACACCTTGCTGGGTTCTACAGAACTGTGTGATCTTTTCTGCTACGCTTTGTGTTGCTCAGTTGCACACTACATACGCGTGAAAGCAAAGACGTACGATTGCATAATGAACAGAATATTCTAAAACAACTTTAAAGCTGACTACTCAAATGCACATATTTCCGTCCACAAGCTAAAGGCCATCAATCCCCATGGCACATTGTGTTTTAATACTACGTTACTAGGGGCAAAAATAGACGCTATAGATGTTGATATGAAAATGGCCCACCCCACCTAGTTTCGATGCGTTCCAATTGAAAACTTTTTCTTTGTTTTACAAGGATTCAGAAGACAACAAAATGTCAGCATGAGTACAAAATACAATGATGCTCGCCATGCTGTGGTAATTGAAGATTAGGTTTGACCAAGTGGAGAATTTCAACAAGCACCTACATGCACGAATGTTTGGTTTCTATTTTTTTGCATTTCGCACCCATTTCAGTGTGACCCCCGCGATCCGGAGGCGCACTTGCGTTCTCAAGCTCAACAGCACCACATGTTGGATATAAGGTGCCACGGCAGGTGCGCAGCCAAACTCTAAAGCAATGCTTCTCAGCCTTGGATGTTTCGGGGACACCTCGTGGACCTGTGTAAGTGATGAGAAATACCTTACAGGCAGAAGAAAGTGGAGGTAGGGGGAGGGGGGTGTCTGACGTGAAGTAAAGGCGCTGCGCCAAGGGCGCCTTTATTGCTTACTGGCGAAGAATGGTCAAGTTTAAGTGCCACACCAGTTCGATATCCTCCCCTTCTGAGCATGTTGCGCAATCTGCAGCCACATGTGACCTCTTTCGAGCTGTTTTTTTTTTTCGGAAAATATCCTAAGAAGGTAAGTGCAAGAAGAAAAAAAAGAGTGATTGGCTAACATACATACATGCACATAGTAAGACGCAGAACAAGTCTACAATCCATCACTGGGGCCGAAGTTTCAGAAAGAAAGCTACAACAACCAGCTGATTTTTTCTTCACAACGACGAAATGTGGGACCTGTATGAGTTTAAAAGAGCTTCAGAAGATTCACTGTGCGCTCCCTACCACAAGTAGGTAATTAAGAAAACTTCACAATTAAATGTACGGCTCTATTTTGTCTCAATACTGGAGTAGTTGGCTTACGGTATCTGCTGTAGGCTATCAATAAAAGTTTTGTTACAACCAAACCAAAATAGCAAAAAGCTCTACCTGGTGCATTTCACATTTATTTTAAAATAATGTCATCTACACAACAAACAAAAGGCAAGTCAAACGGCATGTAGAGCGTTCAGCAGTAACGTAGGCGCTACACTTGTGCCACTCTGCTGCGCAAAAAAAAAAAAAAGAACGCAGGTTCAATGCCAGTCCGTTACAGTGACCTCAATTTAACGTGTGCATTGTGCAAACAGGAAAAATACCTTGAGTATAATAATTTAGTTGCATGTTAGTTCTAGTTCAATAAAGCTACCGCGGAGGTGTAATACGTGTTCGCGCGTTGTTCGGGGTCTGCTTTTTTTTTATTACCGTACATTCAAAAGCTGAATGTCTGTAAACTCGCATTTCTAATCTCTCGCCAGAGCGGGGTCTATCATATGCGATGCTGCCGCCCTAGGTATCAGTTACTCTCAAAAGTTTTTCTTGAAATGTTCACTTAATATATTGGCGTCGCTCACAGTTCCACTATCTATCTACCCTATTCTATGATATGTCTTAACCCTTTAACTCGTTACATGACCCAATCGGAGTTTGCACTAGTCAGCAGTGCAGTTTGGTAAAGAGGAGGAAGGAACTTTATGCAATTTTTTCTCATTGCAAAATGGAGTTGTCTCTTTTCCGCCAGCTGTTTCATGCATTTAGGCGTATGACATATCTGTTTCACTTGGTTAATCTCCACAGCACGTTTCATCTATAAATTCTTTCGCTTTATTTTCTTTGTATTTTTTCCTTTAAAGACTGGTTAGGTATAAATCTAAAATTAGGCATGAATATGCTACAAATATTTATATACCATACAGCACTATGGTTAAGTAGGCAAGTCTCATATACTTTGTGTCCACTCGAGAGGAGACTACCTAATACGCTTACTATAACAGGATTGCAGTGGTCGCTTCAGATAAACAGTTTGGAGAACTTTTCAGTGGCTTGTCGTGATTGCGCAATATCATTATTGCGTCATTATTTGTATAATGTTCGAGGGATTGTGGTGGTGCTTACTGCCTGAAGACTGCTCACTTTAAACACGTTTGTTCGGCCTCGGCCGGGAGCACTGAACATAGTGTGTTTTAAACGCGTTTGTGCGAATCCAGAGAATCTCGAATTACAAAATGCAGTAAAAATTTGAGAAGACGATGTATATACTAGTGCCCCTGATGCTGGTAGGGCGTTTGTATGAAATTCACCGAAGAGTATAACGCGACATGAGGGGTCTCCTCGGTCTCGCGAGCTTTCAACGCAGGGTCTTGGCAGCCAGCCCGCGCTGCTTCTGCACTCCGAGCCCTCCGAGCTGTTACTTCGGCTTCCTGGGTGTTTTGACGAGTAGCGTACAAGCTAGCGTCGTCTGAACGGTGGTGAGACATCTACCATACCCTCTTTAAATAACTGGAGAAAACCATTCAGATCTGTCCCGGGTACTACACTTATCAGAAGAATGATGAATAGCGTAGTGGCATGGCAGGTGCTTTACTGCCATCGTCATAGTCGTGAGGTATAGTGGGTGCCTTGCATGTGCTGTGCCGTGATGGCGGAAAGAAAATGTGTGCTCTGGAATGCACGTCATTGAAGGAATGGCTATGGCGTAGGACGAGCCCCGAGCGTAAACAGCAAGCTCTTGGAAAGTCAGTTTCGCTGCCATTGCAAAGCAATCAATGCTATAGCAGCAAATTGTAATGTTACACTAACTAAGGCTAGCAGCGATTTCAGATTCGATCTAGCGTAGCTCTACAAAGCGTTGGTGTAACTTAGAAGTGTGGCAGCTTGGGCTAGTTGGTATGGCATGATGATAGTTATAGCGCGAGACCAAAACCGTGTCCTTCGTTCGTGTCCTTCTTGTCTCTGTGTCATAGTTTTGGCCTCGCGCTATAACTATTGTCAGGCTGGTGTAACGTAACACAGCGGCTGCAAGGAAAGAAGCGGTTTTCGTGCAGTCCGTCGTCTCAATGCGAAGTGGTATGAGCGCCGCACATAAAATAGGGTACATAATACGTATAGAGATAACGCGCACGTACCACAGCCCTCATGATAAAAGTTCGCAGCTTCTGTTCAAAAGACGTAGCCCCCCTTTTTCACCAGCGTCCTTCTATGCTCCTTCACCTAACGAAACATTGACGCGTCATCTGTGGTGTGCTTTAGGAGCAGTCAACAACAGGCCTCGCACGCGGGGTGATGCTTGTCGCATGTGCCTTTCGTGCGGTGAAGAGTGCCGGCTCGTTTCTTCTTTTTTTCACTCGCGTTCGTCACCAGTTCTCTCGATCTCGGGCGTATCTCGAATGCTACGCTGGAGCTCTTGGTGCTGTCGACGATGCTAGAGGCTCGAGCCACGACAGAAGAAATGGGAGCAAATGCAAAACACTGATTTCAACATTAAGGTATACTCCTCCCACCAATCTATGTCAGTGCTTGTTTCTGGCGTATCACTGACGGATCAAATATTTCCGTTTGCTGTTAGAACTGCATGAATTTAATTAACGAAATTGCTTGCTACAAAAGTGTAGTATCACCTAATTCGTGATAATGAGTCTGGCGGTGGCTTATTTAGGTTCTGCCGGCACATTGTTGCTCAATGCCGACACTGATTCATTCTGTCGCCCACCCAATGATTAGAACTCCGCTTAATCTAAAAATTGTATGGTACCCTTCGAGTTCAAATTATTGATCTTCTTCTGTAGTTTGTAACACAATACTGGCGAAAAAAATTTGGTACTCAGAACGGGAAGAACACCACGCAGCAAGCGTGGCGTTTATTGTATCGTGAAAGAGTAAGTTAGTAATACGAGAAAAATGGTTCTTATCTTTAGTGTTCCTTTACAACACTTGAGGGCTTTCAACAAGCATTTTGAATCTATAACATGTGCTGTACAGCCAAACAACTAGCGTTCAACATTACCCTTATTCGTCGAAATCGCAGATAATTGTTGTCGTTACCTGTGTAGAACACGAGTATTGCCGCTATCCTAACGAGGATTGGAAGTACTGCCTGCAAAAAACGGCGTTGACAAATACATGTGGGGTTTTACGTACCAAAACAATGATATGATTATGAGGTATGCCGTAGTTAGGGGCTCCGCTAATTTTATCCATATGGCGTTCTTTAACGTGCACAGATATCGCACGTGCAGTACACGACTCTTTAGCATGTTGTCTCCTTGGAAATGCGACCGCCTCGGCCAGGACCGAACCCGCGACCTTCGGGTCAGCAGCAGAGCCCCCTAGCCTTTCATTCATTCAGGTGGACAAATAAATGGGTTGTCAGCGGCAATATACGAAGATGGAAGCTCATTCCTTTTTTTTTTTTCAAGCCGGCATGTCTGACCTTCAGCAAGTGTGACAGTGGCAGCAGGTCTGCCCTTGTGCAATCAATATGGTCTCAGTGCGAATGAGATGTAGTGGTAAGCAGTGGCCCTACTTAGTCTTTCAGGCACACAGAATTGTTGAGGTAGCATTTATAAAGAATTCAGCTGACTTCCACCACTGGGCCCCACCATGGTGGTCTCGTGGCTAAGGTACTTGGCTGCTGACCCGCAGGTCGTGGGATCGAATCCCTGCTGAGGCGGCTGCATTTCTGATGGAGGTGAAAATGCTGTAGGCCCGTGTGCTCAGATTCGGGTGCACGTTAAAGAACCCCAGGGGGTCGAAACTTCCGGAGCCCTCCAATACGGTGTCTGTCATATATATGTGGAGGTCTTTGGGCATTAAACCCCATATATCAATCAATCAATCAATCAATCAACAATAAATCAACAATCAATCCACCACTGAGAATATTTAGCAACCTTCTTTGTGAGGCATAGTTCTAGGGGGTTCCGCGCATGTGTACAGGCAGCCTCATTACTCGCTATACCCACATACAACGAAAGCCATTGAAGGTTATTGTAAGCCATGTACTGAATTTTTTGTCAAGAAAATCCTGAAATCTTCTGTATACTTCTTCAAGAAAAAGAATTGCTCAAACAGTCCAGAGAAGACTTGCTATGCGAGAGTGCCTCAGATTTTCGCACTCCAAAAAACTTTAGTCTCCATATGGCTGCATCAGTTCCCATGTTTTCGCATACTTGATCTGAGCAAATGCAGTCATGTCACGCAACACTGGGCACTTTGAGTGAAGGAATCACGAATGCTGCAGCACTTGCTCCGTGCTCTATATCTAATGGCTACTCCTAGCCATTAGATATAACAATAAATCAGGCTAGCCTCACGTATTCGGAGTCCCAGTTGGGCGCAAAAGTGGTCCAAATAGCATTTTGCTACCATAAAATTATTAATCATTTTCCCCAAAGCCTGCAGCAGCACCAGAACGACGGTAACTTCGAAAATGACTTTAAATATCCTTATACAAAGGGCAAATGGCTATTTTTAAATACTCGTCCTTGCTGCAACTGAGTAGTTGGGATAGGAAAGTGTTTTTGCAAGTTACTGAAGAAACACACACCCACACACATACCAACCCATGAAGAAAACTCGTTGAGCCTTGCAAGTTAACGCGCAAAACAATCGCACAAAATAACAGCCACTCAACTTAACTCTCAACTACCTAAAAATTTAATTTGATATACAAACTTTCGCGGTGGTCATGCTACTATCTGCTTTGTCGGTTGAAGTCACTCTCTGCAAATGATCGATGAACTCCCTTCTCGCTTCATTTTCAACCTATAACAAAAGAAAGAAACACCCCTCAATTATTTTCTCATGCTGAGTCATTAAGTTGGTAGTCTGAAAATATATGTCCGTGGTGATCCATGCTTGTAAAAGTGTGAAATGGCCGTTGCACCATGCAAGTATACAGAATCACCATGTTATTCCTGTCCTTGTTCATCATCATTGCCAACATGATCATCACAATGAGTATTTCCTTCTATGAGGCAGGCGTTACATAACGTTGCGTATGCATCCGCCTATGTGAGACAACACTACGTGGAGTCTTTCTGGTGAACTTCAAATAATGTTGGTGGTTTTAGGGTTAAAAACCACAATATGATTATGAGAGACGCGGTTGTGGAGGGCTTCGGAGATTTCTACTATCTGATGTTTTTTGAACGTGCACTGATATCACAAAGCACGTGGGCCTCTATCATTTTGCCTTTGTCAAAGTGCGACCGCTGCCGCCGGAATCGGACCGGCCACCTTCGGGCCAGTAGCTGAGCACCCTAATCACTTCAACACTCATGGCTCACTGTTGATGAGAGTTGAAACACGCTAACAAAAAAAATAAAGGAAATCATAAGCCGACGCGTGCGCGAGAATATCTCAGGGACTTCACCTCAGCTATGGTATTAGTCTACGCTGTCTTTTTTTAATTTTTTGTAGTACAGGTTACAAAAATAGCAAACCAAAGATGGCAACGGTGATACACTAGCAGGCGTAGCATAAAACATCGAAATTTATTACAAGCGGTGTACGCTGGACGTATGCGGTTGCTGCCTGGACCCGAGCGCAGCTCAAACCGATGCCGCTTGTTGTTCTTGCGCGGAGAGAAAATACACGCCGACTACGCGAGAAGAAAAAAACGTGCGCTGCATTCTAAGAGGTATCGCGATGCGGACAATGAAACCACGTATACCTATGGCGGTACAAGTCGGCGGCCGGCATTGGATGCGTGGCCTTCTTGGCTACGTCACATTTAGGTATAAGAAACTCAATGCTTATGTTATTGCGCTCGTATGTACGTAGAGGTTACGAAAAAAAGAAGAAATACTGCAAAAAAAGATTGTTGTGTTGTATGGCAACCGAATTTCGCAATGGTACTCTGTTGATCTGCCTTGACGCATGAAAAACTGCAACTCTTTTTGTTATAATTCTTTCTGCTATTGCCTCTTTCACAAACCGCTGTTTGGAGCTTGAAGTTTCTTGCGGACTATAAGAATATACAATGCATGCCCTTCATACGTACAACTTTGAGCATACAACAGTATTAAGAATTGTTAGAGAGCCCCGGACAACTTCTGTAACATGCGAAAGAATTTCATTGGCAACAGTCGCAACTGTCTTAAACGTAGATAATTTGTAATTATTATTGAATAAATTCAAAAAGTGGTAAGAGAGAGAGAGAGAGAGAGAAAGGCGAGGCAAAGGCAGGGAATTTAACCAAGTTACAAACTTAATGCTACAAACTTAAACTGACGGTTTCTATTTATGATCGTATAAAACAAGATTTTGCTTCTTTTAGCAATATGTACCTCACTCGTCACATTGAATACAACTTACGAAGGACGTCACTTATTTCAGCACGATCTAGAACAAATTATGGTACCTAATCACTTGACCATCAAATAGTAGATATATGGAACAGTTTTCCTTCTGTAGTAGAATTATCACGGATAAGCAGATCTGTACATTGTTTTAAAAAGAAAGTAAGATTACTCTTCGATCCAGGATGAAGTGCTTGTTTTTGTTCACCAGGTTGCACTTCACTGTGTTTCAATTGTTAAGCTACGCACATTGTTAGCTCCACTTCAATTCTGAATTATGACGAATACTATTGCACCTCTTCGTTCATTAAATCTATTCACAACTTTACTCTGATGAACATATCAACATGAAATGATTTTTTTAGGTTTTCGTACTTCTATAGCGAAATTGCTTGAAATTCCATGACTTCTCTACAATGATGCTGATGAGTTGTGCTGTACTGGATGTTTTTCGCTTTCCTCACCACTGTTCTTGTTTTAGTTTTTTAGTTTTTTTGTTTTTGTTCTCGAAAGTGTTTACACGTGTATATGCTTCACTTCTTGTTTTTGTTTCTTGTTTTTTGTTTTCGTTCACGAGCCGGGATGTAGGCCCAGTCAGGAAACAGTATCGTCTGTTTCCTTTTGCCTCATCTCGGTGGCATGTAACTGTTGTGTACACATGCCAGTATAAAGTATTATTATTATTATTATTATTATTATTATTATTATTATTATTATTATTATTATTATTATTATTATTATTATTATTATTATTATTATTATTATTATTATTATTTCACCCCCCCCCCTCCCCACTTGCTACCTTAAATGGGCGGAGGGGGAAGAGGCATAAAATAATAAAGAAAGGAAGTGGAAGTATAAGAGAGGGGATCAGGGAGCATGTCGGTGTTCACTGAACATGCGTAGAAAGTCTCCGCCAAGAAACATCTTCAAGTTCGATTCCTCTGACAATGTATCGAAGCGGACTGGAATTTATTTCTTTTTCATTGTCCTCTCGTCTTAGCACAAGGCGCGAGTTGTAAGTGCCGAAAATTGCAGGTACAGCGATACAAATGTAAGAGAGAAAAACAGACGTTTGTTGCTGTGTACTTACGATATTCGTCATCAACCAACTCGCCCAAACCAAGCTCTCGATGCTAAGTGTCCGTGCGCTAATTGCTAATACATGAAGACCATGACGGGTGAACTATAAAGAGCCACTAACAAGTTTGATTTATGGACGATGAATAACGCAACAAGGTCAATGTTAGACAAGTGTCCAGCACTTGCACTTCGAGAACGATTACAATACGCGCTACGTGCATGCATATGAGATTTGACACGCAATCACATATTCATTGCAATCTAACAAAGTGGCACAATAATTAAACCTGGTATCAAATTCATTAGAATAATAGAAAAGGAATACACTACATGCGTGAAACATAGGTGGCCGTTAGCTTGCTAGTTAAGTGAAAGAAGCTAGCTACGAAATAATACCAAAACGAATTGTATATAAATTAAGGAATGAGTAAAAACAATAGTACCGTCAAGTAATTGCCGTAAAGGATATACCGAATTGTAGCTCTCCGAAAGCCAACTTTTTACAACCGAAGTCAATTTTAGGCAGCATGGTCTATGGCAAAAAGTGCGCGCGTTAGTGCAACATGACACCAATTTTGAATTATCATTAGTTACACCCTTTAATTATGAATTTTTGGCTCATCCAAATATATAAATGTATGTACATTTTAGTGGGTATATTATGATATTTCGGCTAAATCAAGTAAATCAGAGCATGAGCAACGAGAATGGAAATTAAATGAAATGCTATAGTTGTATGCACCAAACTCAAGCTATTATTATGAGATTATGAGACACACCTTAGTGGGGGATCGACCAGGGGACAATTTTCCATAGCGTATGTTCTTTAAGATGAGCCCTCATTTATGTATGTGGACTTTTTTTTGCCTTTTGCATCCATCTTAGTGCGGCCGTCGCAACAGGGATACGAACTCTCACCCTCATGCTTAGCCACGCCGTGCCATAATGCCATAACCACTGAGCTACCGAGGCTAATAAGTGAAACGATACAGCGTTAAGTCGGTTATGCGGGTTATTATTTTTATTAATTTACGTGCGTGCCATACTTAAGGAGCCTTGCTAAAGCGCAGTCAAACAATTAAGGTTCAACGTCACCTCGAAGGTACCAGGTACATCGAACGCAGTGCTGGTAACCATTAGGCATGGAGGGGAACTGCTTCATAACCACCACCACATCCCCTAGAAAAAATACACAAGACCTATTACTGCATCAAGGGGAAAAGGGGGCAAAGTAGGAAGCCACGCAAGCAATCGGTCTTGGTGTTTTTTCGAGCAATAACAACACATAATCGTTCCAACTCGCCCGTATTCGGGTTCAGCTTATGCATTACAATATACTATACCACGTGTCGAATCGCGTGCTATCTCCGAGCAGGTGACCTGTGCAGAAACAGCACCTCTTTGACAGAATTCGTTTCCTGTCATTTTTTTTATATTACCTGCATGTGTAGCTTTTGCTCTTAAAAGGTGTTTTCGGTTTTTTTTCACCCTTCCATTCCCATTTCCGATTACAGGGTCACAAAACAAGAATTTTCATATAAAGCTAAGCACATATGAACATTTATTCTCGATATCATCGCTTGAGAGCCCATTTCAATAACATGTATAAAGAAAATATACTAACCTTAACTCTCCATGGTGGTACTTTAGAAAATTTGTACGGTTAATTGTATGTTAATTGTTATTATTATTTACAACGTGCATTTTTGTAAGTGTGTGCGAAGATATAACTATGGGGCCAAAACGTGCCATAAATTTCACTTCTAAGTAGCTGCTTCTGAATATACGCTACAATACAGATTGCCCATTTCACTTAGCAGTTTACAAAAGTGCCGATCTGACTGCCCTAAAAGCATTACACTGTAAAGCCACCAAGTTTTTAAGCCTTTTTTGTAGGCAGACTTGTCGCATCAGTTTTGGGATATTCGCAATACAAATTGTACTTTTCACTATTATTGTTCTATTACTCACTTGATGCAATTAACTGCATGCCCTCAAGTAAAAAGCTAAAAGGCTAAGTTATTACCTCTTTCATCAGAAGGCGGCACACTTTTGTCTTTCCTTCTTACAAAATTATATAGTCTTGCATTTAGGCAATCTACCTTTCAGGCTGTACGTTGTGAGTTGTATAATAAAAAGTTATTGGCTAATGTTTATTAATATGTGCAGATTTCCGCAAGACTGGTCATCGTATTGAATAATTTCACTGTAGGAACTAAACAAGCCTGAAGTCTTCCAGTGAAAATTAGACTTCAAATGCCCCCCCCCCCCCCCCCCACACGCACAAACGCACAAAAAATCGTCACCCAGGCAGTAGGTATAGATGCTTAACCAGCGAAGCTGAAATGTGCGGCCCGGTGTTAGTAAGCACACAGGTCAATCCAGGTGGTGTATTGAATCCTTTCTACATTTATTTTGATATGGTTTCAACGGGGAAATACCCCAGTGTTTGAGGATCTTCAGAATGATGTTGAAGATCTTGATGATATACATCGCACGCACGCCACACCATCATTGTTCCACAGTTGGACATGCATGTGCAAGGAACGCCATCTTTTGCACAGACCAGCGTTGCGTGTCGTTGCAGTCTACCCTGATGCGTGCAGCTCAATCAAGCCTTCGGCGGCAGACAAAGTCAGAAATTCCATTGGTTTACCGAGTTACCTTGTCATTGCGAACACCTCCTCTCTGCCTTCCTGCCAGAAATGAGCCGTGTTTGATAGTCCACGCCTAAACACGTGTATTGGTAAGGTGCATATCTCATGAAGTCGCCGCTCTCTGTAGTTTTTGACGTATAATTGTGCTTGTAACATTATTGGTATCGAATGAGACGGTCTTTTCTGAGAATTTGAACCGAATCTCTTTGATGGCGTGTTGTACAAGATGGGAGCTGGTTCGACACCTCGACGGTACCTCACTGGTGGCCTTGGAGTACGGTATGGCGTCTGGAAATCTGATTTTTTTAGAATGGCTGAGGTGTACGAATCTCGACGGAAAGGCAATCTTGATCTATTGAACACGTCGCTGAGTAGTGGCAGGGGAACCTGCCTTTCTCAGGAAGCGATGGCAACGCGTTCTGTCGACGAGGTGAGGTGAGTTTATAGCTGCGTCATCAAACACCGCGTGTGCCTTTCTTCGTACATGACAGACGCGTACTAAACGGGATCATCACAGCGGCAGTGCCACTCGAGAAACTTTAGCCGAGAGCGGGCGTTCGCCCCAGCGAGCATCATCATCATCATCATCATCATCATCATCAGCCTGACTACGTCCACTGCAGGACAAAGGCCTCTCCCATGTTCCGCCAGTTAACCCGGTCCTGTGCTTGCTGCTGCCAATTTATACCCGCAAACTTCTTAATCTCATCTGCCCACCTAACCTTCTGTCTCCCCCTAACCCGCTTCCCTTCTCTGGGAAACCAGTCAGTTACCCTTAATGACCAGCGGTTATCCTGTCTACGCGCTACATGCCCTGCCTATGTCCATTTCCTCTTCTTGATTTCAGGTATAATATCCTTAACCCCCGTTTGTTTCTTAATCCATTCTACTCTCTTTTTGTCTCTTAAGGTTACACCTACCATTTTTCTTTCCATTGCTCGCTGCGTCGTCGTCAACTTAAGCTGAACTTTCTTTGTGTGTCTCCAGGTTTCTGCTCCGTAGCTAAGTATCGGCAAGATACAGCTGTTATATACCTTGCTCTTAAGGATAGTGCATGGCAATCTACCTGTCATAATTTGAGAGTGCTTGCCAAATGTGCTCCACCCCATTTTTATTCTTCAAGGTACTTCAATCTAGTGGTTTGGCTCTGCGGTTATTACCTGCCCTAAGTAGACATAGTCTTTTACAACTTCAAGTGCACTATTACCTATCTCGAAGCGCTGCTCCTTGCCGAGGTTGTTGTACATTACTTTCGTTTTCTGCAGATTAATTTTAGGACCCACCTTTCTGCTCTCCTTGTCTAACTCCGTAATCATGAGTTGCAATTCGTACCCCGAGTTACTCAGCAATGCAATGTCATCGGCGAAGCGCAGGTTACTAAGGTATTCTCCATTGACTCTTATCCCTAACTGTTCCCATTCTAGGCTTCTAAAAACCTCCTGTAAGCACGCGGTAAATAGCATTGGGGAAATTGTGTCCCCCTGCCTTACACCCTTCTTGATTGGTATTCTGTTGCTTTCTTTATGAAGCACTATGGTAGCAGTTGATCCCCTGTAGACGTCTTTCAGAATGTTTATATATACTTCATCTATGCCCTGATTCCGCAGTGTTTGCATGACGGCTGATATTTCTACTGAATCAAACGCCTTCTCGTAATCTATGAAGGCTATGTATAGGGGTTGGTTATACTCTCAGCATTTCTCTATTACCTGATTGATAGTATGAATGCGGTCAATTGTTGGGTAGCCTGTTCGAAATCCTGCTTGTTCCTTTGGTTGATTGAATTCTAATGTTTTCTTTACTCTGTTAGCAATTACCTTTGTAAATAGCTTGTATACTACAAAGAGCAAGCTGATCGGCCTGTAATTCTTCAAGTCCTTGTCATCTCCTTTCTTATGTATTAAGATGATGTTAGCGTTCTTCCAAGACTCTGGTACTCTTCCCGTCAGGAGACACCTCGTAAACAGGGTGGCTAGTTTTTCTAACACATTCTGTCCTCCATCTTTCAGCAGATCTGATGTTACCTTATCCTCACCAGCAGCTTTGCCCCTTTGCATGCTCTCCAAAGCTTTTCTGACTTCTTTTATCATTACTGGTGGGGTGTAATCTGGGTTACTGCTAGTTCTTATAGTATTAAGGTCGTGGTTGTCTCGGCTACTGTACAGATCTCTGTAAAACTCCTCCGCTATTTTAACTATCCTATCCACATTGGTAGTTATTTTGCCTTCTTTGTCCCTTAGTGCATACATCCGACTTTTGCCTATCCCAAGTTTCCTCTTCAATGCTTTGACACTTCCTCCGTTTTTCAGAGCGTGTTCAATTCTCTCCATGTTATACCTTCTTACATCGCATACCTTACGTCTATTAATCAACTTCGAAAGCTCTGCCAGTTCTATTTTGTCTGCTGTACTTGACACTTTCATGATTTGATGCTTCTTA
Organism: Rhipicephalus microplus; assembly: GCF_013339725.1. Taxonomy (NCBI): domain Eukaryota; kingdom Metazoa; phylum Arthropoda; class Arachnida; order Ixodida; family Ixodidae; genus Rhipicephalus; species Rhipicephalus microplus. The sequence continues at coordinate 84,596,982 of NC_051166.1, forward strand.
ATTAGGTTCTTCGTTTCCTGGGAAAGCTTGCCAGTGTCCTGTCTAACTACCCTGCCTCCAACTTCCACTGCACACTCCGTAATGATACTCGCCAGATTATCATTCATTGTATCTACGCTAAGGTTGGTTTCCTCACTAAGAGCCGAGTACCTGTTCTGCAGCGACACTCTGAATTCCTGTACTTTCCCTCTCAGTGCTAGCTGATTGATTGGCTTCTTGCGTATCAGTTTCTGTCGTTCCTTCTTCAAGTCTAGGCGAATTCGAGACCGTACCATTCTATGGTCACTGCATCGTACCTTGCCAAACACTTCCACATCCTGCACGATTCCAGGGTGTGCACTCATTATAAAGTCTATTTCGTTCTTATTTTCGCCATTAGGGCGACTCCATGTCCACTTGCGGTTTTCTCGTTTTCGGTAGAAGGTATTCAAAATCCGTAAATTATTGCGTTCTGCGCAATTTTACTAGTAGCTCTCCTCTGGCGTTTCTAGTACCGATGCCATAATCTCCTACTGCCTGGTCTCCAGCCTGCTTCTTCCCTACCTTTGCATTAAAGTCGCCCATCACTATAGTATACTGTGTTTTTACCTTATTTATTGCCGATTCCACGTGTTCATAGAAGCTTTCAACTGAAGCGTCATCATGGCTCGATGTAGGCGCGTAAGCCTGTACAACCTTCATCTTGTATCTTTTATTCAGTTTTATTACGATACCTACCACCCTTTCATTATTAATATAGTATTCCTCTATGTTGCCAGCTATGTTTCTGTGAATTAGGAACCCCACTCCCAGTTCTCTTCTGTCTGCCAAGCCCCGGTAGCAAAGGACGTGCCCATTCTGTAGCACCGTATAGGCGTCATCTGTTCTCCTAACCTCACTGAGCCCTATTATATCCCATTTAACACCCTCTAGCTCCTCGAATAGTACAGTTAGACTTCCCTCACTAGATAAGGTTCTAGCATTAAACGTTGCCAAGTTCAGGTTCCAATGGCGGCCTGTCCGGATCCAGAGATTCTTAGCACCCTCTGCTGCGTTGCAGATCTGACCACCACCATGGTCACTTGCTTCGCAGCTGCTGGGGACTGAGGGCCGTGAGTTATTTGACGTAAGCATGTGGGAGGTAGTGGCCAGATACTGCACCAGGGTGGCCAATCCTTCTCTGGTGAGGGAGTGCGTTCTCGGCGGCCCAGGCCTCTTAATGTAGTTCTATCAACACGCGGATTTTTTTTTAATCCGGTTGGGAACTGCGCGGTGCCGGGATTTGAACCACAGACCTCTTGCATGTGAGGCGGATGCTCTAACCACTACGCCATCGCCGCAGCTCCAGCGAGCATATAGTTTCCTAAACTTAACTAAAGGGGACTCTGGCGCTGCAATTGTTCTGTGGGCATGAGAATGATGGGCAGTACACAGACTTGCCTAGTATTCGTAGTTGTGGCCGGAGCGAATCACACTTGGGGCTTCGTTTATTGCCACGCTTCGGTTTGTTTCAAAAAAAAATCAACGAACCCTTTTGTACTTCATGACCCAATATGAAATTGTAAGCCTAAAGGAATAAGGTGGTGAAGTGCCACCGCTGAACATTTGCTGATTTTTGTTTCGTGACAAAACAACTCGAAGCTACTCGAACACACACGGAACCATAAGTAAGAAGATAGTAAGAAGAATGGACAAACCCATACACTACCCATCATTTCCATGCTCGCTGAAGTGCCGTTGGAGAAGTTTTTAACAGGAAGAGAAAAGGCGTAATTTATTTCGCCCAGCCATATAAAGGTTTCACTGTAAAATGTCACGAAGTTAAGCGTTTCATATATGTAAAAGCCATATCAAGATTAACGAAAAATGACAGTCAGAACTCCAAGCGATGAGAATACAAGAGCGTGGATCAGAGAAAAAAAAACGGGAATAGCCGATACCCTAGTAGTGGACAACTAACCGATAGTCAGTTGGACCGTCGGAATGAATACCAAGAGATGGGAAGCGTGGTCGCGGAAGACATTGCTGGCCTGCGCAGCGATGTAATTAGCAGATTAACCAGCACGAATTGGTGTCCGCTCTCGCAGGGCATTATGGTTTGGCGATCAATGTAAAAAAGTAGTCTTCCTGTAGTCGACATGAAATAGGCTCATGATGATGATAATGATAGCGAATTGTATAGCTGCACAGTGTAGTACGCACTCTAGATTCATTCAGGTAATTTTATCCTAAGTGTAATAACGTTAAGCAGCCATTTAAAAAGGAACCTAAAAAACAGTGATAGCATGCAGAAATTTTTCGCAGAGCACTTTAGGGGGCCAGGACGTCGTATGTTGTCGTTGTTGCCTCTCGTAACACCAGCTAAAGCATTGCACGCGGCCTCGCGCCAAAGAAAAGTCTTCTTCCTGGTGTGCTTTGGGCGCTTTGAGGGTGATATTAGGTTCGAAGCCCTGTAGTGGCCCGGGCTATCATATTCTCTCATCGCTCGGACTAAAGCAGGCCAAACCATGTGTAAAAGCTGCAGAAGCGAGGAAATAAGCGACAAATAGAAAGATAGAGAAAGAAAGAGAAAATTGGTAGGAAGCATACAAAAATAAAACAGACAGAAAAATTGATTGATTGATTGATTGATTGATTGATTGATTGATTGATTGATTGATTGATTGATTGATATGTGGGGTGTAACGTCCCAAAAAACTTATAATTATGAAAGACGCTGTAGTAGAGGGCTCCGGAAATTTCGACCATTGGGTGTTCTTTAACGTGCACCCAAATCTGGTGCACACGGGCCTACAGCATTTCCACCTAAAGAAGAAAAAAAAGCACAGAAAAACTGAAATATACAAAAGAAGGAAAACATAGCAGGAAAAAAAAGAGAAAACCGGAAAGAATCAAAGAAGGCTGCCAAGCTCAGCACCTTCCTCCGGCCTGGTACCATGAGGGCGATGATGCCTTAATTTTTTCTTTTTTACACACTTTCTCACTCAGTGTTTTCCACTTGAATGGAGCTGTGGCTTTGTATTTCGATTATTGCCATCGAGTCACATGATAGTCTTATCTCGCTTACTTGTGTTTCTACAGCTACGATATTGCCAGCGTCCTCACTTCAGGAGGCATCGTTTGGAGTATCTCGCTAACCAAAATGACGTTTTTCTTCTTTTTTTGTTAAAAGAACAAAAACAGCTTCTACATTTTTTTTTCTTAAACTTTAAGCAAGAAAAAAGGAAACTGCAGTTTAAATGGCGGAAAAGTTAAGCAATCTCAGGCGCTGGTAATTGCTTTGAAACCTCCGAAGCACACAGCCACCCATTTCAAGCACCAACCACACGGAAAGATAAAAAATAATAAAGCAGGCTGGTTCTTCTCATTAACGGATCACCGGCGCACGCACAGCACTCAGTTTGTGCTCTGGATCTTTTACGGAACAGAAAGCAAATTCATAAGTTCGCAAGTTTGCGTGAATATTGTAAACACGTCGACGCACACATTGAGATTTTCTTTTTGATTCAGCGTTTCAAGACTTTTCTACAGAAGGCGAACTTGCAAGAGTAAATTTGTTTGGTCGTAAGCTTACTGGTTTTGATCTTTTCATTTGTTTACCTGATTTGCCAGAATTAGTATTTAACAGCGCGTGTGCGAATTCACAAAAGCAAGCGTATATCTCAGTACAGACACCATATTTAGCTTAGAATTGGGATTAACAGTGACGACGAGGACCACAACTTGCAGTGTTATTGACGATATGTGGAGTTTGATATGGGGGGTTTAACGTCCCGAAATCACCTTATGAATATGAGAGACGCCGTAGTGGAAGGCTCCGGAAATTTCTACCACCCGGGGTTCTTTAACGTGCACACAAATCTGAGCACACGGGCCTAATATGTGGAGGTTAACGTTCCAAAACCACCATATGAATATTAGAGACGCCGTAAGGGAGAGCTTCGCGAATTTCGACGATGGAGCAAACGGGCCGTCAGCATTTTCGCTTCTATCGAAAATGCAGCCGCCGCAGCCGAGATTCGATCCCGCAACGTGCGGGTCAGCAGCCGAGTACCTTAGCCACTAGACCACCATGGCGGGGTTGCAGTGTTAATGTCATCAAGAGCAGCAGACAACACGACACGTTAAAAAATTAAAAGACAGGTCAGACTAGCAAGTACCCAAGCACTTCAGGCTGATGGGACTATGTGACAACATGCACAAATGCGTTCAATTGCTCAGCATAGTAATGTTAGCATTTTATCTCGCTTTGGGGTGGTTTCTGATAAAGAGACCATATGAAAGTTACTCCGGAAGCTTCATGTGACTAATCACTTTTTTGTAATTAGAAGCAAAAAAAAAAACGCCAGGCCTGCGCGGTACATGCAGCACAGTCACGGCGATAGCTAGAAGAGTGGCCATTTAGAGCCTTTTTATCGCACTCTTTGGGTAACTGCTACAAGCAAACCTGCTAGGTACCCACTACATATAAACAATCAATCATTATTTTTGTGTAGTAGGCCAGCAATCAGTGTGCTTCCCTTCCTTATTCTTTGGAGAAGCGTGGTGCCAGCTACACACTTGTTAGGAGTTTTTGCGCAATTGTTTTATGCAGTGGCTGACGACGATGAAGAATTATGCCAGAAGTGGGTATACGCCAAAGTGAATAGGTCATCAAGGGCAAGTTTTCTAATAGGTTGGAGCATTGGAAGACCAACTTGTTACGTAATTTGCATTGTGTGACGCCTGGTTGTTCCTGTGATGTTCTAAGACACTTTATTACTCATATTAATGCGATTCCTTTCCCGACATCATGTCTGTGTAAGGCCAGTTTAGAAACGAGTTCCGAGCACTGGCTTGGCTCAGTGGTACAGTACTGGGCTGGCACGCAGCGGACCTGGGTTGATTTCTCATTGTGTCATCAGTGTTTTTTTTTTTTTATTAACTGAGATTTTTTCTTATGTTTTGCGATACTGCTTATGGAGTCTTGTGGCGGCACCGCTAGTGGCGGCGGACAACTACGGTGCCGCGCCTGACTCGTGTTCTGATCTCATAACAGCTTTCGCAGTAAAAAGAACCATCAGAGCTCTTTATAAAACGGGTGAACGAAAAATGGCCATACCTAAATACGTATTATTAAGCTCACATGGCTGAAATCTGCGTTCAATAGTACACACTTTAATGGCTCACAGGCAAGTTTAACTTCAGCACTTTTGGATATATTGAATAGATCACACTGACTAGCCCGCCCTTAGCGGCCACCAAGTAACCGTGGCTAGCAGCAGTTAATTGCATAGTTTCGACGACAGTTGCCCTCCGCCTCCCCTGCCCGCGCACACTCAAAAAGCAGTACGAATTTGTACTATCTCTCAAATTTCAGAAAAATATAATATTATAACGTGCTACGCGAGGCCAACATGCAATATAGGAGTGGTCCACACTCGCTATAATGGCGGTGCTGTCTATGAAACCCACGTTATAGTGCACATGTATGCCCCATAAAGGGGACAAAGGGGATTACCATAGCTGTTGCTCAGTGGTGGAGCATCGGACGCGTTATTGAAAGGTTGCAACTTCGAATCCTGCTGGTGCCGAGATAAGTGGTCTGCCACTTTTCTTTCTTTACAATTATATTGAAATCAATACCTATAACATCCACTATACGTTCCTTGGCTTTCCCGTCACTTAGTTTTCATTATTATTGTGTCAAACAAAGAAAAATGAGTCCTTAATTTTAAAAATAGACGCATTGTAGATAGTCGGAATACTTCGGGGGAATTTTAACCACTTTGCGTTTTAGATAAATGTATAGGTACAACAGTCCTTCCTTTCTGTCTCGGCTTTTGACCGGATTCGAACCCATGACCTTGTACTTGTAGTTATAGTAACTGGCCGGAAGCACGACGCGAATATTTATGCTACATGTGTAAATATATTTTCAGGATTCTAAGCGCCACATCCACCTGCTTGTATACACATGCTCGTAGGTCTTGAAAACACTGAGTAAATAATACCTAAAGAGGTGTTGGGGGTTATTTTATAGTGTTTTCTTTCTCAAATTAGCTCTAAAACTTTTTTCTATAACGAGTGCCGGCCTGCTAGGCGTCGTCAAAGCTATCTAGGGCGCTATTCGTAAACGGGTTCTCGGTTATAATCGCCATTTCATATTGATCTTTCGACTTAGGCAATAGTATGTCCAGCCCCATGATTACCAATATCACGGTCTGACAAACAATTTTCTACCTAAAAAAAGTGCCACTGAGTAGTATTGGAAATAATTCTTTTTGTTTCTGAATTGATTCTGGTGTTTTCTCAAGTCACCTGAACTTTTTAACACGATATCTACCACTCGACACCAGCTTTTTGGGAAAGTTGTAGATCAAGAGGTGTTTTGGAATACGCAGGTACGAAAAACTGATTGAAATAATTTTCACTTATTCATGTATGCAAAAAAACGTATCGAAACTAGATTTTACGCTTAACTTATATTCTTAACTTATATTCTTAATCTATATTACGCTTAACTTATATTCACGGAACACAGCTTTACCATTTGAATTTCTTCAAATTCCACTTACCTAACCTAAAGCTCCGAGGTTACTCCCAGACGCTAAATGCACCAACCCACATCATTTCACGTGGCCAAAAATTGTAGCTCTGTTGTATGATTTTGACTGATACTAGCAATGTAAATGCAAATATTCTCACTTGACGCGATAGCGTTAAAAAACTCGTTTCGTAGAAATTCCGGCGTTGGTTACATTGGTTGTGAGCGAAAAATATCATGTTTGTGTGACCGAAAAGTATAGAAAGATGCAAATATATAGAATAAATAATTTTAAAATCTGGGTCTGTGTGTGGACCAAACTCAAGTGGGTGTTCTACCACACAGCTATGACTATTTTTAACATGGTATTTATTAGAATGAGTATTAAAATAGTACACAGTATCGCACAGAGTTGCGCTGTTGCAGTACTATAACGACAAGAAGCGTACAAGCACTGCTTAGAATGAAACTCGAAGGCTAAAGTCCGACAGTCTAGAAAGAGTTCTACGTGCGCCGCACAAAAAAAGTGCCGAAGCTAAGCACCCAACCAAGGAAGAGTACCAGTCCGGTCGAAAGTCAAGTTCACCATAAAAATCTTTGAAGGGACTAGCCATTCGTATGAAATATGTGCGTGAAGAGGGAATTGGCTCAGCGTTGCGGTCCTGCATACGTGTCTCACACAGGCTGTGTATACCGATTAGGAAAAACATATCGTACAGCACTTCATAAAGAGATGTTGGCATAAGATAACGAACAATGTACGAATTAATTAGAAACGTTTTCTGTAGAGTTCACTTGAGGACATCACAGAATAGAATGGCACCATCGCAGCTCACGAAGCATTGCTCTCTTGTTTCAGGTCATCACAGAGACGGCAATTAACAGTCCAGAAAAAAATACATTTTCTTTGTAACTAAAATATAAAGAGCAGTGTTTCAGAATGAAGTTTATAAAATAATTTTCTTGAATTGGGAGATATATATATTTTGCGAACCCGTTTCAATACATCAGGATCGCCTTGGAGATCTCAGTATATTTAGCGGTAGAGCGGAGAGGGGAAGAGCATTGATTGTAAATATTTATACAGTGTCTTGCGTGAAACTGTATACAAATACTTTATTGAAAAGCGGCTTTTAAGAAACCAAACTGCAGAATACACTTCCTCTATGAATTCCCAAAAACACGGGCGTGCGGAGAAGTTTGAAGAAACAGCAATATCAGGTAAGGAATCGCCAAGTGTAACCTGGGAACACGAACCGACTATTGAATGGGAACTATCGAAGAAAAGGAGGAATCACAATACTGTTTGCATAGATGAAGTTGTTTTAAACCCAACCCTTCATAATTAACTCTCCAGACTAAGTTGTCAAGACGCATGGGCTCAAATGTCGAAGACCATACGAAAGTTGCAAAAATACAATGGAAGCGTTTCACATAGAGTCTGGCACAATCACTAAGCTGTAATATACAGTAAACTTTTGTTCCTAGAAATGTATTACAAACTTCAGCTCGACCAAATGATTTCACAGCATGTCTACGAAGTGAATAATGATGAGTGGGCAAAGCGTCCATTCGTCCGTCCATCCGTTCGTCTGTCTGTTTGTACCGTCCGTGCGTCCGTCCGTATGTTCGTCAACTACACGCATTCGTCAACGATACGAAAACCACTAACGTCAATTAATGATAATTTTTCCAAGGACACATATACACAACGCCACCTATTGAGCCATTCATAAACTATATGTAGCTACATACTGCTACTTCTGCTGCTACTACTACTACTACAACTACTACTACTACAGAGAAGGGAACAACCCACACCCTTCAAAGCTTGAAAGTCGGTATAGGACAAATGCCAGTGTGTGCCGCTCTAGCGTGCAATTAATCGTGCAATAAATCAATACGCATCAGTGGCACACCAAGTTATCTTGGTGGAATGCTAGCTCAATTATTGCCTCCCATTTTATTCGGCGTACTGCCCCTTAAACTAAACCATAATCCTAGATTTTTTAGGAGATTAGACGAGCTCTTGGAACAACACCAACTTTCCCCATTGTAGTTATCACATTTTCAACACTTGGTTTATTGGTACAAAATACTGCTGCATCATCTGCTTAAGTTAATACTTTAACTTAATTGTCTTGTATATTGAATCCTCGATTATGATTCGATTGAATCATACTCAAACACAGCAGTTCAAGATAAAGGGCGAACATAACTGGCGACATTGGGCATTGGGCATCCTTGCTTTAGAGAAAAGCCAATAAGAACAAGTTTAGAGATGTGACCATTTACAATAAACGAGTCAAGGATTGATTATTGCAAAACCTGACACCCTTAAGCACTATCTAGCCAGTATTGACACCTTCAAGAAGAGAAAAAAAAGTGAATGGTTGACATGATCACAAGCTTTACAAAAGATTTATCTTTAGCATTGCAACATACTTTTGACAACTGTAGGAGTACTGTAGCCACGCCGCTGCTTGTGAAGGCAGTGCGAATAGCTTCCTCTGCTTTAAAATGCAGGTAAAGTAACTTTCATGCTTTACAAACACAAGCGTCCAGATACATGCTTCACAATACAACACAAAATATTGCCGTAATAATGTGCGGTACAAGCGTACATTGCCATCGGGCGTCAAAACATGAGATTATCGTAATGACTTTATAATTTAAAGCCAGTCATCCACTACAAAACGCACACACGTTACTGCCCCATCAAGGCCGCGTAATGGGTGCGTATGGGTGCCCCAACTGAAGCAACGACGGGGCGAAGATTTATATTGAATTACCCGACGTGTGGGTCACCTATTGGCCGGCACAGGGTTTTGATTGCTGCTAAATGGTGATCACCTGATATAAAACGTTTTTGGTAGTCTCAATAAAAGTAGCATCCATGCCAATATTTTCACCAATTTAAACTTCACGGGCTTAGCTGCGAAAAACTGGGCATAATAACTGCATTATTTGGACTGCAGAGAAAATTTTCTATTTGCTCTGAGATGTTAATATTTTTTTATCTGGCGTTATCACAGGCAATTTGCTATTGTGATTTCGCTGTGAACGTCTTGACACAGCGGTCGATTCACCAACGCGTCAGCCTTCATAAGCGTTACGATTCATGACCGCATATGCGCCAACAAAGTTCCGAGTTTACGAACGAAACCCCTTAATTGTTCTTGAGGCTTAATCAGCGTTTTGAATAAATAGTGCTTTGAAATATGCACTGTAAAAGAATAAGCTTTCCAATGCTGCGCAAACCCTGAGGGTGAATTTTCTTGATGGGAAAGATAGAATGGCTGCACATTACGCCGAAACTATTTCAAAACTGTACTCGCGATTCGGTTCTAGCGCTGCAATATTCTTGTTCGATTGAATGTCAAAAACGAGAACGTGCGTGCATCTTTTTAATTTATATGCCGGAGCATTGCTACAATATTACTGAACAGATAATTTACGCGTTTCAATGAAAACTCCCTCTCTGTTCACGCGCATCACACACGAATACAAAGGCGCGTGCACAAGCCTGCACGCCCCCCCCATACACAAACACACAAACACACAAACACACACACACACACACACGCACACACACACACACACACACGCACACACCACACACCACACACACATTAGGGTATCTGGAAAACCAATAGCCATTCGTGCTGAACAGCGGAAAAATCTGTGGATCGAAGATATCATTCGCAATCAGACGAAATATATGTTTCAGCTGTCTGTGTTGCAAAGAAAAGCAGAACTGCAAACGAACAGAAAATGAGTAATTTGGAAACGGGTCTGCAAAAAAAAAATATACATTGAGCAAGAGCTTCAATAGTAATGCGGCCATCATTCGGCGTTATAATTGCTGTGCCGAAATGGATAATCTCACCACAGGAACGCACGTTGCGAACAAACGCAGGCCGTGAAAGTATAGAAAGGAAGCTATCGTATATAGATAGAAAATAGAGGCGGCTACAACAAATAGATGATCATTGGGCAGCGAGAGAAAGTGGACAAGCAAGATGGATTGATAGTTGCTAAAAGAAGCGGGGACGCGTCAGAGTCACGAAAACTCGCGGGAGTGGAGAGAGATGGTTGCAAAGTGGAAGGGTGGACGAGCTATCGGGATACGGCAGCGACATTGGGGAGGATAGAAACGGAAAGGCGGAGAAACACGAGAGTCGCGGAGAGGGTTGAGGAGGAAGAAAGGGTTGCAGCATCCGTGTCTGAAATGTGTGTGCTCGTCGTGCTGTGGAGAGTACCGGAGAGAGTAAGTGGGAAAAGGGTAAATAAAAATTGGGGACGCGGGGATAGAACAATAAAGAGGAAAACGCTTGGTTCTGACCGGAAGAGAAAGTAGAAGTCAGTGTGGAACTCGAACCAACGGAGCGAACGCACGCCGCGAACTTGCGGGGAGGAGGTGCCAACGTCGAAGAGAGAGACAAGCGTTCCAATGAGTCCAGAGGAGAAGAGGGCTGGCAACGGAATGCAGAGTCATCCGGCTGATGAATTACCGGCTAAACGCCGAAGTCCAGTGCGCCCGCACGTACGTTCCTCCCAGCCAGCTCTCCCCTCTTTCCCCTTTCCACGCGCTCCACTCGTACATGTATGTATCGTCTCTTTGCTGCGGGGTGCGCTTGGTGTGTGGAACTTCTGTGCGCGTCACTGCTGCAATTGCGGTTTTACCGCTATAGCGAGGATGTGTTCTGTAGACCAATGAAACACTGCACAGTGGCCGTCACAGCCGCCTGTCTCTACAGTTGGTCCACTCGTTCGCTGTGCATTCGAGTGGGCTCTGCGTTTAATTTTTGCCGAAATTATTTTAATTGTCCTTCTTTAGTTGTCGCTGCTTCAAGCCCGCAGCATCTCCCCGTGTCAACGACGACTTTTATTTGTACCTGCATAGCGTGAGTGGCGAAAGACTGCTTCTTTGCTACACACAAAAAAAGAATTAACAGCCGAAACACGACACGAAGTACCGACGAACAAGAGTAGGTGGCTTACTCCCACCGCTCTTGCTTGTTTTGGGTTCAAAGGTAGGCGAAAGAAAAAGTTATAAACTTATGATTTTTGAGCATTTGTTTAGAAGAAAAGAACAAAAAAGTCGAAGAGTTTTCACATTAGGGGTGCCTGAAGAAGGTCTGGAGCTAGATAGGCTTGTTTATTTCGATTCGGAATTTTTCTTTCCTCATCTCTTTCTTTTTCTCTCTATTCTTCATTTTTCTGTCGTTTTCTATTGCTTTTCTACCTATTTTTTGTCCACTTCTCTCCCTTTTTGCACTTTCTTTATTTCTTCAGAATTTTCCCCTTACTCTCTAATTCTAATTCACGCTTGCTTCCTTTTCGCAATGGTTAACCAATTCTCTGACCCTCTGCTAACTACAACTTTTCTTTTCCTCCTTGTTTCATTTTTTCCTTCTTTTTATTTTTCCCTCACACCGCATTCTCTCACTCTCTCTTCTATCCCCCTCCCCACCGAGTGTACCGGTTTAGGTTTCCTCAACGAGAGACGGTTATCGCAAACTTCTCTGCATTTTTCTACCTTTTTCTCCAACTTCATTTTTTCTTAAAAATAATGAAGACTCAATTTTTCTATTTTTTACGTGGTTTCGTCTACCTTACGTCAAGTGGCTGCTTTTTTTTTGCTAATAATGGTAAGGGATCACCAATAACCCATTCGAAGCACAAGAGGACGAAGACTTCTGAGCGCGAGCGTACCGTCAATATGCACATGGAGCGTTACACCAGTACACACCACAAAGATATAGCTGTTTTTGCGTGACGGAAAAGTGAGACGAAAGGCCAAAGGGAATGCAAACTTTCATCTTTTTGTTCATTATGTCCTGCATCAAAATTCATAGGCACATACGCGCGCAGCAAGCCAGACACACATCGTTTGCAAACCACCCTAATCACAACCTGGGAACATATATGACTGATACAAGAGGAACCTCGAGCTTTTATGTGGAATGCATCCAACATTTGTTAAGCCGTGGTGTCCATTCCTCATTTTCTCGTCTCACAAAAAACATCTATATTGTTTGTCGCTTCTACAAGAACACGGGTCGACTAGCCCAGCAAAGAGTACTTCTATACTACATTGGGTGTTACGCCAGGCGAGCACGACAACACTAAACAGCATACCACGGCCCAGCCCTTTAAAGTGCTCCGCACCTAAAGGAAGTAACTAACATCACAAACAGGATATAGTGAATACGGAGCCATAGAAATGGGAATGCAAGTCGGCAGAAGCGGAGTGTTCTTTGAACATGATGCATTGTTTCTCGCCGTCGTGTCCGTACGACGTATGTGTTCGTATGTGTTCGCCGAGCAATTTCGAGCTAGGAACAAGAAGACTGCACAGCGCTCAATTCAATTGCACGCATGTTAGTGACGCATCCGAGTTTCGTACGTGGACGAGTCATTTTTCAGAGAGTTCCTAGGCGCGGTAGGCCGTAGGAGTGTTTTGTACGATTATGACTGCGCCTTGCGAGAATGTCGCCACCTCCCCACCTTTCTATGCCTCTAAAAGCATGCATCATTACTCAACTGCAGCCCGAGAGAGTCTTATTGTATGCCTCACTCGGGGCCATCACGACGTCGGCGGTGAGCTGTTTGGATCGGTGCTTAAAAGGGTCCCGCGAGCGTGCAGTTATATGCAAATGACTCTCGGTGAAACTTGAACACCGCGAGAGCGAAAGGAAAAATAGTGATAGCAGACGTCGCGGAACGCGAGCAAGCAGTAAGACAACTGAATATGCAGATGTCGGGGGACAAGATTAAACCACCTAACCGAAAAATACGAGACAGCAAACGCGAATGCTGGAACAATGCGCATAGTTTTTTTTTAGGCGTGTACACACGCCTCGCAACGGATACGGTCGAGTGCCTAAAGCGCGCCCGCACTCTAGAAATAAGGAAGCGAAAAAAAAAGCCGGACGGGGTAAAATGAGTGGAAAACGCTATACAGTGTCGAGTAAACGAAGCGGCACGAAAGGCGAAGAGTGTGCCGAGCGCTGTTTGTTTTTCGTTAGCATTCCCCTTGCCCGTCCTTGCGACGACCACTTTCGCACATCTCGCCTTCCCCTTCCACCCCATCGGCCGTTTTACCGGTGCTGCAGTTGTTTGCGAAAGCGGGTGCAGGGCGCCGACGCTTAATTGAATTTGACAATCTTTGCGCTCTCTCGGACGTGCTCAGCGGTGGCTGCCTGCGGAGAGCAGAGCGCACGGAATAGCCCTTGGCCGCTATCTTTGTCAACGGCAAAGCGCGCGAAATTACTTTCTCACTCCGAACCTCTGGACTGGCCCGCGAGTACACGATTCGCTTCTTTGATTTGGCCAGCTCCGAAGCGAGCAACAAGCTGTCACCGCGTGCGTTTCTCGAGATGCAAGTGATGGAAGTACGAACGAACTGCCGCGCATCGTGGAAGTTCGTACGTCATGCTATGAACAGTTTGCATTCGGTGCGCATTGCTGAAGCAAGGTGCCCCAGTTTGTGAGAGAATCACTTGCCTATCAAAGTATGACAATGTAAATGAACCACTCTTTTTTTTTCTCAGAGACTGCTTTCTTACGCGCTTTCCTTCTTTTTTCAATAAATATGAGTCATTCCTTTCCACAGGGTCATCATGTGTCCCTTATAAATATTGTCACGTTACTCTCGACAAACTTGATAAAAAAATGGGCTCGTTTAGTCGACTACTCAAGCAGCGGCTCAGAGAGATCGTCTTCGTCTTCTTTCACACTTCGATCTCACCCAAGCAAACCATGTGGCGATAGTCCCCCCCTTTGAAAGCATCGACTCGATGCTCGTAAATAAAAAAAAATGAAGGTATACACACGCAGATATAGAGAACCAAAAGAGGGAGAGTGCCACTACTCGCAGAGCAAATGAGGAAGTTTCGCCAACGCTTCCGCCAAGCGCAAAAAGAAAGGGCATAAAAACACACGAGAACGCAAACAGCAGCAGCAACGCAATGTCACGGCATGTCGTAGCACGTGAAACCACAAGGGCTACTGTGTGAAGTAGGGCTTCAGCCGAAGGACATGCACGGTTTCGGGCCGAAGCTGTCGACGAGAAGACGCTGCGCCGTCCGGAAATACCTCGTAGGTAAGATCTGTGATTCGTCTAAGAACCTTGTACGGTCCAAAATAACGGCTTAGGAGTTTTTCGGATAAGCCTGGTCGCCGGACAGGGATCCACACCCACACTCGGTCCCCAGGGTGGTAGGTGACATTTCGATGGCGGAGGTTGTAACGTCGTGCGTCTGCATCTTGTTGGTGACTGGTGTTTATGCGAGCTAGCTGACGAGCTTCTTCGGCGTATTGAGTGTATTGCTCAGCATCTTGAGCAAGTTCATTGCTTTCGTCGCACGGAAGCATAGCATCGAGCATGGTTCGCACGTTGCGTCCGTAAACAAGTCGGAAAGGCGGAAATCGCGTTGTTTCTTGCGTTGCCGTATTATAAGCAAACGTGATGTATGGAAGAATCTCGTCCCAGGTTTTATGTTGTACGTCCACGTACATTGACAGCATGTCCGCTATGGTCTTGTTAAGCCTCTCTGTCAGTCCATTGGATTGCGGATGATAAGCCGTTGTTTTTCGATGACTTGTGCAGCTCAGTTTAAAAATGTCCTCCATCATTCGTGCTGTAAACGACGTCCCTCTGTCCGTAATCACGCATGACGGGGCACCATGCCGTAGGACGATTTGGTGCACGAAGAACTGCGCGACTTCAGAGGCCGTGCCACGGGGTAACGCTTTTGTTTCAGCATAACGCGTAAGATAATCTGTCGCAACTATAATCCATTTGTTCCCAGAGGACGACAAAGGGAAGGGCCCGAGAAGGTCCATTCCCACGAGGTCAAACGGTGTCCGTGGTGGTGCGATCGGCTGGAGCAGGCCCGCGGGTCTCACAGGCGGAGTCTTGCGGCGCTGGCACTCACGGCAGCCTTTCACATATCGATGTACACTAGTTGATAGTCGCGGCCAGTAATACTGTTGGCGTACTCGGGCGAGAGTTCGCGAATAGCCCAAATGTCCTGACGTGGGCTCGTCGTGGCACGCCAGGAGGATTTCATCACGCATGTCGGTAGGAACAACGAGTAGGAAGGCCTTGTCGCTACCACGGGCGTTTTTCTTGTAAAGAATGCCTCTTCTTAGACAAAAAGAGGACAGTTCGCGAGCAATGTGTTGAGGGACCTGAGAGTTGCGGCCTTCCAGGGAATCAATGACTGGGCGTAATTCATCGTCTGCCCGCTGCTTTGACATAAATTCGGAGTCACTAACTGCTCCGAGAAAGGCATCTTCATCTTCGGAGCCCCTGACAGCGTTCCCCACAGGTGCTCGAGAAAGCGCGTCGGCGTCTTCGTGTTTGCGCCCTGACCTGTACACAATCGTAATGTCAAACTCCTGCAAACGCAAACTCCACCGTGCGAGACGGCCGGATGGATCTCTGAGATTTACCAGCCAGCAGAGCGAGTGGTGGTCAGTCACCACTTTGAAGGGACGACCGTAGAGGTAAGGCCGAAATTTGGTCGTCGCCCACACGACTGCGAGGCATTCTTTTTCTGACGTAGAATAGTTGGTCTCAGCTCGAGAAAGAGTACGACTGGCGTAAGCTATCACATGCTCAACGCCGCCGTGTCGTTGTACAAGGACAGCGCCAAGTCCGACGTTGCTGGCATCTGTATGAATTTCTGTAGCAGCGTCCTCATCAAAATGGGCAAGAACAGGGGCTGTTTGCATTCTCTGTCGTAACTCTGTGAACGCTGTATCTTGTTCTGCGCCCCAAGTAAAGGGTACGTCATCTCGGGTGAGTCGCGTAAGAGGTTCAGCTATCTTAGAGAAGTTGGCGATAAATCGGCGATAATACGCGCACAAGCCGAGGAAACGGCGTACTGCTCTTTTATCTGATGGGACAGGGAAGGCGGCGACAGCAGCAGTTTTGTCTGGATCAGGTCGCACTCCATCTGCACTAATGACATGTCCCAGAAATTTCAGCTCTTCATAGCCGAAATGGCATTTTTGGGGTTTCAGCGTAAGTTCAGCTGTGCGAATGGCTTCCAGAACCTTTCTCAGACGCTTCAGATGTTCTTCAAAGCTCTCGGAAAAGATGACCACATCATCGAGGTAGACAAGGCAGCTTTGCCACTTCAAGCCAGCGAGAACTGTGTCCATCATTCTCTGAAAAGTGGCTGGTGCAGAACAGAGGCCGAAGGGAAGAACTCGGAATTCGTAAAGTCCGTCTGGAGTCACAAACGCGGTTTTTTCTCGGTCTCGTTCATCCACTTCAATTTGCCAATAGCCACTCTTTAGATCGATGGACGAAAAATACTTCGCACGTCGTAACCTGTCGAGGGAGTCGTCTACTCGTGGAAGCGGGTAGACGTCCTTTTTTGTGACGCTATTAAGCTTCCTGTAGTCAATACAGAATCGCAGCGTTCCGTCTTTTTTCTTTACTAGAACGACTGGCGAGGACCAAGCGCTGCTGGATGGTTGAATAATCCCGTCATCGAGCATCTCTTTTACTTGTGTCTGAATAGCCTCGCGTTCTTTGGCAGAAACGCGATAAGGCTGCTGCCGGATGGGGCGGACGTTATCGTCGGTAATAATTCGATGCTTCGTGAGGTGTGTTTGACGGACTTTAGAAGAAGAGGCGAAGCAAGATCTAAACTCCCTTAAAAGGTCGTGAAGTGCAGCCTTTCTCTCGTCTGACAGCGTCGAATTAATGTCGATGTGGTCCAGAAATTCCTTATCCTCATGCGTTTCCTCGGACGCGAAGCACTCCGTGACGTCGGCAACAGGTTCTCCATAAGCTAGGGTGGTTCCACGGAAAAGATGCCGGTGCTCGTAATTGAAGTTCGTAGCTAGTATCGTTGACTGTCCGTCACGGACGCGCACAACACTTCGGGCGGCGCATACACCTTGGAGCAGCAGAAGTGATAAGTTGCTTTCAGCCACCACGTCGCCGTCTTGGAAGTCTTCACAAGTGACTTCGATGGGAACAGTTGCTCGAGGTGGCAGCGTCACACTGTCGTCAGCAACACGCAGCGCAAGTCTACGGCAGTTATCGACGTCTCGATCTGTTGCGCCTTGAGTCGAGAAGGTCACGATGCGCTCACGGAGATTTATGATGGCACCGTATTCCCGAAGGAAGTCCATGCCGATAATCAGCTGACGCGAACAGTCGGGGAGAACGAGGCAGCTGAGCACAAACGTTGACGCACGAATTTTCACTCTTGCGGTACAGCGACCCAGCGGTGTTACAACGTGTCCTCCAGCTGTTCGAATTCGCGTTCCATTCCACGGCGTGATCACTTTCCTGAGATCTTTCGCTAGCCTCCCGCTGATGATCGAATAGTCTGCACCAGTGTCTACCAATGCACTGACCTGAAGACCGTCAACCAGCACAGGTATGTCGAGCGACACGCGGTCACTAAGTTCAGATGCGGATGTCGGCGTTTCTTCGGCACTGCGATTATTCTCGGACGAAATGTCTTCGGCGTTGCGTGCAAGCATCGATGGGAGGTCTTCCGCACTTTGAGTCCCAGCGACCTTGCCCCCGAAGGCCGCTGCCTTCAGTTTTCCCGACGAGGGCTCGGGGAGCGTTCCCGTGCCGTCACCCCAAAACGTGGCCCAGTGGCTGCGGGTCTCCTCGGAGATGGTGACCGCGATTGCCGTCGTGTAAAGGGTGCACGCTGTTGCGCGAGATATTCTTCGATATCCCTTGGACTTTGGCCAATTCGGGGACGAGGGGAATTGACGGAAAATCCGCGCAGTCCAAGTTGCCGGTATGGGCATTCGCGGTAAATGTGACCAGCCTCACCGCAATGATAGCAGAGGGGTCGTCTGTCTGGCGTACGCCAGAGATCAGACTTGCGCGTCGGTGTACGGCGACTATCGATGTCTAAATCAGCGTGCGCTGACTGAATCGCGACTGACGGCATCATTGTCTGGATCGGGACGTATGGCATTGTCTGGATCGGGACGTGCGGCACTGTCTGGATCGGGACGTGCGGCACTGGCTGGATCGGGACTCCTTGACCCGAAAGAGGAGTGGCAGATCGCAAGGCTTCCGCGTACGTACGACGGCGACTGTCAGTAGACACAGGAGCCGTTTCCAGATCAACCGACGTGGGCGGAAAACGATGGGCGTGCAGCACCTGCTGGACCTCGTCACGGATGACACTGGTGATAGAACCAACATCGATTTGCCTTGTCCCGTACATCTTTTCCATTTCTTCCCGGACGACAGATCGAATGATCTCGCGAATCCATTCGGGGCTCTTGCTCCCAGGGGTGGCGAAAATCTCGGGAGTTGAGGCAGCATTCACTTGACGGTCAAACTGGGCAGACCGTTGGTGCAGTACTCGCTCCATTGTTGCCGCTTCAGTAAGAAACTCAGCAACACTTTTGGGGGGACTACGCACCAAACCAGCAAAAAGTTGTTCCTTCACACCACGCATGAGGTGGCGCAACTTTTTTTCTTCTGCCATAGCAGGATCCGCTCGCTTGAAAAGCCGTGTCATGTCCTCGACGTACATCGAGACGGTCTCGTTGGGCATCTGGATGCGTGATTGAAGTGCACGCTCCGCCCGTTCGCGGCGGTCGGGACTCCTGTAGGTCTCCAGGAGGCGACGCTGGAACTCGCGCCAAGATGTCAGAACATCATCCCTGTTCAAAAACCACGTCTTGGCACCGTCTTTTAGGCACGTGTACACGTTCCGGAGCTTCGCGGCATCATCCCAGTAATTGATCGCTGCGACACGTTCGAACTCACTCAGCCAGTCGTCAACATCTTCATGCTGCGCTCCGTGAAAGGGGCTAGGCATGAGCGGGTTCTGGACGGTGCAGTAGATCGGCGTGGAAGGTGTCGGAGCTTGCATGGGATCTTGTGTCGAAGTCATAGTCGCTGCGTCAGTGGTTGGTGTCTCAGGCGGTAGGCCTCGTTGGCGGCGACTTACTCTATGAACAGGAGTGTCCACGGGTGCAGGGCTTGTGTTCCGGCTGCTGGACGGGGTCTTGGGCATCGGGTGGATTGCAAGACGTTGTACCCAGCAACTCCACCAGTCTTGTCACGTTACTCTCGACAAACTTGATAAAAAAATGGGCTCGTTTAGTCGACTACTCAAGCAGCGGCTCAGAGAGATCGTCTTCGTCTTCTTTCACACTTCGATCTCACCCAAGCAAACCATGTGGCAATATTAAGGTAGCCATGATCAACGAAGTTCACGGGCGAAGCTTATTGTGTGCATTTATGAAAGCAGCGCTTGTCGACACACTTTTCTGGGGTTTCCTATACCTGGGCTATGTATGCGCCCACAGAAAGAAAAGGTGTCCTCTTGACTGCGCATGTGCAAGGTCTACAAGCATTTCCAGGTCGTCCAAAGCGTGAATACAAGACAGAAATATTCTCCACCGCGCATGAGTGACCCAGTCCCATGTACTACATTCAAGCATGTTCCATAAAACACCCCCTAGAGTATTGCGTCCGACTTCTAGCACATCATCTCTCCTATACCATCCTACAGATAGACGACATTTGAAACTTAGGAACATTATCGGGGTCGACTGGGAGACATTCCCGTCTAACTTCACGCCTGTAAATAGGGCACCTTTACATATTTTGGGACGCCAAACCATTACAAGCCATTCTCCATATTTCTACCATAAAAATCAAAGCGCATATATCACACATCACTGTGAATTATGCTTTTATTATTGTATGAGAATAACCGTTTGTGCATGGCCACACCTTCGCAGATAGACGTTTTTGTTTCACCTTAAAACTCAGCGGGTACACAACCTGTCATTAATCAATTCAATAAGTAACTCTCTGTAAATGAGCACTGCAGCCTCCACGTTGCACGAAAGTTCAGTGAACACATAATTATAGCCATGGCTCACTTTTCGTGGCTCGAAGGCACCTCTTCAGTGTATCCTACCACCGTTCTGTCATGTAACTCTATAACAATCATTGATCGGCCTGAGAGCCTTTCGCCACCCCAAAACCGACAAGAAACATTCCACCATCTATCAGTGGATATCAGATTCCCATAGCGTTCCAACGAATGACACACGTCTCGGATGAAGCCGCGCAATGATACTGCCATTGTGTACACTGTACAGAGATACCGCAATCGAGATCTAACGTAGCCACGTTATAGGTTTTTCTCACTACATATTTGCTTATTATGAGACTGATCGACCTGATTGCCGCTACGGAGAAAGATGATCAGGTTCTTTCTAGAGGATTGCCTCCGAGTGTTGATCTCTTAGAAGCAAAGCGAAGTGAGTGGCATAACAAATGATGGATGACGTCCTCAGAGCGCCAAACCCTTCATGCCCCACTATCGGACACTCCAATAAATGTTTTGTGTGCCTTCGTGTGGCCGCAAACAAAGTCAGTAAACAAGCGAAGCTTCACGTCGACGAAGTTCGGATGCAGGTTGGAGTTCTGGAGTGGTGTTTATTTGCTGGACTCACGTATGTCGAATATTTACCATATTTCATGGCATACACTACTTGCCGGGTGACGAAGCTACCTTCCAGTGTATGTCCTTGAAAGAGGAATGAGGAGGGTGTTTTTTTTTACCTGGTTGCGAGCCGCATCCGTTACAGTAGGGTTAGCGAATCGTCCTCGACCTACTTCGGTGGCCCTTGGCACTTGTCGGCCTCAATAGTCGACTCACTAAGACTGCCTATGACCTATATTGAGCCGCGAGTCTGAGTCTTAGTGAGACCGAGTAAGTAATATTTTGGTGAGTTCTAGTACGGGTGAGCCCAGTTGAGAAAAATTTGGGTGATTCTAAGTCCAAGTAAGTCCGGTTGCGGAACTTTTTGTGTAGTCTGAGCCCGAGTGAGTCGAAAGCGCAAAATATACTTCTTGAGTGAGTCTGAGTGAGCTCTACACTTTCATGCGGATCTCTCATTCTATTTACTCACCTTCAGCTTTAATATCAGCCTTATGCCGGCGCAGGTTTATATTCACTCCGATTTACACATACTTGGAAGTACCAGTGCCCATATTCGAGCTCAATATTGACCAAACGCGTGAGTTACGGAGTAGGGGAGTGCCCCCCTGCCCTCTGGAACCTTTTTCACGTCTTCTCTTTCAATAAAAATGCCCTTATTGGGTCACAACAAAGATTTCACACATTTGAAGGTACAAGTTTAAAAAGAGCCAACTAGAGTGATGATTACGCGATCAATGAAAACAATTGAAACCATGTTCAAAAAAGCCAATTGTTTGATAACGCACTCATGAGTCAGCTCACTGAGACTCACTCAGACTGAAGTAGAGCCGTGAGTCTGATTCGGATGGAGGCCAAGGGAGCAATATTTAGGTGAGGCTCCACCCGAGTGAGTCCGGCTGGAAATTTTTTTGTTGAATCTGAGTACCATGGAGTACCAAAGGCAAAATATATTTCATAGGTATCTTTCTTTGAGCTCCACATGAGTGATTTTAAGTGAGCTCCACGTTCAAGCATGGAAAGAAAAGCGGTTGAAAACATATTACCGCAGACATCAGCTCGCGCATCACGTTTGAAGCGCGGCTATGTGAAGCAGCGGGAAATGAAAAAAACAGAAACTTAATAAAGCTTTCTTTAATATTCCTGTTTCAGGTATTCCAAAGTAAATCAGCAATTTTCTGTACAGTTAATCTGGCACTAGGCCTAATATTGGACTGCATCATTCTTTTTTTGGTCGACTGTCAGAAATCGGGGGCGTATTCATGCAATCTGCTAATGTGGGCTTGTGTTTAGTTTCGCGCATGATCGGGTTAACGAAGCATCGCTCACTTTTGCGCAGTAGTTTGGCGCGTATGTCGCCCGCGTTATTTATTTTCTGTATTTGCTGGCGCGACACTTGAGAGAAGCTGAACAAGCTGATAGAATGAGTAAATAGCCGCTTCTGTGAATGAAAACGCTGGGTACTGTACGACCATCTCTGGTGTGGAGGGTGATATTGCGTTCCACCGGAGGTTTCCACCCTTTGGGCTTGGCACCCCAGCATTTGGGCAAATATATCAACAGCTTCGACTTCGCGGGTGAGCACCTGAGACCGGTGTGCTCGAGGTAGGACTCGGTAGTGTCGATGGCCTCTTGCATGGCGGACTCAATGAAGCCATCCGACCCTGTGGAGCACCATATGGTTACATCGTCCACATAAATAGTGTGGTTTAGCCCGTCGATTTTCGAAAGTTGTTCGGAAAGCCCAATCATCACAAGGTTGAAGAGCGTGGGTGAGAGGACGGATCCATAAGGAGTGCCCTGCTGTCCGAGCTCCACTTCTTCCGACACCAGGTCTCCCCCGTGGAGGACGGCTCTGCGTCGAGTGAGAAAAGAGCGGATAAAGAAGAAAAATCGATGCCCCAGGTCGAGAGCTGCGATCGCTTTCAAGATTGACGAGTGCGTTATGGTATCGAATGCCTTTTCTAAATCGAGACCAAGTTTTTCATGAGTGTCCCGAGTGTTTCCGTCATTTATAATTTGATGCTTTAGGACTTCTGTGACTGCCGACTGCTTTCTCTGGCGCATGGCCGGTGTGCCGTCACTATTTGCGATAGTTAATACGGCACGTTTAACGAAGAAACCCTATGTCGTAGGTCTCCAAAAGCGATACTTTTAGGGCGGCTGTCTCGTCCCGGTGGTTTTCCTTGTTTGAGCAACGTGAGTCTTCGAATTTATGCTTTTGTGGTCGTGAGCCATTGCATCAAAATATTCTAGTGTACATTTACAGCCCACTATTCAGCTCATAAAATAAGCTTACATCCATAATCATTCTAGCTGCTCGTCTTTTCTTTTTAGAACGCTCCACTGGAGAGACGTAAATAGGCAATATAATCACGTAGTCATCAAAAATAAGGAAAATATGAGCCGTTGAAAAGGAGATCGCAATATTGCACCATGCAGCACTTGTACACGGTGTCGCTATTGGTTGTAACGTCATATTGTTTTTTTTTTCCTCGCTGTTACTTGTCTAGGTAGATAGTGGCGGTGGCACGAGCTTCGCACTACTTGAGGAGGGGCGTCTATGGAAATTTCGCGACCTGGTTACTCAGACCTTACATAACGGCTAATGTGACAGTGCCACGACAAGACACCAAAGTCAAATGTTAAGGTGGTCTCTGATATTATTTTGAAAGCAATGCTGCACCATGCCATTCCGCATATACATCTTACACTCACAAAAAAATATTACAGGAGGAACTCTCTTTTCCCTCATTCGTGGACTTTACACAACTCAAAAATCACACATTTCTTCGTGTACCGCTTTAGGTATGACCCAGTTCTTTGGCATATGACTAGCAAAAACGAGGACGAGCTCCCTGACAATACGTTTCTGTATTTCGCGGTATGACGAGGGTTACGTATATGTATATAGAAGGAAAGTTCTTACAATAATGACCCATTTAGTGTCTAATGTTTGTGCGGCTGTACGTTAATAACTTAAGTGCACAAATCAGTTTAAAGACACCGAATCAATGCGGATAGAGCGTGCTCTGCGTATGACAGGACTTTCACCTTTAAATCTCTTTCTTTATATACGCCTTTTTGTTTATCCTTTTAACTAGGAGAACATTTATTAATTTACTCATACATACATACATACAAACATACATGCATACATACATACATACATACATACATACATACATACATACATACATACATACATACATACATACATACATACATACATACATACATACATACATACATACATACATACATACATACATACATACATACATACATACATACATACATACATACATACATACATACATCAGCCTCACCGAGGCTTCTACAGGAGAACTACCAAATATAAACTATTATAAAGCAACAGGGGGAGGAGTACAAGTTTAGTTAAATGAACGGGTGTTTCGCAATAATGAATTACGCATTACGTTGTTCACGCCAACAAGCTTTGTTTAATTCAGTCAGTGTAGGTAAACAAGTTTTATGTATTTAGGGTTTGATGCCAACTCACTGATGAAGGTTTTAGAGAAAGGCAGACAGTTGTCTGGAGAACGGTGATTAGAAGAACCGATTGACATAAAACAAAATTTCATTGTGTTCAAGATAACGAGGCATTGCTAGAGTGGTGAGTCCACGCTGGCTAAGAAAATTACGCGAAGAGAAATCCGTGTCACATTCTTTACAAAAACATTGCTTTTTTGTACCTGTTCCCAGTTCTCTTTTGTTTTAATATTGGATGAATTTCTCACAACGCACTTCTATAATTTCGAAAGCCTTTAATCTTTGCAGGTCACGTCTGTTTTTCAACACATCGCTAGAGTGGTGAGAGCAAGCTAGGTAAGAAAATTACGGGAAGAGAAATCCGTATCACATCCTATGCGAAACCCAATGCTTTTTTGTACCGAATACAGCTTTTATTTTGTTTTAATATTGCACGGATTTCACACTACACACCTATACTGATTGGAAAGCCTTAATCTTTTCAAGGTTACGTCTACTTCTTCGCCTGTCCTACCACCCCTGTTTCTTGTGCCTAGTCATGATACAGACACGAAATAGCGTCCCTGGTTTCATTTATGAAGCTACAACACCCTGGTAAATTTCCTTCTGATTTCCGATAATACTGCTCAGTCAAACAAATTATTATTACACATTAATTAACGAACCTTCATTTAATAATATGCGTGGGACTTATATTCGCCAACAAACAGTTCTCGCGGTTTGAAGGGACACCAACTAGACCGAGTGCCGTTCACAGGAGAAGGGCAAGCCCAACTGCTAGTGATTCCACGGCGAGCGGCTCGTAGAAGTGATCCAAGAGTGTGGATTCCCCTGATACCAAACGCTGTACCGAACGCTACACATGAAAAAACAAAAAGGTGCGGCATAGTCAGTCGAACGGCCACAGGCTTTCGCTGCACACACTTTGTCATTTACAACCCGTCCTTTAATTTTTTGCGGGGGATGGTAAAAATGATTGTTTCACATGACTGACGCGTAGGTTTTTGAGGAACAAAATACAGCCTGCCATGTAGAATTCTAAGGACCTTTGTATAGGTGACACAAACGTGTTTTGACTTCGACAAGTCACCTGCCAGCACTATAACTTAATATTTTGTTCGGAACACTCTATGCCATTTTTAATATTAAATGCATAGGCGAAGAAGAAAGCGTTGTAGCGCCAAGTTAATTGCATAGCCATGATCGTAGAAAAAAATGTCATTCATGCGTCATGTATATATTTGAACATTTCCATAATTCAGCAAACATCATCATCGGTTGTAGATTTAAGGGTATGCTAAAAAGTGAAATATTCTGCCAAAAGGCAAATTTTAATTGAGGGGAGTAGTGGGAGATTACTATTGTAAACTATGCGTAAAAGGGGACCCAGTACCAAATCATGGAGAAACCACAGTGAAAACAGGCGTCAATGATAAGTTCGTAAGTTAAAACCTTAATTGTTAACGCGGGAGTAGTAGCGTTACCTTGAAGAGTATCGTTATATTATGAGAAGCATCGGAAGAGAAGAACTGTTAATGGTAGAAAATGAGATTATGTCGGGAGTGGCAGTTCGTGTTCTTTCACTTAGTCGCCACCGCACTAATGGCATGTCATTCTCTCTATCGACTGAACTAAACGCCCTAAATTCTTGCTCCATTTTCATTTGTGTGTGTGTGTGTGTGTGTGTGTGTGTGTGTGTGTGTGTGTGTGTGTGTGTGAGCGAGTGTGTCAGAGTATCTATGACATTCTTACATGTACCTGGTGTATTTGTCTTACACCTATCAACGCACAGTAAGCACACATAAATTACTATTAACATCCCGCAGTTTCCGCGCCTGACTACCACGCAATGACCCCGCCGTGAGAACAACAACAACAAGAGGCCGCTTCTGCAACGGCCGCCTGGGCAAATCAGTAGCCCGGATGCGTACATAAGCAGCTGCGAGATTGGAGAACACGCGTTCTTGCAAGTAGGCAGAGCATGAAAAAAAAAAAAGATGGGTGCGAGCGCTGAAAGACGAGACTCTTGTAAAGGTGGGAGGCAGGAAGCGAAAACGGCGTAAAACAGAGAAGGCACGCACAATCGCGGTCGGCGCTTCCGCTTATTCCGCGGAAGCGCTGCTGTAGGCCGCCACGACTTTCCTACGGCAGGCCCGTCCCGTGAACTAGGCATGGTTATGCGCTTGTGCATGCGTGTATGCGTGCATGCCTGCATGCCTGCATGCCACGAGCAGCCCGCATCAGGCCAGCAGTAAAGGAGAATCTTTTGCATCCAAGCCGTCCTCGTCAGAGTATTAAAACAGGGACGGCCATCGTCCAGGCGGCAGAGCGCCGGGATTGCCAACGCATCA
The DNA here is from genome assembly GCF_013339725.1 of Rhipicephalus microplus. NCBI lineage: Eukaryota > Metazoa > Arthropoda > Arachnida > Ixodida > Ixodidae > Rhipicephalus > Rhipicephalus microplus. Next base: position 84,623,825 of record NC_051166.1, read on the forward strand.
GGCAAATGAGGTGAATAACATGCCTTCGCCAGAGAGTTCACCGGGGTTGCTCGGAGAGAGAGATAGATGTGCGACGGATGGGCGCATGTTCCTGCTTGCTTAACTCTTTGGCCACCCGCGGGCCATTGAATCGCAGCCTCTGCGGCGGCCTATTTGAGCTACTTCGGAGGGACGCAGCTGACTTTTACTCCGTTGACCCTTCTGAAGCCATTGATTTGCACCAGCGATCGAAGGAGGCTGCGGAAGGGCATGGAAGCTTGTAACCACTGAACTCACAGTGCGCACGGGCTACGTTGGTCAAGAATCTGAGAGAGAACTCCATGTGAAAGTCTTATATGCATTACGCAGAAGGGTCACGAGTGAAGGTCCTGCAAAATGAGGAAAAAGAGCAACAAAACTGACGATGACCCCGAAATGGTTTGATTGTTGGCAGATCGTTCCACTCCCTACAATGGCGGGATTCTAGACCTGAAAAAGCGAAATGTGGCCTAGTTGGAGGGTCCAGCTCATCTGGCGGTACCTTCCTATAGCGATAGATGTGGGAAGATATTTGAGGGTATCATTATCAGCCAAATTGATAAACGTGCCGTTTCTGGAACTAGCGTAGAAAAAGAAGTCCGCTATACATGACGTCAGTTGTTCGAAATTTCGTGGTTGCGCGGTTACTTCTTTCTTCAGTCCCGAAAATCGCTTTTTTGTCGAGCTTCTCTTTTCAACTTCACTGCACATGTATGCGCACAGCCCGCGAATAAGCAAGCACGACATCAGAGTATATAAGAATGGCTACGGCAGCAATGGCAAGAGGGGCGTGAGCCATTAGGTAATATATATATATATATATATATATATATATATATATATATATATATATAAACCATATGGCTGTGTGTGTGTGCTTACTGGAGGCCTGGATTACTGGCGCATTGAAAGAATGGGACCATGCAAGTGTCATGATTCGTCAATACGTCAAGAACGAGTGAGATTTATTGTATCAACAAATTATCCCTTTTGCTTCCTGCGTTTGCCATTGGAAGGTATAAGTTAATGAAGACAGAGCAGCTTACACAACCACAATTGCTGTCAGAAATAGTGATTTCATTCTCTTCGTCTGCTATATTACGAATCATTGGCTCCCACTGTTGAATCTAATCGATATTCATTCATCTGCAAAAATTATCACGTCGCTTTTGGAAATCCTCAACGGAAATGGGCCCATTGCACTAATGACTTCAACTCTCTCGCTTAGGCCGAGCTCCTGTATCATCAAAGTTATCAATTATATCAGAATTATCATTTTCAGTCATTTTAAGCTGTCTCTTACCATAGAAAAAATAACTGCGAAAGCAGTGAGTGAATATCCCAGTTCCCCTAGTTTTTTTAGAACCTTAGAGTAATGAACCCTTTTCATAATTTGCAAGTCCGCTGGTCTGCACAGCATATTTGCCCAAGTAAAGCCGACACCTGTCACGTGGTCCCAGTTGAAAGTGCTGGGGCTTGTTCGTGATGAGTGCTTGTATCAAAACATCCCACTCAAGATTTTCCTCGTCACTGCGTAAGCAGTGCTTGAACAGGCTACTTGCAGTAAGTGAATAGCCGCCATTAGTTGTTAAAACTGCGTAGCAGGAAAGATAACTTTACAGATTTGAAAATCGCATTTTGTGGGGGTTTCACGTCCCCGAACCGCCATACAGTTATGAGATACGCCACAGTGGAGGGCTCCAGAAATTTTCACTATTTGATGTTCTTTAACGTGCACTTAAAACCAAGGGAATGGGCTCAAGCATTCTCGCCTCTATAGAAACTGCTTTTGAGAAGTTTCGGAGAGTTTTTTCTAGAAGCACCCTGTATGCAAGTTCCTGCTTCCGGTGTCTCACAAGCCGTGGCGGTCTAGTGGTGATCTCACAAGCCGTGGCGGTCTAGTGGTGATGGTGCTTCACTGCTAACCCGAAGGTCGCAGAATCCAATCCTGGATGCGGAAGCCGCACTTCAGTGGAAGGAAAATGCTAGAAAACTGTGTGCTTTGATTTAGGCACATGTTGAAGAACGCCAGTTGGCCAGAATTGCCGGAGTCCTCCTCAATGCGGCTTCTCTCGTAATGATGTCGTGATTTTAAGACGTAAAACATAATCATATCATAGTATAATTAACTCTTCCGGCATCTCGAAGAAAGTGGCACTGATGAGCCCTATAGTGGCGACACGGTATAACGGTAAAACGGAAAGCTTCTCTAGGCACCGACGTATACGTGAAGTGTACAAGGCATGCAAATAGAAGACCCGTGCACACAACTCGGCGGGAGGTTGGGGCGCCGTGCTGTACACGTCATTCCGAAATGTCCCAAACAGAGGCTCGCTCTGAGCGTGGCAAAGGCGCCAAGCAGCTCGCCTTCCGTACCATAACGGGCACCCACGATGCGGCTTGCTCTTCTTTGCCTGCCCTCGTCAATAAATGTCCTTCACAGACGCTGCCATCAGCCACAGGAAAAAGTTATTAACGGGCCTGGGCTAAATGGGTTCATCGCGGACGCGGAGAGCTGTCTGGAGCGTTGCGCAAGGAAATGGGCTTTCGTAATAGCGCATAAAAATTTGCGCTGTCAGGAGCGCGCGTCGTGCGGGTGCAGCGGTGCATTAGCGGCGGGGTCTTTCAACGAGTAAACATGAGCAACTAAAACGGGAACTACAATAGAGTGCGTTGCGTGGGCTGAACTGGACATCTTCGGTAACAGCTGAGTCCTTCAATCATATACGAAGACGCTAAAGAGCCCCCGGGGTCACGTGAAACAGCAAAAGTAACAAAAGACCTTCTCGAGATCACAGTGCACAAGGCGAAGGACGTGAATACCAAAAAGAATGAGTACGCAACTTTGTCCGATCATTTCTGTTCTTTTCTAAGTACTTCGCTTTCATTTTGTTAAGCTTTGATTTTGTTTGATAGTTCACATATAAGCGCTGCTTCATGAGCTTTGCTTACATTTTTTAAACACATCCACTCCTCTATCTATAATGCTTACAAATGCTTTAGAGTGGCAGAGGCAGAACCCGTGACCTGCATCTTTCGCAACACCCCCTCTCTAATTCATTGATATCAGTAGGCCCATTTGCACAAGTGTTACAAATAATCTTCGTTGTGTCAAGCCGGCATATAATCGCCGCGAGATTGAACAGAGTCGCCGCCTGGCTTCTACTGGCTAAATCACGCCTATAGGGCGGACGGCTTTCTGCGTCGTCTGCTATAGCCAAGACGTGATTGCATGCGCGCGTACGTCATGCACGGCCTCAAGAGATGTTTGTCCAGTTGTGTCATCATAATCTTAACTGTTTTACGTATATATCCCATGAGGTTGTATGTGCCTTGTTAGAGAAGGAATGAGTGCAGTTGTAGAGTGTGGTGTGCGTGTTCGTCGTACTCTGCGTTCGCCAGATTATTTGAGTGTGGTGGTCTGGCTGTGGTTCAGTCACATCTCAAAGTGCAATTCACGTCCTCCTAAACATGAGGAATACTAAATATCATGAAAAAAAAAGGCTCAAGGCCGCGAAATTGCCCATCAGGTGTATATGTGATTCTCTGACGGTCATTCATCCGTTGCACGACGTGTTTTTGTTATTCTTAAGATATTCTTTTATATTGTAAGGTAGTAGTCCCACTTCTGGGAAATATGTCTCTCAAGTGAAGTATGGCACTTCGGTACTTCAATAGTTTCCTTAAGAAGAACTAAAAAAGCAGTAGCACATATGTTACAAAACTCATGGTGCCGAGTGCAATTCTAACTTGGGGCAAAATGCGTGTAAAAACACGTTTGTCGTTTTATGTATTGTTGCGTCAAAGGACCAAATGTTCAAAATAATCCAAACTATGATCCTTAGAATCGAATTGTCGTATTCGCAGATGAAACCCGTTTTTTTTTCCGTCACCCATAGACCTTTCGTGGGGCGTTGTCATGATTTTATGAAAGGTAGCGGACATCACTTGCTTAAGAAAAGTTACTTAAATCACTTACTCTCATCCCTTAAGTTAACCGCACCTTTATTGCACTACTGTCATATAGCTAATAAATTGACTAAAGCCCTGTGTTGAGCTCGTGGTGGTGACATCTTTATTACGGCACAAAATCATGGACCAGTTCGGGGACTGGGGACCCCCGGCACGGCCTTAGAGGAAGTCGGCAGAACATTGACCTTCTTATACTGTAACTGCAGTAAAAAACATGTATTTGTGCAACATTTTGAGAGTGCAAATGCGCTGTCAGGCATGTAGACTTTCTGACTAAATTTTATGGCAAACACCTTAAGATTGCACAATGTGCATCCGTTCCCCGGCGGGCTCATTCTAAGCGCCAGTTCGAAACTGTGTGCAAACTGTCTACAGAAAGTACATAGGGCGCACATGGCTTAAAAATACACCATATTCCATCCGTACATCTGTCCGTCTGTCCACTCATCTGTCCACCCGTCAATCCATCTCTCCGTGCGTCCATTCGCTTATCTCCCCGTCTGTCCGTCTGAGCAACAGTGCGCCTGTCGATCCCTCCCTCCTTCCTTTATGCTAGTCGGTGACTTTAACGTAGACGTTAAGAGCCTTAAAATCGAGCTTTATTCACTCGTCTTCATTCTAAGGCAAAAGGGTGTTAAAAGAGTGTGTGGTTCGTCCTTTTGGGAACTAATGGGCTGCCACAACCATTATTTTCTTTTAGGACTAACGGCACTGGGTCTAACAGTTAGTCTCCACAGAGTGGCTCAAAGGACTAATACTTAGTCTTCCCATTTACACCTTAGTGGGTAGTCATTAGTTCCCACAAATCACCTCAAAGGACTAACATTTATACCTCACATTTACACCTTATCAAGCAACCATTATTCCCTACATTTACACCTTACCGCGCAACCGCTAGTCCTCGCTGTTGCACCTCGCCGGACGAACGGTTGGTCCACTCAAATACTCCATTCGGATGAATTTTTTATCCCCAGCTTAATTATTGTTTTTTTTTATTTCCTCTCCACGAGGCCTAATACTTTTTTCGCCTGTTTTTCTGCGCAGTGAGCAACACATTGCGTGGAAAGGGACGTGCAAAAATTATTTAGCCATCTGTGTATCACTGCTTTTCAGTCACTGGAACAACGCAAGACAAAAGTTAGTTATTAAAATGTTTATTTTTCTAGATACACAAGACGTTTCTCCATTCTCAAAGTGAATTCATGGTGAAATGCACAATACAAGTCCAGCCTCGTTGTCATATCTTGTACATTCCTTGTGAAGCTCCTCCGACTGAAGCGATAGATGACAGGCATTGCAGACGCCAGTGCACACAGCCTTCTGCAAGCTGTGTGCCCACGGCTGTACAATAAGATTGTAAAAATAGTCACACGTAACGAAAGATGGAGATGAACACATGCGACAAGTACTTGCAAGCTGATATAAAAACACACGTGTAAAATATGACAGGAAAACAAATTTACCTTCACATCTCGTGCAGTGCTTCTGCAGCTGTTCTGACGAAAGCAATAGATGACAGGCATTGCAGACGCCAGCGCCCACAGCCACAGCCTTCTGCATGGTGCATGCTCACAGCTGCACAATGAGATTGTAAAAATAGTAGGTCACACGTGACAGAGGATGAGTAGGCATGCATATGAAAATACGTGCAAGGTGAAATAAAAACATACCTGTAAAATATGACATGCAAATGATTTCACCATGATGTCACACATCGTCAAAGACGCACTTCGATCCCCATAGCGCAACAGCTTAAAGAAGCACTTACATCATATATACTCATTCCAAAATTTTTCCATGAACGAGTAGCTATAGACCCAGAAGCAGCGATTAGTGACCTAGAATGAAACTGAGGGATGAATAACCATCACTTTTATTGTTTTATATCACTGGTATCTATCACAATACTACAAAGCCGGCAATCCCGCCATTTTTAGCGCTGGGAGCAGCCATAAACTGGAGGCACCGCGAACCACCATGCCACCAACAAGTCAGCGAGTTTTAAGCGAGCGACGTCGTTCAGCTCCAGCAAGCGAACGCGACACCAAACACGACGTTGCACGCGGAGCGCCTGACTCAGCCGCCAGCGAACCTCGAGCAGGAGAGTGAGCGTATATGCTGGGCCGCCGCAACGAGCAGCGCCGAGCTCCATGGTTTGGAGAAACCGCCGAAGAAACCAACGGTAATGCGGCCCTTTTCCGCAAACTCGAGCGGGTGTGAATGCAGCGAGCAAACGTGAGTCCACCGCCGCGGCCGCCTGCGCCGTGCTCCCGACCGGGTTGCAGAAATTAGGTGCCTTTCTCCTCTTTTAACCACCACCCCCGCCAACAACGCCCGGCGTCGGGCTTCTTAGGACTGATTGACAGGGAAGCCAACTCTAATGGCGACCAATTTTCACAGAGTTTGACGTAAGCCAAAGTCCCGCCTGCCCGTGCCGGTGCACTAACAGTGCGCAACATACTACAACGAAGCTCATTACGTGCAACCGCAACGTGTTTTGAACGACTCGCATCACGGCGACGAGGTTTCCGCCCAATATTGTGAGCCCGGAGCTCATCGCAGCGGCAAACACAGGCGAGCACTCGGTGAGCGAGTGTCCGGGCGGCCGAGGGCAATGGCGGCCATATTCCAGGCGGTCACAAAACACGGGTGAACTGCAGACACTCAAGCCGACCTTCGCAGTGCATTTAGTGCGTGCGATACACAACTCGACCGAGGCTGTGGACGGCAAGCGCGGTCCGTATCGCACACCCGACAAGTACGGCAGAAAAGAGTATGATCACCTACTTGTGGAAGAATCCAGCGCTGATTTCTGCCCTGAGTGAGGCTGAAATAATGTATCCGACAGGCCTGCTGTCTTCTCGGCCACCATGTTGGCCTTTGTTCCCAGCCGGTGGTGTCGTGAGTAGATCATGACCATCTTGACTAAGCCAGAGTTATTAAGCGCGGCGTGGCAACGTGTCAAGACCTGCTCCAGACTCCATGGGTGCAGCGAAACGTAAAAGCAGCAGCGCACGCTCATCCAAGCGTACACACATAGCATCGCGACGTAATTCCTAGATCGTCGATCGAGCTCTCAAGCGCGACGCAACGCGAACCGTCACTAGCAAAATATGGAGGAAGACTGAGCCAAGAGAGAGGAGGTCAGGAGGATGGCTAGTGCCCTTGAAAACGGTTCGCGTACGGCCCGCATCTCCCGCGCGCTTCATCCCTTTGGAGACTAAGTGGTCTGCACGCGGTACGCATCCCTCCGTGGGTACTCCTCAACATTCTATCCGTTCATCACGCGCGCCTATTGTCTCCGTTACTCCTTTTTTTTTGGTAAATTTCGCCTTACAGTGTTCACTTAGTAGAGATGTGTGAACTTTATTTAGGTATACCCTACATGTCAAGAAGAAGGGAGCATGAAAAAAATTAGCATTTTGTAGTCAGATGAGCTAAAAATAGGTATGTGCTCCATTAATTCAGTTGCGTAGCAACGATAGGTAGTAGGCGGAACCAAATGTACACTATAGAAATACAACAACAACTTTATATAGCGCGAAAACTGAGACTGTCATTAATGGCGAGCATACTGTTTGTTGGCATATTGCACTTCTCTCCCAAGTAATGATAACGTTCGGAGAGCTTCACGAAATATTCCGGGAATGCAGAACATGCATATTACCAGCTGGCTGCAATCAACGTGTTCTATTCGTCGACAATTACCTCAAACCTCTCACGGCGAAACGCCACTATATAAACACGTTTGCATACACGCAACCGACCACCTATTCACAGCGACACGGTGATTGTGCTGCCACCTGTATGCTGGTACGTATATAACTGGTACGTATTTCCCGATCGTTCGAGTCAGCGCTTATCTGACGTAGTTCATCTGGCCTCCCACTTTCTAGCTCTTTATTTCCGTTTTGAAGTGTTTTTATTTATTTATTTATTTATTTATTTAAAACAATCTTACAGACCCCTAGAGACATTATGTAAGGGGGGTAATACAGAAAAAGTTCTAAAACATGTATCGAGTACAAAAAGATAAAAATATATGAGAACAACATAACAATTGTTACTACAACACAAGTGGTTACGCATTATGTGATATTACTGCATTATGTACAATGCAACAAAAAGAAGGAAGAAGAATAATACACTCTGAATCGCGACTGCTCATTTACACAATAAATGTTGGCTCATATATATCAGTGTTGGCGGTGACACGTTGGAAGTACACCGTTACCAATAACGCCGTACGTTTTTCGGTAGCTTTGTAACGCACTCATTAATATTTTGTAACTGTAACGGGTAACGTACACATATATGTTACCACTTTACGGTAATGTGCGGTGTCACATTACTCGTTACATTCTCATCTTGTAGGTGCCCTTTTCCCAGAGCTCGCTACGATGAATTGTTTTGTCGCAGCATCAGACACCTGTATGCCTGCAGCCTCTGAAAAAGAAAGCAAAGGTGTAATCGCATTTTGTTTTCGTAGAAACTGCGCATACAAATTCCTATAACGGGCGGACCCCGTGTGGCGAGTTTAGGGCCGTCGCCACGCAAAGCTTTAAGACAGCCGCGGAATCTATCATGACAAACTGTAGACACATATTTGCAAGATGTTTCAGCGTGAGAACAAAGGAAAAAGGACAGGGTAGACAGAAAGTATGACTACGCACCAACTAGCCCAAGTTTCTACTCTTGTGTAGACACATGTTTTGTTTCTAGAGCCAGCCTTTTTCTATAGCAAACTCTAGAAACATGCTGGCCCCTACGCTTTCCGTGCCCAAAGGACAGGCTCCCCGAGAGGAGTAGGTGATGGGCTGCTTTTCTGCCTATACCATGTGCTGATTGTCACGCTTCGTACGCGGCGAAAACAAAGGACTCCTTCGAAAGCCTGTGCCAACATAAAACCGATGGGTGCATGTTCGAGTGACAAAAGAGTGCACTCGCTGAGCGCAGCGTGGTGAACGTCCACGGTATCAAATGGGACAAGTTCAGCATCGTACAATTAGAGCCCAGTTTATATGTGGCTTTTTGCGGCATCCTGGCCCATTCAAAAGACAGCCGGAAAATTAACTGGTCTACAGGGGTACTCCCCATGGAGAGCCTGCCAAAACGGAATTTCGTACATCATAGACATTAGTATGGCAGGAAGAAAACCTTTAAAAAGAATGAGAGTGAGGCGCAAGACGTCAAATTTTTCTTGCGAAGAAACAAAAAAAAAGTGGGCAGACCCCACTTACTCCGGGAAACAACGCAATGCGAAGCATACGGAGGGAAGTTGATCGTGTTGTAATTATTTATTGAGCGACACGTCATGAAATGACGCCAAATATATGCACAAATGTTGCCCACATAGACGTATGTGGAGGAGTTGCATATGTTTATATAACAAGTTGTTTGCACTTGCGCAACAATGCCAACATGACCATGAGTATCACCAACACCACAATCGATAAGCTGATATGAAGCGCTGGCGCTCATGAGAATAGTAGCCATGGACACTGATACATCAACCAACTTCAGCGCATGGCGGCTAATCATAATTGACGTCAACCCGACGTGACGTCTATCAAAAGAGTACATATGTAAGCTTTGTAAAATTAGATAGCCAGCGCTCAAGCACAATTGACGTTTAACAAACATTAGGGTGTGTGTAGACAGCAGTTCCGAGACCAGGCGGGGATCTGGGTCAGCATGCGTGATTGCCACGCACAATGGTTGGGTTCAATTTCTGCTGGAACCCTAACATTTATTCTTTGCATTCTGTCAGGTCAACGCTGTTGCTGTCAGGTTTTGCGTCAGGCGTTAAAATTACCCTTGTATGTTCTCTTCATGTTCTTTCCGCCTAGACTTCGTATAGTCGAGGAGATCCCTTGAGTTAAGGAGGGTTTGTGAATACGGGCGTCAGTGTTAAACACCTGTGGCCCGAATATCAGTGGCACATACCTGCGCGGGGGTATGTGCTGGAGAACTGCACGGGCCAATTTTTTCTGCCCGAGCCCGGCCCGGCCTAAAACATCTGGTTTCGGCCCACCCAAGACCGGCCCGGGGATTTTCAATACAGCTCGTACCCAGCCCGGGCCCGAAATGCTTGAGCCTGGCCCAACCTGGCCCGGCCAATTTCTGCCAGTGATGCCTTGAACATAAACGTGTCCCTGCCCACTCTTCGGTTATTCTGAAAATACCTTCTTCACTCAGATATATTCTAGTGAGTGTTTTGGAACTTATTTCAGGGTCACGACTTTTCAGTGGCCTACTATGTGTACGTTCAGTTAATTACGCGCGTAACACTTTCGAGAAATGTTTGCAGGGTTATATAAAACACATTTGTAGTCAAAGCTAGCTGTCTCGTGTACGCAGTGCAAACCACGCAATGCTGTTTTTGTATTAAAAATACGATTACAAAATATACAGTTCCCAGGGTGTGAAAAGACGTCAAGCATTCATATTGCGAGTCTACATGAATTGCACGCGAGAAAGCAACGAATCTCCGGCAAACTTCACTGAGTATGGCACGCAATAAAAAACATGCTCTAGCTACTTCTAAGAGGCATACACCAGGCTGGACCGCATTATATAATTTAAAGCTATCGCGTTGGCTTTTCGGCTGTCTTCAAGGTACACTGCGTTTTTGAGGTCAAAACAAGAGGGTTATTTTTCCCACCCTTCTTCCCCGAGTCACCGCCACCACACTTCCCCTACCTGTCAAAACGACCCACACCGAGCAAGCTACCATCCTCGTTGTTTCCTGAAGATATGCCTAATGATCATCTCGTGACGGCATTCGATCTTTGAAAATGTTAGGTCCTTGTGGGTAAACTTCTACGGAGCCTTTACTGGTGCTCAGTGCAGTGCCGTCTACAACATGGCGTGCATTCAAACACTCCAAGAACAAACAATCTTCTGCCCCACTACGCTTCTTCGTCTCTTAAGTCCGTGTCGGGTACAAGTTTCTACATCCTCCCACTACGACAATTTCCCTAACCTTCCCTTAATATGCTCCGCAGGCAGCCTTTTACAGCCAGTGTCATCCTTCCACAAATCCTCCACACAACAAATGATGTTATCACCTTACTTGCACGAGTTTAAGAGCAGCCCTATATTCATGTGTTTCAAAAGCCTCGACTTTAGTTTATGACTACCTGTCTTGAGCGTTACTTTCTTATCAGTAGTCTGCGCGATAAAAGGACAGAAATCTTTCAGAGATGCCTTACCCTCAATGACACTTCAAATGTGTGCACTGTTATCACTGGCACACGTTTAATGACTTTCGCGGTAGTCTCCTCTCACCGCGACGGGCACAATTTTGACATTACTGACTTGAAGCAGCTTCGATTGAGACGCGCTGTTGTTTTTTTTTTGATAGGTGTAGTAGTTGTTGATGAACCATTGAGTCTAAATCGCGTGCATGCATCAAAATTACAGCACACTTGTTTACCACGTGGGTGTCATCTTCGGACCAGAACAGTCCACATGGCCCAGCGAGAGTGCCATGAAGGCCTCCATGACAACGACGCCGATGCCCTTCATTCCTATCTAGGTGTGCGTAAAGCTGATATTGCGGCGGCCATTTAGGCCAGTTGCCGTTTTCTAGAATTGTCGCTTTGCCGTAGGTATAGCTGACGCCAAGAGTACCTGTTTCAACTGCCTCTTCAAGTTGGACATTGTAAAGTGTTTTTTTTTCTGCTCCGCTCGAAGAGGCGACATGCATAGTTGGGGTTCTTAGCGTACCTGTCTCACCGATTACATCTGACAGCTTATCAGTGGCGATCTTTTCCGCATGTCTGTTTTTCTTGTGTGACCTCATCCTTTTTACACAAGGTTGGACTGGTTCTTTCTTCAAAATGCCAACACTGTCATGATCCTTCTCTGATGTCTTTGGTAGCACAACTTCATCGCGACCATTTCTAAAATATGTGAGTTCGTTGAATCTTTTTATGCTGATGTGTTGTTTCAGAAATGTCTTTTTGCAATACTACTGGTATTGAGCTTCGAAACTCGTTGTGGCGAGTAAGGGAAGTTCTCCTTCTGATGGACCTCTGTTTGCTGGACGCAGATACGACTGCTCGAATACTGTCCACTTTGCTCGTCGACAGATATAAGGTTCTTGGGGATTCCATTTCGTTTCCGTATTAATGGGGATTAACGCTCTGTTATCCAACACCCAACGAACCTGTTGCTATGGGAGAGGTGGTGGACGGATCTTAACAGACGCCTGGCATAGCGCTGTTACGAAATGCATTCGCATTTAAAACTACTCGCGAACAACATATCCTTTGATACCGAAACTACCAAAAACGATGCCATTACAGCTGACCGGAAGTGACATAGACAGCAGCTTGAAAGACTGACCGATGCAGGTGAATCGTCTGCTTTGCGCTCTAAAGTATACATGCGCTTTGCGGTCGTGCCCCAGACTTTTCTCTTTCAATGCACCGTACAGGATACGTGATTGTAAGAGCTCGTTAAAGCGCATAACTAACTAACGGCTGCCCACATAGCGCCTACCGTCTTGTCCTGCTGTCTTAGCGAACTCGCTGTTTCACAACAAATGATGTAGCTCACTTACGCTTCAGATATCCTCACTTAGTTGATAGGGGTATAAGACGGTGTTATTTTCAATACCGATGGTCTGTTTTACACACTCCAACGTCTATTAAAATCGTCCCTGCCCTTCTATAGATACTTGTCTGACTGCACCCAGAACATTCGCATCAAAATTAACGTAGCATAGTCTCCTTTATTATAATACGTTTATGTGCTTAAGTTGCTTTTAACCAAGCACAAAACTTTTCTGTTGAACTACGCTGTTTTGACTATTTGCAACTAAAAACGAGCTGATCAGCTTTTGGAGCTTTGATTACACGATCATAGATTGCGCTGCTAGTCTACCGCTTCGCTTCGGGGGCGTCGTTTTACCGGTTTTGATTTTGGAATGATGTTACGCTATAACTTAACGAGCGAAGCGCGCTAACCCAACCAAATTACGCTGTACAAAAGCTGTCAAATATGAATGCATGTCGTCGCTGGCACTTCTCAATACTTCGGTCGGGGCTTCCTGCTGCTGTGTTGGCCGTGGCTCAATGTTGATGGCATTGCGTCAGGATTGATTGATTGATTGATTGATTGATTTGTGAGATTTAACGTCCCAAAACAACCATATGATTATGAGAGACGCCGTAGTGGAGGGCTCCGGAAATTTCGACCAGCTGAGGTTCTTTAACATGCGCCCAAATCTGAGCACACGGGCCTACAACATTTTCGCCTCCATCGGAAATGCAGCCGCCACAGCCGCGATTTGATCCCGCGACTACGGGTCAGCAGCCGAGTACCTTAGCCACTAGACCACCGTGGCGGGGCTTGCGTCAGGATTCAACATTATTTTCAATTTAAACAATATTTCGGCGGAGAGACTGGTTGTTTTCATATTCTTCATCTTTGAAGTGCACCGCGTACAGCATCACGCTCTTCGATACCTCCCACTCCCTTCGCCTCTCTCCGATAACCCACAGCTTTTGGAGCTTCACGTTTTGCAGAAAAAGCACGAAGGCTGATCAAGCCGTAACATATGTTCCAGCAGCCTGCGGTGCTTCATTTCGTACTACGAATGAGTTAGCCTCCTCTGAATTATCCATTCGTTGAGGGGCGTCACGCAGAAAAGTAAGGAATGCGGCTCCAGGAAGTAACTGCTTACAAGCGGCGAGCAGTTATTTAGCTGCTATTGACGTCATTTTCGTTGTGTCCAATTTGTTCGGGCGCGCCGCTAGAGCTCTGCGTTGTCTCCTAGGTGGCAATTAGAGCATCGATTACAGATGAAGAATGCGATTGCATGTTTTCTAGCTGCAATTATCCTTGCTTACCGAACATACTGTCACGGGGTTGCGACACAGACGAAGGGAGTGGTAGATTGGCTGTTCAAATTAAAGTCCTTATTTGGCCGAACTTGTGGCAACGTCAATGGAAGAAAAAATGAAAGTCAGATTACAGCAAGACATTGGCACTGATAGCGCTGGAAAGAGTGTCGGCCGTCGATCAAATAACAACAGATGAAACAAGTCACCGTATACACATGTGCCGTAGAATATTCCCGCCGTATTAGTAGTCCTTGCGCAAGCTTAGATTAATCTCCAACGATCTACAATATACGCGAACATTCTGGAAAAACAAGGTGCAGTTTGTGGTGAACATTGCTGACAGGCTCTGTGGGCGAAAAAGGAATGGAACAAGAGTAAAAAATAGGAAATACGCGTGACAATATACTACGCATTCCCAGCCGATTCTGCCAAAGTGAATTTTCTTCGCGGTTCACCTATAAGGGGTGACCACGAGAGCACCCACACGTAAGTGGCTAGATAGATAGATAGATAGATAGATAGATAGATAGATAGATAGATAGATAGATAGATAGATAGATAGATAGATAGATAGATAGATAGATAGATAGATAGATAGATAGATAGATAGATAGATAGATAGATAGATAGATAGATAGATAGATAGATAGATAGATAGATAGATAGATAGATAGATGCTAAAATGTTTCGCTGTACGCACAGAAAAGCTTCGCGTTTTAAATTTTTTTATAATTTTTCTCGCCACCCTCTAAAGCTCATTAATACCGCTGTCATCCGAATATTACGGCTAATCACAAATACAGGAAGCTACACGGCAGACATAACCACACTTAGTCTCTTCAACATGGTGTTCACAAACCAAGAATTAGCCATAAATTTTTGTGTGTGTGTGTGGGGGGGGGGGGGGCACACCTTTTTGAGCTGAAGTGGAGGCGGGCAAGCAAATGGCCATTTGGCACGATGTATGCCATGGTGAGGCAATTTTCAAAGGGGGGGGGGGGCACTACACCCCTTGTACTGGACCCTGCCTACTACACTGATGCAAACAGATCATTGTGTGAGAGATCGAAAGGAATTCTAAAATTGATAATATAGATTTGATTGAGTATTTCGTGTTTTGTGCATATAGCCCCTAATAGCCGGAAAAGGAACTGTGTTGTTCCTGGGTAATTTACGAGGCAAAAAATATCGAACTTATTGAACATGGAGAGACTAATTTCATCTCTAGTGGTTCTTTTTTTAAGTTCGTAATTATGTAACATACAAATATTACCATCCCAAATAGGACTCATTTCTTTCAAAATATATGCACAACAAAGAGTAAAGGAACATTGTTTCAAACTGGAAAAGCGAAAAAACTATTTTTGAAAATTTTGTAAATATTATCAACTTTGTTTCTAAAACAAGTCGTTTTCTTTATCTCCACACTCCGCAACGTAACCATATATATATATATATATATATATATATATATATATATATATATATATATATATATATATACGTTTTTGGTTATGAACTCCCGAACCAGCGAGGCTGATGTTGAAAAAACTCACGCAAACGCTCGCAAGTTTTCGCGGTAATCAACAGGTGAAAGCACAGGAGAAATCTTTATGCACAAATATTTTTTTCCGTGAGTGGGCCGTAAAGCATTTCATTATTTCGCCTTCAAAATGGGCCTTTTCTGCGTAGGTAGTTAGCGCATGCATTCCGGCGTCAATGAGGCAGGCGCCATAAACTTTAGTGTCCCAAACAAGACTACAGGAATGGACCAATTGACATCTAGAGTCACCAACGTGCAAATGTAAAAAATTTAAAGAAAAAAAGAGCCATTTCAGGCCCCCGCGATTGCCACCTGCAACACGGGGCAATCGACGTGCAAGTACCCCATTTTTGATTTTGTCGATCTCCACTGGAAGAGCTATTGGTCCCCAGAAAGCCGATTATCGAAAAATCTTGCGACTTTGTTTTCTTCGTGGATTATTTAATTTGATATTGTGTATAAATTCGCACGGAGAAACATAACTTCACCATGTGCCACAGAGTCACAAGCCATCACATGCCACCCCAAAAGTAACTTTAAACCAGCATAGCATTGCTAAGGTCCGAAACATTTCTGCAAATAATACTTCTCAAAAGAGCGTTCTAAATATAATCATTGTTTTAGTTTAGAATAGTTACGTAAAACATAAAATCGAGATATGAAAAGTATTTATTTTGAGTCTATGTAGCGAAGACAATATGAAGTTAGAGTGAACGTTCATTTTTCTTTTTGGTAACTGTAACGTGTTACATTTTATTGTAGTTAAAATATAAAGGGCGGTAATACGTTTCATTTTTATTGGATTAACAAATAACGTATTTAGTTACTTTTTTCGGTAATAAATTGAAATACGAACAATGGGAACACAGACTGATTGCGACTTAAAGTGACTAATACAAAAATGATAAAACGTAGATTTGCACACAAATGACAATAAGCGCTATAAAAAACAAGGGAATAATTGTGGTATGAAACATTACTTCAGCTGCATGTGCGTTCCGTATATGCTTAAAGTTTTCTTTGTTATTCTCGAAAGCAATAGTGTAAAGAAGTTCGTTCTAAAGGCAAATGGCTTTTGGAAGAGCGGAATAGTTAAACGAGCTAGTCTTTTCGTAAATGCGCACGAAATTAAGTGGTTATATAAACGTTGTGTCCTATATGGCAGAGTTTGAAGCTGCAATATGGTGACGGTGCGCTACATATGTATTTATTAAACAATGATACTCGGGGCCCATCGCGACAATTATGCTTTCCAAGCCAACATTTTCGCCAACAGATTTCCAACATTTTTGTCCTGGTGGTTCAGTGGTTTTGAAAGGGCATCGAAAATGTGAGAAGTTGCTCGCGCTGCCTCCTCTCCCGACATTGAAAATAAATCTTCTGCTTTAACTTGCCAAATGACCCGCCGTGTTAGAACCCTGACAGACCACAGTGATGCCTTCCGCACTGCTACACGAGGCAACAATAATACAATAAGGTAAAACAACGTTCTTCTGAAAACTGTGGCAGCTTCTGATCTAAACATACGGCTCGGTTACACCAGAACACTCTTTAACGTCTTGATACGAACAACCACATGGCCTGTACGTTTTACTTCCAAATAAGTGGCCTCTATGGTGGACTTGATTGCGAGCAATGTTTGCGTTCAGCTCAGAGCCTCCCGTAGTTTCTTTGACACTCCGTAGAGTACACTACTACAGCTACTGCATCGATACGTTTGGCAGCCATGGTAACTAGTGCATATTGATAAAAAAGCACGCACAAAGATACCAATACAAGCCAGTTAGAATCCATGTACATAGTCCAAAAGATTTGTTTGCCACCAGCTATCACTACTGACCAGCTGTTATTGTCACCCATGGGCATATGTCTGTTGTAAAGCATCTTGAAAAGAAATGGGGAGTTGTGAGAGGTGTTCTCGAGAATTGTTGCCACTGACTTACGAGAAATACGCATTAGTTGCGGCCTCAGTATATAGCGCGTTCGTTCTCAGTAGGGAGTTTGGCTGGTTCTGATTCTCGAGCACCTCCCTGCACCTTCTTTCGTGTTTCGTTTTTGTGGCTGTCAACATTTTCGTTTACGCACTGCCCGATATTGCAGGTGGTGGCGTTATTTTCCTTTCTCTGAAAGAGTGATTCTTGAGTACGCAAAAAGCAATGCAAAAGAAGAGAAAAAAGTGTGTTCGAGGCATCCTGTGCAACAGGTGGCATATTTCTCTTCCTTCAAAAAAAGCGTCGCCTCGATGCTCAAGTAGTGGTTCTTCGAGGAAAACCCCATGCGCAACGTTGACGCGGTAAATGGTGCGTACGTGCGAGAGTGAAAATGATTTGAAACCGAGTGCACGAAGAAATGTAAACGCTTCCCATTCTAGTCTTGTTCATAAGATTGCCAGCCACACTAAAGCGCAAGTGCCAAAACGGAGGCAAAATGACCAATGAAAAGCACGACAACGTAAAGTATAGTAAGGTGAATAAGCAACTAAAAACAGAATGTATGTGCGAAGTGTGCAGTTAAATGGAAAGAACGCTTGTATGGAAAAAACATGAGGAGTATTAAAAATGGACGCCGACCCAAACAGTTGAAAAAGTTCTTCAAATAAAAGACTTGTCGACTTCTCCTCGGTAGCTTCCTCGGGATTATATGAAAGACAAAATGACGCATACGGCACTGCGCCTTGTGCAGCAGTGTTGCAAGAAAGATGCAGACCTGCGCGAAAGGCGCAGCACAGTCACAGCGAAAGCTGCAAGAGTGGCCTTTCAGAGCCTTTCCTAAATACTCATTGGATAACCGCTGCAAAGACACTTGCTGAGTACTGACTGCGGCATTAATAATATTAATTTCTGGGTAGTAGGCCGGCATTTACTTTCCTATCCTTCGTCATTCTTTTGTGAAGCATGGTATCCACTGAACACTTGCAAGGAATTTTATGGCAATTGTTCAAGCAGTGGCTGACAACAATGAGGAATTATGCCTGAAGTGAGTATGCGTCACAGTGTATAGGTGATCAAAAACAAGCTTTTGTAATGGGTTGGAGCATTGTATGACCCACTAGTTACGCTATTCGCATTGTGTGACGCCTGGTTGTTCTTTTGCTGTTCTTAAACGCTTCATTACTCATATTAACACGATTACTTTCCCGACATCAATCCTGCTCAAAGCAAGTTTGCAAACAAGTCCCAAGAATTCAGACGAGGACTGTGTCGTGACCCATGCTGGCAAGCTACTGCAGTGCACGCAGCACAATTACAATAAGCTGCAAGAGCATATCATGGATACCACAGAAGTTCTGGATGCAATAGGATACACTTTATAAACAACATTATTATCATTATTAATGAGAAAAAAATTAAATAAGGGTTAGAAACAGGTAGTTGGGTGGGGTCCAGGGCTCCACTGGTCTCAGCAGCCCGACGCGCCTGGTCCAGGAGCGCTACTTGGGCTTCCTTTTCCTCGCTGGCAAACAAGGTCTCTCACTGCTCCGTCGTGAATTTTTCGCCGAAATCTGAGGCGTATTAATAACTCTACGGACTTCAGAAACAAATATTCACAGGATGCAAAGAAATCAGACGCGGATAAAACAGATGAAATTTCTGCATGCAAAGAACCAAGGAATTCTTGCAAGCAGCCAACCCGAAATGGCTTCAGAAAGCCTCTTAGGTAGAAGGAGGTTCCTACGTAGGAGGTCAGTGAAGATGCTTCAACTGCTTGTGCCGTAGCTTCTCAGCAGTACCTCCCACACGGTACAACGTTAGAAGAAAATGTGCAGGCTTCTGTGGATACTGCAATGCTTGAGCGCCGGGCGACGTACAGCTCGGAATAAAGCAACGAGGGTAACGCAGCGGCTGTTAATAAGAAGACGCGCTGTCTCCTAACGACCCCTCCAAAAAAAAAAGTGCCGGTGGTCACAGTCTAGGAGGCCTGGTGGGGGCTCTAGAGAAGTCTCACCATCTACCTCCTCGACTGGCCACGTGGCACGATAAGCACAACAGAAGGTAGTCACCATGGTGCAGTAGGAGCAACTTATCTTTTCAACACTGAATATACGTCGCCTCGGGTCATAGTAGAAACAGGCACAGCTCCGTACACCTTTCACTCGAAAGCGTCTCGATTTCGTCGCCATTCAGGAGACAAAGTTCGAGAGCGACGAGTAGACAGGGAGGCCTCTGCGACCCTTTCTGTCTGAGTGTAATGCGGGCATTTCACATGCAAAACGATTATCTGCAGGTTGTTGGCTGTTTCTGATAAAATACCTGCCATGTTCGGCAATCAGTACTCGTGTTGATAACGAGGGTCAATACGTTCGTTGTGATTTTGTGTTTCAATGAACGCCGTGGTGAATTATCAACCTATATGCGTTTAATGAGATTTCGCAGCCACTTGAAGTATTTGAATATATGTCAGGTCTAATTCCCTCAGGCCATGTCACTGTTCGAATGGGTGACTTCAATTGTGCAGGTGACCTTAACGATCGTAGCCGTCATAATGGTCATTGAGACAGGAGTGGCGAGATTTTATCCGGAATTGTAGACAATGCAGGGCTCATTGACATTGGTGTGCCGTGCTAAGTGACTGCATACACAAACGTTCAGGGAATATTTTAGGCTCACCTTGACCAAATTTACGTGTCTTCGTCACTCTTCTTCCGACAAATGCCCTGTATTACTGCACCAATGTCGTTATCAGATCACTGTACCATTATTGCACAAATTAGCGCAAATTGTAGAAACCGATTCCGACTACAGTGGGCCCTTTGGAAGTTAAACACAGAGCTGCTTTGTGATCAGGAATTCATTAGTCGAGTGCGGACAACATTAAGGCAGTCTTTCTCAAAAGGTCTACGTATACATGCTGATTGGGTGCTATTTAAACAAGTTCATGTTATGGCTATAGAGATTGCAGATACTGAAACTTTCTATAGGAAAAACGAGGAAACGACACGGCTTAAAAGCTTGTGCAACCTTTATGAGATAGAATGCGAGAACCCGGGATCGTACTTAAAAGAAATTGAAGATATTAGGTCAACTTCAAAGATATGATGTCGCTCGTTAAAAAGGAGCATACACGTATTAGATATCAAAATAAGCGTTAAACTGAGAACAGCCAACGCGTCAAGCTTTACTCGATGAAAACAGCCATGCGATTTTTAAAGTAATTCGAGACCTTTACTCTAATGTTGTTCTTGTAACAGAAGTAGGATACATAAAATCGAAATTCAAAAAGTACTATAAAAGTTTATTTACTGGTCTCTCAAGCCCTGATATCGACTTTACCACGAGTTTTGTTTTCCTTTTAAGCCCATTCAAAGACGATGATTGCACAGCCATTAGTTGTGCTATTACAATACAGGAAATTAAGCACGCAATCGACAGCTTATCTTCATTGAAGTCACCTGGTCCTGACGGCATTTCAGCTGAATTTTACAAAACCTTTAAAAATCCTCTGTCTCCTACATTGCTGGATATCTTTAAAATAGTTTATGAAATGGAGACACTACCAAGATCCTTTTGCAAGAGACACACGATTTTGATACCAATAAATTCATACAAGAAAAAACTTCGCTCTGCTGAGCGTTACCAGCCAATAGCGCTGTCAAACGTTGACTGCAAAATATTCGCCAAAGTATTATCAAATAGGTTGCAATCTGCGATATCTATTCTGAATGGGTTCCACCAAAAATGTGGGATTAAGGGTTGATATATACGAAACAATATACATGTCAATAGTGCTGTCCTTCAGTACTGTTAGGGACATCAAAAACACCTTGCAAAATTACAGGTAGACCTTGGAAAAGCTTTCGATCTTGTTAATCATTCATCTCTTTTCTCTCTTCTGG
This sequence comes from Rhipicephalus microplus, assembly GCF_013339725.1. Taxonomy (NCBI): domain Eukaryota; kingdom Metazoa; phylum Arthropoda; class Arachnida; order Ixodida; family Ixodidae; genus Rhipicephalus; species Rhipicephalus microplus. Next base: position 84,645,045 of record NC_051166.1, read on the forward strand.
AACATGCAAACGTTGGCACTGTTGTGCCTAAAGGCGGTAATTTATGCTATAATCAAATTTAAAATAACATGAAATAAAATCAAACTTTATTTATTTCAGTAAAGAGAAAGGGAGTTTCGGGAAAAAGCTACCTTACTGCATCATGACTAAGCCCGGCCCCCTTGTGTTACAGTTCGACAGTGTGCAGCACTGAATAAAGGTACTTGGCATGCTAACAGAAATCTAAGACACTTTGCATAAGTATAAATACAATATCGTAGGGGTGCATAAAGTAAATAGGCATTTTTTTATAAATGTAACAACGCTACGTCACGACATTAACAAGATGTGCACAAAATAATTTAGAAAAAAATATGTGGCAATGGGCAATCTTAGTCAAATAAAAAAAAACGTAATCGCCACAACAAACCTAATATGAACAGATAAGTGCATATGTACATTCGGTACCGTATTTACGTGAATGTAAGGCGACCACGATTCTAACGCAAGGATGACTTTTCAGCGCCGAAATAAAAAGAACACGAATGTAATGCGAGAAAAGTGGCGGCAAAACAGTACCTTTATTTGCTGCACATGGCAGTGGCAAAGAAATTCTGGTTTCTAAATATGAATTGAGTTTTGTTCATTCGTCGCTTTCATCGCTGGTGCTCGAGCCCTCTTTGTCACTTTCTTTCTCCCATATGATTGATTTGATTGATATGTCGGGTTTAACGTCCCAAAACCATGATATGATCAGAGACGTCGTAGTGGGGGGCTCCAGAAATTTCGATCACCTGTGGTTCTTTAACGTGCACCCAAATTTCAGCACACGAGCCTACAGCATTTCCGCCTCCACTGGAAGTGCAGCTGCCGCAGCCGGGATTTGATCCCGCTTCGTGCGGATCAGCAGCCGAGTACCTTAGTCACTAGACCACCATGGCGGAGCTGCTTTTATATGAGGTCATCCTCCGTGCCATCCATATAGTTCGATATGGAGCACTTTTTAAACGCGCGAACTATTCTGTCGTGTGGCACGCTGTACCAAGCTGTGGACACCCCATTCGGCAATCTTCGCGACACTAGGTCGCTTTATCTTACCCGTATGTGTCAAAGACCAATGTTCACGCATACATTCTCCGTGCAGCTGCCACATTCTATCCCTAAATAGTTTGTTAAGGCAGACGTCTAATGACTGAAGCACTCACGTCATACGTCCTGGAATAACAGCGAGCTGCGTCTGAGTTTCCCATATCAGATTATCCACTTCGGGCGTCAGGTGACCGCGAAATGAGTCGAGAACTAGGATGGAGGTGGGGTGGAGGAGCGCACCTGGCCGTCAGCACCACGCAATCTTGACCCAGTCAAACATAAGCGGAGTGTCCATCCAATCTTTTTCTTGGCAGCGGACAAACACATCTCTGGGGAACAACTCCTTCAGAATGGTTTTGCGCTGGAAAATGATGTATGGCGGCAACTTGCGCCCATGCATCCGCCAAGCAGGCTAGCATCACGGTTAGCCGCGTCTTCTCGTTGCCTGTTGTCCTTATGCGAACTTGGGGGGTACCTGTTTCAATGACAGTCCTTGACATAGGCATGTCAAAAAAAAAAACGGGAGTCCGGTCCACGTTGCCAATGTGCCCGCAACGGCATTTGCGACGAGCGGCGCAGGTCGAGCGCATAGCGCAGAAACTCCACTAGCTTCGCTTCGCAATCTGCTGGTGTGCGTGTGTGAAAAACATTTATTCATAGAGAGTTTTCAGGTCCATAAGGGTCCTTTACACAGGGGCAGTCCTCATTCTTGGACCCCATGGACAAGGCCGCTACCCGCGCCCGTTGGACTAGAGCTCTTTGAGCCTCAAGCCCTGAGCAATTGAGTAGGGCTGCCTCCCATGCCTCTCTAGTTGGGGAAGGGTTAGTGGGAAGGGAAGAATTCATTTGACATGCCCACACCATGTGAAAGTTATCGGAGACTTCCCCACAGTGAGTTCACCACTCATCGACTTGCGGGTCAAAATGGTTTACTACTGCAGGACAAAAGAAGGTGTTGGTCTGCAGGCGCCTTAGGGTTCATTCACCGGCCTTACTGAGGTCCTTAGCAGGAAACGGGAAAAGCCGATGTTGTTCGCAATAGTACACCATAATTTCTATAAATCGTAAAAGCGGTTGGCTAGTCTCTGAGCCGGAAAAGCCTGGGTGAGGTGCCCGGTGGTTGAGCGCGCGGGAGGCTGCATCCGCAGCCTCGTTACCTCTATGACCCTGGTGGCTCGGAGTCCAAACAATGCGTTTTGGTGAGTGGTCTAAATCTCTGACGGCTCGCTTTAGAATATCGCAGGCTAAAGCTGATACCGCACCCACCAGATAATTTTCACAGGCTCGGCGTGAATCTGTAACGATTATTCTAGAGTCCGTGTGCGAAGCGGCAACTGATATTGCTACCTCCTCAGCGCGCGTGGAATTGGAAGCTCGATAGGAGAGCCCGTTAACGCGTTTGTTCTGGTGAACTACGGCGGCCGTGTAGAATCCAGCGGGTGACAGCCCTGCCACATCAACGTAGTGTACACCTGGCTTAGATCCGTATTGGTGTTCGAGGGCCACAGTGCGCACCCCTCGTCTGCCTTCGTGTGCGTCTGCCTTCGTGTCTGCTGGTAGCTTATGCCATATTGACGTTGCTCGCTGGAGGGAAAATCAATTTCTTCGCATGAACTTCTGTGCCCATCCAGGTCTAGCCTTAGAGATCTCCCACGGGATTTCCATTTCTAGAGCTACATCTCGGGCTTTCCACTGAATCAGCTCAACGTTTTTTTTTTTTTTTTTTTTTTTTTTTTTTTTTTTATTCACATACCCTAAAGGCCCTTGCCGGGCATTACATAGGGGGGGGGGGTTACAGTAAACGGGATGAGGGTTAGGTTACATTTGAACAAATAAACAGTTGGTAACACCACTAAAGCACAGCAAATAACAATGAAACACTATCGTACAAAAAAATAATTCACTTTTTTTTTTTTTTTTTTTTTTTCATACAATATTAGGTGAGCTTTTTAACATTTCTACAAAGGCGTCGAAGTTTCTTACAGACACAACATCATGTGGTAAGTCATTCCAAAGACGGAGTGCGCACAACAGAGGCGAGTTATAGAAGATGTTTGTACGCGCATATGGAACTAAAACTTTGAAGGGGTGATCTAGGCGCGGAAAATAGTGATGGGCAGGCAATATGTAAGTGGTAGCAAATGACGAATGATTATGATAAAGTTTGTGAAAATGGGATAGCAGGGCCAGCACTCTTCTTTTCTCTAGTAATGGGAGGCTCAGTGATGCTTTGATATTAGTGATGCTCGAATGACGCAAGTAGTTTCTGGTTATGAATCGGGCAGCTTTATTTTGCATGGATTCAAGTTTGTTAATTAAGTAAATTTGATGTGGGTTCCAAATGAATGAAGCATATTCTATTTTAGACCGAACAAGTGAGGTGTATGCTGTAAGTTTTGTCTTCCAGTTAGCTTGATGTAAGTGGCGTCTAATGAATCCAAGTGTTTTAGATGCTTTAGATGTTATTGCGTCAATGTGGGCATTCCATGACAGGTCGGCGGAAAGATGGACGCCTAAGTACTTTATTGATGAAACGTGTTCTATTGGCATTGCATTAATGAGATAGGAATGGATCGGGGGCTGGGTAGTATTCGTAAAAGTTATTACTTTTGTTTTGGAAGCGTTAATTTTCATTTGCCATTGATCGCACCAAGTAGCGATGCTATCAAGGTCTTTTTGTAAAGCAGTGTGGTCGTTTGGGTTAGTAATCTTTCTATAAATCACACAGTCGTCGGCAAATAAGCGAGTAGTAGATGCCAGATTTTTAGAAATGTCGTTAATGTAGATGAGAAACAGTATCGGTCCAAGTACAGAGCCTTGGGGTACCCCGGATTTAACTTGAATCAATGTAGATGAACAATCATTTACAGTCACGAATTGATAACGATTACACAAAAAGTTATTTATCCAAGTGGTAACGTTTCGGTTTATCTTAAGGCAGTCTAGCTTCATTAATAGACGACTGTGGGGAACTTTGTCAAATGCTTTGGCAAGGTCGATAAATACGGCATCAATTATTGTAGACGCATGAACGGCATAATGGAGGTCAGTAACTAATTCGAATAATTGTGTTTCGCATGAACGCCCGCGCTGGAAACCATGTTGGTTAGGAATAAAGTAATTTTGCTCGGTTAAGTACGTCATTACTGCAGATGATATGATGTGTTCTAATAATTTGCAGGGTATGCTGGTGAGTGAAATGGGCCTGTAATTAGATGGCATCGATGAATCACCGGATTTAAATATCGGCGTCACGCGAGCGATTTTCCATGTGTCAGGCACACATCCAGTGTCAATTGACTGCTGAAATAAAGCTACAAAAATACGGGATATGACTGGCTTAGTAATTTTAAGTAACTTCGGGCATATACCATCTGGTCCAGGGGATGAATTGTTTGCAAGACGTTCAATAGCCGATTCGATACCTTCCGGAGTGATCACGATGTCATTCATTGTGGCGTTAATGGAGTCAAATTTTAAATCGGCCGAAATGGGCTCCTCTTCAGTGTAAACAGATCCAAAGAATAAGTTCAGTTCTTCTGCAGCCTCTGACGGTGACAACAGTTTATCGTCTTTAGTTAGATGAATTGGCTGTCCCGAACATTTCCTAGGATTTACCACTTTCCAAAATTTTTTAGTATTGTTTGTTAGCAGCGCAGGTAGATCCTCATTAAAAAATTTGTCTTTAGCTGTTTTTATTTCTCTGTCGCATATCTTTGCATAGTTTCTGTACTCTTCCCATGCAGCATCGGTGCCCGAGAATCTTGCCTTAGAATACAAGCGCTTTTTTTTGTTGATGCACCGCTTGACATGCGAGGTGAACCATGAGTTGTGAGTCGAAGATGTGATTGTAATTGTAGGAATGTATTGGTTTTTTAGTTGCATGAGTTTCTCGTGAACGATTCGCCAGTTTTCATTCGTGTCACGAGAATGGAGGCTGGTGAGAAAGTGATCAGAGAAAGACGACAGGTCGGACAGAATGTTCAGTACGTCAGCTCGTTTGTAGTCGTACAATACTTTCATCTGTTTTTCTGGTTTTACCACTTTTATCATGGCCTCGCAGTGTAGAACATTGTGGTCACTAATACAATCTAGTACGTGGACGCGCATATTCTCAGGTTCAGTAGTGAGCACTAAATCAAGAACAGAACTTCCGCGTGTAGGGACAGAGACCATTTGAGTCATGTTAAATAATGAAAGTGTATCAAGGAAATCAATACATTCATTTCTTCTTGTACCACCCGTAGGTGTGCATGTCCGCCAGTCTATTCCCGGATAATTAAAATCACCGGCTAATATTATTGGTGATGTTGGATGTTTGCATTGAACAAAACTAGGTGAGTCATTCAAATTATCGACAAACTCGATAGAAGCGTCTGGCGGACGATAGCATACCCCGACAATACAAGTTTCACCTGCTGACAGTTGCAGTACAATCCACAAAATTTCTAAGTGTGCGTCTGTGTCTAATAGTTGCGCCTTAAAATGACTTTTTACGGCAATCATTACGCCGCCACCCCGCTGGTATGACCTGTCCTTTCTGAAAATATTGAAATCAGCAGACAGAGCGAGTTCGCCGTTCGATACATCAGCATTTAACCACGTCTCCGTACCGAGAACTAGATCCGCAGTGCAGCATTCAACGATTGTGGCAAGTTGATCTTGTTTGTTCAAGATGCTGCGAAAATTACATACAACGAGAGATAAGGTATGCGCACAACGATTCCTGCGTCAAGCCGTGTTTACACGTGGTTCGTGCCTTGGTATTTGAACAATTGTGCTGTCATTAGTATTCCCTAATCCGTACAATCTATTTCCCAGGAGAACCTTATCAAAGAGCAGCTTATACTTTTCGCCAGGCTTTCGTTCTACCTTTACGCAATCGCGAAGTTTCTTTCTTATCATCTGTATCCTTGGCGAGAAATCCTCCTCTACCCAGACTCGAGGGGAAGATTTCTGTAGCTTGTAGGCGTTTCTTAGAATGCTACTCTTATCTTTGAAGTGCAAAAATTTCACTACAATCGGCCGAACTCGATCATCTGTGACTCGCCCTACTCTGTGGGCACGTTCTATTTCACCCGATTGAATTCCAAGATGCTGTGTGACAAATTCAGATACTATTTTTCTGTGTCCTTCCATTTTTCTGCTGTCTGCTCCGGAATACCTTTGAAGACTAGGTTATTCCTTCGCATTCTGTTATTCAGATCGTCGACCAGTAAATCTGCTTGCTCTGTCTGTTTCGTTTCAAGGCTTTTCAGCTGGGCGTGTGATTCTTGTAGGACCTCGTTCACGCTTGTAACGTCTTTACGTAAGACGTCTATAACGTCAAGTCGCTCTTCTATTTTCGAAAGTCGCCGTTTTGTATCTGTAATAGTCGTTTGAAGGTCCTTCAACTTGCTTGAAGTTTCTTTCTGGAATTTGTCAATTGTCTGTCCTATATCTTTCACCAAAACTAATAGCTGCTCTACTTTGTCAGGCCCTGGATTTGTTTCGATGTCACCAGCGCAAAGCAGTATGTGTGCAACACTGAACAAAACTACAAGTAGACGGCATCCTGGTCTCCAGTAACCAAAAACGCCGTTGAACGGAGCCAGACAGCGAATTGCTGTTTGAGTTGTATGTGGCGCGCAAGGAAGCGTCCTATGCGCGCGCGATACGTACACACATCAACACCCATAGCAAACAAGAAATAATAGAAAGTTGGGATTTGCAGCCAGTGACAATGGTAATAATCGAGGTGAAAAAAAGGTGCTACACACTTACCTACACAAGGTAAACAGCCACCGTTAACATCGAGTACACGGCCGCAAATCCCGCAAGTCCGTCGTCGCCGCAGCTACTTGTAGGTAACCATGGACCACGGGGTGCCGCACTTGTCGATGCCGTTGACAGCGCAGTGCGAAGGGGAGAACGCACGCGCGATATTTTCAGATGACAGGCCCAGATCCAAGGCCTCTAGATTGGTGATCCGCTATTTGCTCGCAATCAGAAGAACTGGTGCAGCATGCGCAGATCAAGCGTCTTTCAACGATAGCTGGGCTCGGCGTTGTACAGCAGTTGCGTGGTCCACCTACACAAGGTAAACAGCCACCGTTAACATCGAGTACACGGCCGCAAATCCCGCAAGTCCGTCGTCGCCGCAGCTACTTGTAGGTAACCATGGACCACGGGGTGCCGCACTTGTCGATGCCGTTGACAGCGCAGTGCGAAGGGGAGAACGCACGCGCGATATTTTCAGATGACAGGCCCAGATCCAAGGCCTCTAGATTGGTGATCCGCTATTTGCTCGCAATCAGAAGAACTGGTGCAGCATGCGCAGATCAAGCGTCTTTCAACGATAGCTGGGCTCGGCGTTGTACAGCAGTTGCGTGGTCCACCTACACAAGGTAAACAGCCACCGTTAACATCGAGTACACGGCCGCAAATCCCCAACGTTGACCCCCAATACGTGATTTCACGGCTCAATCACAAACTCCGCCACTCTTTTTTCGAGTTCTGTGTGACGGTCACAACGAGGCCCACGGGAGCCGTTTCCGCCAGGCTAACTCTTGACGAGCACTTAACGCTGGAGCGTCCACCCACGGATAGTAGATTCCGCCACATCTGGCCGTTGAGCCGCGACTGAGTTTCCCATTTCCTCAGCCATCAGTATTGCACTTCTCTTAAAGCGGGCTTCCTGCTGAACTCGTCACGCTGCCATTTGCTCGAGCCGAAGTTGCGGAAGCACAAAGGAAATGAACCGCCCGCAAAACAAGTCGCCATGTGCACGTCGCAACCAATAGGATTGGATTCGATCCGATTCGACTTTGCCAGCGTATACAAGTTGCCAGCACAAGCTTGAAAAATCGCCAGGTTTGTCGTAGCTATTTTAAGGAACCAGTGGGGCGGCACCGCCAAGACACGGTTTGAGGTGCTTCGATTATAACGCGAATCCTCAGATCACTTCAGAGAAACTTAGACAAAAAAAATTCTGCCATATCCACGAAGTGAATGATGATGAGTGGGCGAAGCTCCGGAGGTAAACCTGGTAAACCATGAATCCTCTGTACATTTTGCCCACTCGATTTTATTACATCGCTCCCCCTAGCGTACGTCGCCGCACTAAATCGAACGATTGCCTTCAACCAATGACACGCGCCATATGTGACATTCCTATTTTATAAGATCTTGCGTCTTTCATCAACTACAAGTACCGCTTTCTAGTTTATAACATCTTGCATCTTTTCATCATCAGCTACAAGTACCACCATCTAGTAAACACTACAAGAACTAAACGAGAGGTGGCTACATACAGGAGACGGTACCGCCATCTAGTGAACACTGCAAGAACTAAACTAGAGGTGGCTACATACAGGGGACGGTACCGCCATCTAGTGAACACTGCAAGAACTAAACTAGAGGTGGCTACATACAGGCTACAGGGGACGCACAGCCCACGCCCTAAGGAGCTTCGCCCCTAAAAACTTGCGTTACATAGGAGTGAATGTGCTATATGCTAACATATTGATGCTCTGCTGGAAATACACGGCGGGGTTAAGCGAAAATAAATGGGGGAATAAGGAGCGAGGAAACATGTTGTTAAGGTTTAACGCGTCTTTTTGTTAATGGTCAGCTGTCAAAACCAGTTTCGGTTTGTTCCTCTGTAAAGCCGGGCTGCCCTATGTCCCCACTTCTGTTTGCCCTTACCTCGGTGTGTCGTTAGATGCGTATAAATTCAGTGCAAATTACCTTAAGGTTAATCATATGGTGGTTTTGGGACGGTAAACCCCACATATAAATCAATCAATCAATTACTTAAAGGAGCGCATCCCTAAGCTTGAACGACCAGCTCAGACATTGGTTCCCATTGTCTATTAATATTTAGGAAAGCTGAACCTTGCATGAAATGCTTTTCTAGCAACAAAGCTCGACTACGTATTCCAACCTAATCATTTTTGAAAATTTTATGTAAACGATTTCACTGGGTTCTCGCAACATTTATATAGTGTTCTATTTTTGAGCCCATGCGTCGTGACAACTCTTTTAGGCCAGAGAGTGCTGTTTGGTTAGGATTAAAACATCTATATCTATGGCAAACAGTTTACCGCTTTTTCTTTTTCCGTGACTATTCCGATCCCGTAATTCATTCATTCTTGCAGGTTAAATTTGTGCGTTGCTTCCCTGACCTAGTCATCTCTTCAAACTTTTCCTAACGCCCATATTTGTTGGGATTGATGCAAGAAGTTCATTCTGCAGTAAGGGACCTTAAAGCTCGCTTTTCTATAGAATACTTGTACACAGTGCTTCGCAAAGTATTATACAGATATTTCCTATTTATCTTTTTTTCTCTTCCTTTGTACCGTTCATTGTATTCCGATATGCCAGGTCTTGATGTGTTGAAACGAGTGCGCAAAATGTATGTGAGGTGTCTCACGGAGGCCTCATGGGCGCATGTTGCGTATATCGGAAGTTGCAATTTGCTCGGGCATATTAGCGTAGTAAGTAAAAAGTAGTAAGTCGAGACCACGAGTACCTTGTCGCTGACAGCCCACAGGTGCGAGGACGAGGAGGAGCGGTTCTCAACTGGCATATGAAGGACGTGCTTCAATGTATTACAACAAGCTGACGAGACTGTCAGATGATTTGTTGCGTTCGGCGCTGCAGCGTTCGCCGCAGCCTTTCGGGCACTAATACTCACCCAAGTCCGAACAAGCAGTTTAGTAGAGCACGCTGCTGACTGTTCGAGAGGAGCCCAACATGCCCTCTTGTGCACTCATCACGGCAAGGGAACGTTTTCTTAACCCGTAAGCTTTTGTCAATTGCTAGAAATCTTGCCTGGTGGATTGCGTGAGCTTTTTAAAGTTTGTCGTCTATAGTTGCTTGCGCCTGCATGCACTTCGGTGTAATGTCATAGTGTAAATGGTCAAATGGCAACAAGCGTGTACTGGAGTTACATATGCTGGTGTAGTTGAACAAACGTGGCCTATCTATTTCATTCATTCATTCATTCATTCATTCGTTTGTTCATTCATTCATTCTTACTTCTTTCTTTTTGTTTCTTTTTTTGTCAACTCAGATTGCACATCCTACGTATTAGGGATAATCAGAACTGCCTCCTCTGCAGAAAATGTTTTAATATTGACGCAATTATATACGAGCAGAAGCCCACAAATACCGGGCTGGCCTTCTTGTCAGTTCAGAAAAAAAAAAGAGAGATTATGGCAGCAACTCTGTGGCGCGTCGGTTATTTAATCTTTCTTTAACAACGTTTTTTTTTTCGGAAACTTTCGTTTTTCACATGGAACACTGGCACTTTCCCGGCTTGATTTTGAGAACAATGGACATGAGTTCTTATGATGCACAATCAGATACGCACATTCGGGAAAAACAAAGCGACCACGTCCTATGATACCCGAGTACGACGGGAACAGTGTCCATAATTCATTGTGAAGTTGCTCGATACAGGGTGAATAGAGACATTGGGTGGAGACTCACGAGAATCGCAAAGTAAGTTTATACTGGCAGTAACCCTCGTGAGCATCGATCAGGTATCACCCACTTTTCAACTGGAGCCGTGCGAAATGCGACTCGCGCTGCAGTCCGTCCGGGGGATCGTCCGGGCGTGGAAGCGGGTAAACATTCTCTTTTGCTAGCCTGTAATTCAAGAGGTGTTATGGTTGCTATATTCATTTTTTACTAGAACTATTGCAGATTAAATCACATATGAGCTCAATAATAACACTATCATCAAGAATTTCTTTACGGGGCCTATGCACAAATCGTATCGCGTTCTGATAGGCTGCACAACGTGGCATTCACTATGTGCTATGGGTGCGTTTCAGTACCGTCATACTGCGCTGTAAGCTTCACGTTTCGTATCTTCAACGAATCTCCGAAAATAGAATTCACCAGTGCGTTGTCCTCTCCTGCCATGTCCCGTTTTTTTTTCGGAACAATTCGTGAGCACAGCCGTCCAATTCAATTATGTCGTGAGTGAATTAGCTCTTGATTGGTTTGTATGCGAGGAGTATCTGTCCTGAACAGACTCCTATTCTCCTCTGTCATGCAGTCGCAGTCGCACACCCGTTCGGCCTTGATTGCTTGTTCATCGTGCAATATTAAAAGCAGCTAATATCGCTTCGTTTGGCGCATTAACTAGTTCGAGAGCGTAGCCGAAAATCACAAATTCCGGATAGGCTAAACACTTAGTGCTGACAGTGGCCGGGTGTTTTATGAAGAAATAAGTATGAAGCTGAAGGTAGCACCGATGCGAATGGACAGCAAAAGCGAGAAAGAACCATTCTCGTATTTCTTTTATCGCAATTTTGCTCAGTGGCCCTTTAAAACCGCACGAAAGCTACAGCTGATGCGGCCGACGCATACGTTTCAAAACAACTGAGTTGGTGCATTCGACGTTTCCTACCTAATTGGCTCACGTCGTGCACAAAACAAAAAACATCGGTTGAATAGCCAGAGGTACGGGTGCCCATGTCTTCGTGTAAAATCATCCATATCGCTGCTTGGATGCGGGGTGCACGTGGTCGTGCGTGTTGACCCTAAGCCTTGTATCCATGTCAGTTTTCACTATTTAAGGTTATATAACAGGCTCATGAGATCGATTATCGTGAGCGATAATCAGTTGAGTAATATACGAATAAGCGCCCTTTTTTACTCGTGTCTATCGGAAGCCGTCACCGTGTTCGGTGCGCTTGGTGCCACCCCTAAGGTAGTTAGTTTTCTCGTCGAGGGCTTGCTGAATGAGTGCCATTAATAATAATAATAATAATAATAATAATAATATTAATAATAATAATAATAATAATTGCGCTGACTTACATGCCATAACTGAAATTTGACTAGAAAGCATGTCATGGTATATACAACATTCCTGAAAAGGTTAACCATCGAGGTTTCTTTAGTGTGCCTCAAAATCGAAGTGCATGGGTGTTCTTGCATCTCGCCTTCTCCCCCCCACCCTCTCTCTTCTTTATTATTGTAATAGGGCCACCGTGGACGACAACCCAACGCATGTCCTCGCGACAACTTATACCTGCTAAGCTACCCGGCGGAAAACTGTCAGCTGGCAAAGGGACTGCCATAAATATCGTGAACATGAGCTTAAGGCCCGCTGAACTGCGACCTGAGAAACCCTATAGTTTCTTTCTCCAAACTTTTTCGCCAACGCGTACTACTACCCTATTCTGATTCCTAACATTTTTTGTTTTTCGCACGCTGTCCATCAGTACACAAGAGAAGGTGTGCCTCTGTATAAACTGACGAAACCGGTCAGTTCAAGGATACCTGGCACGAATAAAAACTACATAATAATTATGCTGTATCTTAACATCTAAACTATTAGGATCGGATGTACTCTTTTTCTGCTTGGACAAGCCAATTTCTTCACATGCGTTCAGTGTACGAAAGGTTTGGCGTGATTAAGCTTCTTGTCGCGAAACAGTAGCTAAAAAAAACAAAATTTGCAGAAATGTCTCCTCAATACTTATGAAATAAATGAAAAAAAAGCAAACAAGCCGTCACGACAGGAAGCCTCAATATTTATCGTGCACGAAAATCATCACCAACGAAGCATACGCCGTTGGGTGCCATCCTTAATGCCACGAGAATAATTTACGCCAATAGTACGTTTAAAGCATTGTTTTATAAGTTGGGGAAACTAATAACAGATGTCCATATTTGTGAAAATTGCGTAGCACGAGTAACTGAATCTTAAATACCAAAGGCGTGCATAACTAATGGTACAAAATAAAGCCATTTTCTTTCACGCTCGCTCACGTTATCTAATACTTTGTTTCTTTTTTTTTGATACTGCTACAGGAGATGAAACGAGAGGCTTCGGTGGGGCAATTTATCAGTTTGAATGACGGCTTATTTGACCTGCACAATCCATCATACTAAGGACGGTAGAACGAATAGTCTCTCGATTGCGGTTGGGCTTGAGACAATTATTCACTTTTATCATCGCAGAAAGAATATAATGCTGTTTCTCCTCTATTCTTCTTAGCCCAGAAAAAAAAGAGAGAAAGAAAACGAAAATTGAGCAGCAATCTCACAGTCCCCGCAGCTCTTTCTTCGCTAGGCAGTAATTGAATGCGGCACGAAGCCGAGACAGGGCCCGAGAAAATTGTTTTTGTGGCGCCGACACTGTATGCGAACGATGTAGGCATAACATGGCCTCGTCTTTTGTAGTATCGCATGCATCGCGCGAGAGAACCAGTATGAGAAAGGATGAAGTTCGTGAAAGTTTGCGAGGCGTGCCGGTAATTCCCCTTCTTTAAGAGAAATTTCGGGAGTTTAAAGTGCAGCACGGACCGGGAAAGGAGGCAATGCGTGCTGATGCGCATGTGCTCTTCTTCTTCTAATATTATTCTTATTAATAATATTGTTATTATTATTATTAGTTATAATATTATCATTATTATTAGAGTTGGTATTATATGCAACAAAATGCATATATAACGGAGGATATAGGTTAAAAACATTTACTTAAAAGCTACAACACCTCTCCAAACTATAAGAAAAAGTCACTTTCGCCGCAAAGACGAAACAATGATCGCGATAGCAACAACTTGGATTGTAACGCTGAGAACGGCTAGAAGATCGAAATGGCCAGCGCACTGCTCACGCACAAATGACGCACAAAAACAACAGACACAGGATGTGAGTGAACTAACAACGTTTACAGCTCGACGCCTAATGCGCTGTTTAAATGAAAATGATGCACGAAAGATTATCACAGGTAGGACAGATATGAGTGCGAACTAACGAGTGTTCCAGTCATCGGTTCGCTCTTTGAAAAGCGTGCTCTTTTCACAAACGGGGCCTGCCCAGCGAGCGAAGGGATCTTTGTGCACCCGGCAACTAAACTAAATCTTTCCGGTGAAAGGCTCAGGCGAACAATTCTTTCCACCGAAGGATAAGCGTGCACGCACAAGCACCTACACCCCCCCCCCCCCCATCTGCGGAGCAAGGTACGCGTGGGAGATAAACGCGCGTTGGCGCATCACAACAAGCTGGTGCCGAGCGCGGGCGGCCTTTTTAATGACGATAGTCTTTCTTGGAGACCTTCGACACAAAAATTTTGGTCTGTCTGTATGTCTGTACATTTGTCTCTTTGTCCACTCTTAACGGTACTCTAAACGGTATCAAACGATACGCAAACGGCCGACCCCATCCGCAGCGCCCACCAATATTGCTCAAAATTCAGCGTTCGTACTTCTGCGATTGTCAATTAAAACCAATTATTGCGCATATCTGAGGCACCATAACAATACTTCAATATTCTGTATGTGCGTCTTTTTACTACAAAAGGCATACATAAGTAAGTCTAAGAACCGTAGTCTTTGTCACGCCGCGATGACCAGGCAACGTTTCCACGAAAAAGCATGTGTTTCCAACGCTTTGCTAAGACGACACGGTGGTGGCACCTACCCGTCGCCTTGTGTTCTATACCTTATCACCTCCGAGATGGATATCTGCCTGATAGCGCTCATGTCTCACGTGTGCGTGACTTGATGCGCTCGTTCGCCTCCACAGCACGCTAGGGGCACTCTAATGCAGTGCCTCCAGAATACCATTCACCAATTTTATTCCGCAGAACATCAAATCAACGTTTTGTTACTCTCTCCAGACGCTAGACAATCGTCTTTTGATGAAATTTGCAGTTAGCATGCAGATACGGGGCCAATTTTTCTTTCTTGAGTTTTCATAGATATAGGAATAGACCTACGGTGCATGACGGCAGCGGTGGGCACGGCAAAAACCAGTCGAGACTGCTCGTAAATTTGCTATCGCAGTAAGAAAATATTACGTGTCACTTTTTATAGTGATAGCAATTGTATGGACACTCTCGGATGGATTTCGATGCCGGCGTCGGCGTCGTCGTGAGCATCGCCGTCACTCATCATATATGTATACGTATCTATATATATGAGAACCCAAAAAAGACGAAAATTCACAATAATACTCCAGTGCGCGGAATCGAACGTAGGACCTCTGACTACCACTTACCGCTGTTGACGGGCATCTCGGGAGGGGGCGGGGGACTATCGTTCTTTCAGCATTATCAGCAGGATGATATAATGAGCGCGCGGCGTCTCTCATCTCTCACGCGTACTTTGGGCCGCGGAGAAGAGGGGTGTGGTGTGGACGCTACCTCGCGAATCCTTATCTCCCAGGGGAGTATCACATGTCTTGGCTGGCATTGGGGTTTCACTGGAACAATTCTGTTGTAGTTACTGGGCACACAAAAGTCACTGCAATCGTTGCAGAGTATCCGTTTGCGAAAAGCGTGCGCTTTTCAGACACAGCGAAGTAACAACTGAGACGCTTATTCGCGTGAGTACCTCTGAGTACGTTTCGTGCGTCATTTGTGTGCGAGAAACGCGGGGCACGTTTTGAACTGCTTGACATTCTGCGCGTGACCTTCTAATTGGTTGCGCCCCGCCGCGGTGGTCTAGTGGCTAAGGTACTCGGCTGCTGACCCGCAGGTCGTGGGTTCAAATCCCGGCTGCGGCGGCTGCATTTCCGATGGAGGCGGAAATGTTGTAGGCCTGTGTGCTCAGATTTGGGTGCACGTTAAAGAATCCCAGGTGGTCGAAATTTCCGGAGCCCTCCACTACGGCGTCTCTCATAATCATATGGTGGTTTTGGGACGTTAAACCACACATATCATCATCATTCTAATTGGTTGCTATCGCGTTAATAGTTTCGCCTTTGTGGCAAAGCTGCGACTTCTTTTTTATTGGTTCTGTCTCGCCGCAGATATCACTCTCTTTATAGGCAGACATTCAATCTCGTTTGAAGATCATCACACTCTCTCCGAAGGGTCATGGGAGGTGTGCCACTACAGACGAGAATTCAAGGATATGCTTAAAGATGGTTGTCCACGCAGCAAACGTGGGCTCGCCAAGTAGGGTAAAATATATTCCCTAATTTTCTACCCCTTAGAGTTTGCTAATATAGAAATACATGGTGAAGAACGAAAGAAGAAAAGAAAAAGAAGCAACAAAATCACGTCATACACAAAGAAAGTGCGGCGAAGCAGGTGACCTAATTGAGCCTATGTAACGCAGAATCCGACGGTCTGTGAGTCTTTTCGGCAACTGTGAGGTATTGGGCCACACATCAAATAACAATATGGCTTGAAAGGAGCATGAAATGGCAGTGGATAACACTCTCAATCTACCCCGCCATAATTTTATTTATTCAATACTGCAGGCTCGAGGTCCAAGCAGGGTGGTAACAAACATACAAAAATAATTGCGAAACAGAACAATAAAGGGCGAAGAAGGTTGTTTGGTAGGTTAGTTCATTCATCACATGTATTAGTAAGACAGTTCCATTCACATATGGTTCTTGGAAAGTACGAATACTTCAGTAGGTCTGTGCGAGCAAAATATGGGATCAAGGCCTTTGGGTGGTGGTGTCGGGTGGGCCGGCTACTAAGGGGTGTCAAATATGGGGATGGGTCTAGAGCTATTTTTTCGTTCAAAAGTTGATCAAAAAATTCTAATCTAGCTCTTTGTCTTCGCGTCTGCAGTAAGGGAATGTTGTTGGCTAGCATTAAATCTGAGGGTGAGTCTAACTTGGAGTACTTGTTGAATATAAATCTAACAGCTTTTCTTTGAATACGCTCAAGAGTGTACATATTACGTTTTGTATAAGGATCCCATACTATGCTCGCGTACTCTAGTTTTGGCCGCACAAGGGCTGTGTAACAAAGTAGTTTAACATTCGTGGGAGCACTTTGAAGTTTATGTTTAAGAAGACATAGTTTACGAAAAGCAGATGAACAAACAATATCAATATGGAGATTCCAAGATAAGTTGGAAGTGAGTGTCACACCAAGGTATTTGTAGGAGTTTACTTGTTGCAGTGGTGAAGACCCTAATATGTATGTATACGATTGTGGATTCTTTTGGCGAGTCACTGGAAGGCACATACATTTGTTCGCGTTGAGACACATTCCCCATTTGTTGCACCATTCCTATATATTGCAAAGACTAGTGCTCATATTGTTGAAATCGTTAGTGGAACGTATTTCTTTGAACAAAACACAATCATCTGCAAACAATCTTATTTCCACACTAGGGTGAATAACACCAACAATATCATTGATATACAATAGAAAAAGCAAAGGGCCTAACACACTGCCCTGTGGTACGCCCGATGTGACCGGAAGACAGTCCGAATATTGGCCCCTTACATCAACGTACTCTTCGTGATTATTTAAATACGCAGAGATACAACAAACGAATATCTAGAGTATACTATTGTTCTAAGTTTGGAAATGAGTTTACTATGGGGAACTTTATCGAAGGCTTCGCAGAAATCTAAGAAGAGCCTATCTGTCCTACCGTGTCTATCGATGATTAATGCAAGAGAGTGAAACAGTGTGACGAGTTGAGTTACGGTGGATAATCCTTTCCGAAAACCATGTTGATACATGGTTAATATAGAGCGTTCTTCAATATACTTGTTTATACTAGTAGCTATGATGTCTTCAATAATTTTACAACATTGTGAAGTTAGTGAGATTGGACGGTAATTTCCTAGCGCTAAGCGGTCCCCCTTTTTAAAGATGGGTACAACTTGGCCTGTCCTCCAGTCACTGGGCAGCTGGGAAGACAACAAAGAACTGCGAAAAATATTAACCAAAAACTTTGCTAGAAATAAAGCATATCGTCATAAAAATACGTTTGGTATGTTATCAGGACCACAGGGTGCCTTAGTTTTTAAATTTAGCAACATAGACACCACGCCTCGATAAGAAATAAACAGTGCTTCAGCATAAGGAAACGCTGTAGCATTAGATATACAGTTGAAATCAGAAGTGTTGAACACACTCTGGAAGTATTGATTAAAATGCCGGGCAATGTCTCTCTGATCGGTGACGTTGGTTCCAGCAATTGATATTTGGGATAATGATTTAGTCGCTAAGCACTCGGATGCTTATACGCAAGTCGTGAGGTCACATCTCGACTGCGGCGGCCGCCTTTTTATTGGAGGCGAAAATGCTATAGGACCCGTGTGCTCAGATTTGGGTCCACCTGAAAGAGCCCCAGGTGGTATAAATTTCCGGAGCCCTACCATGCAGCCCCACTCATAATCGTATGGCAATTTCGGGACGTTAACCCCCAAGAATCACAACTAAACCATTCTGATCCGATTTCAGATTGCCTAAAGACGTTTGAAACAATAGGGGTACCACCTTTTTGAATGTACAGTGCTGATCAAAATTATAGAGACCACGGGAGCGCGTGGTGAACACCACCGCGGCGCCTTCTCACGGCTGCGAGAGAAGCTCGAGATTGCGCACTGCACAAGCGCATTCTTTTCTACTTGGCAGCCTGCACTTTCGCTCCCATGAACTGCGCGCATACCGGAACGCCAGAAAAATTAGAAGGTGTCACTTTTGCAGTCGCTGCAGAAGCACCGAGTGACATATCGTGACAAAAATATATAACTTCTAGGGGCAGTGCTGCCTGCGCGCCGCTTCGACGCCTTCGGTCCTAACATTTCCCGGCGGCGGAAACACGCTTGCTTTGCCAAGAGACAGCACTGCTCGGTAATCTTATCACGTGTGTCGATTAAACAAAAACTGACGCATTATGCGTGTTTTAGCCGCCGTAGAGCGTCTGCAACCAAGGAGCAAAAGCGGTCCACGCAGGGCACTGCCATTACAAATGAGATATCTTTGTCGCGATGTCATAGCTCGGTGCTTCCGCGGTGCCTGCAAAAGGATCCCCTTGCAATTTTTCTGGCGTTCCGGTGTGCGCACGGTTCAAGGGAGCGAAAATGCAGGCTGGCACGTAGAAAAAGACGCGCTTGTGCAGTGTGCGCTCTCGACCTTCTCTCGGAGCCGTGAGAAGGCGCTGTGGTGCTGTTCGCCACGCGCTCCCGTGGTCTCAAAACTTTTGATCGCCACTGTACGGGTCAGTCCATTGTTAGAGGAAACACGCGAGCGCGTGGCCTGCACATTGCAGCGGCTACCCCCAGCACCAACCACCAACAGCTAAGGAAAACACGTTCGCTTTCGGCGTCAGCTGTTGCCAGCCAAGATATCGATACATGGCTGTTTGACAAACGCTGCTAGATTACACTCCCTCAGTGCTCTCGCAACTAGCAATGTTCGGCAACGTCTGCAGCTTGCCCCGTGCTCACGCAACATGTCCGATATGTTGGCAGGAGAGGACGCACTGCAGCCATCACCCTTTGCGCGAGCGGAGAGGGAGCGTAATCTAGCAGCGCTTGCCCACCGGCCGTGACTCGTTCTCTTATTTGGGAATAGATGACGCCGAGAGCGAACGTGCTTTCTTCAACTGTCGGTTGATGGAGCTGTAGGTAGCTACCGTCGACCGCTGGCCAAGTGCTCGCGTGTTCCCTCTAACATTGTACTAACCTGTACAGTATGAGCGCGCAAAGGCCATCTCGTTCATTCCAACGAGGGGAGAACATGGGCGTTGAATTTTTAAGGTCATCGCTTTTGGCACTGCGCCAGTACGCTTCAAGTGAGCTGTGTGGCTTACTTTGCCGGATAAGACCGCACCTTGAGGCCGCACCACAGAGTTATGTGCCAGATGTGTTTTTTTTTTTTTCTGAGGGCTGCTCTAACGGCCTCTCTAGACCTTGTTGCATTTGCGAAGCTTCGTTTCACATGCACCGCTTTCGAGCCCAGCCCGTGGCGGTGATGCGCAGTGTTGCACGCAGAAAGAACCCGCCACGCACTCCAGCGCGCCGCGATACCACTTCTGTCACCTGCTCTCTGCGTCACAGTTTATTTTTCAGGCACGCCACCTCGAACACGTTCAGTAGAGCACAAAAAATTATGAGATACTGGAAACAAGTAGGCAGGATGGGCGTTCACTACCAACTCTTTTTCTTATTTCGAGAGTTGGTAGTGAGTGAGAACTATCAAGGGAACTATTTAGGAGCGGAGCTACTTAGGTCCGCTTTCCGCCATCACTGTCAAAGCTCCTTGAGCCGGGCAAACACGCCAAGCAAAACAACAAGTACGGCGGCTGATGGCTCACGTTGCGCCACGCGCGCAGCACACTCACTCGCAGTGGATCGACGCTCTCCCCCCAATTACCGCCTTCGTGAAAGCCAGCAGGGCTAGGTAGGTAAAAACTTTTTTTTTCCTTTGTAAAGGAAAGGGGCAAAGGGACAGAGATAAGAAAAGGTTGCTACGCTCGGTAGTTTTCCGCAACCTTCTCTGCCCAACCCAGGATGGTCTCCTGGACGTCAGGTTTCAAGATGCGAAAGGCAGCTTCCTACAGCTCCTCATTACTAACTACTTTTTGAAGGAACGGTGGAAGGGGGGGTGCTTAGGGCACCCCCACATGATAAAATTAAGATTTGCTTTCCGTGAGGAGCAATATTTACAAGAGGGGGACGAGTAAAGAGAAGGGCACATGAGGTGAAGGATGTAGGGAGATTTGATTTGATGATTGATATGAGGGATTTAACGTCCCAAAACCACCATATGATTATGAGAAATGCCGTAGTGGAGGGCTCCGGAAATGTCGACCACCTGGGGTTCCTTAACGTGCACCCAAATCTGAGCACACGGGCCTACAACACTTCCGCCTCCATCGAAAATGCAGCCGCTGCAGCCGGGATTCGTTCCCGCGACCTGCGGGTCAGCATCCGAGTACCTTCGCCACTAGACCACCGCGGCGGGGCGAGAATGTGGGAGGAGGGAAAGGTGCGAGTCTGCAGCTGTCGCCACAGTATTTTGCGCCTTCGCGGGGATTTCGACATTAGCGGCGGTAAGGTTAAATGGCCGAGGCGGTAGTGATTAGACATGTCGTGAAATGTTAGAAGGTGATCCCGCGCAGCAAACGTTGCCGTTGTCGAAACGTAGCTTGGGTCTTGCAGCGCCTGTGCCCGGAACGTAAATCCTCGGCCGCTAGCGTGAGCCGCCTCGTTACCGGCAAGGCCCGCGTGCGCGTGAGTTCACATTAAAGCAGTGGCTTATTTGTTTGTTTATTTTATTTCATTATTTATTTATTAAACAATACTGTAGGCCTTTGTACAGGCCCATCGAGGAAGTGGTTAGAACAAGTGTACGTGAGCATGGACATATTAAAATCAAAAACGAAAGCAGAACATAGATGCCTCAGTAGATAATGCTTCAGAAATAGATCAAGAACAACGCAAAATAATGCAGAAATGGGATCACCCATGGCCAGGGGGAGAGAGAGGGGTGTTTTGGACACCCTACCCGCTCTAAAATTGTAGATGGCAGTTTTTGAATCGCTAATAACAAGTGAATAATTTGGAACTGCAAGCAATGACTGCATCCCCCGCCTCTTTAGAACAGGAAACAGAAATAAAAGCTGCTGTAGTGATTGACGTTGTGAATACACAACTGAGAAGGCGAAAAAAGTACGGGTACTGTATTTGGCAGCATCCACGTAGAGCCCTTTTTTAGAAGTAGAAAATTGTTTTTGAAGAGTTTTAGCACGCTGTCGTCGACGTGGCTCATGGTGCACAGGGTGCACGTTTTTTGGGAGCGGCGGATTGTGTAGATTCATGTTTATATCACGTGGAACAGTGTGTTTGGTGTTAGTGCTTGGAATTAGCCTGATACCAAGGGTATCGAGTATGCATCTTGCGGTCTCTGTGTTGGAAAGACGGGCATATTGTGAAGTTAAGTGTGCTTCAATGAGTTCAGTTAAGATGTTTAATGTGCCTGTCACCAGGAGCCGTGTGGCGGAACTTCGAATGAGGACCCCCCGAGCAAAATTGTAGATTTTACATAACAAGGTTTCTACGTCACTTTCTTCCCTTCTCAGAAGGGAGAGATAAGGGAAGGTAGGTAGGTAATAAACGTTATTAGGATCCAACGAGAAATTACTGGCCAGGGCTAGGCCTCCAGGAGGGAGAAAATAAGTCACTTTATTGAGGGTGAAGGCTTAGATAAAGTGGAGGAGCCTCTCGTAGCTCGCCGTGCTTATTAGATATCCTGCCTATAACGCGTAGAGTGTGATCCCCAGTTGTCTGAAGTGATTCAATGGTGTGTGTGTTTAATCGATTTGATTGTATGTGTAGTGCAAGCACCCTGAGTCTGTGAACTCTAGGTACGGGTTTGTTGTTTAGAGTTATTTATATATCAGAGATGTGCTTTTCAGAGCCCCGATGGGCAGGGAGGAAGAGCAGTTCGGAATTAGTGGGGTACAGCTCAGATTCATGTTATCGGCACAAACCACCTCCTTGTCAGCAGCAGTCCCGCAGTCTCCTGAATGTGACCGTCAGAGCTGCCTGTCATTCAGAGGGTACCCCGCACCTCCACCACAAAGATGTGACGTAAAAATGACGCGAGGCGTGTCTATTTAAAATCTATATTCAAAATGATGCTTATGGCGTCGACTAAGATGGAAGCAGCACGCACAACCGACAAACCACTTCCTCGTTGTCGTCTTCTGACCGCTTATACGTCAGCTACGAAGCAATATCATCTGAATAAAGTGAAAATTTCAGATTTGATATGGATCTCAGCGTTCTAGGCAGCGGTATCATGGCGATATCAGAAAAAAAAAGGGATAACACTGATCCTTGAGGTGTGCGAAAACTCCGCAAGGAGCAAGAGCAAGAGTGTTCAGACCCAACGTGAATAGTGGCCCTACGGTGCGAAAGGAACGTAGATATGTAATTATGTATTTTTACCCATTCCTACAGCGCTCAATTCACTGCAGTATCGCGGTGTGGCTGACGTTGTTGAGAGCCCCAGGGAGATCGAGACTGAAAATTGCTTGAGCATCGAGGCTCGAGTTAGGAATAACTATGTGATGCTTCAGTGGAAGCATGACATTTTGGCTGCAGAGGGATTTACGGAAGCCTATCATTTCGCGAGGGTGTAAGTTGTGTTCTTCTATGAATCTGTTAAGGCGGTCGAGGATGACGTGTTCAAGTGCCTTTCTGATACAAGAAGTGAAGGAAATCAGGCGTAGGTTGACTGTGTTTATGGGCTTACTAGGTTCTGGTATAAAAATAACTCTGGCGTTTTTCCACGCAGCCGGCAAGGTAGAAGTGTCGAGACAGCGGTTCAAAAATCTAGTGAGGGCTATAATTAAGTTTTCATCTAAGTTGCGGAAAAGTTTATTATGGACGAGGTCAGGGCCTGGTGCGGATCAGGTGTGAAGGTTCACAAGGCCATGTCCAACCTCAGCTTCCCTTATGGAACTACTGAGATCATCATTTGGTTGTCCCCTATATTCAGGTGCATCGTATCGATACGCGCTGGGTAGGTGTTTGTCGAGGAGATCATTATAAAGAGTGTTTAGGTTGCCTTTGTGCGAGTGAAGTCGTTTGTTAGTGTGATGATTATTTGTGGTACGAGATATGTCAGGGTCTAATAAATGCCGCAGGAGCTGCCATATTCTCTTGCTGTTTAGGTGGTCATGCAACCTTTCGCAATTCTCGGTCTATTTTTGGCAAGGAAGATTTGTAGCATAACCCTGAATTTTCAAATCAAGTTTCGCAATTCTCAGTCTCAGTGGGCGATTATGTCGCCTCTTTTTTCATTGTTTGAGGAGAGATTGCTTAGCTGCCCACATGTGAAGAAGTCGGGTGTCAACTGTTGTGAAAGTCGTATCAGATGGTAACATGGTGGTATGCGTTTGAAGAATTACAGGCCGATCAGCTTGCTCTCCATAGTATACAAGCTATTTACAAAGGTAATTGCTAACAGAGTTAAGAAAACATTAGAATTCAATCAACCAAAGGAACAAGCAGGATTTTGACCAGGCTACTCAACTATCGACCACATTCATATTATCAATCAGGTAATAGAGAAATGCTCAGAATATAGCCAACCACTATACATAGCCTTCATAGATTACGAGAAGGCGTTTGATTCACTAGAAATATCAGCAGTCATGTAGGCACTGCAGAATCAGGGCGTTGATAAAGTATATATAAACATCCTGGAAGAAATATGCAAGGGATCAAGTGCTACCTTATTGCTTCATAAAGAATGCAACAGAATACCAATCAAGAAGGGTGTAAGGCAAAGGGATACACTTTCCCCAATGCTATTTACCGCTTGCTCACAGGAGGTTTTCAAAGGACTAGAATGGAAACAGTTAGGCATAGAGTTAATGGAGAGTACCTTAGTAACCTGCGCTTCGCCGATGACAGTGCATTGCTGAGTAACTCAGGGGATGAATTGGAACTCATGATTACAGAGTTAGACAAGGAGAGCAGAAAGGTGTGTCTTGAAATAATCTGCAGAAAACAAAAGTAATGTACAACAAACTCGGAAGAGAGCAGCGCTTCAAGATAGGTAATAGGGCACTTCAAGTTGTAAAAGATTACGTCGACTTAGGGCAGGTAATAACCATGGAGCCTAACCACGAGATTGAAGCAACTAGAAGAATAAGAATGGGGTGGAGCACTTTTGGCAAGCACTCTCAAATTATGACAGGTAGATTGCCACTATCCTTCAAGAGGAAGGTATATAACAGCCGTATCTTGCTAGTACTTAGCTACGGAGCAGAAACCTGGAGACTTACAAAGAGGGTTCAGCTTAAATTGAGGACGACGCAGCGAGCAACGGAAAAAAAATGGTAGGTGTAACCTTAAAAGACAAGAAGAGAGCAGAGTGGATTAGAGAACAAACGGGGGTTAAGGATATGATAGTTTAAATCAAGAAGAAGAAATGGACATGGGCCAGGCAGTTAGCGCGTAGACAGGATAACTGCTGGTCATTAAGGGTAACTAACTGGATTCCAAGAGAAGGCAAGCGGGTTATAGGGAGACACAAGGTTAGGTGGGCAGATGAGATTAAGAAGTTTGCGGGTATAAATTGGCAGCAGCAAGCACAGGACCGAGTTGACTGGCGGAACATGGAAGAGGCCTTTCTCCTGCAGTGAACGTAGTCAGGATGATGACAATGATGCGTTTTTGTGTCAGTGTGCAGCTGTTGTACCCATTCCGATATATCGTCTATTTCAGTAGGCGCCGAGCAGTTACGGGCCTCGTGAAACATGTTACAGTTAATAATTCACAGGGGCTTTAGAGCTAAGGGTTTGTGTAGAAAGTGTATGGTAGTTTGAATACTGAAGTGGTCACTACGGAAGGTAATGCTCAGGTTGGTCCATGTGACCCACTGAACGCGATGGCTTAGTGTCAGATCGGGAGATGTATCATTAGCTACAATTACCTAACCTTGTGCGCATGTCCATATTGGGGTGGAGGGTGAGGCGGTGGTCCTGTATGTGAACCCATAAATCCCTACCCTTCGGTGTAGAAACAGAGTGGCCCCATACTTGATTTGGTGCAATAAAATCAGTAAGTATTAGGAGAGGGTGATGTTTGGGCAAAGAGAGTATTGAAGCGATGTTGTTTTGCCTGTGGCCGACTATAAACGTTTAATACATATAAAGGCGACTCCTGAGTTTTAAAAGGAAGAACTTCCAAAAAGTTGTGCTCCGCGTCGATGCCGTCGAAATTAGAGGGAGTTACCGTCAAGTGATGTTGCGTTAATATTGCAGTATCAGGAGAATTTAGAGATTTAGTTTCGTATACCCTGTAACCCGGAAAAGTTATGTTTCCGTGGGTCTCTTGAAGGGCAATCACTGCAGGGGGATCGGGGCAGGAGGCCAAATATACATGGAGTCGCTTTGTTTTTGCGGAACCCCCTGCCGTCCCATTGCCATATCACAAAGTTCGAGCGATTAGGGTTTGCAGCCATTGTCGAGAGGGGGTGAAGGGGAGGGGGTGGGTACGGCTATTTTTGGATTGTTGGTCGTGATGGCCGCAATCCTTGCAAAGGTCTGCTGCATGTGCGTTTACAAAATCTATAAAGTTGTCAAGTTTGTTGTTTATGGCAGATTTGCCGTTTTCGAAAACCGTGAATCGACTCTCTATGTGAGAAATCTTGCTTTCAATGATGGCGAACTTCTTCTGTGATTTATTTTGAAGGGCTTTTATCCTATCATTAAGAGTTAAAACTGAGTCGCTGATAGATTCTTACTGGCGTGGTGTGGCAGGGGTTTGGCGCTTATTTTAGGGTGGCATGGAGGTGTCTCGAAACATTGGGGGTGTAGTGTCCATATGAGTAGGAGGAAGAGGCATCGTGGGTTCAATAGTAGGGGGCGAGTCAGCAGGAATAGAAGACCGTGGCTCGGAGTTCTGCGAAGGATTTCAAAAGGACATTCGGAATTGTAGCTCGAGCTTTAACTTTTGGATTTCTGCCTTGATACTGGCGGTTTCAGCTAGAACTTTTTGTAAGTTAATGGTTTGAGGTGAGGAGCAGTTAGAGGAAGGTGCCTGCGCCCAGCTAACCTTTAATGGGTTTGACCGATGGCTGCTGGGATGGGGGTCCGTTGACAGAGTTGGGAAGTCAAGTTCTTCGGGAGTCGAGTTTAGGCCCAGTCTCTTGTTCTTACTGCGACCCCGCTGTGGGCCACGCTCTTGCGATTGATTAAGGCTGGGTGTCCTGGATGATGGAACTTCCGAGGGCTTAGGAGGTGTCTGGTATTTAGGTGTCTTGGTCTTGTAACGCTGTTTGCACAGTGGTGAAGCAGTGAGGTGAGCTCCACAACACACGACACAGTCGGGTTCATATTCATGGCCCATTGAAGAACCCTTAAGTCCACATTTGTGACAGATTGGATCAGGAGTAGAAGGGCAGAGACCATGTCGGTGTCGAATTTTTCGGCAACGGGTGCAGGCTTCCACCTTCAGTCGGAATAGTAGACAGCGAAGCGTGCAACCTTCGTACTTGATGTAAAAGCAGACACGTGTGCCCCGGAATACGACCAAGATGTTTTCTGTGGTGCCCAGACAGCACGTGGCCACAGTGGTTATGACTGGATTGCATATTTGGAGGGTTGGAAGGATTTCCTCTGCAGAGTAATACAGAGGGTGATAAAACCTTCCACGACTAAAATCTACAGGGTCGGCAACATGAGTGACGACTTCGTAGATAACGCCGTTGAACTTTAAGGTCCGGATTTTGTGGTATAAATCTGCTCGGTCCATGCTTCACATACTCACGAGAACTGTGTGACTGGTAGGATTGACCCTGATTTAATCAGGTCTGCTGAAGGGCAGTCTGACTGCTTTGAAAACTAGTTCTCGTTGACGCAGGGGTGCAACTTGGTACTGTCGAGACCCCCACGTATCCGTAGAATCACCTTGTAGTCCACATCAGGCAGTGTTGTGGGTTTAGGCTCCCATGTGGATGGTTTCTTCAGGTCTGCTTTGCAGGTGTCAGCCGATGAAATTTGGCCAGTTAGACGAAAGTCAGCATGCGCAGCACGCCATGAACGAGTGGCGCCATCTCCAGCAGCGACGCCCGCTGCAACGCTGGCCGCGTCTCGCTTGGCGCCTCCGCTCATGCTAGGCCGGTGGTTAGGCCTAGCGCGGAATCGGTCAAGCTGAACAATAAACAGTCAGAAGTGTTCTCAGGGAGAACTATCCCATCTCAACAAGGTGTAGGATAGGTTTCAGGTCCACTCACAGTTGGTGTGATGGGAAATCCAGTGTTCAAGGACCTGAAGAGGTGGTCATAACATGAAAAGTACGCGGAGCCAAAGCTACACACGTCAGTGCTCGATCGGGATCAAGACGCATCTCCAAGCCAGCAGCAAAGTAATGAATGGTCGTTTGCATCCTATATTTAAGGGAACTTTACTCATCGTTTGTATTCCTACACGGAACAACTGGAAGTTTTTCAGATGTGGTCTTGATAGCCCAGGCACGCGCGGCCCACTAAAAGAGACGATTGCCATGCTGCTTTTAGATCAAAACTGCTGTCACGCGGAAGAGGCGTTCGTATTATTACAGTGAGAAAATCAACGACAGTTGTGCTGTATGTATTTTTTAATTTTTTTTCGGATATCTCATTATCACCGAATCTTAGGCAGAGAACAGAGAGAAGCATCGAAAAACGGTGAAGAACTAATCAGTCATGGCATAAAAACTCTTTTAAACGAGGCATATGCCGCTAACTCGCAAAAATGGGAAGGTTATTAAAAAGCGATTACATGTGATTCTTCTTTGTGGAGTGTTAGTTTTTTTTTTTTTTTAACAGCCCAAGATTCGAAGTGAGATGGCGCGGTATGTCATTAAAGTGGAGTGGGTTTGGTATAAACCAATCTAGACGCATTTCTGTTGCCATTGTTGCATTATTATTTTGTGTGTGCTTAATTAATTATCCTCACCGCTTAAGCCTACAAAGTAAGAAAAAAGACGTTTGCAATGAATACATTCTCTGAATGGAGAACGCCATGCTTGATATGTTCGCATTGGCTAGTCTTTTACCGCAACTGGTTCTCAGGCCCTAAAGCACCGCGTGCACGATGATAGTTATGTGGCTGCAAAAGTGTCGTGTGGAGTAATAAGTGGATATTCTATTAGGCGAACGTTATAGCCCAGCTAAAGAAGAAACAGCCGCAACGCAACTATACAGCGGCGAGTACAGTTGTAGGTCGTCGATAATCTGACCGTCGGGGGAAATGTTTTAGTTATTACACACGGTGCAGTGCTCTCGGATTGATGTGTGATATCATTATTTTCAGGCGAAGCGTGTTACGAGTTATATTTCGGGCGCGGCATTGTTACACGAGAAAAAACCGGTGCAGAATGCGACTCTCAAAGCTGCGCCTAACATGCGTATTTGTATACGCCGTTTTGCAATAATTCATGTTATCTATCGAGATTGTAAATTTTTATAGGTAATCAGCTGTTTCCAATAAGGCAATGTGAAATATTATCGAGGTCGTTCATCATTTCAAATTGCCACGTTGCCCTGTTGCTTGGAAAGAACGCATGACGTCAAGTCATTACGCACGATGGCAACAACGTAGGCACGCCCTCACACCCCGCCCACAACCAGTTAGAGTCGTCTCGCTTTCATCCGAAAAAAAAAAAGGCTCAAAAGCGTGTCTTGTGTGCTGCACGAACTTCGTATCCGTTGAGAAATGAAGAAATAGAAGTAGTAGACTACGTCTATTCACTTCTTCCTTTTTTTGTTTCTTTCTTTTCTGTGTGCGTGTCTTATCGCGCACACTCGAAGCTTCGCTTCCATCTTCCCAATAGGGCGAAACCACCTGAATTGTTTTTTTTTAGAGCAAAGATTGTCATTAGCAAATGCTCGTGATCACCGCCTCATGTCGCTGCAAAGCTGGCCTCTGAAAAAAATGTTGGCTCTGATGTAAATGTTAGAGTCGAAATTACACTGCGTATATAACACTAATTTTAGACACTCGAAGCGAAAGTGTAAGCATTACTTAGTCGTGAATTTCTGCATTTCAATCCGTGAGTGTTATATATTCTGGCGTTCATGCTGGCGCTATGATTGTGGAATTAGCTACAACACAGGCTTGGTGTGTGAAATCTTATCTCTAAATTCATACGCGCCTTAAAACTTTATGCTCTAACAGATTTCACATTATTTAAAACTTACGTGCCAATAGGTATAATGCGTGTCGGGCTTTATACAGCTAGTAGTGTTCACAGTAAAAAAAACAGAAAAAAGCAGGATCAATTGTCAGTGTCTGTGTTTTACGACATATCCTACTGGCAGCGTATCAAAAGTTTCTGGCTTCTTATACGAATGTATTGTTACACGAACAATTTTCTATAAGATGGAATTCATACATATATAAGTGAGCTCGAACATCATTCCCTAAGTGCCCAACGGCTTCAATTTACTGGCCAGTAAACACACGGCGTTCTTATTTGCATGCTACGACCATATAAAACTTAAAGAAACAAGTGACATGTGCACAAGTACGTTTACACTTTAGTGAAACCTATATGCGACGTTCTGGCGGGCTCTATACAATATCTACAGCTCTTTCAATTGTCAATGCTGATGACTAAAAAACGGTAAGGTAAATGGAAAAATGTAAGCTGTGGTTTCGGTCGACTTATGTGACTCTAACAGAGGGACTTCCAATCTGAGTCTAGCCCATGTCTAATTCAACAAGCGTTCAAGGTGGCTTCGACTGCGTGCTTAACTTGGCGGACAAGCCTTTGCTTAGAGTCGGCCGTGGAGCTCGGTATAGTTCTTGCGATGGACTAAACTCGGCGCGTCATCCTGACCGCTGTAGCGTGAACAGTTCACAGTGTGCGCGGGGCAAGCGGACTTTGTTTGCGACGGTGACATCTTCGTCGATTGCGCTGGACAATGGGCCCCGCTTAGATATCGACATTACTTCTCTGCTTTTTCCTCTGGGAAGAACACTCGTTAGAATCTGTTTGCTCCCAAGGGGCGTTTTAGATGTCGCTATCGATGTTTTCTTTTCATTTCGCCTTCCCAATAAATAAACAAAAATATGAATTAATAATAAATAAGCGGGAAGTCCAGTTTTATTTTCTTGCCAATTTATTTCGCTCTTACTATATGAAATGCTAGTTTCCCGGCGCAGTTCTTTTATTCTTTCTTGAAGATTTCATTTATCGCAGTTTTGTTTTAATCAGTGCACCCACGGGAAAGCAAAGTCGACTTGCCGATTACACACTCTGCAGTGCAGCTTTTCATCTACTTTGACTACATCATAAGTCGAATGATATAAACCCTGTTGTACGAAGTTTATTCGTGAGAATGTGGGGCTAGTCTCATAATTTCTCAGTACTCAGCAAAGGGCACTTGTCTAGTACCTCGAATACCTCGATTGCAACACATGACTCAAGGTCACAAGAAAACTAATTAACGAATCTCTTAAGACCGCTGCGATCTTTTACTTTAGCCACCTGGATGTTGCAACGTCTTGCGCGAGTAAGCTCCCCCGCTTCCAGTAATACTAGCGTACTTGGCCCACTTTCTAAGTTTAATGCATGAGATTAAAAAAAACATGACCTAACCAAATTAGAACACCTGGTAAAGTGCCACTGAAAAGTGTGAAACAACGCTGAGTAATATAAACGAACGGCAGAATAAGGATGAAGAGTGAGAAAAGACCGAGAAAGAGAAACGAAAAGGAACGTTTCGCGAAGGTTAATGGTGCATTTCGGTAATTTCGTATGCGACCTAGAAAGGAGGGCAGCCCGGACGCACTCTAAAGGTTCAATGCAACCGCCCTTGTCGCCTTCACCAGCGGAAGCTATTGGGAGTGCGAGCCAGTTTAGAAAGATTTGCTGCCGTAATTATGACATTTTGTTTCGCCGCGCAGCTGTTCTATCTTTTTTTTTCTATGATGTCGACGGCGACAACGCTAGAAGGAAGAAATTTTTTTACGTACATCATTCCACACCATGCATTATTCGCGAATGATAAATGACGGCTTGCATCAACCCTCGCCCTTTCCCCCGCGCCTTCCTATCCCTAAAGTACGGACCGGAGGTGTAAAAAGTGGCGCGCGAGGTCTCGCATTAATGTTTTCTCTGCCCTTGACATCCGCTGATGTTCTTGATATCTTGCAATGGCCTACGGAGAAAATTCGTTTGTTCCACTAACGTTGCTCACTCGTACTTAATTTATTTTTTTGCTAATTTATTTCTTCTTAGTGGCATGTTAGGGTTAAAACAGCGAGGACGAAAGGGAGGGTGGAGGGGTTGCAGCAGTCTCTATAGCGGGTAAGGGAAAAGCTCGTGGAGGCTGTAGTGATAATGGCGACGGCGACCCCGCGAAAAATGCGAAACGGAAAGGATCGCCAAGACAAAAACACACACAAAACAAGCGGATGGGATAGTCTAGAAAACCAAGAAGAAGTCAAGTTGAAAAAATAAATGAAACTAGCCAACGCCGCTACACAGGAGACCTCAATATCTCCTCGTGCACAGACGAGTTTCGCACTCGCGAGGCAGCAGAGAGGGAGAGAAGGAGGTGAAAGAAAGGAAAGTCGGGAAATTAGAAAGGTCTGGGGCGCAGGCTGGAGGGTGGCCCAATACAGGAAAGAGATTGTGGCCTGGCGTAATGCAATTTACTGTCTTGTTCATTCCAGCGGCGAAGGCGAAGGGCATCGCACCGCGCAGGCCAGAACAAGAAACTATGGTCAAGTGGAAGAGAGAGGTAGCGCGCTTTAAGCAGGCTTTCCCGCTCACCTACCTCGCTGTAAGAGAAACGTGCGAAAGATTTCATTTTAAGGACGCTCAGTTCGCGCCGCTAACTCCCGGCCCGCATAAATTTTAAAGTGCAATAAGGCGCCGCCACAGCGCGCGGGCGCGTGGCGTGCGGCGCAAAACAAAAGCGCGCTCGGGTGTGGAGAATGGCGGCGCGGGGCGCAAATAATCCTGGCGAAGATGAATGTGACCTGTAGGGAACGACGACGCTCGTAATGGTGAGCGACGAGGAAAAATAGGAAGAAAGGCGAGAAGGGAGCAGCCTCATGCGGCGTAAGACGGCGTAGAGTTAAGAAGAAGAGCCCGCGGAACGCCCCGAGAAGTAAAAGAATTCCTCGCAGGGACAATGGATGTATGGCCGCTGCTCGACAAGGGCCTATCTAAATGACGCGCGACCAACGTCAACGGGTACACACATAGGACCAATGGTGCGGCGTGGTCCAGAAAGAGAACGGCTAAGAAGCTCGAGATGAAGACACCACGGTGCAGAGTATGGCCATCATTACGTTGGTACGTGCGTATAAATAACGGTCATTTAATCATGAAGAAGAAGGTACTCTTCGTTACGCTCCTTACTCGTTACTACCGAGAAATGTGATGTGTAACCACTCTGGCTGTATTTCAGTTATGAAGTACGCATGCTAAAGTGCAGGTCTTGATGTCCGAGATAAGCCACAATTCTAGGGCTTGATCTAACTAGAAACAGTACAACACAGTGTAATAGCTTGCGTTTAAACTTGTGCGCATTGTGTAAACGTGTGAACAAGCCACCGGCGTGCTAAAGTATTGCCGCACTCACAATGGGAAGACAACGAAGACGATGTGCGCTCGAACAATCTCTTGAAATGATTGATTGATTGATTGATTGATTGATATGTGGGGTTTAACGTCCTAAAACCACCATATGATAGTCTCTTGAAATGAAGCACTGACTGAAGAAAATTGCGTGTTTGTGTTTACGTCTTTGCTTTCGGTTGCTGCATAAACACGCCGTCAGTTGTAGTATAAACGTGTCGGTGTTCTGTTTACGGCGCCCCGCGATACTTGTGGAGGTGCTGGACCGTAAACCTGATGATGCTCCACACCCTTTCTGGCAGCCGTTGATCGAGTCCTGACAAGCAGTCACCTGTTAGACTCCAGTACACCACTTCAGTCGGCGATTTCTTGGCCTCTCTCCTGAGCTGACCTTCTTGCATGAACATTCTACCAGGCGTTTTGTACCTCTGCCAATGGCCGCAGGTGGTACAAGGGGTACAAGGCAGCTCCATTTCCAATCCGGCTCAGGTAACGCTTCTTCATCCACTTGTAACTGATCACTTCAGTGGTGCCCTACATGAAGACGTTGAATATTGGCTTGAACATTAGGAACACTTTGCCGACATCATTCAGTGGAATGCCCAGCAGAAGCTCACCCACACGTACTGCACTTTTGATTACAGCGCTCACACGTGGCTGCAGTATCGAAAAAGCCGTATAGACAGTTTTCCGCAGCTGTTTTGTGTATGCAAAACTAGATGGTGCCACCACACCGAGGAGCCGTGGTCTTATCCTCGGCGGCGCGGCCGCGATGTGGCGTGTGGTGGACGTTGACCTGCAGCCTACAGCGAGAAACGGTGGTGGTAGTGATTCTTGAAGAAAAAAAAAGGCACCTAATTTCTGTCAGCCGTAAGACGACATGGCGCAGTGCCTAAGAGAAATAAAGAAGAAACGGGCAGCGCGGACTATGCGCTGCTCCCTCCTTGCTGGCCTTCTACCCAGGAGTGACGGCTGTGAGTCGGCTGGCCATCGACGACAGTGAAGAAGTGGAAATGAGGCCATTAGATGACGTGTTCAAACGTGGCAGCGCCCGTTCGCTCCTGCAGAAAAGCGCATCGGCATGGCTGCTTTTCGTCAGCAGCTCACTGACACATTTGCTAGCATCGATCATGGAGAGCGTGCTCGGCATTTGCTAGAGTTAAAACTTCAGAAACCTAATAAAACTGCGGTAATGTTTGCTGAGGACGTGACACGCCTGTGTCTCGGGCTGATCCCAATGTCCGAGAAAAAGAAGCTCTGCTACCTTATTAGCAGAGTGAAGGAATAACTGTTCGCCGGCCTTGTGCGCAATGCCCCAACTACCATGGCCGATTTTTCACGAGAAGCCACTGCCATTGAGCGCGCTCTGCACCAAAGGTAAAGGCAGTAGGATAGCTTGTCCACTACCACCCCAATCAACGCGGCTTCAGTGACTCTGGACAATCAGGCCTCCCTACGTGACCTGATCCGGGATATTGTTCGAGAAGAACTTCTGAGGCTTAGAACTCTTCCTGTAGATACACCAGTGGCCGCCGTTGCCGCAGTCGTTCGCGACGAACATAGGCATGCTTTATCAGCAGCTGATCTCACTCGTGAGCCGCGTCAAATGAGTTACGCCGATGCTGTTCGCCATCCACCGCCTGTCCAGCCTATCACGTCATGCTACCAGCCACCTACAATCGCACCTTCGTCGCAACCTTTGCAGAAGTCTTTCAGACGTTCGCCCATGACTCGGATGTCTTCACGTCACCAGCCATCACTTTCCGTGCCTAA
Organism: Rhipicephalus microplus; assembly: GCF_013339725.1. Classification (NCBI taxonomy): domain Eukaryota; kingdom Metazoa; phylum Arthropoda; class Arachnida; order Ixodida; family Ixodidae; genus Rhipicephalus; species Rhipicephalus microplus. The sequence continues at coordinate 84,679,698 of NC_051166.1, forward strand.
CTCACCACCACAGAAGACACTATGGGACACCCACAATTGCGCAGAATGGACGCTTGGCGCCATGTCGATCGGCACCCCCTCTGCTTCCACAGTGGTGGTGCCGGCCATATATCTCGCTGTTGTTGGTACCACTACACATCCTTTCGCCAGTCTCGGTCAGGGTACGACGGTCGCCGTGCGAACGCTGAATACATTGTACGCCATGAGGAGCCTGATTTTCCAGGACCTCCAACGACGTGGTCTCTCTATCACGAGTCGCTTCCCATTCACCAGCCCAACTCCAGCTATACCGGTCACACTCTCTATCCCCTGCACAGAGTACGTCACCGAGTCGACGTACTTCTGCTTACCTTAGTGCAACAAGGTCGCCTAGCCTTTACCGGGGGAACTAAAGGCGGCGACCTGTTGGGGTGAGGTTGCAGCCCGACCCCAAGACGATAAAGTTCCCCAGTACAGCCACTACAGAACGACCAGATGCCGACGAATATTAACAGCGACAACATGGTGGACGCCGACCTCAATGTATTATTGCCAGCCTTATTCGATACAGGTGCCAACGTTTCCAAATGTCTTGACCTGGCCACGCTTCTTAGAAAAGTAAAAACACCGCAGACAGCACCACATATAAGAACAACTTGTGGTAAATTGCTGCTGAGCACTGAAAGATGTGCAGCAAATATCAGCACAGAAAATTCCTCCTTCTTCGCGACTTTCATCATTCTTCCAGAGTGCTGCAAAGATTTAATTATGGCAATGGACTTTCTCAGGGAGCATGATACTGTAATCAACATCCCGGACCACGTGGTTTCGTTTTACAAAAGTGCTCGTCTGGCCAATTCTTTACCACCAAAATAGAAATCCTTTCGTCTCAATCACCACGATATAATTGTGCCACCTCGATCAAGTACCCTTATTTCAGTAGCATGTGACGTACCGTTCAACGGTGAAGGAGTCACTGACCAACTAACCTCGCTGCTTTTCACTCACGGAATTTCAGTAGCACGAGCAATATTCCATGTCACTGATGGCCGCACTAACTTGCTGTTGACCAATTGCACCACCGAGTGCCGGCACCTTCCAGAAGGTACAGCTTTGGCATATTTTGACGAGATAGCTGATGTTTGTGACTGCTTTTCAGCACTTGACGCAATGGCTACACAAAAACCACATAACCTAGCACCTTACCTTGACGTCAGTGCTACTTCAACTCAGCGAAAGCCAGAACACATCCTTGCTCTGTTAGCCGAGTTTTACGACTGTTTTGCGTAGACCTCGAAAGTTGGCACGACATCCCTGACCAAGCACGGAATCATCACAGAAGACATAGCGAGACCAATCCACCAAAACCCGTACCATGTGGCTTCAAAAGAACGAGAAGCGATAGAACAGCAGGTAGCCAAAATGCTTGAAGACGACGGGATTCCACAGTCAAAGAGCCCCTAGGCGTCCCCTATTGTTCTAGTCAAGCAGAAGGACGGCAGCCTGGGTTTTTGTGTGGACTATTCAAAAGTAAACCGGGTGACAAAATGTATCAACTTTGCGCGAAGGCGAAGCGATGAACGCGATAGCAACCAATTGGAAGGTCACGCATAGAATAGAAAGCACATCGAAACGGGCCCCGCATTTCTCACGCGGAAATGACGCATAAAACGTACTCACAGCTACGGATGCACGCTTATTCTGAACGTTATCAGAATAAGCGTCTCAGTGATTGCTATGTGAGGTTTAAAGTCCAGCAACCATTATATGATTATGAGAGACGCCGTAGTGGAAGGCTCCGGAAGTTTTGACCACCTGTGGTTTGTTAACGTGAATAATTGTCTCAGTTACTTCACTGTGTCTGAAAGTGCGCGCTTTTCGCAAACGGAAACTGCGATGATTGCAGTGGCCTTTGTGCGCCCAGTACCTTCGGCAGTATTGTTCCAGCTAAAGCCCGAGGTTAGCCAAGATGTACGATCCTCCCTTCCTCCCCACCGCGAGATTAAGGTGCGTGAGCATAGAGTCAAGGGTGCGCGAAGGAGCGTCGTGCCCCTTTTCTAAGCGTTGCAAAGTACGCGTGGGACATTAGAGCGCGCGCCCCCGCGCGATGTGGCGACACGCGCTCATTCCGCCATCTTGCTGGTAATGCTGACAACACCGTTCCCCCCGAGATGCTTGTCAGCACCAGTGTGTGGTAGATTAAGAGTAGCTTGCCGTTTAAACAGTGAAGATCGTGCGCCTCCGTGGCTTAGTGGCTAACGCGTTACATTAAGACGCACAGGTCCCACGCTTGATTCCGCACACCCGAGTCTTTTTCTTGGTTTTTTTCCGTGCATTTTCGTATATATAGATATGAATAGATATTCAGTGAGTGGCGGCGACACCAACGCCGACTGGAAAATTAAACCTAGAGTGTCCGTATAATTGCTATCGCTATAAAACGACGTTTACCCGCTTCCCGGCAATGATAATTCGCTCGATAAGCTTCGAAACGCACGTTACTTCTTTTCAATGAACTTGAAGACTGGATACTGCCAAATTGAAGTCGACCCCATGAATGATGAAAGAAACGTTTTTGTGGCACCAGACGGACTGTAAAAATTTAAGGTCTTACCAATCGGCTTGTGCTTCGCGCCTGCTACTTTTTAGTGTCTCATGAGTACCGTGCTTTCTGGGCTTAAGTGGAGAACCTGCCTAGTATACCTTGATGACGTCCTTGTGTTTTCTGCAACGTTTGACGAAAACCTTGAACGGTAGCAAGTGGTCTTGCAGGCCATACGGGCCGCAGGCCTGACGCTCAAGGCGGAGAAGTGTCACTTCTGCTTTGAGGAGCTAGATTTGCTTGGGCATGTCGTCAGTTACGCAGGACTTCGTCCAGATTCTGAGAAAGATGCCGCCTTGGTACAGTTTCCAACTCCATCAGATAGAAAGGCAGTCAGGTGTTTTTTGAGTCCCTGCGCTTATAATAGGTGGTTTATCCCAGATTTTGCGCGCATTGCGTCGCCTTCAACTCACCTCACGAGGGATGACGTTGCATTCGTTCGGGCGAAGAGCAGAAAGCTGATTTCAATGACTTGCGGCAACGTCTACACACGAGTCTCGTTCTTGCCCATTTCGATGAGACAGCCCCTACAATGCTCCATTCTGACGCCAGCAATGTTGGCCTCGGAACTGTGCTTGTGAAGTGCCAGGAGGACAAGAAAAGAGTGATCGCCAATGCAAGCAGAACTCTGTCACGCACAGAAGCAAATTACTCGCCAACTGAAAAAGAATGTCACGCTGCATAGTGGGCAGTTATGAAATATCGCCCGTAATTGTACGGGTGCCCATGCAGGGTTATCAATGATCACCATTCGCGGTGTTGGTTGACAAGTCTCAAACATCTGTCCGGGAGATTAGCACGCTGGAGCCTTCGACTGCAGGAGTTTTATATAACGATGGTGTACAAGTCGGTAAAACGACACACAGACCACGACTGCCTGTCTCAATCACCGATAGGATAGGCTGCTTCTTTTGATGAAGAGGCAGCCTTCCTTTGAATCCTCGACACGTCAACCATCTCAAACCTCGTGACAGCCTCGTGAATTGAGACACTGGCCGAAGAAAACTACGCGTTTGTGTTTGTCTTTCCGTTCAGCTGCTGCCTAAAACATGCTGTTGATTCTTCGATAAACGTCTTCTGGTTCTGTTTGCGGTGAGCCGTGACAATATACAAGCCTGCAGAGATCCATAGGAGTAAATGAGGAGTTTCTTGGCTGAATAAGTGCCGGATGGTGCTGCTACACGCACTACTGCTTTCAGGTCCTCCCCCCCCCCCCCCTCCTTTTTTTAAAGAGGATAGTCTTTCTAGGGGCAGTTGCACGTACAAATTTTGGTCCGTCTGTCTATCACATAGTTCAACCACCTGGATAAAAATTAAGCACTTGCTGAACACCCAGCTATCTTGAACTGGTGGCTGCGTTCATACATGTCAACATTGTCGTTCAAACAGCAAATATTACGCATATCTGAGTCACCACATCACTACGTAAGTATCAAGTGGTCTGTTCCTTTACTAAATAATACTCAGATGCGTAATTCTAAAGACTTCATTGTTGCTTACGCTGCGCATAAAATGGTATGTTATAGACGAAAAAGCCCTCTACTGACGATATGGGGCTGCCACCCGGCAGGACAGAGAACACCACCACGGGTGGCCGCAGATGAGCCCAGTATTTATGTAGTACGGCCGACGTTTTGACGACATTCGCAATGAAGCACGCAGATACGCGGCCAAGTTTTGTTTCTATCGTATTCATCAGAAGTCTTTAATTCAGTTGTTTTGTGCCTGCTAGAGTCTCGTTCGAGCTGAGTGGCCTCTGGCGGCCAATGACGGCAAAGATTCCGCACCCTGCCTCCACAAAAAAACTCCCAAGCATTTCCCCGAGGGTGAACATGGTTAAGTGCGAATACACGGGGTGATGCTATGAGGGGTATTTATTAATTCGCACTATTATATTTATTAATCACACTATGGTGCCTTTATGGTGTAATGGTTCCTGGGAATCGCAATTTGATCACACGGGGTAGTTTACGTTAACTCACTGGCGAATGCCAACGGATTTTAACTTTCCTCCCCCTCACGACCCGCTCTCGACGGGAGACTGAGAGAGAAGGCGGCCGCGCGAGAGAGAGGGGTGCGCGCGCAGCTGCAGCGAGTGAGGAGAGCGGAGGAGCGAGCGAAGGGGGAGGGGGTATAAGGCGCGTTACTGACACCGATATCAGCGTCGCGTCCGTGGCTTATTCGGTAGAGCGTCGCGCTGTGGCCCGCCAAGTCCTCTTTCTTTTAAAGATAGAGAGAAGACTGCGGACGCCGCCGACGGCGGTGGATGGTTTGGGGTCGCTTATAAAGTGTATTCACACTTAAAATTACGCTTGTGAATCTAATTTTAAAAGCGGCGCATTTTATAGTCCTGGCACCTAGTCGCCAATCCGGCGTCGCCGGTGTCGTCGACACCCCCACTACACATGCTCGCGTCTCGTTTCAACTGTCTCTCCCCCTCCCCTTCTCTCGCCTCGCAAGGCCGACTCAGGCAGCGTCTGCTAGTAAAAACCGACTGCTAGCGTTGTACAACCGTTCACCAGCCACCCCGTATATGTAGGCACTGAATCGCGCATTCGGTATCTAGTCAAGTGCGTCATGATTGTGCTTTCGCTTTACTTGACGCTTTGCTTGACTCGAATAGATGGGATGGAAGCAACAGTACTTTAAACCAGTAGTAGGGCGCAACCAAACATCTGCGTCCCACAACTCGTTGAAGGCAACGGCTAATTTCCTCACCCTCGGCTAGCTTCTACACTAGCTAAGGAGGGAACGTGTTGAGGTTCGGAATGGGTGCCCCTCGATGACTCGAGTACTCGAGTGGCAGCGCAAAGGAAGAGCCATAGTCCGGTGAAGAGACGTTTATTGAAGCACTGAGGCGTCTGCCCGGGTCCAAACCCGAACCTCAACTCTTTCATTTCACATTCAAACACCCTCTTTGCAACCCTCCGTTGAACGAAGGGTCTCCACACAAGCCAATCACTCGTGGGGGCTCGCACCGCCACAACCAATCGCAAAGCACACTTTCATTACAGGCACTGCATTGGTAAATACCACGTTACAAAATATAACACGAGAGGGGATAGGTTTTCAGCGTGTGACACTTTCTCCCATGTCAGGCCATGCTGGCCTCCGTCGGCTGACCTCCGTCGGTAGCCGTTGTCGCGCTCAGGCTCCGTCAACTCTCTCATTAAACGTTGCTTTTAAGAGCGGTGAGTACACCGGAAGGCCCTGCTGCGCTGACCAAGTGTGCATGTGACATTCATACACCCGCCATCCTAACAACACTCCTTAACGACGCGGGGGAGGATAAGCTTGTCTGCTTGCCACAACCATGTATCGGTTAGCCCAGTGGTCGCGTCCCTACGGCATTCTCGATGGCACACGTGCATGCCAACAATGACTTACACTCAGACGACCGGGCTTGACGTGACTCTTGCAATACGCGCTTTCGGTTAAGCGTTTCCCTTGTACCAAACGGAGGGTGACCTTGACGGCTCTGCTCGTGACCCGGGTGAACGAGGCAATCTCCTTATGGCGAATTCCATTGGGAGAGCAGGTGCACTCAAAAGCACGCTCAAAGTGCTCTCTTCCGAGGCGGCGTGTTTCAGTGGTCGAACAGGAGTAGGAGCACTGTCATCCATTGGTAGAGCGAGAGCGCTTTTGCTGCGCCGAGAGCAGCCAGGAGCAGTTCTGTCTGCTCCCTCTTAAAAAGCGGAGTGAGTGGAAAACGCAGGAAACCACGTGTTTGGAACGTCATGTCCGGACATACCCTCTCAGCAATCCTCCTCACTTGTTTACATTTTGCGGCGTCGTGTCGGGCGGTTATGGCGGCAGCGAAGCGTGCGTGGTGCTCGGGCTCGAACGATTTTAACGTCGTAGCGGCAGATTCTGGCAGTGAACGTCCACCTTGCCTGCCTTCAGATTCACGGATGGCGGAGGCAGCAAAACGTCGTCGTCTTGCCGAAGTATTTGACGAGCTAGACGATGTCAGCAGCGATAGCTGCTGGAGCTCTACGTCCGAGTCGAGTTCAAGCAGCAGCGACGATGACGACGAAGTGTATGCAGCAGCGTTTCAGCAGCTCTTTTCTCTGCCAGAGCGAAGGCCGAAAGTGGAAGCATATGTTACAAAGACGGTGGCTAGCTACTCCGACGAGGAGGTGAGTCATTCGGCTTCTGTTTTAATTAGGTTGCTTAAAGGCCTGTTTTCTTCCAGTTCAAAAGAAATTTCCGCGTCACGCGGCCGGTCGTGGACTTCTTGGCAGCAGAATTCGCCAAGTCACCGCACTGCCCTCAGAACAGTGATCATGGTGGCCTGCCTGCCAAGTCGGCTGAAGAACACATTCTCTCCTTTCTTTGGTGAGTGTCCGTACGTTTAGGAATGCCGCTGTCATCAGGTCACTGCATAATCCGTTTTATAGTGGGTTAGAGGCATATGAAATATTGCAAATAAATGTACCTAATTCGCAGCATGTCATTGGACCACCTTGCTTTAAACTTGTTAAATGCTACTAGCGAGTGTCGAACGTAATAGAGTTATAGTATTTTGTGAAATGCTTTCGTAGTTTGTACACCTACACACTGAGCTTCACAAAATTCTCGTTACTAGAATCAGTGGCAAAGCATAATTCATGATGCATCATTACAAACAACCATGAAAACTTTTGCTCACGAAGCATTTCAAATCGGCTGTGTCAGCAGGTTCACAGTGAGCTTCATCTCCACACTTATAAATGTAATGCGCGAATTAAAATTAGAATTTGTTATTTAGATAGTGCTTCTACTAATCAAATATTTTGAGTTTCTAAGGTGTCACCCAAAAAGGTGGAATCGTGTTTTCTGACTTCAGTTGTCTTGCTAATTTGCTTCATTGACAGCGACAGCATTGTTAACACCATTATTCAGTCATTGACAGCAACAGCAAGCTTAATTCCATTATTTAATTAGAGTATCCTCTCCTTTTCAGGTATGCAGCCAACAAAGCATGCATTAGAGATGTCGCTGGCCGCTTTGAAGTCGCAGAAAGCACTCACCACAGAATGATGGGCCGAGTAACTGCATTCCTGCTCGACATAGCACCGAATGTAATCAAGTTCCCCAGTGACCTGCAGAAGCTTGCTGTGGATTTTGAGAAGGTAACTATGCTTTTGTAAACATGCTATTTAAGGTATAAACTACAGTTTTTTTCACACCAATGTCATACAGCTCTACACAACTCAAGGGACCAGACTAAGAGGAATTACACCTACTCAAACCACAATAAGGACTGAAAGCAACTGATATGCAGGATCAGAACTGCAAATGAACAGAAAATGTAAAAATGCAAGAGATATGAAAGAGCACCACACAGTCAAGCCTCCTTCATGTGTATTACAAATGCTGTCAGCAATCGGACATTTTTCTTGAGTAGTTTTGACCATGTGATGCTGTTTCATATCTCTTCTATTTTCCCATCTTCTGCTTAGTGATGTACATCTAGTACTTGTCCTGCATGTACAGTGAATAAACCTAGAGTTCAGTTACTTGTGCACTCTGTATGTACTCTGTATGTGTCATTAATTCCCCTTCGTGCGGTCCCATGTGTTCTTTACCGCTCTACTATTACAATTATGAATTAGTTAGTGCCAGAATGCACCTTTTAAATAAGTTATTACAATTATTTTTCCCAGATGCTTCACAATTAAATAGCCAGTTAATTTCAATCATGTGTACCGGTAGTGTATTGCACTCGCCGTTATGAGCTTCAAGTCTCCAGTTTGTTTTAAACTTTTCCGCATGTTATTGGCACCTTTCATTACCCTTAGTGCCATGCTTATTTGACTATGTGTGTGCACATTTTTTCTCTTGCAGCTGTCGGGATTCCCAGACACAATTGGGTGTGTTGACGGAAGCTACATGCCTATCAGGTGCCCAGCCAGGAAAGTGCGATCTGTTTATATAAACCGGCACCATTACCTATCCTTGACACTTCAAGGTGTTTGTGACAACAAGAAGAGGTTTCTTGATGCCAGCACTGGCTACCCAAGCAAAATTCATGACGCACGCATTTTCCGTCGGTCCAGGATTTCAAGTGTTTTGCCACAACTGTGCTCTAGCAAGTACCATATAGTGGGGGATGCTGCATATCCTTTCCGGGAGTACCTGATGACACCAATTCGAGACTATGGGAATCTTGACAGCATCAAAAAAACCTTCAATGCAAGACTCTCCGGGACAAGGGTGCTTATTGAAATACTTTTGGCGATTTAAAAAATCGTTTCAGACAACTGCACAGGTTGGATATGTGGACAGTGGATAACATGTCCAAGTTTATCATTTCATGCTGTGTGCTTCACAACCTCTGCATTGATTGTGGAGATTTGCCAGAGAACCTGTCACGAGACCTGTCACTTACCTCACAAACAACAAATGTAGACTCAAGCTCTTCTGCAGTTCAAGTAAGCAGCAGTAGTGTAGCCCAACAGGATAGCCTATTACGTGGCTTGGCTAGCATCAAGAGAGATCACTTGATGATAAAAATGGGGTTGCAGAACCAGCAGCCATGAAACAAGGAATTCCTTTACGTGTTATGCAGTTGTGAGCAAATATATGCTTACCAAAGGCCCACCTGAAAAGCTGAACTCGTTAAAACACCTTCAAGGTTGGGAAAAATTGTCCTTACCACACACCTGTTGGCCCATTTGCATTTTCTCAAGGTAGTGTATTGTGCCAAACTAGAAAATAAAAGACATTGAAACTAAGTAATCGCTTTGGGTAGTACGTTTATTTATTTAAAACTACCACTTTATTTTGGAAGTCCAAAGGCCTGACGGAGAATCTCCATTTTTTCTTCATGCATTTTGCGCCGCTCTTCACGAAGCACCTGTCGCTCGGCCTGCCTTTCAGCTCTTCGATTTTCTTTTCTTGACGTCTGGCCGCCTTTTGAGCCTCCTTTTCTTCTTGCAGTGCCCTCATTTCAGTAAAAAACAACTGCATGTGTGCCAGGCGTGCAGTTCCTACCCGTGGCTTCGTGTCGGGATTTGAGGACTGCGTCTTATTTTCCTCAGTGGTGTTGGCAGGTGACAACACGGCCGGAGATTCGGGCGAGGCTTTGAATGTAGCCCCTGAGGCGTCTCGCTCTACCTCCGGTTCAATGCTGTCATCAATGCTTTCAATTTTTTTCACCTCGTCGTCAAAAGGCACAGGGGTGGGTGAAGCACCAGACCTTTTGTTATGGTCGGAAGACGCCTTCCGACGCCTAATTACTGTTTTGTACCTATTTTCACACTGTTCTGGGGTTTTGGCTATGCCAAGCACAGCCTCGATGTCCATCGATATTTGTTTAAAGGCTTGCTTCCTGTTTTTGAATTTTTTAAATGGGCCAATCTGAGGGAAATATTTGAGGTAGTACTCTAGGAGCAGCCTTGTTTGCCCCTCTGTCCATTCAGCAGCTAGAATAAGAAAGAACCAACACATAAATGGTTTATTGGGAAACTGTCGGTCATTGTGCAGGCATTACTTATAATTGAATAATTTAACACACAGCACGGTCACTTGAGCTTAATTATCAATCAGCAAGCATTAATCAACAAAACAAGCATTTGCGCAGACTAGCAAACATACATAAGTGATAAGTTCTGGTATTGTGCATGTAAATGCAATATGCAAATTGTGCCAGTCTTCCAGTAATTGTAGTGGTCTGCTTTCCATGCTCTCTTTTTTTTTTGTCATTTAAGGATCACTCCTACAAGTACACTTTTACACGCTCTGATGCATGCTTGTTAGATTTACCCAAGAACACTTGCTGAGGCAATTGTAGACACTCAGTGTTAATATACTTGCCTCCACCTCCTCTCCTGGAGCCTGATGGCTTGCTTTGAGCACCAGTCTCCCCGTCAGCTGATCTTGATGCAGTGGGAGCTGGCAGGTGCAGAGTATCTGTGCCATCTAAAAAATATAAATGAGCAGTAAATGTAGTGCCTCGCAATAATGTTAATACTAATACTTACCACCTCCTGTTTCAACGCATGGCAATCTGAGCTCCATGCGCATTTCTTCGCTCCCTCGCCTTGGCACATCGCCAGCCATATTTGTACGCAGAACTGCATCTGTTTTCACACAATGATGGAAATGTAATCAAATCAGTTATATAATGAAAATGGTTTCTCAAGTAGTCAGCTACATTATGCAAACTCGGATGCCTTACACTCGAAGGTAAGCGGATTAGAGCAAGCAAAAAACAAATTCTAAAAAAGTCAATTCATCATGTTACAGGGCTGCATGAAACACTGCACAAATCACTGATAATTAAAAAAAAATATCGCTTATCATACGTAGCATCTCGACCCTGCGATAAGAAATCGTGCTTCCGAGGAGATGTATGGCTTCACCGTATCACGTGGGATGCTGATCTGCCGTCTGGAGACATTAGCCACTTAAAAATCAGAAATAAAAATAAATTGTTACTGCGTGCAATACTTAGCTGCACCCACGTGACACTTGCTACACGCCACTTCGCAGTTACTTTTCTTAAAACGCTGCGAATCATTCTGTTGCTGATGGAGGGGTCTGCAATGTAAGTTTGTTTTGAATTAAGGATTAATTACTCATGCAAGGAAACTTGGCAACAGGATAGTGTACTGCAGTACTTCTAGAATTGTTTACGTTTTGTTAACTGCTGATGACAGCAGCAGCTGGTAACTGCATGAACAGTCTGATAAAGCTGTCATATCCACGGTGTTTTTCTGATATGATAAAGAATAGTGGGCTTAGGTCCACGCGCGCAAGAATGCATTGCATGCTGCATGCGCGACAAGTGCGCTGAAACAAATAAAAAGCAATCAAATTCACTTTACCTTCCGTACTAGATGGTGCCTGGTGTTGAATTAAAGACAGTAGGATGCGCTGAGCTTCCGAGTCCATCATGTAGTAGTATACGAAGCAGCAGCTTTGCAGGATAGCGCGCAAGCGAGTGCGCTGTACCAACCACTGCCACACGTGCTTTCCTTGCCCGTCCGGATCAGACCGCACGTGTTTTGCAGCAGAGGACGCTGGGATGCACAACCTTTCTCCTCACTCGCCTTTTTATTCCCTCACACCTGCTCTGCGGAGGTGTGCCGCATTCCAGTGGCAGGTCGAGTGACGCGGCTCTCAGTGCTCTGCCCCCTACTCCTCTCTGCTCGGCACCCTTACTCCTGTTCTCTCAATGGAATTCGCCATTAGTTCCGTTGCGCAGGTCATCCGCATTCACCTTCGCGGAACCGATCGGCGTGGTTAGTGGACGGATTGGAAACTCGCCCCGCGCTGTGCAGCAGCCGCTTTAGTTAAGCCTCACACAACACGCCGCTGTTAGGTGCCTCATACTAACTGCAACGCTGTTCCTTCATTCAATAAATATGAATAGTATAGACAAAATAACAATTAAGCATTCCAAACCATACCCAATTACGCAAGATTCACGCGATACGCCCACCACTGTACGACACATTCACTCGAGTTCCCTCCATCGCAAGATGCTGGCGGCTTTTTTGTTACAGATAAACTTGCACAGGCACCATGAGACCTAACAGCTGCTTGAGGGTAATGAGTTGTTACGGTCGCCTGCACGCTGATGTGCTCACACGTATATGAAGGACTAATCCTTGAAAACCCGGGAAACACACCTTATATATGCAGCCGCCGTCGCTTTGAAGCTCATCTCACCACGGAGATGCACCTTTCTCTGCCCCACGGCCCAACAGTTGCGGCGAAAAACTCCGCCTCTCGCGCATCAAAGTTCCATGAGCGATTAAGTATAAATTTCTATGGCACAAAAGCGGCTATGGTTGTGATGCGCTCGCGGCAGGTTGATAAAATTTCGATTTCGTTATAAATGCAGAATATGCCGTGGTGCTTTAAAAGGAAACTGAAGTGGTTTTCGAACTCGGTAAAAGCTTGTGTTGAAGAAGGACGCACAAGATTGTCGACAATGTCATATTCATTTCTATGGTTGCAGAAGCAGGAGCTGTAGAATACGCAAAAAAAACTGCTCCTAGCTCTGCCCACGTGAGCACGCCAAAAGTGTGGATCCGGAAAGGACCAAGCCCTCTTTGCTTCCGTTGGTGGAGCCATGCTTTAATCAGACGGAATGTTCTCGCCACTGACCGATCCGTACACAGTGCGCCAGCGCTGTTTATGTATCAGAATAGGGTTGCCATTGGTGACTATAATACCCTGCGCCAAACTTGCTACTCTCCGACCTTGTCTGGGGCGAGAACAAATTCAGAATGGCGCCGTGGCAATTTTCTGGCAACTTTGGGTTTCCATGTTGGCACATTGACTGGACATTTCTTCGTATTACTTGAAAATAAAACAGCCAATATTTTTATTAAATCACTATTGTTTTCAAGCTTTTCTGTTGTGTCGGCCTGTGCACGCACATATACTTTGCCCCATCAACGGACTAGTAATCATCGAGGCATACAATGAGTGTCTCTTTGTCTGAAAAAAAATGGAGGGACGTACACATGCAAGCAAACGCTTGGCACACCGTTGACGCCAGATTCTAACGTTAAAAAGCACAGCGCGTCAATGACATATCAGCAACGAAATGAAGCTGCACTGTTAATCTTCGATCACATATTCGCTTCTTAAAGCTTGATTGGCATTAATGTAACTTCGTAGCAATGTCATCCAATGCCTTCAAGAAAAGCAGCTGCAACTTTTAATGATCCTGATCAATGGGCCCAAAATACTTTCCCCAGAACTCCATCTATTCTAGACAAACGGCATACAGGCGCACTGAAAGCACAATATTTTATCAATTATTTTATTTGGAACTCACCTGCGGCTTGGAGACTTAGCAAGAAGAAAAGTATTGCGCTCGTTTCACTTTCTTTTTAATTACCCGAAATAATAATTACTTTTGAGTACTAGCCACTGTTTACTTATGTCACTTTTTTGTTGATTTGGTGACAAGTTTTGCGCTAAAACTAAATAACCTGCCTATTTTGGCTACCCTTAAATTGAGTTTCGACTCCTTTTCAAATCTATTGAACAGTAACCCTGTACCAGGGTTCTGTACTAGAAGCTCAAGTAAGTATAGAGACGCTGAAAGTTGTACAAATGGATTACATATCTGCCACAACCACAAGCAGCTCAGTGCAATGAAACAAAGCGTCTCTCGTATATTTAACTATGGCCTTCATGTCTATAGTTCCGGCCACTCGCCATTGCCGGGGCGGTTCCGAAGGCCGCGCTTACACATTTTGCAGACGACGTGGCACAATGAATATTACGTCACCGAGTTTCCCACCTCAAAGAAACCGAGGAAGGTTTTTTTTTTTTTTGCCAAAAAGTGCTATTTGCGTTCACTTTTAAAAACTCTAACATCAGTTTTCGAATCAAGGAGGGATCAAATGGTATTTACACACTCCAAAGATTTTTCTTTTTTTTATAAAATGCTTCAACGGCATGCGTTCAAAGCCTAATGAAAAAAAAAATACGCCTCATCTAAAAAACGGGTCACATTATTCTCAGCACATTTACTCCAAACATAAACATAGCGCGTTAAGCTGGCATGCTTTACGCGTATACGGTGCGCATAAGTTTTCTTGTCGATGCACTTCTAAATGCAGGCACGTAATTAGATTGTGAAGCGCTGTTCATGAAATTTTTCATTAGGGCACTGTTCCTTTTTTTCTCATTAAGAGCTGTGCGTCATGTGCGCGTTACGTTTGAAGGGCACAGAATTACTTCAATAAAACGTTCTTTCTGATAGTAGAACTTTTATTTACTCAAGATAAGTGTAAATAATCAGTTTAACTTAGTTGTTCTCTCATAATTTACACTGAAACTGCCCATCAAACTGATATGTACTTAAAGGAAAAATGGTTATTCCATTCCAGACGGGCAGATTTACGTTCAATACGTTAGGATGTTCAGTTGATCTTGATTACTAATGACGCCGTTCATTTCCTGGGATCCCAATACAACTTTAGGAGACAGGAAAAAGCAGAATCGTGTTACCTGGCATTCCTTTTGGTGCGATAAAAAAAATCCCGCCTATTGGTGGTTCTTGAACTAGGGAGCTTCAAGAACAAGTATAAATGACCGATTTTGCCTGTTTGGAGTTTCTGCTTTATACTGCCATTCGTATGGCATAGCACCTAGTCGTGAAAGAAATTAATGTATATTGTAGTCTTTAGTCTTACTGCGTGCTCATGCATTCCTCAATCAAGCTGCTTTCAACATACATAAGCGCCATTGAACCACAGGTGTACGTTCTGGGTAAATTGGGCACGTTTCTTGTTCTGTAACAAAGTCATTTGTTACACTTTCACGTGGGGTACCTTTTCTTATTGTAATAGTATTTATATGGACACTTCAGGCGTATTATGCTATTGACAGAAGATATAGTATAAAGTCCACGGGTGATAACGTCATCCCACGTGTCACAATATGTATGTACTATAGCAAAAACATAGGAGGACAGCCGATGGTCGCCGCTCCTCCAGAGAAGAAACGCGCAAGCCATCTTCTTGCACGTGAAGGGCCCGTGCGGGGTTGGGGACGCTGCTTGTATCCAGCAGGAACTGCGCCATTTGAATGGCCACGCACAGCTTCCCGTGCGCTATCTTGACAGAGATTTGCAGAATGCTCCTCTGTGCCTTTGTACGGGCGGTGTTGTCCTCACTCAGTCTGCATGGAAACTATAGGCACCACGAAAGTTTTTTTTTTTTTGCTTGCTGCAGCGGTTTCCTTTCTCTAAACGAGCGATTTGTTGAGGTATGCCAGGTCCGATGCTAAAGAAGTTAGCTGCCAGCCTTAGAACGTATAACATTTCCATTTTGTGCTATTGCAGCCGTTGCTTCACCCATGACTATTGCGGCAGACACTTGTGACTGTGCCCATGACAAATGTCAACCCTGATTGTTGAGCAGAGATATGACCAGCGGGGTTGTGATTGAAACCACGACGACACACTGACGAAACCTATGCCATAGTTTTATTGCTACCACGACCGGTATTATGCGAAATGTAATTTAGGTGGCACTGCGGCAACGTTCGCGAGGCCTGCGGGGCACGAAGCAAGCGATCGGCCGCAACAAGGCTCTTATACTATTGTGACAGTGGCAGCTTTCATGGCAATCAGTGTCGATCCGGATTAACCACGATCCAGATTAGGTGCTGCTACACGGTCACTTTTAATCACGATCAGGCGTAATCGGGATCAAGACTATCGCAATCCGCGCTTCGCGATCTGCCTGAGAGATCACAATTTCGCTCTCGTCTGCACCCCCTATCCGACCTTATTGGAAGCACAATAATCAAGAAAATCGAGCATAGCTCAACCGAAAGACTTTAAATCATCTAGATGTTTATAAAAAAGCGAATTCTAGACTGTTTAAATTTGAACAACATCTGAAATATCGCATACTTTACGATTCGTATCGACCGCATGTAGTTACGGGAGAAGCAGACGACAAGCAGTCGCCCGTTGCCTCAAGCCCATAGTTCCAGCTCTCACCCCGACGGAGCTGTCGGAGCACCTCGAAGCGAACTGGTTATGAGTGTCGCAAGCCTTTCGACTACGTCACAACGTACGCGCACTTCGTGGTCGAATGAAGAAGCCTCCACATTAATTGATCGCTGACGGGAGTGACCGGAACAGACTTGAGGCACCAGAAGTGAAACACTGGCGCGTACACCGAGATTGACGCTTCGCTGCGACTGGACACGAGCGGGTGGCCAGCAGAAATAAAAGCGAAGGTTCAGAATCTCACAAGTCAATACGGGCAAGTGCAAGGAAAACTCTCTCGAAGGATGGATGTATGACATTACTATTGTAGATGGTACGCGAAGTTTTTGACGTTCGAGCGCCTCTTGCACAAATAACATTGCTGGTAAATGTCTATATAGAAAGATTGTGCGCCGAGTTTTGTCAGTGACGTATTTTACGGCACGCAAGCGCCACCTGATGCATTTCATCCGAGCCAAGCTTGAACCGTATTAGCTTGGGCTACGTAGCAGCGTTCATGAACTTGATCGCGATGAAGAAAACCGATCAGGATCACCCTGATTGCGATTAAAAGTGCCCGTGTGCCACCGGTATTACATTTTACAACGTTCTTGTCATTACAATTACAAGAAGTTACACTACCATCGGATCGTTACACATATAAACAAGGTGATATATGTGTGCGTATGTCCCGTGACTTCATGAACATCCCTGCCCTGCGCCGAAAGTCATTACGTATTGGCCGCGAGGCCCAGCTGAGTCGCCTGGCAGCAACTGGCCGAAGAGGCGAAGTGTGGATTGCTTCGTGCGTCGTCTGCTAGCCACGTCGTGTTTATATGTGCGCGTACGTCATGCATGTTCTCAAAGTTTGGTTTTTCTGGTCATGTAAGCGTGACTGTGACTGTTTCTACGTATGCCTGAAACGACGTACGAAAGCATTTGGTCTTGCTCGGCTGCTAATGCGTTGTATTAGGATCGGTGAGTGCAACTATCCAGAGTGCTGTTTATTGTCGTCGTACTCTCCATTCACCTGAATAATTTCAGCGTGGGTGCCACTTCCTGTTTCACGCACATATAAAAATGCTCTTTGCATCCTCCCAAACATGAGGAACATTAAATGTGTGTAAATTCAGTGTTTTATAACGCTAGGTTGTTAAAAAAAAGGCTCTAGGCCATGCACTTGCGCTCTGTTGGTAGGTGTACAACAACGGCACTGTAGTTTATCGATCATGCGAGGAGCCTTAGTTGTATTTATCTGGTCGTGGTACCACTACATAGAAATATTACTACCACATAAACAGTGATACATCGGTACTTAAACTGTACTCAAAACAGAGTTACCGTGCGCAACGTGTGCTTAAATTTATGAATGCTTTAAAGAGCACAGACGTGGAAAGTTAATTCAGACGGCATGCGTTATATACAATGTCGTATATTTCACAAAAAATTTCAGCTTTTTTTTTACAATTTGTGGGGAATTGATGGTGACCGAAGGAAAACAATGGTAATATTTTGTTTAAAAAATTATGCTTGTCCCATTACCGGGCCTTTGTTGTAGCACTGTCATGCACGTAATCTATCGATGAAAGCTTTCTGTTGAACTCTTATATAGGATTTCTTAAATATTTTGCTGGTGCGAGAACATATGCGTGCACGTGGTAAATGCAGTGTAGGGCAAAATGTCGTCAGCCACTAAGCTTTCCTGACTAGACTTGTCGACTGTCCCACATGTCATGGTGAACAGAATGAGAGAAAAAGTCATATGCGTGTGAGGTATCAACTGTGGTACTTAACTAATCACGCAGATTTGCGAGCTTTGTACGATCTTTCTTTCTCTCTTTTTTATAGTATGCAGATGAAAAATATGTAAATACGTAGTTCAGTCGTGCTACAGTGGTGCGTAGCAGGCGTAACACATGCCAACCACGTACAAACAACACAGCGAGGGCGTGATTTAGTGTGAAATCGTAAAGAGGGTCACCTAGGGCGAGCATCTTTATGAAAGGCAGAATGCGCTTCTCTCGCATGAAACGTTGCATAGGCGTCGTGCATCAATTAAGTAGATACGAGTGTCGATATTAACAGTTAACTGTAGTCAACGTGTTTTATTTGCCGACAATTGGCTCAAACCACACGCAACGAAGCGCCGCTGCGTGTATTTGTACACGCACCGCCGACCGCCTAACCACACCTGCGCGTGAACGGTGCGGTCACCTATAGCCCGATTTTGCCGCGAATAGTACTGCTCCTTCCTTACGCGCCACGGTGAATTGAAAGCACGTAGAAGCTTAACGCAGGAACCAGCAAGCGACGAAACTGTTAAGACGACAAATGAAATTTGGAAAAAAAAGTGGCAGCTTTGCCGGAAAGGCGTAGGCAATGAACGCAATAACAACGAAAGGAAAGGTCATGCGCAGAATTGAAAGCAGGTCGAAACATGCCTCGCGTTCCTCACGCACAAAAACGTACTCACATATATAGGGGTGCACACGAATAAGCGTCTCATTTGTAACTTTGCTGTGTCTGAAAAGCGCGCGCTTTTCGCGAACGGAGACTGCAATGATTGCAGTGACCTTTGTGCACTAAGTAACTACAGCAGAATCGTTCCAGGTAAAGCCGGAGGCTAGTCAAGGCGTACGACCTTCTCCTCCTCGCTGGGCTAAGTACGCATAGGAGTTTAGAGTGGGTGCCGCCGGGCGATGTGGCGACGCGCGCTCTTTGCGCCATCTTGCTGAATGCTGAAAACGCAATTGCCTCCGAGAGACTCGTGAGTAGCGGTAAGAGGTAGAAATAAGTAGCTCGCCGTTTGAACGGTAAAGGATGTTCTCCGGGGTGGCTCAGTAGTTAACGCCTCGCTTTCACGGCGCAGAGGTCCCACGTTTGGTTCCGCGCGCCGGAGGGTTTCTTTTCAGGATTTTTTTTTTCTTTCTTGCGTTTTCATATATATAGATACGCATACATATATGGTGCATGACATCGACGCCGAAGCCGGCGGCAAAATCCAGCTGAAAGTGTTCATATAATTGCTATCGCAATAAAAAGAAAACAAAGGTTCCCAGGCGCTGTGTCTGCGAAGTGGATCAAGCTCTCGCTGGCCAGCGCTTCCCACATCACGAAGGGTGCCACACTGTTGTGTTCTTATTACGTACCTGCTCTTTCTAGAATGTCTCTATCCCACCATCTCTTGTAATAATTTTTTATTGCGAAAGCTTATACGCACCTCCAAGCATAGCAATCTATAGGTTTCAGACAGAACTTTTCATCTGCTTATTTTTTATATGTAATGACACTTCGTTAATTTTCCAGGTCTGCATGAATTATTGCCTCAATAGTTACTTCGGATACAACAGTATCTTGACAAAAACAAAAAATAAATAAATGACGGGTTCACGCCATGTAATTAGACAATATATATAGCTTTTTGTTTTGGGCCCGATAAACTTCATTAGGAAGAAAAAAATTGCAGCAGCACTCATCTGCGGACGAACGTCAACGTTAATGCAATTACCACTGACGCAACAACGCGACACACCTGATTACCAAATTCTTCACTTGTAGATTGTCAACACTTTTTTCGTTGTGTGTTGCTTCCATCCTCTTGAGCTCTCTGTAGCTCAGAACTCTTTCCTCGGTGTTCACTTCGCTCTGTTCTCTTGGCTGTTTACTTAATACCTGCTTGCTTTTGATGGCATCTTTTTTTCTTCTCTGAAGCTAACTTTTTTTTGGCCGAGATTTTCTTTTCGTGCATCTTCTTCTGCTTGTTTGTCTAACCACTCGTTTGGTCAGTGCTGTGGTCACGCGGAAAATCAACGCTTAGCTGACGTGGCAAATGAAAACTTCCAGTCCATTTCCAGTCACAGCATGCATAGTTATAGCAGAAGTTTTGCATGAGTCAGCTAGAATATGCGCTTACGTAGTCGCAGAACAGACCACCTTGGGTCAATTACCACTCGATTGTATTACAAAACGATAAAAAAGGTGAATTGATCATTGACTGGCACCCTCAAACTTACCTATCGATATGTAACGTGTTTCTGATGTGGACGACTGCTTGTGTGACACGTACTTTCAAGTACTATAAGCAATTATAGTACTTGAAAGCAATTATAAGCAATTATAAGCAATTATAAGCTGGCAAGCAATTATAACTTTACCATAAGATCAGCTGACATTCGTTCAGAATTGCAATGGCCTCTGTTAGCTGACCGGCGAAAATACCTACGACTGTCCCTATTTTTCAGCATATTCATGAACAAAACAGGCATCGACAAGGATCAGTATATAAGGCCACCTACCTATGTGTCACCCCGTACTGACCATTCTTTAAAACTGCGTGAATACACTTCCAGGATCAACGCATTCAAATACGCCTTTTTCCGAGAACCACGCATGAGTGGAACGGCTTGCCAGAGGAAATTGTCTCTGCGCCTCCCTTATCTTTTGTTAAAAATCTGCACAATTTTTTGTTGAACTAATCATTACTGTACATTTCTGATGCGTTCCGTACTAATTATTTTCTTTTGTTTTTATTGCCCTGTGTTACCAATAGCACTCTTCTCTTTCAACGTTTTGCTTTGTATTTGCAATTTGATGCCTTATTTATTACAGTGTTGTTTCACTTTGTTGTTTCACTTTGTTATGACTATGTTCTTTCAAACGATACAGCCTTTTATCCGCAACCATCTTTTTCGGTATATCGACTGTACTGTATTCTTTTGCTTGTTCTCCCCCCTACAATAATGCCCGTAAGGGCGATGTAGGTACATGTATAAATAAATAAATAAATAATAAATACTCAATTTTCCTTTAATCTTTAAGTGCCGCAGGTTTGACGAGCTGCTTGCGCAAAATAATGAACCAAATGACTGACACTACATCCAAGCGCATTCAGTTAGGCTAATTTATTCTGCAATACACCGACGTGGAACCACTTTGAAGACGTGGTCATAGGGGCAAGGCGCATGCACAGTGCAACTAACAGACGGGCCTACTCCACCAAAGAGCCACCTAACATATGCCAGGAGTGCCTTATTGGGAATGTAAAATGAACACACAGAAACCTAACAGACAGCCACCGCTATTTCCAACTAAGTACTCTAAGGGCGCACCAACCATAGCTCCACTAAGTGCTCTGACAAACCTCATATACATCAGGACCTTTCATCAGTGTTTCGTCTAGTCCCAGTGTCATTATGTCGCTAATAGCCTGCAAGGTTCGTGTGTGTTTATTTTACATCCGCAGCAAGATACTCTCAGCAGATGTCAGACGTTTCTCATTGGTTAATACCCCTGTCACAAGGCCACCACTAAACTCTTTTAAACTCTGTTAACGTAAATTTACCTCAGAGAGTTCGACGGAGATGCAGTTGTGGTAGTGTCACACGGCAATGACAAGGTTGTAATAGTGACCGCGAGAGATTCAGCCGGCGCTGTTTTCATTTCGCTGAAATATCCTAAATTTTTCTCTAGATACTTTTTTTGTGAATCTTCGTTAAGAGATTTTTACAAAATACGCTATGAGCTAGATCTGAAGTGATAAAAGCAATAAAAGGATTCCAAATGAAGACACAATCATTAAATGTAGCAATGCCGGTAGCGACGTTGGCCACCTTGTGCCGAAAATGTTTGTATACAATTTTGCCATCTGCGAGTAAATTTTTTTTTAGCCCATGTATGAAAGTTCTTTGCTTCCTTGCCTCACGGGCCCACACGTTGTCTTCTGTATATTGTGCTGTGTGTTCAGCTGGAGATGATGACGCAGTGGTGTAAATCATTCCCCTCACGGGTAAACGCAAACACGGTGACGACAACAACGACACGCACGGACGAAATATCCCGGCTAGTCATGACAACCCGTTCAAACTGAAAAGAACGTTTTATTCCTAGGTTGACCCACAAAAATTCTCCAGACTACAAGAAAGAGTTAAATTCCTTTAGTGTGATTATTTTGGCTAATTGACTCTTAACTATAGCTATATTTTGAACGAAAAAGATGCCAAATTCTTAAAAGATGTATAAAATTCCTAGGTTTACGGATAAAGCTTTATGGTTGGCATCACTGGAGGAAAGAACCAAGGAGATTGATGCCTTGACGTCACTTGTTGTCAAGCCTTAGTGAAGCCTGAAGCCGGCCATATCGACTGGGCCGATTCTCCTCCCTTGCTTGCATACGAATATAAAGCCGAATGTGTGGCTATCTCTCCGGCTGGGAAAGCACGTGGGCTGCGCAGCGCGCGTGTCATGAGGATTTGAAACTAACGGAACGAGGCTCAAAACTTTGGGCCAGTGTGACACCACCGGTGAAATCATTTAGTCCAGCTATTAAACAACGAGTAACAACTTGCTCGAAAGGAAGCAAGCACAAGAGAACGCGCGCTAGATCGACAGACTACGGTGATTGTGGTGCCAATGTTTTCATGACATTTATATCGTGCAAGCTGATACTGTACACATATCGAACACGAAACTGCATATGTGAAGTACACATGACGTGCTCAGCACAAATGTTTCATCCGTTGTAACAAGTTGGAACACTGCACAACTTTCACTGACCTGCAAGATCATGCACGGTCGTCGTGTTTCCGTTTCTTCTTGGTGCCCGTGCGCAATTTCACTGAGCACTTCAATTACTTCATCCGCCGCACGGCATATAAATACACGTGCTCATTTTATGCATTCTATGCACTGTAACAAGGAAGGAAGCAACGAAAGGTAGAAGGCAGGGAGGTTAACCAGAAAGACATCGGGTTGGCCATCCTACACTAGGGGATTAGGGAAGGGGACAAGAAAGATGAGAAGAGGGAAGAGAAGGAAAAAAAAGAGAGACTGACAACAGTTTTCGTAAATGTTGCTGCTAGTACATATAACCACCAGGAGACAACTGCGTAGCCTACAACGCGGCAAAAACTACGGATATTCCCCGCCGCACGTCAGTACGAGACCTGTGGAGGCGCTAATGCCACCACCATGCCGCCGCCACTCCCTGCTAGACCAACTTCACTGCACAGCACGTAACCATAGGACCGCCGTCATTGTGCCCAGTAGATATAACCGCCATGACGTCATTCCCGGCACACTTTCCCCGCAGCACGCCGGCTGGCATGCCCTCTCCTCTTATACATTCCTCCGTGGCGTAACTGATCCCGGTCCTACTCGTGACTCGTGAGGCACGGTGTGATCATTGTTCTGTCACCGTGTGGACGGAATCATTGTGGAGAGTAGCTGCACTCTGGTGGCCGTATATATGTGAAGAAACACACGTTATGATTGAGTACTGCTGCCAAAGAACGTTTGTTATTGCCAAAATGTATTATTGTTTTCAATGCGGCAATTTAGTGCGTGAAATTGTTTTCTCACCCATAGAACTGGGAATGAGAGTACGTCGTTCCGCAGCAAAAGCAGATCGCCGAATTTCCTTTACGAAATGCTCTGTTTACCTTAGTTTGCGTCAGGGTCGCCGTGTGACACGGACTGCATCTTCTTTGTCCCAAGGACGAGGGAGTTGAACGGTGTACGTGGGTGCCCGTGTAACAGGGGCGTAAGACCGCTTTTGGTAGCGCTGTGCATGTCCAGTCTGATCTCTGTCTGCGTCTTCCACGTTAGCTTCTACATTTAAATTATGGTACAAGCACACAGGTACCTCACGAGCACTTGGCAAGATTTTGATGGTGATGCCACTCCATGAATTTACATGATTATAATGAGGCTTGTTCACTTTCATCAATGAAAATGAACAAGAGTATCGCTAGAGTGGTGTTTTGAACAATGGGCTATTCTTCGAAATCAAAGTCGCATTACCATGCAATGTATGATCTCTTGAAACGTCATGTCATATACTAGTAGAGTCATGTTTAAATCGTCGAATCTGCACAGGCGGCTCCGTAAAATGTAGAGAAAACATTATTTACGTAAAACTTCATAACCTGGTGGAGGGGATGAGAACATACATCTTCCAGTAGGACGTCCGTGACGTGACATGGCAAAACAAGTTAATACGTCATTTGTCAGCATAGGAGCGAAGTTCCTTCAAAGTTAAGAATTTCAGGCACTATACTCGGGGAATCATAACATGACATAAAAACTTGAGGAATAACAACTTCACTTCACTAAAAAAGAAGTCATTTGGCTTGTTTTTGTCATTTCGATAACTGTCGCGCATGTATCTCTTTTAAAGGATGGTTATTAGAAAAGTTTAGCTATATACGTGGCCAAGAAAAGTCAAATGACTTTTTTTCTTACAGTTTGGTATATGCAAATGCTCGAGATGACTTCTTGGTCGCTACAAACATCAAAACTGGGGGTTAAATCAGCTCTGTTGTAAGTGTATGACCCAGTATTACGAATGTGACATGAACTAAAGACTATGTAAACGAAAGTACGGGCATTACGGAGATCTAAATTCAAGTATCTTTTCGTGTACGTTCCGAATACAGGTGGGTATTACATACCCTTCAAAGACATGTTTTTAAGGTGCTCAATATATTTTTATATTTTTAATTGAGGGATATGTGCTTTCAAATTATTCCGAGCCGCATTTTGCGCGATGTCGCATTGAAGCATACCCTTCACGTTAGGTATCAATACTAACGTGTCACTGGTCACTGTGCGAACTTCAGTGTTGCTATAGTTACTGGATTACACGCTTATGTGTTTTATTTCTGTGGCTTCACTTTGAGGTATAAGCTTGAAGGGCCCCTGTACCACTCCGAAATCGAAGACAAGAGATTCGTTATTTTTCACCTTCAGTACCCTTCCTACGGGCGCTATCTCCTCTCCACCCCTTATCTGTTTATAAAACACCCATAATATCTCAGTCCTATAAGCCTCGAGTATGCCAGGATTTCGCGATTTTAGGTTACAGGCTATTATCTCTGCTTGCGCAGTCCAAAACGCACCATACGAAGCCAAAGTACATGATCGTGCGTGATGGTCATGCGAAAAAGGCAGAATGGTCATGCGACTGCAAGACAAAGCTAAGTAGGAGGCAAGCCACGACTGATATTCCTAGTATGTAGACATATCTGAGAGCTTCCATATATCCTAACGACATCAGATAAATCACATTACAGTTGTTTTAGTCAATAAGTCAATCAAGTGAACACACGGCTGAGTCACGAATTGTGCCAAAAAAACATAAAAAACGCAGAAGTGAATGACGCGCATCTTCATTCAGATGTTGCTTGCGCGCCTCCAGTCATTAAAGAGTACAAACTATGGCGAGTTTTCTCTAGCTTTCTTTATCATGCCTGTCACATTGAATATATTGAATTTACTCTAAAAAACAGCCGGTGTCATATAAAAGTGCGAACATTTTAACACCATTTTATAAGAAGGAAATAAACTTGTCCACCCTTACTTATCAAGCTCGCAGACCAGATTGCCTATGAGCTGAAAACATTCGATAAGAAAATTACGAAAGAAGGCGTATGCAAGTCTTCCAGAAATTAAGTTACGCCCATACATAAAAGTGGTAGACAAGATATGCTTACAGCTTATTACCTTGTGTCAGTGCATATCAAATGTCTTTGAAAGCATATTTCATGTTTGACCAATATCTTTCGTAAATAAAAACAACATATTAACGAAAGGCCCATATGGCTTTCAAAAAGACAAATCAACACAGAGGGCACTCACTTTTATTAAAAATAAATTAATATCGTCTATTGAGGCCAGAAAATGTATGCCTGGTTTGTTTTTAAACCTTAAAAAGGCGTACGACAGCATCCATTATGACATACTGCTAAACAAAGTGCCCAGGTATGGTACATGTGGTACAGCGTTAAACCTGCTTAACAGTTACTTGAAAAATTATTGTCAAATAGTCAACATAAATAACATCACTTCTTCTAAACTAAATATTAATTAAAGCAAGGTGTCCCACAGGGATCAATTCTAGGCCCCCTTCTATCCTAGCTTTATGTAAATGATTTTGTAAATGTCCGTGGTTCTCCTGAAATAATTATGTTGGTGGACGACAGAAGCGTATTCTTTGAATCTAAAGAGCTAAAAACAGCCGAGTCAATCGTTAACAAATATTTATCATATTTATTATACTGATTAAGAGAAAATCTGATGCAGATAAACGCAAAAAACGGCATACGTCATATTTCACACAGTGGATAAAATTATAAATACCGGAATGCGCTTTAAATTTGAAAGGGAGTTTAGTAATATGGTCGGAACACAAAAATTTATCTGTGTAAAATTTGGAGAGCACCTATCCTGGAATGTGCATATAAATAGCCTAGCAGTGAAATTGGAAAAATTTGCGGGATGTATATACAAGTGGCCACTCTAATCTCTTTGAGGCTGATGAAAACATTGTGTAATGCTCTGTTTTACTCGAAATTATGCTACAGAAATTTAGTATGGGGGACGACAACACAAATTAACTTTAATACATTAGAAGTATCACAGTTTTTTTTGCTATGCTGCTTTGAGCAATACACGGGCAACCCGAAAGATTTAGGAACACAAACATTATTTTTAAAGCATGATACGGTAAGGGCTGGCTAAATATTCTATTTCAAGTTGCTTCAATCAGTACATCGTAAAAAAATTATATATTACTCAGACTAAAATTAATCAACGCACTGCCTTAGAGCACAAAAACGACACATGCCAACAACACAAACTCATTATGGTGAGCAATATATGAAGTACGAAACCATGCTTCTTCCTAATAGAATGGAAAATGATTTGGACTTTAATGTTAGTACAAACGTGTTTAAGAAAGAACTAAAAAAGTGTATTAATAAACAAAGCACCCACTTTTAGGTTTCCCAAATAAAATACATACTCCTTACCATTTTTGCATAAATATGCAATTTTTATTTCTGTATAACAACCTCTAATACATTTCTTTAGATGTACTAGTGCCTTAAATTTGTTTTGTCAATGCTACATTTATTTTGAAATTTGAATACAAATATTGTATTTAATGAAATCTACTAGCAGGTATATTATATTGTTATACTTTTTTTAATTCTGCACAAAAGAACCTTTTTTAGTGTGACCACTCGCTGTTACAAATTGTTTTTGTATCTCCTTTTGATTAAACATTCAAACTAAAAACTTTATGGTATACGAACAATATTCTATCTATTTGTTCTTAATTTTGTAAAACCGGTACAGAGGCTTTTCGTCAGGTATTGCTATACCATTAGCTTCTGTACTTTTCTTCGTGTAATTCAACAAGAATAATTATTCATAACTTGAATATAATTAGTGCAGTATATTTTCATTGTGCCCGTGTTTCTCAGCGTCGAAAATCGCCCCTCTTCATTGAAGTGTTACTCGGCTGGTAACCGGCGCAAAATAATGGTTTTATCCTTTTCTGTGTTAGCAGAGGTAACAAGATCGGTAAATTCATTGCATCTATTGGTAAGTCACACGTTAGTGTCTTTACGCGCATAAACTTTTCTGGACTCTTGCCTATGGCAAGATGAATCAGTCTATTGCGCGGAGACGATTTTGTAGCAATTGTACGAAGTGGTTGTAGCAGAAGAGGCCTTTGTACATATTCAGCACAGCTATCTTTCTGGCATCATCATCCAAAGGAAGTTGGTTGTATGCGTTCCGTATGTCGAGCGCGCTAAACACCTCGCCTCCTACTAGCGTCACAAAGATGTCTTCGATTTTCGGAAGTGAGTACTGTTGTGTTCTTGTCGCTGGATAGACCGTCCGCTCAAAATCTACACACAGCCGTATGACTCCTTCTTCACCGGCACTACAGGCGTGGCCCATGCAGTCATGCTAACTGCGAACAGCACTCCCACTTCCACCTCTCTGTGGATTTCGGTGGATACTTGCAGTCTCGTGGCATACGGAACTGTCCAAGACTTCATACATCGAGGTTGAGCCTTCCTTGAGGTATATATAGTTTCACCGGTGGCTTCTTACTGCATTCGAGATTCGCAAAGCAGTCTGCAAATTCGTCAAGAAGCGCGGCGAGTTTACTGTTGACGTGCACAACATTCACCGTCGAAGACATCCCTCTCTGCAAAAGGAAGACCCCAGCTTTGCAAAATTCCTCTATTGTGTCTCTTCCACACAGCAGGAGCCCTTGATAGTGCACCACTATCAGAGAACTGCTCACGGTTACTGGACGAAGCTGTACCTTCATGTTCACCTTGCCCCAGACGGGTAACGGTCCCAGGAAACATGAAAGGCGTAAGGGCGTTTTCTGCAAAGCCGGCCACCACTTGCAATGGTCTCTTGTACACGCTTTTGAGAATTACACTTCCTGGTGATCCCGTATCGACATTCATTCGTAGCCGACGGCTTTCCCACATTATGGTGTGTTCAATTGGCTGCACTAAGCGCTTATTGACCAAACTGTGTGCGACTATAGAGCATACAAAATTTCTTCTTCATCTTCGCATTCCGTTCCGTCGACGGCAACATTCCCGACGTCGGGGCGTGCGATTTTTTGTAGGCCCTAGCAAGAAGTTCTCTGTTGCCACAGTGATGGCAGATGGGAACTTTGATATCGACACGACGCCGTTGTATGCGGCCCTTTGCATCTGTCGCACAAGAAACTAGGACTTTGCTGTAGGTCATTTCTTCTGCACTTCCTTCCTTGCGGCTGTTTCTATATCATGTTGACGCCACCGCCTGTAGCTAGTACGTATGGAACTTGCATGCTACGAGCATCTCTGTTCGGTTTTTCAGAAGCTAAGACAAATTCTTCGGCTTCTTTACAAGTCGAATTCTTGTGGCCCAGCAAGCACCAGCGTGCTTCATCGTCTCGAATCCCACAAACGATTCAGTCCCGCAACATACGACCCAGTGTCGTTCCGAAATTACAATTTACGGCTAGTCTTCTCAACTCAGCAGTGTAGTCTGGGACGCTTTCTTGCTCTTTTTGCCTTCGCAGGAAAACGGTATAGCCAGAGGCTACTTCGTTTGCTTGATGGTTGAAATAGTATTCTAGGCATCTTACAACGTCGTCATACGTCAAAGAGTTGATGCATGGGGACCCCCGGTTGGCGCCCTTGCAAAATATTATTATTATTATTATTATTATTATTATTATTTCTTTTATTTCCAGAATAAACGAAAACATTACATTCTGGATGGTCTCCTGGGCTAAAAGCTGTAATGAAACAGCTTGACTAGGGCCCAGAAGACCAATGACATGGCAACAAGTGACCGGTAAAAATATTTGCACCAAATTACAAGATATATCACACATTGTACAAAAATATTTACAAAAACAAAGCATATAACAATATCTGTGTAAGCGTAACAGGGAATGATTTTTGATTAAAACACATCTCTAACAACGAACAAGACCAACAGAATACCAAAATTTATTTACAGAAAAGAAATTTTTAATACTACAAGTACAAGGAACACAGTCAATAGTACACCTGTAATAGTACAAGCAATAGTACACCTGTAATTCTAGCAGTAAACTACACGAAACACTAATATCAACACAATATAATAATAGAAAGCATGATAGCTAATCATATACAACAATATACAGTGAAATGTAGTACAACATTAACAAATAATTGGCTACAACATTAACAAATATGAACGGCACTGTCGCTCAATCACGAAACCAGTAGGGCCTGTTGTTTAGGTGTGTCTGTAATCTCTTTGACTTTAAAGTAGCTTCCAAACGTACACTTTACGTACTCCAGCAACTCACAGCGTCGTCGGAGGCCGGGGGTCGAGATCCCATTACTGTGGTGTCAGAATCGAGGTGCGATCAACGCTCCCACCCTTGTCGCCACTGTAGTATATCTAACGTAGGTGCGAGGAAACGACACTTCATGGCAGGAACAAAATTACCCCCGTATTCTCAAACGCTCCTCGACTCGACTTTCACCCTTCACTTGACGAAGTTGAGCACTGCGCCGCTGCTCGGCTGAAAATGACGCTGCGCTGCTCGAGAATCGCACCACATTATTGCTAATATGCAGTGACTTGCCGTGCCTAAAGAGGACGCTTTCATCGGCTTTCTCAAGCGAAGGTGAAGCGTTGAGTGAAGGGACGTTCTAGAATATGGGGGTGAACGTTTATTGAAGAGGCTGCTTTTATACGCTGGCCAGAGGGCCGGAGCATGCGCCGTGGCGAGGGGTGAAAGCACGTGTTCAGCCATCTCCTAATCAATTGTAAGCTATTCAAATTTCGCTTACGCTGTGTGCTTCAAGTTCTCACATATCCAGGGAACGCCCCTTTTTCTCGGCGGGGACGAATTGAAACACGTTAAGCCACGGCCAGTTTATACGCAATCGCGTAGCAAACATAAAGATACGAGGAGTTGTACGAGGTGACACTAAAGCTCCGTCCCATGGGCGTGCAGGTTTGAAAGAAGGAAATAAAAAATATAGAAAAGCTGCTGGTTCCTACTTTGCAAGTGGCAGAACGAAAAAAAAGGCTCGTTCAATTGGCGGCAGGTTGATGTTGTAATCGAGTGCCGGGGTTGGGTTCGAGAGGAATTCCCGATGCTGTATAGCATGTGCAAAATGCCTGGTGGGCTCTTCTGCATATGGGGATAATTGTTTTCGAGAGGAGTTTTTTTTTTGTATCGTACTTCTCGAGAAATAGGAGGGTCCACCGGGGCGCACAATGAGCGGAGGAGGCAAATAGCGCAAAAAATGCTCCGCCCCGACAAAGGGTCTCGAGGGAGATGGTCAGCGAGTATCGGCTCCAAAGGCAACGCGTTAGAAAAGGGATGTGAAGGAAAGAGTTGCGCGCGAGAGAGAGAAGGGCGCGCGCACGCAGCAGACTGCTTTACCGCGTTGTTAAGCGAAGTTCGAACAAATCGGGCGGAAACACTCTTAGACGTCGATATTATCGACTTCCGCGCGCGCGAGAACGGGGCGAAGGGGGGGAGCAGTGGACCTATTTAATCTGCAAATGAAACGTTGCTCTAAAGGCAACGGCTCTCTTTCGAGAAAGTACAAGGGAGCAGCCCTTCCGCGAAGGGATATCAAACTATAAATCAGGGTTAACAATTAATGATGGAGCGGAAGAAGGCGCACGTGCGAAGCTTGGAGTCCGCGATGCAGGCGGGAATTTTCGTAGAGCGGCACGGTGTTACGAAATATTGGAGTAATAATGAAAAAAAGGGTGTAAAAACCATGGTTGGGGGTAAGAAGTGAATAGGGAAAAGTATACGCCACCGCTTGCCCCCTCCGCGTACAGAGGCGGTGGTGGCGCTTATCTCTAACGCATGTTCCAAGGAAAGCGGAGACGGTGCACTCTCTCAACACCTGCTGCGGCCTCCCTGGCGCGAGCGAAAAGGCGCCACGCGTCCATTAATCTTGCTATTAAATTGCGTTTAGCTCCAACAGATGAAAAGTGCAGGGTAAAAGAAAGCGCCCGAGGAGCGAAAGCAAAGGGAAACGCGAATGGAAAGGAAGAAACTGCCTTCTCTTTCATTCTGTCTGGGAGGCAATACAGCGGTGAGGGAAGCGAGTATGGAGCGAGTACTCTCTACTTCTTTGTTACTTTTTATTACTTCATTTCAGAAACGGAAAATAAAGAGGGGTTACGATAGAGACAACGTTGTTTCGGTTTTGTTTTGTATATTGAACACTTTATTGCCCACCATTATCACCTCCCTCGGGATGATAGCAAAAGGTGCATTTTATTTGAAATTAATTATGGCGCGTAGCATTCAGAGGACAAAGGTTCGCTTTCTTTTTTTTTTTCTTGTAATCTATCTCTAACGTTGCACTCAGTGCGTCGACGCCCGAGCGGATACATCGCGTTCACTGCATCGCCTGTCTGATATCGTCGTCACTTACGCCGAGATAAGCGCGCGAACAAAATTATATATGCTATTCTGCTTTCTTATTCTTGCTCCTTGAGTTATAAATAAGTGCGCCGATGGGGGTCCTCGGTCTCCAAGCGACATCAAATATTTGCCATGAAAGGGAGTTTTTCCAAGCCAGGCTTCGGTATACCCGAGCGGGCAAAGCGCGCGCCGTAGTGTTGGAGAGGCACTGTAAGTTTGCGATCTTGTAAGTAAGCGGATTGGAACTGGGATTTGTGACGGGGAATTTATGGCGCCGTATCTAATTTTGTGATCTTGCTATGAGTTGAAGAATCCGAGCGCCCCGTTATTTATTATGCCCTTTCCTTCGTGTTTGAACAGGGAATGCCGGTACAGTTATTCTGTGCGTTCTTTTTTATACAGACTCTTCGTAAGTGAGCTATCTTTCAATAAAGTGCATGTAGTCAAGTGAAAATGACCGCTGCCCAATGCCGGTAAAAAGAAAAGAAACTAAAAGAAAAAACGTCAACAATAATTCACAAACTATCTTCCTGAGGCGAGGGCAAATGATATGTCTTTTTTTTAACAATAATGCTCAATTTCATTTTGACTCATGTTCCGCTCATGTATGATGTACCTCCATGGAGGTTTTTCAAACTTTGTTTTATGAGAATCCATTAAACACACTGTGAATAGATGGGCCGACCAAAACAAAGCCATTATGCGCACAGTTGTTGCCACATTTATCGGAAGTGAACAGGACGGGTGGAAGCTTAGTGGCAATGTTAATCAACTGCACATGGCTTGCGTTGGTGTGCACTGGATAAGTAAGTAAGGTCCTCACAGAGGTGGTATAACGATACAGAACAATATAGGTATGTTTTTACGTAGTTTGTTTGCAAAGCTAACCATAGTGGGATTGTGTCGGAGACTCATACTGACCAATGTTTGTTTGTTTTTTCAAGCGGACTCTCTCGGACTCACACCCACTGAAATGTACCTCAACCGGGCTTACTGAGACCCTAACTCACCATGATATTACTCACTTGGGCTCACTGAGACTAAGACTCACTCTCTATCTGAGTCTAAGGCAGTTTAGGCGACTCTACGCATCAGACCGTTAGCCTACTATTAGCTGTTTCGTCAAAGGTGTCAGTGCTTTTCAACACCGATATCTGGCATATTCGGTGCTTTACTTGGCGCTTTTCATCTCATATCCCTAAATATACGTAATCAGTGGTTGCAATGTGTTGAGACAATTTTTATCGCAAGTGGTGGCTCACAGGAGACGTTTTTAACAAGACCTTTTTTCGAAAAATAAAGGAGGGAGGGCCATGTCAGCTCTTTCCTCCATAACTCAAGCGTTTATTCAATTATTATTGAGTTGGCTTACGGATGCTACTGCATTGATGCATAAGTAAACATTATTAGTATAAATGTGAGCTGACATAAAGCTCATAGTAATTCTGAAGCCTAGTAGGTAGGACTAGAAGTCGGCAAAACAAACGGGGCTCACTCAGACTCACCTATGAAACATACCTCGCCCTCAGAGCTCACTCGAACTCACACTTCCCCAATGATTTCCTCAAACGGACTCACTCGGACTCACACTTACTAAAGTTTTTCTCAATCATACTCACTCGGACACAAGCTTGCCAAAATAGTGCTCACCCTGACTCAAACTCACACTCAGAGCTCCATTTGAGTATGAGTGAGTCTAATGATGAGCAGTATGTGGGACCTTGTCATATGAAAGCGGAATCTCATATAGCCTACATCTAAGGCACACCACACGTACGAATTTCTGTATTTGAATCCACAGCCAGAAACTCCAGGCAACATGTTTTACAGCGAAAGCTCTTATGAGATCACAGCTCGAGTCTTTCACAGCGCTATAGTTGTTCGCCGCTGCCGCCGCCGCCGCCGGTGTCCGTAACCACATCGCGCAAAATTATTTAAAAAAACTTAGTACCAATGACACATAGGGCTCAAACCCGGAACTACCGGGCGCCAGCCCAGTATTTTACCACTGAGCCACGCCGGTGCTTGCGTTCTGTCGGCAAACTAGCCTTAGGCAGGCTTGATGTCCGGAAAGCAATCGCGTTATTATAATTTATAAAGCGTTTTAAAACAGCTAAAGAAGAAGCAGTTGTCGCACAATGCGAATAGCATTGGAAGTGAACGGTGGGTCGTCCAATGCTTCAACCCATTTCAAAAGCTTGTTTTTGTTCAGCTATTAACTGCGGGGCACACCCACTTCAGGCATAATTCCTGCCCCGCCGCGGTGGTCTTGTGGCTAAGGTATTCGGCTGCTGACCCGCAGGTCGTATATCGAATCGCGGCTGCGGCGGCAGCATTTCAGATGGAGGCGGAAATTTTGTAGGTCCGTGTGCTCATATTTGGGTGGACGTTAAAGGACCCCAGGTGGTCGAAGTTTCCGTAGCCCTCCACTACGGCGTCTCTCATGATCATATGGTGGTTTTGGGACGTTAAACCCCACATATCAATCAATCAAGGCATATTTCCTCACCGTCGTCAGCCACTGCATCAACAATTGGCAAAAAGTTCTTCGCAATAGTTTAGCGGATACAATGCTTCTCAGAATAATGACAAAAATTAGCATAGCGAATGCCAGCCTACTGCACTAAATTTTTTATTATTAATGCCGTAGGGGGCATCAAGCAAGTATGCCTGCAGCAGTTACCCAATGAGTGCCGATAAAAGGCTCTGAAAAGCCGCTCTTCTAGCTTTCGCTGTGACTGTGCGGCGCCTTCCGAGCAGGCCTGCCGTTTTGATAAAGATACAAGACGAGCTAAACCAGCAGATCCGCAAGGACAAAATTCTTGAACTCCAAGTATGTACCCATAAGTCTGATTGTTCACTCGTTGCTTTGAAATGTTAGGTCCTAAAGGTTATGCAAACTGTGTATTGCAGTGCTGTGACCTCCCCACGCTTAGAGACGTAGACCCTACGTACAGTATGTTAGACACCTTTAAAACATAAAGAGTAATCGGTGCCCTATTTGTGCGCCAACATTTCTTTACATCATATTGCTAGGGAAAAGTTCAACACGGTGAAAAAGCCCCGAGCACATCATTTTATTGTGATAGCATTTATATAATCTTGGTGTGTTGCTGCTGTCACTGCAGCGTCGTCAACGGCGTCGCCGTTGACGACGCCGTGAGGTTCCATATAAACAAGAAATCCACAACATCTCCCTCGCATTGCATGTGCCGTGTGCGATTGAAACCAGCAGAGTGCTGATAGTTTACGCTTAACACGCGTTTACAGTTGAGAAACACAGCACCGATATTGGTCTGCGGACTGTCTCTGGGAGTGTCTCTTGTCTTGTCGTCAGCCTATGTACACTGCAAAGACACAAACAGTCCGCCAGTGGTCTCTCAAAAATTCACCCACACCTTGTCGCGCTGACAGTCTTTAGTTATCCGATTCTGTAGTCACATTGTAGGCACACGCAGAGACACCGACTAAACTTGCACACCTGCACCTCATTTTCAGCCATGCTCCCTGCTCTGCCATTGTCCCTCTCTGGCTACACAGCGCAGCCCCAGCCATAATCCATGGTGACGAGGGGCACGAGTGGTGGACACAATAGGGAAGCAAATAAAAGAGTTCGGTTGGGTGCTCGAAATGCCTATTCAGACGGCGCGGAAGCCTTGGAGAGGGCATTGTCAACTCCCCCAAGGTTACCCGCTTCGTGGTCATTTGAAGCAAAGACATGGGGCGAATTTTCACTCAGCTGCCGATCTACTGAAGACATGCCGACGACAGGTGTGCGAATGCGTTTCGCTGGTTTTTTCGGTCTCTGATCATGTTACACTACGACGACATGCTGTCTTTTGAGGCGTCGTTGTCATCGTCGGCCTAGTGTTACCAGGGGGTCTAGCGACTCGGTCGACGGGTGACTCGCCGGCCGATGGCCTGCATCTGTCTCGTGTCTTCGGCGGGCTCGTGTCAGTGTCATGCCGCTCTAGTACAAACGCGCCTTCATCAAGTAGTGAGATAACGCACAGGTTTGCTTTCATCGCACGAAAGACCCATAAAGGGAAAATGTAGCGGGAAGGAAGGGTGGTAGTAGTGGCGTGGCTCCTGCCGCAACTCTGCATTTTGCTCAACCAGGCGTAATCAGGCCTGTTTTATCTTTACGGGGGTTCGTATACCTCTGTCCGCGCTGGTCTCCCCACTCTCTTTGTGATGAAGTCATAGGCGACACGAAGTTCGTTTTTTGCTCGCTGCAGCCACCTTGTTTTCTTGAGCTGCTGTTTTGCAGAGTTACGTCAGGCTGGATGCTGAAGCAGACAGCTGCCAGCCTTAGTTTGTGCAACATTCGGAATGGTTACTATCGCTCCGATTGTTTCACCCTTGAGACAAAACTGCGACTTTTTTTTTCTGAAGGCTGGCTCGCGCTCCCACACCTGTTGCCTGATCCCAAATTTATCTAAGAAACTGGACTGTTCGTGGCGTCGAACATCTCTCACCTAGGACGGCCTCGAGTTTTACTATGACTCTAAACAGGCCAGCAAATCATTTCACTGTAGTGATTAGGCTAGTCTGATCACATTAATATTTTCTTGTGCTATCTTCTGTAACACGTTAGTGGGTGAACAAAAAGAAAACTGTTATACGGGCTAACACGAATATATATGTTTCTGTGTTTTACTTTATTCAGTCCGCGAATTCATTCGTATGTTCCAAGTCAGAGCAAAAAAAAATTGAAAATAAAATGCTTTATTAAAAACACATCTAACGCTCAATCTATTTTTTAACTTTTATTTTGCTTTTGTTTATGTTTTCACACACCCATTAAGCTGACAAATAAGTATGACGCTGATTGTAATAAAATTTACTTGTAAGATTTAGCTACATTTGCTCTCCGTAGGTAAATAGTCCCGTAGAGTTTGTATAAGAAGCATATGAGTAGCATTTGAGGTTGCGGTTCTGGTCGTAATCACCCAACACTTGCTGTCTTCGGAGCCACAATATTATTAATGTCCACACTTGCCGAGACGACGCATCCGCCACCGGGGATTTCACTACATGCACAGTGCCAGCCGCCTAAACAATGCGCGTGTGCGGCCGACGAAGAGAGGATTTCTGGCTGCTCGCTCTCTGAGCTTAGCGTGGCTGTGTGCCGCAGTTTCCAGGCACTTCTTTCCTTTATTCCTTCCTAATCAGTCAGCTGTCTGACCACTGATGTAAATATATCTTGTAAATAGTCTATGATGCAAGCTACTCGTCATTCACGTAACAATAATTTAGACGTTCCAGGCAGGTGCCCATCGCTGTTTCAGGACTATTAACCTGCCTGAATGTACTCGGCTGAGTGTCTTTGTCTCGAGCGCATGCACGAATCGGCCTCTACATTGGTAACTAGAAGAGTTGTATTGTAAATCTCAGCTTCAAGGCGCGTGGTCGACTTCATTTCTATAAGGGCGAATGCGGGAACTTTTCTATAAGGGCGAAATACGAGAATCGCGCGTGCGTTTAGATTTAGGTGCACGCTCAAGAACACTACGTAGTCAAAGTTACTCTGGAGCAAGGTTGCCACTGACTTTCGAGGGAAATTCGCTTACGAGCGAAATCTCGAAAGTTGCCATTTTCATTCAAATTTTGCCAAAAAAGCCGCCACTATGCATATATGTGGCATTACGAGTAATAAAAATTTATAATTATATATAGCCTAGAAATGTATGGTAGAAACCATAAGACCCAAATCATATTGACGTTTTTTAATGCCAGTCACATCACCCACTTCTCAATGAGAGCCTTGATAAAGGGCATGCATGTACTATAGCAGTGTCGCTGAATGCTAGCACCTCTTAACAAAAGCTTGTGATGGCTTCCGTTGTAGCGAATACCGGATGAAGCAATCGCTAATAGAGATTGGCGTGCGTAGCCTTCCCGCAGATTTAAAAATTTTCCTTCCCGTGAATCATGTTTCCAATAATCGAACAACTTAATTTTAAAACAAGGGAAATAAATTCGCCACTTTTGCGTAACCGTTGAAATCTCCACATGACGCTTTAGGACGCGTCATGCTCACAATATACATTTACCTCACTGCAATATCAGAAGGCTGCCAAAGAAGCCCGACTTGTTGACTAACACAAAAAGTATCTCAAAAATAAATTTAAGCTCAATATACGGAATTAGGGGGTACTACAGCATGAAAGAAGTCGACAAGCTATTCACGGCAGTTGAAGCTGTGGTCGAAACACGCAGCCTTACAGTCCCCTGACCACTTGAGAAGCCTAACTTTGAAGAAGCATAAAACTCTAAAAGTACCTAAAAACGTAGTGTAACACCGCCGCCGCGCGGCAGGCGAAGCAGTCCACTGACCTAAATTTTGCTGGGAAATTGCTGACGGACGCACCAGTGCGCCAGTACTTCCCTAGGTAAATTAGAAGACACACACGAGCAAGAAGACAGACATGGTAAATTTAGCGTTAGGTGCGCCTTTACCGGTGGATCTGAAACCATAAAAATAGAAACAGTTTGTCGCCCATTTGTTTTTAATACACTAATTATCGTATGCATAACTCAGTCGACATCTAAGCCGAAAATCTTCGAAAATTCGCTATGTCACCCTTCATAATTTTACGCCGCCACGGGCCTCTAGAATTCGCCAATTTGGTGAAAAGTAGTCACCAATGGCAACCTTGCTCTCGAGTCCCACACTACAGCATACCTCGTAATCTTAACATAGCTTGGCCACATTAACCATCATTTCCTCGCATCTCTGACGTGAAACCCCTGCAACTATTGCATTTTCTCTTTCTCTGTATCGGTCCTTCTCGTGCTGTTTTATATTTGTATTCGCATTTTCCCTACGACCGACGGAGATTAGCCGACAAGACACGTTCTTCTGTTGACCTCCTTGTATTTCTCCTTGCGTTAGATTTTTTTGTGAGCCACTTCCTCAGAGAAAACTTTTTAAGCGCTACTAACTACAAACGTACGAGGAAAAAACATTGATAAGCAAAACAACTGCAAAGCATTTGAAAGGAGCATATTGTTATATGATAATGACACATAAAATACAGATATCAGAGTCAGAGAGCGAGAGAGAGAGCGTGTAGGAAAAGCTCAGTGGCCTCTATGGCAGAACATTGGGTGCTCTCACCAACGTGCTTGACGTGTCTTCTTCCATTCGAGGCTCGTTATCTGAAAAAAAAAAAAAAACTGGAGAAAACGATATAACACCACACCTTTTAGTTTCGGAGTTTCCATTTTCAATTCCCGGATGCCTAAGCAGGAAGCCTGTGATGAATGAAGGGTGCGAATGTGTTCGTCAAAGGAAAGCCATAATCCGTATAACCGTAAAAGAGGGGGAGGAAGGCGGCTGAAATGAAGAATTTGAAATTCACGCAGACGGCGGATTGACGCGATGCAGAAACTGTTTTGCATATCTACTGTAAAAGGCGAAAAGCTTGTTTTTTGCTTTCGAAAAGAACACCACAGAAGTTGAAGAGGGAGGGGGGGGGGGGCAGACCGCACTGCCCTCACATTCTGGTTCTTGTCATATCACACGTTCCCATTTTTGTGCGCATGTGCTTTCTGCTGTTTTGTTCCTCAGTATGCAAGGACTTTCGCATCTGCAATGCATTCGGTGTGTCCTTTCTCCCTCCTTCCATTTTTTTCTCTTATTGTTATTGGCTTAAGCCAAGCATATCAACTTCCCGCGTGAATTTTTGGGTTCCCCGGACCTTGGTATCTATCCCGTTTGCTCTTCTGTCAGACCCTAGTATAAAAGCTGTGACCTCCACAGGCACGCACCCAAAAGAATAAAAGAATATGACGCAAAAATAATACCAACATACTCTGATATTTCACCATTGCACCGTTAGCATGTAAAGCAATACAGTAGAACAACAATCCAATGTGCCTAACTCATAGGCCTAATATAGTTTGAAGAGCAATCTTACAAAATTTCGGGCTCGAAATGTTTATGTGCATACATTGGATATCCTTGCTCCTTACGGCTCGGCTAAAGTATTCAATTAAACACCACGTATTCGTTAAGAGGACTGGGTAATCTGCAAGCCGTTCAGGTAGACACCTGCAGACAAAGCACACTGCGCCGCGAAGAACACAGCACTTTCGCAATTCTCTTGTGCGCCTAATATGGTCAAAGGCTCGACGAAACACGGCAGTACTCGAGAAGCAAATGTGCAGCATATTTCGTGTTTGCTGAGTTATGAACAGTCACAAGGATAATAGTGACCAAACGGAATCCAACTGGTGTCCTTCGGTAACGTTCGCGCTTGACAGGCCTGTTTAGATACAACGACCCAATTGTAAGGCTTCCGTTCTTCGCCTTGAGCTCTTCCTAGTATTTCAGAGGATTATTGAAGTTATTAAAATGGTCAAACACGCTTAAGAACTTTCGTGGAGCTCCCAGCGATAGGTATGTGCAATGCTCATGGTCAGCGGCACTGTTAAAAACATAACACTGTAGCCTATATATCATCTTGATTCAAGATGATCTCCTTAACGCAAAAGTTTCTCAAAGTGGCGAGAGGGCGAGCATAGTCTAATGAAGCTGCCTACTGTACTCACGGAATAAAACATTGCAAATTGGGGCTACTTAATACACATACCTTGGTTTCCAGCGCCTTCAGTTCACAGCCACCGCTTTGGGCTCGGCCGCTGACCTGAAGGTCACGGGATCAAATCTCAGCCGCGGCGGCCGCATTTTTGATGGAAGTCCAACTGCTTGGAGCCTGTGTTACTTTGACATAGGTGCATGATAATGGATCCGAGGTAGTCGCAATTTCTTGAGTCCCCACGACGGCGTCCCTCATAATAAAATTGTCAGTTTGGAACGCTAAAGCGGAACACTTATTATACAGCAAAAAGAGCTCGTTAATTTGGAATTGAAACAAGCATTTAAAAATTTTTCAAATTCAGCATAGCTCAAATTAGCAAGCTTAGGCTTTAGAAAAAATGAACATCGGGCCGCACTACGCTGGCAATACCAAGAGCAGCCACCTCTGAAATTATTATAGCCAATTGAAGTTATACTGTTCGTTTTTTTTACCGATTATTTGCTTAATTAGGCTCACGCAGCTCTAGCCATGAACAGAAATCAGTCGATCAGCCACCGATACGCTAGAAAGGAGCACTGACAGTTCTCCATATGAGCAGAGAGCGTCAAAGTCACAATATATGATGCTATTTATGCTCCAAAATACGTTGATATAAATGCAAAGATAACGCAATCAAAAAGTGAAATAACCAGAAAATTGCATTTGCTTGACTTTCTTCTGTCGCGACTCCCTGAATATCGTTTGCAGCTTATCTGAGAACCCCAACAAGACTGAAAGTTGGGCCAGTTGGTGATGCATTATGGGCATTACCAGCGCACAAACTCACGGGACGAAGAGAAGAGACACAAACAAGCGCTGACTCTCAACTGAAGAATTTATTGAAATATTCATTTATCTGAACACATAAGATAAAAACCTACAGAACATGCGCAGAGGGCAGGCGAAGGATCGTGTCGACGTCATTAACAGTTTTGTGCTACGGGTAAATGCGCAGACGCGGCATATTCCATTCAAACAAACATGCTACTGATTAAGATTTCTTCTTTTTCTAAGTGGAAGCATTCTTCATCAAAAAAGAAGGGGAGTCCAGTGTCAGTCAGACATCAATATCTTTACATGAAAAAGAAGAAATCTTAATCAGGAGCATGTTTGTTTGAATGGAATATGTCGCGCCTGCGCAGTTACCCGTAGCACAAAATTGTTAATGACGTCGACACGATCCTTCGCCGGCCTTCTGCGAATGTTCTGTGGGTTTTTATCTTATGTGATGAGATAACTTGTATATTTGAATAAATTCTTCAGTTGAAAGTCAGCGCTTGTTTGTGTCTCTTCTCTTCGTCCTGTGAGTTTGTGCGCTGTTTCTGCCCATAACCCCTGCAAAGCAGCCAAATTCGCATTTTCCGAAAGGTGTTGCTGTTTCGTTGTTTTGCATCTCTAGTGAATTTCTTTTGGTTCGATTTAGTGAAGCAGTGGTCACTCGAGGCCAAATTTTGCCTCAATCAATAAAATACAGGAGCTTCCAGTTCAAATAAGCTATCGGCGATAGTGACGCAATCAAAATTTGTGGAGTTTTCCCTCGAGGAAATACGCAGCGCTGTACCAGAACCAAGGCGCCAGTTTGAATGAACTCTAAGTTCAAAGAAACCTAGCTTGAAATAACGAGTTC
Organism: Rhipicephalus microplus; assembly: GCF_013339725.1. NCBI lineage: Eukaryota > Metazoa > Arthropoda > Arachnida > Ixodida > Ixodidae > Rhipicephalus > Rhipicephalus microplus. The sequence continues at coordinate 84,721,707 of NC_051166.1, forward strand.
ATTTTATGGCCGTAACAATTCTATGGGCACTCTCGGCTGGATTTTGCCGCGGGCGTCGACGTCGCGGGCGTCGCCGTCACTCACCGTATATGTATCCGTATCTATATGTGGGAAAACACAAGAAAGAAAAAAAGGTTCTGAAAAAGACTACGGCGTGCAGAATCGAACGTGGAACCTCTGAGTCGTCATTGCGAGGCGTTAACCACTGAGCCCCGGAGAAGCAAGTGTTTCAATGTTCAAACGGCAAGTATCTACCACTTGCCGCTGGTGTTGGAAACCTCGGGGAGGAACTATCATGCTTTCAGCATTACCAGTAAGATTGCGCAATGAGCGTGTGGAGGTGCGTGCTCTCATCTCCAACGCGTACTTTGCCCCACAGAGAGCAGAAGGTGGACGCTCGCTCCCGCGCGCTTGTCTCGCGGTGGGGAGAATTGTACGTCTTGGCTGGCCTATGGATTTCACTGGAACGATTCTGTTGTAGTTGCTGGGCGCAAAAAGGTTAATGCAATCGTTGCACAGTCTCCGTTTGCGAAAACAGCGTGATTTTCAGGCACAGCGCAGTAACAACTGTGACGCTTATTCGCGTTAATCTGTACATGTGAACACGTTTCGTGCGTTATTTATGCGTGAGAAACGTGGAGCGCATTTTGATCTGCTTGCCATTCTGCGTGTGACCTTCCCACTTGTTGCTATCGCGTTCATTGCTTCGCCTTTGTGGCAAAGTTGTTATTTTTTTTTACTCCGTTGTTACGTGGGCACGCTAACCTCAGTTACGAAGAATCTCAGTTGAAGTTTCTATTTTTAATCGCGAAACTAAGTGTCATGTTACTCGCTTCACACGAAAAGTCATCCTTTGTTTGGGTTGTGAAGCACGTAACATGACACTCAGATTTGCGATTAAAAATACAAACTAAGGTTTATCGTAACCGAGGTTAACGTGCTGGTGTAACAAGGGTATTTTCTACAACTACTTCAGTTCGTGCTACATGGGTGTAATTTCAACTGGTAGATGCCAATCACCTTGAACATTATTTTTGAAGATCCTCATTCGTTGCGACATGACGTGGTTACCCCGAGCAGTTGCGCATACAAATCCTTCAACTGGAAAATTCTTGTCAAGTGTGTATCTGTAAGTACTGTACACCCTTTACACGCTTAGGAATGTAAAGTTCGTACCAGCGCAGATTTTGCCTGGGTATGGTTGCATTGGCACGAACAAGATGGCCAAGCGCACTTATCTGACGACCAATGCAAAGCGTAAAGTTAGAAACCAGCTCGGCGAATAACGCGCAGGATAGATCAAATGCCCTGAGCGTCGTCTACATTTTGTCGAAAAGCGTTGAGTTGCGCAAACAGGTCAATGACTACACGAAAGAAGCGGAGACACATAGTGCTCACTGTGTCATCGTTTCTTTGAACACTTTTGTTCAGTAAACTAACATGCCCAATTTTCAGCCATTCTGAGAGACATTTATAGTCTCACGAAGTCTCAGTGTGACCCGTTTTCCCTCCAAACCTTTCTGTCGAGCGTAATAAAAAAATTCCGCCATATCCACGAAGTGAATGATGATGAGTGGGCGAAGCTCCGGAGGTAAACCTGGTAAACCATGAATCCTCTGTACATTTTGCCCACTCGATTTTATTACATCGCTCCCCCTAGCGTACGTCGCCGCACTAAATCGAACGATTGCCTTCAACCAATGACACGCGCCATATGTGACATCATTCCTATTTTATAAGATCTCGCGTCTTTCATCAACTACAAGTACCGCTTTCTAGTTTATAACATCTTGCATCATTTCATCATCAGCTACAAGTACCACCATCTAGTAAACACTACAAGAACTAAACGAGAGGTGGCTACATATAGGAGATGGTACCGCCATCTAGTGAACACTGCAAGAACTAAACTAGAGGTGGCTACATACAGGGGACGGTACCGCCATCCAGTGAACACTGCAAGAACTAAACTAGAGGTGGCTACATACAGTCTACAGGGGACGCACAGCCCACGCCCTAAGGAGCTTCGCCCCTAAAATTTATGAAATAAAACCGGTACGCAATCAAGGGCTCTGTTTTAATACAAGAGATATACTGAATACATATGATAGGGAAGCATAATTTTACTTATGATATGGGCCATGAACCATTAGGATAAAAAGTGCAAATTAACTGAATGTGTTCATTGTAGAGCAGATGGCTTTCTTGTGAGGTGCTGGTATCGTTTTGGTGCCTGGCCGAGCACGTCTCAGCCGCGGGCTTCTTTTTACGTGGCCTCTGAGACCAATTGCGGGTCTCGGAGGCCACAAATTAAAGAAATGAAGAAACGCAAAGTTAACCCAAAGAATACACCACAGCACATGAACTCCGACAGACGAGTGCAGCTACCACACTCTTAAGGCAAATATAATGGTTGTCTCTTACTTTTTCCTGCACTTTTCCCTCTTTGACCATGCCTCAAGAGGCGTCCAAGTACGCGGGCGCATAGATTTGTTCTGCTCTAACTAGAAATGAAAAGGCCTATGATGGTATGACTAGGCGTCGTAATCACTGCCTAATATTTCCATACTTACGCAAAACTCGCTCTGATTTATTAACTAGGACGGCCTTTGTTCTTTCGCGAAGATTTTCGTATATAGCAGACAGTTAAATAGCCCAAATTTTCTATATGCTGCAATTAGTAATGACCATCAATGTTGCCGTCGTTGCCATAATGAAAACAATACATTGTTTTCCCCCTTTTCCTTAATAAATAAGTTGAAGAACTACGAGTTGTCGATGGAGATGTCTAAGTCATAGCCTTTTAGCCTTCCCTTTCAGTTGACGACTGGTAGCACCCTGACCTCTCCTACAAACTTTGAAGTAGTGCTGTCCAGCTTTTCCAGGCTGATGTTTCTGCTTGTCTTGTTACTTGTCGTTTATGATTCTGATGGTTCGCACGCTTCAAGGGCGAATGGTGCCCTGCACAGTTTGAGCACATGGTCACGGCAACCCATTTAAGAAGACTGTTGGGACACACTGCTGAGTCGAATCTAATGACGTTTGGCACAGGAACTCGAAAACAACGGCATCATTTGCCCGTAGACGATGATGCTTTACTTTTTAGAAACAGTTTCTGTCTAGGCCACAGCCACCCACCTTCGGAAACACTGTGTCATTCCCGGTCATTTTTGACTAAGATCAGTGTAAAAAAGAACAAAAGGTAAGTATAAAAAGGAATGAAAATTACGCATAAACAAGCCAAACAATACACCGAGAAATAAACACGCAAGTTGACCATAAACAGATAAAATAGAGAGGCAAGATTGGATCTAGCAAACAATAATTAAAGAACGGAAACTACGTCCCTGCAGTTGGTAATTAAAGAGTATTTTAAAAATGTTAAATCATCTTGATTGTATATTGATCAAATCACTGATTTTTTGCGTGATTTGTCAAAATCTTTCTTTAAATATGAGAAATCAAAGCGTTCTACAGAAAATTGTCATAATTTGCGGTATCGTCCAACCTATTTTATTAATGTAGGTCAATGTAAACCATTATCCAGGTCGTGCTGCGTGATCTTCGGCAAGTTTTCTCTGCTGTTCGTCAAGTTGCTATGAAGGCGCTCCCATTGGCGAGACTTGGCTATAACTTACGAGCCTCTGAAGGTGTCGCGAAGTGTCGCGCAGTTCTGGCAAGAGCCTGTACCACTATCACACACGAACTTCTCCGAGCGAGTGGTGGCGTCACAGCAAGACGTCATCGTGGCGTCACGAATGAAAAATTTTGGGATGTCATCGTCTGCCATCCTCGGTCGGTGAAGAATAGGCTGAACACGGCGGCAGAAGAACACCACGAAAGGTGCAAGGAACTTAAGTGGAAGTGGAAGAAACATTGAAATTGACTAAAACCATCGAAGCAACTTACTGCGTGCTCTCACACAGCAGCTCATTGTGTCTTGCAGGAAGTCAGGTTCTCCGATCGTACGACCTAATGCATCGCCAACTGTGTGGCAGGCCTTTGCCATCAAATGTTGCACGCAGTGTCACATGCTGGCATTTCTTCCTAATGGCACGAGTACCAAGTGGCACTCTCGTTTCTTTTCCCAGCACTTCCGGTCAAGCACTTACTTCCGGTTTTTCTAATATCCAAGAAAAAGCTTCCAAAAACTCGCACGAAATACATAGTTATGCTTCAAGACTTACTTTGGGTACACATCTCCTAAGAGCACAGCTTTCCTTAAGATGATGCCAATTAACTCAGAATATAACAAAAAACAAATGAATGAGTCCATCGAAAGAGCAGAGTGTCAGAGGCGAACTTCTTTAGGGCCTAGCTTTGTGGTCGCCCGTGTCCATCACGGAAATATTCGTGGATGTGAGAGAGAAAAAAGGTCTAACAATAGCTAATATCAATCATATTTGTAGAAACAATATAAAACACCTACAAGCACAAACCCTTTATGCTAGTCGGTGACCTCAACGCAGACATCATAGACGTTAGGACCTAACATCGACAACTCATCATCATTCGCTTAGTGGTTAATCATATAATGATGTGGGCCGTTAAGCCCCACGAATAATCATCATTCACTTCGTGAAGATCCGTGGATATGTTGTTCTTCTTGTGAGCAGCTGGGATAGTTGCTGCACCTGGATGAGATTGATTGATTGATTGATTTGTGGGGTTTAACGTCCCATAACCACCATTTGATTATGAGAGACGCCGTAGTGGAGGGCTCCGGAAATTTTGACCACCTGGGGTTGTTTAACGTGCACCCAAATCTAAGTACACGGGCCTACAACATTTCCGCCTCCATCGGAAATGCAGCCGCCGCAGCCGGGAATCGAACCCGCGACCTGCGGGTCAGCAGCCGAGTACCTTAGCCACTAGACCACCGCGGCGGGGTTGCACCTGGATGAGAAAGTCATGCTTTTTACGCAGTCCCTCCAATCCGCTTTGGGCAATGTCACAGGGCTCGGGCTTATTGAAACAACACTCCCTGCCAAAAACAACACTGCTATGAACAGCTGAGCTAAATATTTCAGTCGTGTATGGCGAGAAGAGTTTGAAAGCGCCCCGTCGCGGTGGTCTAGTGGTTTGGAACTCGAATGCTAACCCGAAGGTCGTGGTATGAAATCGCGGCTGCAGCGTACACATTTTCAATGCGGGCGAGAACGTTTGAGCCCGTTGTGGTTTGATTTAGGTGCATGTTAAAAATCCCAGGTGATCTCAATTTCCGGAGCACTCCACTACAGCGTCTCTCACAATCATATCATGGTCTAGGGACATTAAACCCCAGAAAATACTATTATTAGAGTTTAGAAGTGGAGCGTAAGGTTTCTACTTTTTCAGGCACACTATTTTTATACAGAGGCCTGTGCTCACGCTCTTCCGAGGTGCCGGCGCCGGTTGTTTGACATTGGTTGTTTGACGTCGCTTCTTGCCACGGGGTGCCCTCACGTGATGACGCCGTGCTCCATAGTCTGCCTTTGTCCAGCTGCGGTGGTCTAGTGGCTAAGCTACTCGGCTGCTGACCCGAAGGTCGCAGGATCACTTCTCGGCTGCGGCGGCTGCATTTCCGATGGAGGCGAGAACGCTGTAGGCCCGTGTGGTCACATTTGGGTGCTCGTTAAAGAACCCCAGGTGGTCGAAATTTCCGCAGCCCTCCACTACGGCGTCTCTCACAATCATATGGTGGTTTTGGGACGTTAAATCCCACATATCGATCAATTCTGCTGGCATTACACAGTAGTCACGCTTCTGCGCTAGTAATCAGAACGCAAGAGACCGATACCGTCTCATCACGCGCGCTCAAGGTGATAACGTGTGCTGACGTAACTTTTTCCTTCATGCGATACTTCGCTGTGCAGCTGTCAGTGTGCTCGTCCAAATAAGGGAGGAGAGAAAAACCACCTGAACCACGCAGCAAATCCGGCCTACTGCACTCGTTCTTGACGTACACAAGGAATATTTGGGGTAATAGATTCCTGATGCACCTAATCTCGAATGCTGAGGTCTTTAATGATTACTTGAAAAAATAGTTCAGGCTTCTTTTAACCCTAAAAATACACCATGTGCCAGTGCCACTACCAGGTTCCTACGAGAACGATTATAGCCGCTGCCCCTTTTCTACCGATGTTTTCGCACGTCTGACTAATGTCGGTGCAACTTTTACTAGGCTTATCGCCTTGTCTCCCAAGTTTAATGCTGCAAATGATAAGTTTCGCTTCTGCTTTACTTCACTGCCTTTCCCTGCTTTCACACTCTGTCACTCTCTCACTTTCTGTATGCGAGAAAGGCAAGACTGTATTAAACCTAAAATCTTTTCGGGAGAAAGAGATAGAAATCTTCCCTTTAAATTATTTACCTCTTTGTGTGCTATCGTCACAAAAGAACTGCTTATGCCATCAGACTTAAAAAAAAATAATTCAAATAATGGAAAGGCTATTAGATCTTCTTCAGACTCTCTTGTTACAAGATTAAAAAAAAGAAAAGAGTGGGGTGTTCATACTTACTAATAAGATGAGAGTGTTACATACGTTACACGCCGCAGCTGCGTTCGCGGTATAACATTTGTGTGCGTGTGTGTCAGGAATTTGGGACTGTTTTCCGCTTAACAGTTGCGAAGCCACATTTAATTAACAACCTTGATGTTATCTCACTGAAGGCGCGCTTCTAGCACACAATCATCGCCATCGTGTACGTGCGCGACGGAATACAACGTTTTTTTTTTGTTTTTTTGAAGTACGCATTATTGATAATGGTACCAGAGTCGGTAGTCACCCAATACCATAATGTTAAGACTGCACCCAGCAGCGTTAATTGGTTTCCGTTGGCTTTGTGTAACTAAGCTGCTTGAACCAGACCAAAAATATCTAAAGAAAAAGCCTAAGCTGCTTGGACCAGACTAAAAATATGCAGAGAAAAAGTCTGGCGTCTCAAGTTAACCATGTGTTTTTACTGTGTTTTCTGATTATCTTTTTTACTTTTCTGGTCCCGAAGCGTTGTTAGCTGACGCAACTCGCGCGGCTTTTTTTTTTTTTGCTATCGTGTTGAGAGTTCTTCTAGAAGGAAAAAAAAACAAAGCTCAGATCCTGCGATGAGTGTATGCGAAAAAAGATGAATACCAAATTTGATGAAAGCAACAGCATACATTGCGGGAAAAAAAGACGCTGAAAGAAGCGAGATGTTTTGCGAAATACTTTCGCCCGTCAGTGAGTCCATCGGCACAATACATGTAACGGTCGGATGAGAAGATTGGCAAGGGCGAAAATTATCAGACTCCGGCTAACGAGATTTGCGCCTTAGTGTATAGTGCGAACGCTGCGCTCACCGCCACAGGGATCCCGGGGTTTGTAAATCGCGACGCCACTATCAGCGCGATAACGAAAGGAAATAAAAACAGAGTGACTATCGGCCATGAAGAAAGATGAACGCAAAACCTAGGGGCCTAATTTATGTTCCGCAGACGTTTCAATGGCCAGCATGATATAATGAAGAGAGGGAGAGACGTGGTACACACTTATGAATGCGAAACCTGCTGCCTCGATGATACACGCCCTTTATACCTTATAACATTGGCGAGGCTATTGATGACAGAAGAAAAAAAAGAAATAAACAAAGTAAGAAACGAAACTGATTGTAACAAAAGCCCTTCGTGGTCTTCCTGTCGTCGTTGTGCGATAGAAGGCCAAACAAAGCGTCCAAGAATTCACTGGTTCTCTTCGATCGCATCGTTGCGGCGGCCATTCTCAGGAAATTTAATTAGGAGCGGCCGATATGGCGCGCTTCTGGGTTAAGCTCTTCACTGCTCTGTATTTCGCACGCGGTCGCGCGTCGAACTAGCCGCAGTGTATTTATTTACTTTTATTTTTTGTGACTCGCTGCTAATGCTATATTTACCGTAGTGGTTTTTATCGCCCATTTTATTCGGGGGGGGGGGGGGGCATGTTTTTTTTTTCTTACATTATTTTTGTTCCAGCTCACACACGGGCTAAGCTGTTAAAGCGCCATTTTCAATGCGTGTTCGTGCATTGACCGCCGAAGCCTTTCTGAGCTCAGTAGCAGTGGCTGGGCGGCCGAATGCTTTCTCGATTCAATTAGCCAAATGGGCGTGCTGCTTCGGCACGCGGGAACTTCAGCGCGCGCGAGTGCTGCTCGGCCACGCTGACGAACTCGGATCGTTCGGCGTGTGCTTCGTGGCGCCATCATTCCATGCTATAGCGACCGTGTCGACGGCAGCGGCGTTTTCCCTCCAGCCATCGTCCTCGCCGCGCCGCCGGCTCATCCGAGCTTTGTCCGCCGAGACGAGTACGGATTGGCGCTCGAGCGTGCCTGGCATCATTCCTGAGAAGGCGACGCGCTGATCGACGCTGATCAATTTCCGACCTATCATTGCCCCACTTCACTCTCTTTCGAAGCTCAGCTTTGAGCGTGTTGCGAACATCGTCCGCTGAAACACGAATCATCCTCTCTTTGAAGCACGGCTGATAGTCCGTATGACGTCGGCAGGGTTTCATTTTTAAAGATGACAGTCTTTCTTGTGACACTTCAACGCAGATATTTTTGTCTGCCTGTCTCTCTTTCAGTTTATCTGTCTGTCAACCAATAGAAAGCAGTTATTAGGCCAAAGTTGAACCACTTCCTCAACGCCCACCAATCTTGCTCTGGTTTCTGTGTTCATACTTGTGCATATTGTAGGTCAAAAGGCAAATATTGCGCATATTTAGGGACAATACTAACGCGTTAATATATTGTGGTGTGTTTTATACTAAAGAACGCATATATACATAAATATAAATACCGCCCTGTATATTACGCTGCGCTGGCAATGCGACGCTATACATGAAAAAGTTGAGGTTTCCTACGCTCTGATAAGAAGAAATGGGGCTGCCACCTTCTCATGACACTGCGTTCTACAGCTGCTTTCGTTTTTTAAAGATTACTGGCAGATGGCGCTGATGTGTAACGCAGCACCATCAGGATTGAATTCAGCAATCTTCTCCCACGGAACATCTAAAACACGCCTTATTATCCCTCTACAAACAGAAGACTATCGTGTTTCGGCGGCATTTCTAGTCAAACACGCACATACACTGTCAGTTTTTTTTTTAATTCCTATTCACCGTTACACACAGCTCACCCATATCCGCTGGCGCTTAATAAAAATCCCTTTGAGTTGAAGTAGTGCCTAATTATTTTTCATGTTGCCTCAAATACCATCTCTCGCTTGCTTTAGCTCTTGGATGGTTTAAACTACAATATTTTGATTTGATTCTGTTTGTATATACCCCTCATATAAGTGAAGGATTTTCATTAAAACTCGCCTGAGCGCGTCATGAGGTTGTCAACGGAGAGAACTTTTCCTCTCAACGTCACCGTCCAAAAGCAATAACAATGCACACGACTGTCGAATCACAGCGTTGGGAAATGGAAGCACGACTCGACAAAGATTGTTGGAAATTACAAAGTTTGTTGAACGTCATAAGGCAAACTTCATTAAACTCTACAGAGAGACACAGAGAGAAGCAATTAAAAGTATCGAGGTTATCAAAAAGCACGCCCAGTTTGTTGCCCTGCACTGGGGTAAAGAGTAAAGGGGCAAACGATTTATCGTTGCAAATGTCATGTGGAACTCTGACCTTTAAAGTGCAAGTGAGAGAGTTCAGAGGCGCAACAGATATAAAGTGGCCTACTCAGTGAGGCGGGCCGGCGCAGGCAGGGTATAGCATAGCAGTAGTGCTTCCTATACAGGCAAATGCGTAAATGTAGTAAGCGCAGCGTCCAAAATTCATAATTACCCATCAAGTTCGTTGTTGCTTCGTTGTTGCAGAAGGCTTGTCAGCCTTCTGTCGCTTTTTTATGAATTTTGTCGCTTTTTTATGGAGCACTATGGTGGTAGTTGATTTTCTGTAGATTTCTCACAGCTTGTTTATACATACTTTGTCGACGCCATGAATCCACAGTGTGTGCATGACTGCTGATATTTTCACTAAATCAAATGCCTTTTCATAATCTATGAAGTCTATGTGTAGTGGTTGGCTGTATTCTGAGCATTTCTTTATTACCTGATTGATAGCATGAATGGGGTCGTTTGTTGAATAGCCTGTTCTAAATCTAGCTTGTTCCTTTGATTTATTGAATTCTAATGTTGCCCTAATTCTGTTATGAATTACCTTTGTAAATAGCTTGTATACGACAGAGAGCAAGCTCATCAGCCAGTAACTCTTTAAGTTCTTGTCATCTCTTTTCGTTTGTATTATGGTGATGTTAGCATTCTTACGAGATTCGGGTACCCTCCCCGTCAGGAGACACTTCGTAAACAGGGTGGCTAGTTTATGTAGCACACTCTGTCCTCCGTCTTTCAGCAGATATGCTGTTACCTGATCCTCACCAGCCGTTTTGCCTCTTTGCGTTCTCTCCAAGGCTTTTCTTACTTTTGTCATTACTCGTGCGATGTCATCATGGTTACTCCTAGTTTTTATACCAAGGTCGTGGTTGTCCCGGCTACAGTACAAATCTCTGTAAAACTCCTCCGCTATTTTAACTATCCTATCCATATTCGTAGTTGCTTTACCTACGTTTGTTCCTTAGTGCATACATCTGAGCTTTGTCTATCGCAAATTTCCTCTTCACTGCTTGGACGCTTCCTCTATTCTTTAGAGCGTGTTCCATTCTCTTCATGTCATAACTTCTTTCATCAGATACATTACACTTATTATTCAGCTTCTGAATATCTACCAGTTCTATTTTGTCTGTTGTGTTTCAGGCTTTTATGCTTTGACGTTTCTTAATGAGGCTCATTGCCTCCTGGGACAGCCCTCCCACAACACAGTGAGTAGCTAAATGAGGCATTGTCCAGAATTAACGCAGGCAAAGAATTCTCGACAATCAATTTTAGTAACATATAGTCCCTTCAAAACCTACTGTATCTGCCCTAATTATTACGTGATGTTGGGGTGCTCTTTCTTGTGCTTATAATAATATGCTGTCGTCTCAATCATGTTGAACCAACTAACACAACCATCAACCCTGATAAGTTGCATTCGCAGGAAGAATAGAAAAATGTTCCTATCCGCAGGTGAAGTGCAATGAAAAAAAAAGACTACGCAACCAAAAAAAACACACAAAGTGTTAAATCCCACGTATCTCAATCAGTCAATCAATATGTGGGGTTTAACGTCCCAAAACCAGCATGTGATTATGAGAGACGCCGTAGTAGAGGGCTCCAGAAATTTCGATCACCTGTGGTTCTTTAACATGCACCCAAATCTGAGCACACGGGCCCACAGCACTTTCTCCTCCATCGAAAATGCAGCCGCCGCTGCCGGGATCCAAACCCGCGACCTGTGGGTCAGCAGCCGAGTACTTTAGCCACTAGACTACCGCAGTTGGGCGCGTCTCTGTTTAGAAAGTGCGGGAGCCCTTAATGATGACCACTGAGTGGGTTTCGTGCGAAGACCTCGTACCGTCTTCCACAATTGTGATAAAGGTTTTGGCGAGTGAAGCGACTCATAAAAAGCAGTCCAACGTTGTGACTCGAGTTTATCTATCCGGCACTGAATCCTCGTCTGTACACGTCGAGCGATCCGTAACTCTTCCATTGTATCCGTATGTCGGTATCTTCGTTCAGCATGCCGTCGAATTGCTCGAAGTTGTTCCAACTCGATGTCAAATTCCGTTACTTTGGGAGAGCATGTGAGAGTACACGTAGTGTCGTGTATTGTGGTTTTGATTATCTTCTGTATGTTAAGCAATCTGGTTTCTTGACATTGCTTTTCCATGCGAGACTGAAATTTTAACCAGTCCACTCTTTCAACGCTATCGTGTATCTTAGCATAGGACAATCCTCCAATTTTAACGTAAGTAAAAATGTGGTCACTTCCATGCGTTTCGAAGTCTGGAAAACACTCAGCATGCCTGATGTGGCCTCGTGAGACACAGGCCAGGCCAAGGCAGTTGCTATACTTTGAAACACGCATAAACGTTGGACTACCGTCATTCAGCAAAAGAGTTCGTTGTCGGAGGCGAAGGACACCAACTTTCTCTCTTTAACATTGGTCTTCGAGCTTCCCAAGATTGTATGATGAGCGTTCTACTGCTGATATCAACTTCCGTGTTGTCCAAGAGATCATCTTTAGCCCAACCAGCCACGGTGGTCTAGTGGCTAAGGCATTCGGTTGCTCACCCGCATGACGCGGGGTGAAATCCCGGTCGCGGCAGCTGTATTTTTAATGGAGGTCAAAAATGTCTGAAGCCCTTTATTTAGATTTGGGTGCACGTTAAATAAGCCAAGGTGGTCGAAATTTATGGGGCCCTCCCCTACGGCAGCTCATCTGGTGGTTTTGGGACGTTGAACCTCAACAATTGTTATTATTAATATTATTAGTTCGCGAACATGAGACATATCATTGAAGCCAGCGTTACTAAGGGAAACTCAGTTTCAAAGGTCCATTGGAGAGCCGGCGCGCGTTGTGGTCACGAGAATTAATGGCGATGTAGTCAGACCTTGCTCACGTGACCGGTGCTTATGGTTTTGGCGCAGGTGACGTGCAAGCCTACGTCGGTTACAGGGACTTCTACGCCCTGTTTGCTTGTCCTTTTTGAGACTGCTTTGGACCATGGGTAGTGTTTTTTACAAAGACACGTGCATCATGTGCGAAGCGTAGCAAGGGGGAACATGAAAGAGCGCATGCTTGGGCAAGTCGGTAATTTACGTTTACTTTTAGGCGCACAAACAAACGAGGGCCAAAAGCGCTGAGTCTAGTTAACGTGCTAGTTTATGTGCTATTAAGGATATTTTTCAAGAGACCACCTCACTGGTAAACTTACGTTTAAACGTGTGCGAAAAGGCACTTTTTTGCCACTTTGTTGCCAGCTGTACTCAACCTTTCTCGATATATACAAATGCAATACTTTTTGGCTACAGTAAAACTTCGTGATAACAAGTTCACTTAAAATATTGCGCCTCACTAAATGCTGTTCTTCTACAAAAAAACGCAATATGAATAATTTTGTCCATATTTAGGGCTGCTTAAAAACTCCAGCAACCACAAAAGATTATAATAATAATTTAAAGTGGAAAACCTACGATTGTTCTGTACGGGAAATTTTGTATTAGCCTAGTTTAGAAAGCGCAGATTTTTGGACAAAGCGTTGAAAGAGCCATATATTCCAGCCTTCAGACAAAATTAGTGTGTGGCCTGCTTCATTGAATTTTTTTCTCCCAAAAAACATATTCGTGGAAGCCTTCTTGCTTTGTAAGCTGGTCGTTCATTTTCTTTTTTTTTTCAAGTGACGCAAGAAAGAAAAAGACACACACGTGGCGCTGAACTTGCAACTGTGTCCTGTGTTGAAGCGCTGATTTATATTTTCGTCATCGAGCCTTACCAACTCACCCATTGTGCTTGTCCACTTGACTGTAGATGCCACTTAAACGCTGCTACCAAAGGCAACTGCACTGGTCTCTGCGAATCGGTTGTTGATATTTCATGACAGTCTTAGAAAACTGTTTCTCAAGAACGTCTTTGTATTTTCAGTAAGTCAACTTGTTTTCACATGTAAAGTTTTTAGGAACCGCATTTGGTCATTTTCAGCCTAGGTACTACGGGAGAGGCTAAAACTGTAGTGGTAGTTATAAAAACTACGCCGGAAATGCTCATTCGCTTAGAAACTTGCCGACTTGGGAGGTAATCGCTAGGTAAATAGCTCGAAAAATATAGGATGAACATTGATTGTTAGCACACTGCTGAACAACGCATTAGGGTCAATCAATGCATGAATGTGACCTCATGCATTCCCAAAAGGTGATGCGGCAACGTCCGCTGGAATGACAATAAATGTTTAGGTTTGGTAATAGTGCAGCTATGAAGTCGTTACGAGCAACTGCACTGCTGACCGCCTCGTTACGCTGCTGTATAGGAGACGGTGCACTGAAAGTATACAGCGCAAGAGTTGACTGCAGCGCCTCTAGTCATTGGGACCACTGAGCCGACCAACCTCCTTCGCTGGTAGAGATACGAAGCATTGAAACTTACTTTACTCTTGGAACGTTGAATGAAGTGGCCATAGCAAGTGCACTGTTATTTGCGTCGTCGATAGATAGCATTCCTAGGCTTCAGTCGAGTTCATGGTGGACAACGGTGTTATTTTTTTTACTTTTTTAATAATTTTAAATATATGGACGCGTGGCACAGTGGAAACGTACTCGCTTTCGGACCGAAGAGTTCCGGGTTTAAATCCCATACACACTGAAAAATTGCATTTTTTTGGTGCACCTCAGCTGTGGGTGAGGAGGTGTTTTGGCGGAGTGGTTCACGTGTTTTTCCGTGACGCTGTTTTCTTTGTTTTGTTTTAAACACCTTCCTCATGAGTTTCACAAGACTACAAGCTTCGAATACATCTACGAATACAAGCTTCGAATACAATACGAATACAAGCTTCGAATACAAATACGAATACAAGCTTCGTATTTAAAAAGAAGGGCTTTCATTTCGAGCATGCCTCGATGCCCACAGCTTGTTGTTGCGGTGGTGAGTTCACCGTGAGATGACGCTGTTTATTTAGGCGAAAGCATGATATGCTGCATTAGTTACAAAATGCGTCGTGAATGAATGGCACTAAAGGTGACGTGATCGCGTGATGGCGTCATATCAGAAGTCATCAAATGAAATTGTCTACTGGTCAAAATGGGGCTAATCACGGATATAGAGAGACAACGAGTGTTGCTCAGAAAGCTTAAAACAGTGGGCGGGGGAGGATGTAATTGGTCGAGAACACGAAAGCAATTGGCTGAGTGTCCCGTTAGGCCTTCGCCTGTGATCCCCTTAGTGTGAACCTAAGGGACTGTCAGTGTTGCCATAAGTATGCAAGCAGTTAAGCCCAAGGATAAAACACAACCGTGAACTCTACATAAATATCCTCAGGTCTTGATTATCTTCGTTGAATCATCTTGGAAGTAATTTTTCTCTTTGTAGGGTGCGATGATGCTGCATGCGATTATCGTGGACAAAATCTTCTCTAAAACTCGCCGTAGAATCTCGCGTAACAGTCAAGCAACTCTTTCATGCTTCGTCATAGATGTATGTGAATGAGACAATGATCCGAAAAAAAAAACGAAGCCATACTGAAAGCAAAGACTTATGATACATCACAGGCGTAGTCGTTCGCGCTAGATGGGATGCATGGCCAGGAACGAAGAAAAAGACAGTGCTTTCATTTTCTCCGAGACAATGCCACTTCTCTGGTGTTCGTCCACTTTTTACTCTGCGCTAAGGCTTTGCGAAGTGACAATGATAGATGAGCTCCCCTGTTAGCCTCGCAATGGCAGAGGCCTTCCATTGGCGGGCGGGGAAGTATCGTCCGTCGGTACTCACCAGTGAAGCTCGGCCAAACGAAGCTGCATGGTTGGTAATCACGTGTACCGAATTCAAAATCTCGTTTCGTGTCTTACTGCTCCACCCTTCGACCTGGTGAGAGGCTCAAGGAATACGCTCACTCTCTCTGTGCTCTTATTTTTCTCCTTTTTTTACTTCCCAGGCTTATCCGTCCCCGCTAAGCTAGCTATATGGTAAACTCAATTGTTCCGTAGTTCGTAGCTTGCATCGTCTCCATCGAGTGCGGCAGAAATGAGTTCTTTCCTCACATTTCTTTCGTTTTGTTGTTCGTTCCTAGATAAGAACCACTGTGAAAAAATTCATGAGTACTATGGAATGAAGTGCTCGGTGCCTTATGATGATGAGCCTCCCTTATGTAATGTCCCATGTGGGGTCCTTAAGGGTAAATACATCAATGGTGATGATGATGATTTATTATTCACACTACAGACTACCGAGATGTCGAAGAGTTTGTCGTCGTATTGCGGTGCATCAACATGTTTCGTTCAATCACAATTCATACTCTTTAAAATTCGGGTATTTGTCCATGTGATGTCAGCATGGTTGGTGAAGCGATAAATATACATATTAATGACACAGATATCCGTAATCTGCCCATAGTGTGAACTCTGAAACTTTTGTGGCACTCGTTCAGTGCTGGAGGGGAGGAGGAGAAGAAAGATGGAAACTCTAGAAGGTTGAACAGGGCTTAGTATGGTAGGCCTAAATCGTTCATCAAGGAATTAAAACAGGGCTTGTTTCTTTCTTTGCTTTCTTAGGAACCTTCTTCAGCCAGCTAAATGTTCGCCGATAAACGTATTCACTGCGGTGGACGGAAAAATTGCAGGTTATAACACCTGCAACTCTCCACACCCGCAATCTGTCGGTTTGGTGAGTGCAATTTGAGCTGGCTGTTGAAGAAAGAACACGTAGTTGATCCTTCCGTAATAGGAATTGATATAACACGAAAGTGATACGTCCACACAGATTTATTTCATTTTTTACTCTACATTTATTTATGAAAGCTCGCACAATGGCTCCTGATGTTTGACTATTGCACCGTGAACCGATAACGCACCCGCGTTGGCGCTTTGTGATACATAACCATTCCAACGACTAACGTCAATGATAAATGAATAAACAAACCCTTGTTGTCATAGATAATTGTAATAGTTAATGGCGAGAGGGGAATCGGAGAATGCGGTAAGACAGCCAGGACAGCCGTCACTGCATGCACGCTGAACTTGGGCGAAGGTCACCTGCTCACCGCATGTTACAGCACTGAACGTGACTGCCCGAGCAGAGAGAAACGCAACGCGTGTGTTGCTTACGTTGTTGGCCGGCCGCGATTTTTCGTGCGGCGAACTACTGGCGGAAGAAACATTTTTCTCCCTTCATGGGCGAGCATAGGTGTAGCACGAGGAGTTACAGCCAGGTGACGCACAGCTATTTTTTTATATCGATCGCTGATATGAGCGAGCCCGATTCTAGGAGTGATGTCGCCACCTGACGTTGTACTAAATCACCGACGAAATCGGACTTCTCTTTCTGAAAACACGCTCATACGGCGAATGCCTATAGAAAGGAGTCGTTGAAGAAATTATCGCGGATGTTACGCTCATAATGCATCACTTCTTTTTACCAAAAGCACTGTGACAGGAGAGTGGTAGAAATAAAAGGCGTGTTTATAAAACTCTCGGAATATTTGACAAAAAGGTCGCTGGTTTGATTCCAACTATCGGAATCTTTTTTTTCTTTGCTTTCTAATTGTGCATCTTTTTCAGACGTCTCTGAAGTCTTTGTGCACCCCGGCATGAGCCGCATTCCTGCTAACCTATTAGAAACTGGTTTATTTTTTCATAACAAATTATTTCGACCTGTTTTAGGAGCTACCCAATAAACAAATATAGCTAATGACCCATGGTGTCTTTAGTGGAACCCTAAGCTATCTAAAGGTATATTGCCATAATTTTTTGCGCGTTTATTTTTAAACTGCATGAATTTAAAGGCTTCATCGAGATCAGGCACCATATATACCCGCTGGTACCTCTAAAAAGAATAAAAATGCGTGTGTACTCATATTTTAGTATGTAACAATCAACAAGAGGACGCCAAAATGTACCCGCTTACTTTGGTGCTACCAATGATATGCCCCATGTACTACAATGACGTGAAAGATGCCGCTGTATCTTTCACGTCAGCCACTACGCAGTGACTTTCAGCCACTACGCAGTGACTCTGTCGAAGTGACTCGACTGAAGCAACTGTAACGAAAGCGATATTTTACGTATTTCTTGAAGGACTCCTAAAACCCTGCAAGCATAAAGACGAGACAGTACTTTATTTCTCTCCTTCACTGCCCTTTGTACTTAGATTTAGGGGCACGTTAAAGAACGTAGACGAAGCCAGGTGATTCAATCCGGAATCCTCCACTACGGGGGCTCTAATAGTCATATCGTGGTTTTTGAGAGTTAAACCCCAGATAATATATTTTACAGTTTTATTTATTATTTTTAAAAATATTAATAATAATAATACTATTATTATTGTTCACTGTCTTTCCTGCTGGCGCCATCTTCTCCTCGCCCCTCATTTCTGTCTAAACACGGGGACAATATCAGCACTAACCGTTAGGCCTATCATTATTAGCGTTTTTCGGCTACATGATGTTATCTCTGCTTACACAATCGAAAAACGCACGAAACGAATTGAATCCAATTGATCGCATGATAGTCATGCAAAACAGGGTAGAACGCACGTACGACTGCATGAGAAAACATGATAGGAGGATATTCACAACTGGTATTTCTCGTATATCGACCAATCGAGAGCTCATTTCGTCATGACGTCACGTGAACAAACGGCTGGCGTGACGAAGTGAGCCGAAAATATGGGAACCACCAGGGGAGAATGACGCGCTTCTTTTTTGTATACCTTTTGAGGTTGTTTAGGGCTCCGCTATATTTCGAGTATTCAATACTCATAGATATTTTCTTTCTTATAATAGTACTCCTAAATATTTTTCTTAACATGTCTTGACTTAAGTGATCTAGTATGCGTGTAATGGAAAAATTATCGTTTTGGGTTATACAATCGTGCTGCCCGCGAGCCAATACGAAAAGAGATATTATTGTAGAAACTACAGAACATGTTAATTCGGCAATTTTATATATTTTTACTACTGAACAACGTATTTCGGAAATCAGTTTATTACCGGGACGCTTCTGTAACGTCACTCCTTTTCATGTTACCACTTTTAATCCATAGTGAAATTAACTCTTGTCAAACGTGTGCGGTAAAATATTCGCCACCCTATCCAATAGCATCCGAGTCAGTCAATCAACAATCACTTAATCCGTCAGTAAACTTCATTTAGGGCAAAACAAGAAAAATTAATGGTTTTTCCTAATACTATTCTAATATTCGCTAACCTTTTTTAACAACAGACCTGCCGAATAAATATTTTCTGGTGAAAATGAAACACAGACATTGGCAGATCCCACGCACAGTGGAAATCGGTGATTTGCGAAGCACGAATGAGGAAGGTCTATATGTCACTTTCAAATCAGCACAATGTTACGAGGTGGCCGTAAATTATGCCGTGCATGACACGCATGTGTTGATTGTCATGTCTGAGCGTGTCATTTACCTTTATCGTCCATTAACGTTCACGTGATACCAAATTTGGTATAAGTGGAGCTACCGAAACGGCCTCGAGCACGCTATAAGCGTTGCATGTGGTCATGTTTTACAAGACACCCATGTCATATTTGTCATGTTTAGACGCACATTTACCTTTGTTGTCTATTCACGTCACGTGATACCAAACTTGGCTTATGTGGAGCTAGCGAAACGGCCACGAGCGCGCTAGGAGCGCAGCATGTTTTTATGTTTTACATGACAGGCATGCAATGATAATCATCTTTGGAAGTGTGATATATCTTCGTCGTCTATACATGTCAAGTGATACCAAATTTCGTTTACTTGGAGCTAGCGAAACGGACGCGAGCGTGCTATGAGCGTAGAATGTAGTCATGTTTGACATGACATGCATGTCATTCAAGATTACCATATTTGGACGTGTCATTTACCTTCGTCATCCGTTCGCGTCATGTAATGCCAAGTTCGATACATGTGAAGCTAGTGAAACGGCCGCGAGTGCATCATGACCGTGGCATGTAGTCTTATTTTTACATCACACGCATCTAATTATTATCATGTTTGCACCAGTGGGACCTTTGTCATTCATTCACGTCCCATAATGCCAAATTTGGTACATGTGAAGCTAGTGAAATGACCACGAGCGCGCCATGAGCATGGCGTGTCATCATGACTTTCATGACATGAATGTCATGATTTCCACGTTAGGGTCTGTCACTTATGTTCACCATGCTGTCATGTCATACCATACCAGTTTTGCAGTATGTCATGTGAACGAAACCACCACAAAAGTAGTAAGACCTTGACATGTAAATCACGACATTCATGACGTACAAGTTATGATTTTCATGTTATGACTACTCATTATGCCCACCATACAGTCGTGTTATGCTATACTATTATGGTATAGACCCCATTAATGAAACGGCCAGGAGAGCTAAACATCGTCGGCGGCTAGACAGACAGGCAGACAAATAGATAGATACGCTCAAAGTCGCCGAAGTTAGCGAAAAAGTGTTACGCATTTAAAACAATATATATATATATATATATATATATATATATATATATATATATATATATATATATATATATATATATATATATATATATATATATATATATATACATGGGGTATACCTCATCCCCTGATGAAGGGAGGACCGCTCCTGAAACTTTATCCTTGTTGACAACGCTCCCGTTTTGCCATATCCCACACCTTCACGAAGATTAACTGGCCCACTGAATTATTACTCCCACTACATATATATATATATATATATATATATATATATATATATATATATATATATATATATAGTCCAGTAGATCCTCCGTGAGCGGTCACAACGTGGTTTATTTCGACGTTTCGGCCTAGAGTCTGGCCTTCATCAGGATTAAAGATACAGTTTGTTGGTGCTCAGCTTTATACAATCTCAAATCAAAGGGCAAGGAAATAGGGAAAAAAAACAGAAAAAAAGAAAGAAAAAGAAGAGAAAAAGGAAAAGGAAAGAAAAAAAAGAAAAAAGAGAAGAAGAGAAAAATAATATACGGTGGACGCCCCTCGGGTGCCCCCCTTCCACTCTTCCTTCCACTTCCTCCTTCATCTCTCTCCCCCATCTCCCCTTCACCTTTCTGATGTCAGCGGTCTGTGTATGTTTCCGTTCACTAACGGAATATATATATATATATATATATATATATATATATATATATATATATATATATATATATATATATATATATATACACGTGAATGACAGCGGTGGTGACGGCAAGAAGCAGCCGAGGCTCTCCATATAATTGCTATCGGAATACAAGTTAGGCATGGTACAAGTCAGTCATGTTCAAATGGTTATCTTTGCTGACATCCTCACTTAAAAGTGCCTGCAAAACTTTTGCAAGTAATAATTTAATGGTTTCATTATAGAAGTGTATTGCCTCATGAATGCACTGCCACAAAAATGATCCAGAATTCATTAAGAACGACTCGAGTTAAAGTTATTTTTTGCATGCTTCAAACACTTTCTCTCCGTTTTTTATTCGCAAGCGTGCTAAAAGATGCACGGGAAGGGTTGATTATGACATGGGGGCAACAGTCTACGTCTAATCGGGAGCACGGGTCTGACCCTGCACAAATTTTTTCTCCTTTTTTAAAAACCAAATGAACAATGAGCGCAACAAGCAGACGACTAGAATAACTTCACTTATCAAAACAGTGGTTGCAGGGCTGCAGTTTTTTTCCACTCGTTAACGTATGTGCGTCATGCTTGCTGTAATTGCAAGCGCAACACACACACTCACACTACGAAGTCGGTTGATGGTTGCTATAACAACACTCCCTCATTTCGGAGATATCATAGGAATATGGCAGTTGTGCTCTTTCGCGTCAGTTTCACCGCATAATTTATGGTAAATTCAATAATTCTCAGTTAATACTAGAGGCCACTTTTTCGAAATCTCAAAGCGACAATAAGTTCCTCGTTTGAAGGACTTGAATGCACTCATTTGATTTGACTGACTAAACTCCACAAATTAAAACGTAAATAATTTAACTTGACAAATTACTGTTCGAAATTTTGTCTTGAACCATCTTGAGATGCATGCCGCTACAAGAAAAGCAACTGTGAAGACAGCGAGCAAATAGCGCCTTTTAATTATTTTTAAAGAATGCTCAACACATTTCTTCAAACACCCTGTACTATCATCTGAGCAAATACCAAATGATTGTGTCGCCTGAGATCAATTTATTGATCAAAAACAAAACTGAAAGAGGGCTTAAAACTGATTCCTGTTGCACGTTAGAGGTAACCGAAAAATACTTGAACAAGCCACAAACATCTGTTTTGAGCGAAAGTACTCTGCTATCGTTGATCCCCCTTCTGCTAACTTTTTCGGTATGTTCGGGCACGTGTGGAATATCAGTCGTGGAAGTGTTGGCCAGCGCCGCTCGTGGGCAAGGCGGCGGGTTGAGACGCAAGTTTGTGCCAATTGAGGTCACGTAAATTACGTCAGCTTTATTGTGCATAGGCTGAACGGTGCCGTGAAGTTCAACGTACCCACTTTACCACTGCTTCAGAAAAAAAAAAATCTCATCTTGTCATTATGTCGCTTTAACGGCAGCTGAAAAGCAAGAATCGTAAAAAAAAAGCTTGGAAACTGCATTGAAAAAGTGCAGCAGAAATACACACCAGCAAGCATGTATTTCTAATAACCTAACCCCCCCCCCCTCCCTTTCTTTGTATAACCGGAACGCATGCTCCCCCTCGCCCATCTGTCTTTCAAGGAGCCGTTTGGCTCCGGACGTTTGAAGCGGGTCAAGTACACAGCGCGATTTGCTTAATTGAGCTGAGTTAACCACTCACAACGGGCTTACGACAAAAGCGGGAGCCTCGCAGGGAAGTGAGCTTTACAATACGCCTTCGCAAAATTTGCGGTACGAGGGCTTCGGAGGCTAGGAAGCTCTTCAATTCGCACGATACACGTGCTTCGTTTCCGCGAAATCCATTTGTAATGAGATATCTCCGTAATTGGAGATGTGCGCCTCGTATGCAGAATAACACTTCCATGGCGTCCCGTATCGTCTTTCAGCATTCAAGGTATATAGTTTGCGCTACGTGATCACTGATCAGTCAGTCTTGGACAGGTGCCCTGAAATGGGGGCTTCATTGTAGTATGTAGCCAACTCCACGATTTAGTGCGAGGCTACTGTAAAAGCACGGTAATATATCGAAGCATGCGAATATATATTAACAAAAACAAGATCCATATCTCGCAGCTTACAAGGTTTCTGCTCCGCCAAGAAGTACAGCCATTTCAGGTCGTGTGTACTACTCTTCACTTTTTTTTTATTTCGCGTACTTTGAGTGCATCAAGCGGAAACGCACCCATTTGACCCATAGTCCTATTAATATTTTGAAATCAACATTTAAGTTGCTTTCAACAAGCAAAGTATGGCCATTCAACGTTATTGTTGTAAGAGTGACGGCAAAAAAAGATAGGTCGCACGCAAGGGACCCATTTAGCCAGCAAGTCTTTAGGACCTGCTATTGCTGTGGCTTGTTTTAAATTATACAACTTTTATGAGGACGATGTTTACTTTCTCGTTTCTCGTTATTTATAACCCTGCTGCCATTGCAATAGGGCCGGGTTGAGCAATTGGGAGCACTCCAGCAACGTTCCCGTCACATTGCTATAAAGAAAAAAAGGAGTCTCTGCAACGTATATACAAACTTTTTGGCGTCGGAATGCGTGTAGGGTGCACCGGTTTCAGTGGCACATGCCTCGAGTGTACTTGCTATTTCTCGGGGCCGGCAAGGCAGCCATTGGAACTAGGAGGACACATTGCTTGTTTCGGCCCTCGCGTCTTCAATATAATCCTGACTTAGGAGATGGCTGTAAGTTAAGCCGGGGGGAAAGGAGCGATACCCACCGTGGTTGTCGTCCTTGTTGCCGTGCAGTGACTTTTCGCCTGGATGCGCCCGTTTTGTATTTAATTTGCTCTCTTTCTCACCTACTGACGCAAGGAGTAAAAAGAGGCAGGGGAAAAATGTAATGAAAAAAGAAAAAAAACTGGCACGTGACCTTCGAAGTATAAGCAAAGGTAACCACAAAAGAAGGAAGAACGGCGGCAACAGGCGATGCCAAGCAGCATCGATTCCAAGGGACACCATATAATTGCATCGGCTGGACTCCAAACTCCCCACGCTGGAGGCACGGGGTGGCAGTGAAGAGGTCCCGATAAACGAGGCTAGATGTGAAAGTCAAAAACAGCAAACTCTCTGGAAAAGAACGACGTGAGAGGCAAAAAAAAAAGGAACAACGCGGTGCACACTTGGCCGCTACTGGTCCTGTTCTATTGACTGGCTGACTCGGAGTTGAGGTCCTCGCTTGACCGGCCCACCCCTTCAAATGTTTGGGTATTGTTGCTCGTTCAGCGAAGAAGGGCATGATATAAAATAAGAGGAAGGGTGGGCTGGGTGCCCAAGCATTTTCTGTCCATGTTGGCTTGTTGTCTCTAGGTTTTGTTTTGTTATCGAACCATTCACCGCTGTCGTATGTGCTCGCCAGCGCGTGTACTGACAGCCGTTAGTACTTCTGCGGGGGTAGTATGGCTGAGGCGGGGAGGGGAAAGCAAAAAAAAAAGTGCGTTGCAGTTTTCCCAAAGGTGAAAACGCAGTAAAGAGGGATAAAGTGACTTCAGGAATTGCGAATTGATCAGAAACGAAAGATGGAGTGGCCAACTTTTCTTACGACCGCGGCACAATCTCAAAGATCCATGTTTCTTCTCTTTTTGGTTGTTTTTGTTTTGTTTAGCTAGACAGCGTTCACTTTTATTTCTCCTTTCTGTCCCCATTTTGCGAGTCTCCTGTCCCACGCTATAAAGACGAGGCAGACATGTCTAGTGAAGCCGCTGCACATATCTCTTTTCTTATTTTTTTTCTTCTCCTGCCAGAGAGTCTGCGCCCTCTCGTAGCATTCAGTGATAGTGAGACATTCGTCTATTTTTTTCTTTTAAGTTTTCGACGTGATTTACTTGGAGAGGCGATGAAATCGTTCAGCATGCACTGCCGATGTGTGTAACGCACTTGAAATCTGGAAGT
The DNA here is from genome assembly GCF_013339725.1 of Rhipicephalus microplus. Classification (NCBI taxonomy): domain Eukaryota; kingdom Metazoa; phylum Arthropoda; class Arachnida; order Ixodida; family Ixodidae; genus Rhipicephalus; species Rhipicephalus microplus. The sequence goes on from NC_051166.1 coordinate 84,746,329, forward strand.
GGCGCTGATGCAGCTGTGATATATATGTTCGTTTGTTTTTTTCAGAAGGGGGCAGAGTGAGGCACCGTATTCAAAATGTGCTGTACAGTAAAGCGAGGGTGACCCGAGATAAGTTCCAATAATATCGCATTTTAAATCGTGCACACAGAAGTTTTCACCACTGAGCTAAAGAAAGCCGAAGCAGCTATATTTGCATTGCACCTATCAAATAAACAGGGAAAAAGCAGTGTGGAAGTATTTTACACAAATAAATAGATTTTCACTGTCATGCCTGTAACACGGAGGCCACAATATATTCAATAAGGCTTACTGACATGTCTAGGAGGTGGCAGGGTGTCCGAGCAACATGCCCTGTATGTGTCCTGAGTGTCTTAATGTCAATATGTGTCGCGATGAGGTGGTCACCGGCGATTGCTATAGTAGTTATTGTCGAGACCACCAAACCTCTTTACCAGCAGACAGACCACGTTCGTCATTGTGCCACACGGTAACCACATATCGCGACTCTTTGCCAACATGCTTTACACCCGCCGCCAGGCCTTCGGCTCCTTCGCGGTGTCTGGCTCAGGCTAACATCATGCTTACTATACCTGACATCCAGAAAAAAGCAGATATGTCGTCACCTGCTTTTAGTCAGCTTGCTCTGCTCTTGTTATACGAGGAGTATCAAGGCTGTATACACGTATACACCGACGGCCCTGTCCTACAGAAGAGTTCAACGGCATCATTTGTTATACCAATAAAAGACACAACAAGCAAATTCAAGACCTCCCACTTTATCAAAGCAACATGTGCAGAGCTCACAGCTTTTCGTGCCCCATCGCAATTCATCAGCGATCAACGGCCACAAAAATGGACAATTTTCAGTGACTCAAAGGCGGCACTGCAATCCCTTCTATCACCTTTAAACCACGGCCCGTACGAACAACTGGTATACGAGATTGCAAAAACAACTCACCATTTCAATGAGAAAGGACATAAAATATCCTTTCAATGGCTTCCAAGTCACTGTGGAATAATTGGCAATGAACGGGCCGAAGGGGCTGCCCGTTCTGCCCATACTGAAAGCGATCAAATATGTATTCCGCTCTCCAGAACTGACGCTGTACGGGAACTCCGCATGCTTGCTCGCAAGCGCACCACGTCGCAATGGAACGTCTCACATTTCACCCATGCACGATTATGTACCTTAGACCCAACTCTCAGTCTTCGAATTCCTGTGGAACTTCGGCGATGAGATGCTACTATGCTGTGCAGATTATGGTTGGGTGTCGCATTTACCAATGCGTACGCGTTCCGCATAGGAATGAATGGCCAACACTGCTGCATGCGACCATTGCGGCAGTGACGAAACAACTTGGCACATTATGTGTGAATTCCCACAATATTGCTCGCAGAGACAGTCACTCTGGAATGTACTAGACAAAGTGGACAACCAGACTTTCTCGGAAGAAAGAGTCCTGCGCTACCTACAGGACTTTATGTCGCAGAAGAAAGCTGTGAAGGCGCTCCTGCGCTTCTTGCGTTCAACCGGCCTCTCCAAACAACTGTGATCGGAAAGCCCTGAACGTGGGTGCATCTGGTTTTGTTTTGTAATTTACTTTATGTCTCTCTATCTCTATCCTCTTTCCGACCGTTCTTTGACCACCCCTGTACAGGATAGCAAACCAGTTCTTCAAGGTTAACCTCCCTGTCTCTTCCTTTTATTTTTTTTCTCTCTCTCACTGACATGTCCATCCTGAAAAAGGAAAGAAAGAAAGAAAGAATGAAAGAAAGAAAGAAAGAAAGAATGAAAGAAAGAAAGAAAGAAAGAAAGAAAGAAAGAAAGAAAGAAAGAAAGAAAGAAAGAAAGAAAGAAAGAAAGAAAGGTGTGAAGAAATGCGTAACGCTTAACCGAGGATATGAAATCCCCCAATCATATCTTGAAGGGGTACTGACACAAAATTTCACTACCGATATATCCTGCGGGATCGATTCTAGTAAACATGCTTATATCCTCTGTCAAATATCAACAGGGATTATACTTGGGAAGGTATTTTAAATTAGTTTTGAAGTTTGCGTGAGCGATTGACTCCATCGTGCTACGGACACCCTCGAAGGGGACCCTTACGGACACCCTACTACTTTACGTGACCACGCTGCAGAAGTTATGACGACGTCATAGCCGCCATTTTCATTTGGTCGCGTTTGCTCCAGCAGGCTATTACTAAGCAGTTGCTCGCGAGTCTGTGGCCCAGCGCACAAGTGGAAAGTTTTGTGTTTGATGACACTGCTATCTCGTTTTCTGTAAAAAAAACATATCATGTGAAGCACGTGGCAGTGCGTCACAGTTCTGTGTGCTGACATCATCAAGCATTGCATTCGCTAGGTGGTGATAGCTGCACCCGGTGACTTGTCGTTCTCGAAACCGAAACTGACCCTGGTTGGTAATAAGGAATAATGGTAATAATATAATGGTAATAATATATATATATATATATATATATATATATATATATATATATATATATATATATATATATATATATATATATATATATATATATATATATATATATATATATATATATATATATATGGGGGGGGATGTAACACAACGGGAGGATAAATATATTTCTTTCCCAACAGTTTTAGGAGTGGTCCTTCCTTCGCCAGGGTATGAAGCCCTTGATGAAGGAAGAACCCCTCACCTGAAACTGTTGGGAATATAAATATATTTATCCTTGTTGACAACGCTACCACATAATTTGAATTTCTCAAAATAAAATGCACCACTGCCTGCTTACACTTTCGACACTTAATAACTGAATATATAAAGCAAAGTAAGTGAAAAACACGCGGTTAAACAGCATAAGTCTTTCAGAAAGCAAAAATTATTATCCTTCACAAAACTGGCATGATAAAACTGAGTACTCACTGATATAAATGTTGTGACAACGTTACTCACACTGACGAAACCATCGAGCGCATATGGTCTCTTATGAGGAACTGTGCTCTGGATATTGTAGAGACTGCCTACAAAACGATCGTATCATTTAATCACGGTTTTGACACATCTGCTCTCTTTGTAGTTCGTCATTAGCCACCTATTATGTAGTGCAGCTCAAAGCGCTGCTTGAGTGAGAAGCTAGGCGGATCCCTGAAAATTTCATTTGTACAATTTTTTGTGTGGTTCGGCAGGCCCTTTAAACAGTGAATGTCTCGAAGAAATTTTGGCGTGCCTGTATTCACTCATGCACCATGGCGCGTTTCAGGTGTGCATACACTGATAAAGGCTTTGAAACGTATTTGATACGCTATAAACGAGCAATTACACACTTTCGCAGCCAACGGCGCGTGCGCTCCCAATGCAGACGCTCCTGAGATCTTCAGCACCATGAGACTACATCGCCGCCTCTACTGTCACTGGCCGGAGAATCAGCTGATATACGGCGAGGCCGCCTCGTTCCACTGCCCCCTTCTAGTACACTGTACCCTGCCCCGCCGCGGTGGTCTAGTGGCTAAGGTACTCGGCTGCTGACCCGCAGGTCGCGGGTTCGATTCCCGGCTGCGGCGGCTGCATTTCCGATGGAGGCGGAAATGTTGTAGGCCCGTGTACTCAGATTTGGGTGCACGTTAAAGAACCCCAGGTGGTCAAAATTTCCGGAGCCCTCCACTACGGCGTCTCTCAAAATCAAATGGTGGTTTTGGGACGTTAAACCCCACAAATCAATCAATTAGTACACTGTACCCGCGTCAATATCAGGACTATACTGCTCCTCCAGACGACACTCTCCGTAACCCTACCGACGCTCTGCATCGCCGCTTCGCCCCCTCTCCCGCACTGTTGAACAGCACACGGAAAAAGGATTGCAGTTTTCGTAGGAAAAACTGCGTCCAATCGATCATCAAAAGTACCTCCTGTTTCCTCGGCCAACCTGTTGTCAGTGACTATTGAAGGTGTTCCTGTGCACGCGCTCGTTGATACCGGTGGCGCTACTTCTGTTACACGTAGTGACTTGTGCTCGTGGCTCCGTAAATCCAGGACTCCTTATGTAGGACCTGTGTTGCGTGGCACAAATAGCGTACTCATACGACCTGGTGAACAGTGTATGGCTTGCGTTTTCATCGATGGCTTACGTCACCACATCGACATGATTTTTCTATGCACGTGCGTTCATGAACTTATCCTGGGCTAGGACTTCCTACATTCCGCCTCTGCTGTCAAACGATGTAAAGAACACGTCATTCACATACATCGGATGCATCTCTGTCAGACCTGCCTTCATTGGTCTCCAACTTGGCTGTCACTGAAGAGTGTGTTTTGCACCCTGGTGATGAACCCGTGGTAGCGGTTGCATCTAGCGAAGTAGCCGATGGTGACGCTCTAGTTGCCACTGCTTTTCACTGCACTTCTCGTGGAATTTTCATCTCCTGTCTGCTCCGGCCACGCGCTTCTGCCCATTTGCAACACAACTGCAGAATCAATGATGTTACCCAAGAGAATGACTATATCGATGGTAGACGCCTCTCCATTGACCTCTGTTGCAGCACTTTGCCCATCTTCATCGCAACTGCCCTCGTCAGGTGCTAGTTCTCTCTCTTTCCGCGCAATCATCGGTTCCGATCTAACATATCTCCCCAGATCTCACAGCATTATTGGCTCTTTTAGCTAAGCATAAGGTCTGCTTCGCTAGTTGTGCCATAACTTCGTCGCATTGAAACCAATGGTTCTGGTGTTATACGTCGTCGGCCTCGTGTGTCGCAATCAGAAAGGAGACTCATAGAAGAACAAGTTCATGATATTCTATCACGCAAGATAATAGAGTCATCTTCCAGCTTCTGGGCTTCTCCAGTCGTCCTAGTGAAGAAAAAAAGATGACTCTATTCGTTCCTGCGTTGATTAGTGTGTGCTAAATAAGACCACGCGCAAGGATGTATATCCCATGCCTCGAATAGATGACGGCTTGGACCCACTACAAGGACCCAATTATTTTTCCAGCCTTGACCTATGGTCGGGTATTGGCTAATCCCTACGATTGAGGCTGACAAAGAAGAACTGCCTTTGCTGTGGCCGATGGGCTACGAGTTTAACGTAATGCCACTTGGCCTGTGCAACGTTCCGGCAACATTTGAGCGCATGATAGATACTGTTTCTTGTGGCCTAAAATGGAAGACCTGACTTTGCTATTTAGACGATATTGTTTTATTTTCATCTACCTTTACACAGTACCTTCTGCGATTAGACGAAGTACTTCAGTGTCTTTCGAACGCTGGCCTCCAGATAAATACCAAAAAGTGCATGTTTTCCAGCAAAAGTGATAAAGTCGTCGGTCACGCAATTTTCAAAGACGGAGTCTGGCCAGATCCCCACAAGGTAGCCGCGGTATTGCACTCTCCTAGACATACCACCCAAAAGACGTTTTACAGTTTTATTGGCCTGGTGTCCTACTTTCACTACTTTATACGCAGCTTCGCCATAATAGATGCTCCCCTAACTAAGCTTTTAGTCGCTGGTGCTGCTTTCGCTGGGTCTGACGACTGCGAGTTCACATTTGAAGTCCTTAAAGAACACCTGACTTCCGGACCAGTGCTTCGCCACTTTGAGGAGAGAGCGCCTACTATCTTCCACACTAACGCAAGCGCACAAGGTATCGTAGCTGTACTTTCGCAGCGTGATGCCGCCTCTAAAGAGCAGGTTGTGGCATACGCCAGTCGGACTCTGTTGACAGCGGAGAAGAACTACACGATCCCGGAGCAAGAGTGCTTTCGCTATTGTCTACTTGATACAGAAATTCCGCCCGTACCTCTACACTCGGAACCTCACTATCGGCACATACCATCACGCACTCTGTTGGCTGTCCTCGAGGATGAATATGTCAGCACGTCTAGAGTGATGTGTGCTGCGCTTGCGAGAGTATGCCTTTATCAGCACATGTAAGTCTCGCAACTATCACCATGCCGACGCGCTGTCCCGATGCCCACTTTCACTTTCCCTGGAAAATGCGCCCTTCGCACCGCATCCTGGGAGCTACGACATCCCGCCTGCTTCACGACACCTGTCGATCACCTCACTAGATCAAATTCAACCTTCTTCACATCCGCTTTCCGTTCACTTGCGCCCTAATCAGGTTATCAAGCCTTACTATCTCTTATTCACTCAAACGAGTGGATGATGTGAGGCACTGGCTTACCATCCCTTTCGGTAGCATGGGAAGCGGTTTGATGAGCTTGAGCCGGTAAAACTTTTTACCGTCATAAAAACATGAAATGTGGACTGACACGAATTTTAAATATTTTTTATTGTTGCTCTAAATAGAAACACTCATCAAGAATTCTAAAAAGATAATTGTGGTGTTAAGCAATGCATTGAATTCAGATTTATTACCGTGACCTAAAAAACCATTTGGTTTCAGTATTGATGGGGTGGTTTCTCAATGACGTTTCATCGTTGTGTGTCGTCACGACAAGACAGCGACTCGCGACGTACTAGTGGCAGATCCGTTGTCTGATCGTGGTGCGCGTAAACAGCGATGAGTGAATTGTCGTCCAGTCACCCGACAGTGAGTGCCATAATAGAGGATGCGTGCAGGACAGAGAGTTTGCAAACAAAGCGAAATTGTATACGCTCGTCACAGCAATGCCCACTGTGGTGGGGCTGAGAAAGGCGGTGGTTTGGGCTGGTTGGTATGGCATGATGATAGTTTTAGCGCGAGAACAGAACGACGACAAAGGCACAAGACAGAGACAAGTGCTCGTCTCCTTCCTGTCTTTTTTGTCGTTGTTCTGTTCTCGCGCTGTAACTATCTAGGTGGGGCTGAATTGCATATGCTCTGCGAAAAAAAAAACTTTAAAATCAAAGTAAAGTACCATGAACACGTTGTATAACTTGGGTGTGCGTGAAGAGCATTAACAACGCTTACCAAGGGAAAAAAAATGTCATTATTGCTATGTCTCAAAATTGTGCCTGAACTTTTTTAAATGCGCACCGTGACGCTGCAGGGTAATATAACATTTCTGCATCCACAGGTACATTATTGTCTACAGTTCCGAACACTTTACGTAAAGCAAAATGAACAAACCGGAGAAATATGAGCCTTTAATCGTGTTTAGAGAAATGCATGCCTCATAAGATCTGGAGTAGATTGCAACATGGTCGTAGGAAACACTAACGGTATAGAAGTGAGCATTAATTACTGACAGTGATATTTCAAATTTGGAAGGCAGCTGAATCTAGAGCATGCAACCAATGGTACGAATGCCACAGCTGCCTCAATGCGTCTGACAAAGTTTTCAGGTTCGTAACCAAACCCCACAAATATGAGGCGAAGTGCGCATTCGTTCTTGAGGTTACTGAAGCCATGAAGCTTCGCTCTAATGAGCTGAGTTCATTTGTTACGCTTTCACCGTGGTGCCTTGAGATAAAAAAGCAGAGAGGACAAAAACTTCATTGTTCTGGGAGTAATAAAAGAACAGGCCCTCAGTTGCGATTCAGGACTGGTGATGTATTTTCCCTTTGTGTGATTTGTGCCTGCGCACTGCTTCCAAGTTCACTTAACCTACTGAATGTGCTTACTGCAAAAAAATATAAAAGCGAAAAGTGCATACTGCAGATTTTGGCTGGAATTGATCCAGTGCAGCTTTCAAGAGGTGCTACACTTATTGAGATTACGCAAATTTAATTACGTACATTAAATTATGTATGAATTTAAGCCATGAATGCACAAGTGCTAAACGATATCAAGCTCCTTTTTTGTTCACACTGCTAAGATGTTCCTACCAAAGGCTATATTTCTCTACGATTACAAATATATTATTCTATATTTTGTGCCGATGTACTCACAGGTTCTTTTGTTCATTTTTTTGTTTTATGAAAATTTTATATGTTCTATAACTGGTTATTCATAATCATAAGACGGCAAAAATTGGGGAGCTCACTCACACTCACTTACAAAATATATTTTGCGCTTAGGGATCACCAAAATTTTTCCGAGCCAACCTCACTCGGACTCAAACTCACCGAATTATTACACACCCGGACTCCCACAGACTCAAATTCATGGCTTGATCCGAGTCCAAGTGAGCTTGAGTGAGTCGACTCATGAGTCTGTTAGCCTAAAATCAGCTTGTTCGGTCATGGTGTCAATGGGATTTAACACCTACATCTCGTGTAATCGGTGCTATTCTTGATGCTTTTTGATAGAGTACCTTATAATACGATTCATGGTGGCTTGCAAAGGAGTAAAGGCATTTTTTAATAGAAGTCAGAACTGCAGACGCATATATCCAGAACTTCCATGAAAAAGTTGGCAGGGTGAAGGTTAACGCACCCCCCCCCCCCCCCCCCCGCATGAGATTCACGCCTCTGATCACATGATATTGAAATTGTGTATGAACGATATACTTCGTTGAAATGCGTGGGAGTTTACGGAAGAATAAACGTTAATCCTGGTGAAATCCAATAGTACGGCTGAAGATAAGTAGATAGAAACATAGGTCGGAAAAAAACTGTTCCCCGCCGCGGTGGTCTAGTGGATAAGGTACACGGCTGCTGAACCGCAAGTTGTGGGATCAAATACCGGCTGCGGCGGCTGCATTTCCGATGGAGGTGGAAATGATGTAGGCCCGCGTGTTCAGATTTAGGTGCACGTTAAAGAACCCCAGGTGGTCAAAATTTCCGGAGCCCTCTACTACGGCGTCTCTCATAATCATATCGTGGTTTTGGACGTTAATCCTCACATATCAGTCAAATAAAAAAACTGTAACCTATTCAGACACATTCAAGAAATATATCTTGCACTTTGAACTCACTCGGACTCACACGCACCAAAATTTCACTCGCCGGACTCACTTAGACTCACATTCACGGCTTGATATTAGTCTGAATGAGTCCGAATGAGTCGACTCCTGCGTGAGCTTGACCCCTATCATCAGAATACCAAGGATAGTTATTCAAGCCGCAGTTGACGCATGTGTGTCTTGTCACCTCTCCGCGTTCACTTTTTCGCTTTGTTTACGATCTGATTGTACGGTTTATCCAAGTCTTGTATGCTTCTCCGAATGTGCTTTTGTGCGTGTGTGCGGGTGTGGAGGGGGGGGAGGGGCACGGGTGCAGGGAAGCTTTAGCCACACCTGTTGTCTGAGAGCGCAGCTGTTGAAGATCAAAGGGAGTCTAGAGGTCGCGAACAGAAATTATCATTATCCTCATAAGTTTTTCCTCTTCACTTTCTTGATCTCCTGCTTCATTTCCAGAACACGTGTGAAGATTGGTCACACGTGGAATGCAATAATTATCATGAGTGAGAAATGAGTGCGAAGAAATAAAGAGAGAGCGAGAGAGAGAAACAAAATGACAGAAAGGAAGAGAAGCAATACAGACAATCCTAACAAGACAGAGAAAACGAAGTAAATGCCATAATATAGAAAAAACATCCAAACGCTGTAGAATAAATAGAGAGCAAAACAAAATAGAAAAGGATATAAAGAAAACAAATAAATAGAGAAAGATAGAAAGAGAATAAAGAAAAATATAAACAAAAAGTGTGAGAAAGATAAGAATAAAAATATAATAATAAAGGCTGCCAGGATCCCAATTGCAAACCCAGCGCATCATCACAAACAAATGACCACTCTACAGTAGAGTACACAAAGGTATAAATATTTCACACAACTGATGTGGAACTTAGCAATTTATTTGCGAACAGACGTGCTTTAATTTCAACGAACATGTATGAGAAACAAATGCTACGCTGACAAACATACACGACAAACTATATCACCAAGAGCACCTGTGGATAATTCATTATCGCAAACAATAATTTTCTCCCACTTCAAACATTTGCGATCCCTCCCGCACCCCCCACATCACCACTTGTCTATTTTTCGTCCCATAAAACTCCAAGTTTACTCGCCATCCCGTACGCACATTGCGCTTAGAAAAAGCTGGCCCATGATTACGCGCCACCGTAGCAGCTGTGCTATATAGCTATATATAGCTATATAGTTCGCATTATCATATGGTCTGCTAAAAAGCGTGCAAATGGCAACGCTTGTTTGAGTACTCAAGTGTGGTCTACGGCAACGATGATGCCATACAACTGGTGCTGGTGGCACGAACCATCTCTCTCCGAGCATGCAAAACCTGTGAAGCTCCTGCCACCGTTTTCTCTCTGAGCCACGAGGAAGACACGGAATTTAACGTCTGGAAAGTTTCAAACCATAGCGCACTTACGAGCGGATAAGAAAGCCCAGACCACGTGGATTCTGTAGACTCAGTGCCCCTTATATATATACGTGTGTGTGTGTGTGTGTGTGTGTGTGTGTGTGTGTGTGTGTGTGTGTGTGTGTGTGTGTGTGTGTGTGTGTGTGTGTGTGTGAACATTATTGTTCATGTAGACACGCTGCCTCGCTGCTTCTGCTGCTGGAGGACTAATTCAAGGGGTGCGCGACGTTTCTAGCATGCGTATTTAAAAGAAAGGTTGCACCGGGAAACAACAATATCTCTGCTGTGAAGAGGCAGCGCGATGTGATAATTTTTGTTTACTTTTTGTTGTTGCTGCTGTCGCACTGTTTGTCCCCGTAATGGTTAAATGCGATGTCCGCAGTTCTTCCGTGCGTATGCGATTACAACATTTACCAGAACGTTGCTGCAAAGCCAAAATTAAATTAAGGCATCTTTGCTCCAGTGGTGTCAACCCTGAATGAAGTACGGATGATCGGCGGCCTGCCTTGCTTCTCCTAATTAACGCGAAAGTGTTTCATGACGGGATCTACCAAGCCTTCAGCGCTGCATTTACGCCACGGAAATTGCGTCGAAACAATGCACACGTTTGAATGAAAAAAGACAAACTTTGATACAAGGAAGCTTCAGAAATAGGAGGAAACGTGTCGTAGGTGCACCGTACATTCATTGCGTATGTCACAGGCTAAAGAAAGTAGGAAGAAAATACGGCGTTATTGTTGTCTTTACGGCTGCAAATGAGCTAAATAAGATTTTTGCGACTGTGTGGAGAAAAAAAATGAGCGAGTAAAAAAGGTCAATCATTGGACTGATGCGTTATTCATAAAACACAAAAGCAAACCCACTAATTACTGTAGAAGTGTATCATACAAGGTCTCTTTCAGCTGTGGTTGCTTCTATCTAGGACAGAGAGGCCCCCTAAATTAACAAGATATTATTGGCAAATAAGAGATCGCTTACCGGAGGCGTGCACGCATTTTATCATTTATTTCATTGTCGAGAGCGTAAGTGCACGCCAAACTTCGATGAACACGCAGTTTTGTAGCGGCATAGGAATGAAGGAATGAGTCTGATGAACGAGGCATGGCATATCATTAAAAGCGGTAGCAGATGTGTGAGTCAACCGTTGAATAACTTGCACAAAGATGGAATCAAATCCTTTAACAGTTATTTTTTCACGTAGACCAACACGCGCGTGCCTGATGAATAGGTTCGCATTTCGCATAAGCATGCGCAGTTCAGTTTTCGTTCCTTCTTTTTTTTCATAATTGTGCGCATCTTCAGTTGTTAGTAGGCGCCTGTGGTGCCCTGACTTCCTCCTTGCGTCTGTGTTTGCACGCCCTGTATTTTTTAGAATGAATGCGTACCAAATATCTCAGCTGTCTGTTGTTCCCTTAACTCACAGGTATCAGTGGATGTTCTGCTTGAGTGTATATGGTTGCCTTCATAGGAAAGACACGCAAGAATAATCGGCAAAATTCTGCTTCTGCGATCAGAAAGCCGAATACAGGTTAGGCACTTCAGGGATTGTCCAACAGTTGCTTGTTTGTCTGTTTCTGAAGGGCGTCTCAACGTTAAAATTATCCGAGAGGGGCGTAGACAGGTCAGCATTCTGACTGAGGCCCTATGAAATAATGTGCATCGGAGCTTGCCCAAGAAAAAGAAGGATCCGCCGACAGGCAGCCTTCTACTTCTAGGTGATTGTGCGGTGGATGAACGCCAACAAAAGGTCCTGATGCTGGGACCAAAGTTCGTCTTGGAGCCAAGGCTTGACCTTGTTGACAGGCTATTCCTCACAAGAGACATTACCCGGCAAGTACCTGAGAAAGAAAAGGACAAATGTGTCGTGGAATGTGTCGACAAGGTGGCCAAAGCTTCGGTAAGCAACAGACCTTGCCCTAATGTTGTTCGAACTGCTAGTTATTTGGTCGACAACTACTTGAACGTGGTTCAAGCACCCAAAGAAAGGTTTCTTAGTTATTCAAATGGAGACTGTGTACGTAGAAAAAGCCTCAGCGGTGATGAAAAAAGTGCTTTAAAGAATGTGAAGTGCATGTAGAAAGCGTGAAAAAGAAGGCTGTTAAGTTACTATAGAAATTTAACCTAGAAAAACTTGTTTCTAATGTTGGAGATTCGAAAGGATTGAAGGGGTCGGTGTTTTTTTCACACAAAAAACCTACAAAAAGTTCCTTTTAGTCCTATTGTTCCAGAAAAAGGGGTGCGTCAGTGCCTCGTTGTGGCGTATCTGAAAAAAATTCCTTGGAAGTCAATGATTTCTCTTCTGGCTGATTCTGAGGGCCTTATGAATTTTTTTACATCAGCGAGCAGAAGAAATAGTTGGGGTATCAGCATAAACGCTCAAGGCTTATACTACTAGTTGCCGCATACGTTCTTAATGGACTGTGTCCAAGAGTGTCTAACAGAAAATAACGATGAAGTGATGTTTCACTGCACTTGCGGTATGCCTGTCGTGTTTATCTTTGACCTTCTGCACTTTTATTTAGAAAACACCCACGTTGGATTCGGTAAAAAAACGTTCATTCAGAAAAAGGGAGTATGCATCGGGTCGAAGGTAGTCCCCGTCCTTAGCGGCATATTCATGGGTAGCATAGATCGAGAGTTGGCATTGTGCCTACAAGGTATAGTCTACAAAATCTTCAGACATGTTGATGACTACTTGATTCTCGGGTGCGCTGTGCACAAAGAGGGCTTCAGAGTAACGGTAATAAATGATTTTAATTCTCTAGAAAAGGGATTACCATATACATCAGAAGTACTGGTTGAAAATTTCTGAGTCAAGAGGTTTTTCCAGATTGTGTGTTGGACCTTATCGCCCTAGGCTGGGAAGTAGCTCATGAATATCACTTCAAATATTTCAAATCTCGTCAAGAATGAAATCGTCACAAATTACTTTCGATTTGCTTTGTTAAAATCTTGTTTCCACACTTTTCATAGATCATTTCAAGAACAGGTTGCTCGGCTCAGGGACGCAGGGTACCCTTCCACTGTGATGTTGGCTGTAGGTATCAGGCTATTAAAGAAGCTCGAACATGGAACGGGACGATTTTTTTTAGCGGGTGGGCGGTTCAGTTTTAGATCTAAGGTAGTAGCAATCGCTTATGTACACGGTATTTCGCACAGAATAAAAAAAAGTAGCTGGAAGATACGATGGAAAGGTGTTGTTTTCAGACAAAAACAAAATCGGAGGAGTGTGCACGTTGGTCAACCATAAATGTGACAAAGTGAGCAGGGTACACAAATGCACCATGAAACGCCAGCTCATGTTTGTTGAAAGTGCACCCAAGGTGAAGTATTGCATAACTCTGACGTGTGGTTGTGTTTATATAGGGCGGACTGGCAGATTTATTAGCCCGATGCTAAGGGAGTATATGTCGAGTCTGGAAGCTCGCCCCAACAGACATTTAGCAATGCGTTGCAGTGAGTTCGCATGTTCTCCTTGTTGTAACACTACTTTAGAATATAAGCATCGAAACAAAATATCAAGAGAATTATTGGAAGCCTATCTTATTAACAAGCTGAAAGATACGTGTGTTAGCTAGCCTTCATTTGCCTTACTAGCGAAATAAATTGCGCTTCTGCCTGGTGTTCAGTGTGCTTGTGATCGTAAGTGTGATATGTGCGCAGTTCAAACATTTTTCGGTGAACAGATGGCGCAGATATGAGGAGTATTAATTGATTCTTTTCTAAAAATAAAATAGTTGTTAGATTGCGCCCCTTTGTTTTTTTTTGTGTTCCATTATGCCTCCGCAAACATTTCAAGATGGGTTGCCTTAACCAACACCTCCTGTATTTTATCAATTCCAGTCAGATGCGCCCAATACAGCCGTTAAACACCATTTCCTCTAGCCCTTTCCTGCTCTAGCCCATCACCTAGCCTTCGCACGTGCTTTGCTCTCATGGAGGAGGGAGCCCCCTCATGCATTGCCTCATGACGGAAATCATACGAAGTAATTTTTTCGTGTAGTGGTATACAGATCCATGCGGCGGCGTCTTGCATTCTTCGTTTTCACCATGTTGGTGGTCACGCTGGCTCTGCAAAAGAGTCTTCGTGGCGTTATGTGGGGAACCAATGAGGAAGCGTCGCTGCAACGCTTTTAGATGCGCTGCGCCGTGATGCGGTGGCGGCGTTGCTTCGAGCCACAAAAAAACAGCACGAAGAATGAAGTTGACAGACTAGGATATTGTAGTGGGAAACATGTCTACCGCATGTCCGAGGAAAACCACATGCAGCGCGACCCCTCATGCAGCATCGCATCACGACTATTCCTTGAGCTAAGGCGGACCGATGGCACCCGTTGAAAAGCGCGCGTTTGCATGCAATATCATTGAAAGAAATAAAGAAGGCGTTGCCCTAACGGTAGTCGCGCCCACAATCTCTCGTGACGTGCGTATCGTTCACATCGAGTGCTGCTCGAGTACCAGGGTTCATTACGTGCATATTGACGCCATGTTTGCGTAGTATTCACCATATACTTTATCCAATTATATGCTAGTAGTAAGCCAACCGCAAATGTTTCATCACAACCATGCACTTGTAGTTATAGGGATTGAAATGCGCAACCAGGTGTAAACGTGGCAGTATCCACGTAAAACGGTGCTCTAGCTGCCAAATACCGATAGACATTGTACGAACTCTCGCATATCAGTGTACAAAAACATTCATCTACTTATGTGCGTACACGTTTCGATGACGTGTTATACCATTAAAGAAGAATGGCGATTTGGGCTAGTTGGTTTGAATTCATGATAATAAGGGTTGCAGCGCGAGCACGAATGTGCTAGAAGAAACAGACGAAATTCGAGGTACGGAAGGCAAAGAGGACAACACGCAGCGCTCGTGTTGTCCTTTTTGCCTTCCGTACCTCGACTTTCGTCTGTTTCTTCTAGCACTTTCGGGCTCGCGCTGCAACCCTTATTATCAGTTATACCATTACTTTGATGGAGGATGAACCGTTTTTCTTGTATACCACTTTCTTTTTATCTCCTTCCTTTCCTTTCTGTGTGTTTTTCTATTTTTGTTTCACTTTCTTCCTATTTTTTCTGCCTCTATTTCTTTGTTTCGTGCTCTTTTGTATCCTTTCTTTTGCTTCCCTTTCTTTCTTCTTTTTGTTACGGTCTCTTTTTGTTTCTCCTTTCTTTTCTTTATATATCTTTTATTCGATGTCTCTTGCTCACTCTTCCTTCAATCTTTTTAGGAGGGAAGCTCCTTAAGGCCTCACACTATCGTCCTCTGTAGTAACCACCTCTCTCGGCTATGTGTCATAGGAGATTTTAGTTCTTGGAATGCCCGCTAGATGGCGGTACTTGTATATATTCAATCAATAATGGAAAAATGTGAGATAGTGGTACTTGGAGTGTTCACTAGACAGACAGACATACAGACAGACAGACGGACAAACGCGCGGATGGACAGATTGACCCATGGTTCGACGGACAGACAGATGCACAAACGGACGGACGGACGCTTTCCCCGGTCATCATCATTCAGTCCGTGGATGTGCTCTAATTTTTGTTCTTTCGATCTCCTGTACTTCTTCACTTTGTTTCGCTCTGGTTCTCTTTCTCTCATTTTTCTATCTATTTCTTTCTCGTTACTTCTCTCGCTCTCTCTTGACTTATTCTCTCGCACATCAGGGTTATTGCACTCCATACCACAGAAATCAGCGCACTTGTTCTGGGTGCGAAGAGGAGGACGAAAGCAGCATTTGCCGGTTCATAATGACGATACTGTTTTGTTTGCTTTGCATGCTCTAAGCTCAGCTTAACGAGCGTCGCTGTTAAAAGAAACAGCAAAACATGGCTTTTCCTGGCTATCTAAACCACGCAGTTTGCTGGAACAGAGATTATATGTCCACGTTTCATAACTGTACTTCTTACTTTCTCGAATGCCATAGATCTTAATTGACTTTACGAGCTTTTTTATTCATCATCCTCCATTTTTGCTCCTAATGCGGAATAGTGCACGCACTCTAATGAGGCAAACGAATACACCAGTATTGCTGCGCAACCAGTGAGAGCCACCGTTCGTAGATGCCCTTTGCTTTCATGCTTGCTTTTTTTTTCTTTGAGGAATGATAAGTGTAGAAAAGACGTGCCATACACTTGTATTATTTTTATAGAAAGGACATAGTACACCGCAAGTTCCCTACAATCTACGAACTAAAATAAGCAGGCTAAAATTGTACTTGCGATAAACCATGTAATCACCATGCCGCCAAAGAGCAATATATGCTTCATGTTATCACGAACGCCATAGCTTAATCTTCTGATGTCACAAGCAGCTTTCCTTCGGCTACATCTCGTTTCTTGCGGCTTGTTCAGTCCTCTCCATTTCTAAGTATTCAAACACATTAGCCGGACTTTACGCGCTTGCAGGGAACTTTAAGTTTGTACGCACGCGGAAGTAACTACACACATATGGAGCATGATATTTGGAATGGGCACGAAGACACTACTCCCACAGCACACAGCCTCCGGCTTGTTTCCCGCTAACTCTTCCCCCAGGCATGTCTCGATTTGTGTTCGGTCAATAGCGTCTTCACGCTATTGAGGGGCACGCCGCCTTTATTGACATTAACCGTCCTCCATTATTTGCACTCTTGGTAAGAGAGCACTATCCTTAAACGTCACAACTGGAAACTGACGCTTGCCGCTGACGAATGATTACACACGCATGGCGTGAGCTATGGTGTGCGCTATTCTCCGACAGCATCGGTTCTGAATACACACTTGATGACAGCCCGACAGTTCAGTACGAAACTTGTGCACAAAACTGTGTGCTATTTTGCAGACTATTGCGCTTCGGTGTATTTCAAAAGATTTCCAAACGTAAAGTAGGGTGGAATATAAAGGCCTCAGAGAATTGACTGCGAATCATGGGCTTGTACATATATAAAAATGTTCATTAGGCTCCAAAGTTGCTCGGACGCCGCTTTGGAAGACAACGTCGATACCTCCAGGCCAAGCCTGTCGGCCGTTTGACTGACCTTGCTGGATAGCCAACAGCTGGTCAGCCAGGAGTGGGCTGCGGATGGTCCGCTCCCAATTGGCTATGAAGAAATCTGGGCTTGATTGAAGTCAACCCCACAGCATGTGCACTAATGTGGACATTAAAAAGTTGAAGTTTAGAGTTACCCGACGTGTACCATATAAGTGAGCCTTAAATGGTACCGTGATGTCTTACTGAACACTGAAGCGCCCCACAATGAACAAAAAAGAATACCACCTTATACGACAACCCTGGATATTTATGATGGAGCTCATTACACTCCACTCCAACAGGTATCAGTAATTGTACGATTTAAGTATATAAACGACATGCAGAAGGCTAATCGAAAGACCCCCAGGGAACCATGCCATAAATATCAGAGGCTGATGAATTCTCTTATCGCTTTTTTACATTGCACTTGATGGCGCTTGTAGACCACAGGGTTAGGTGGAGCCGTATATAGAGTAACTCTCACGAGCGTGGCATATCCTTCTATTTTAAGCGTTGTTTAAGGGTTGTATTTCAGATACGAAAGGGTTTCATAGTTTTATGTTGTAAGCTGCCCATAAAAACTGATGTGGTAAATAGGACCATACGGAGGACATAGTGATACTGGGGAGCTTTAGAGCTCGTCCACCCAAATTGCTTTGGGTAAGCAAAAGCGCATTTGCGTACCAGTGTTCTGTTTCCCCTATAATGCGCGCAGGTTCAACGCGAGCTTCCTTAGTACTCCTTGGCTTGCCGAAAACGCATACACGCAACGTACCACTGCCACAGCAAAAACTTTTAGAAAAGGGGCTCCCAATCGCAAAGCCACATTCTGTTATTTTGTATTTCCTTGCGTTCTTTTGTTCGGTTGGCATTTGGCGTTGCCTGACAATTCAGGCACCCTGAGCTTAAAGGGAAATTCCGGCGTTTTCTTCTATATTAATCGATTTCAATAAAACTTTGAGCATGTGTTTGCGTCGGTACCTTGGTAATATGTGCCAAATTTTACAACCATAGGTCATTTATATTTTTTTAGAAATCAAATTTAAAATTGGTAGCTGATTCTGGAAACACACTTGTAAACGCGGGCCACCGTATGTGTATGACGTCAGGGCCTACTTTTTTTTTATCTTCATAGAGCGTGTTAGCTTCATTCACTTTTGTTTGTCAGCTTCATACAGCATGTTAGTAGTTGTAGAAGTCGGGTCTTAGATTATTGAGCAACGAGGAAATCGATTCAGGGCATGTCAGACGCCTCAGATTTAGGAGGGTCGAAATGAAATAACGATGCTTCCGTGCTCAGATAGTAGTGCAATAATCCCTGAACATGTCACTGCTAAGTTCAGACGAGCGGAACAGCTTGTTACTGCGTCGGATGATATCGCACACTTGCTTTTCGCGTATCAGAAGATCGAGGCACGTGAGCTATATTTACACCTTCGCCAGCCATGGCATTGTGTAGTGGATCTCGTGACGTCTTCAGCGACGGATTCTTATGACGTCATACAATACCCACCACAGACGATAGAGCCCCTACCTGTCTCTGTTTCTGCTTTGACTCGTCGTTTTTTGCTTAAATATAATTATTTGAGACTGTCAGGACTTTCAATACTATTAGAAAACAGTATTATCACAGTATAGATAAAAAAGCACTGGAGTTTCCCTTTAAACTACCCGAGCCACGTTGCTCTCGCAACAGTCGAGAATACCCGAGACATATTAAAATTCAAGTTAGACGCGAAACAAGTCTGAACTGTTCATAACACTCTATGATATCATATATATATATATATATATATATATATATATATATATATATATATATATATATATATATATATATATATAGTGTGAGTAATAATTCAATGGGCCAGTTAGTCTTCGTGAAGGTATGATGAAAGGAGGGGTCCTCCTTTCATCAGGGCCTGAAGGGAGGATTCTCCCGAAACTGTTGGGAAATAAATATATTATCCTTGTTGACAACGCTTCCGTTGTGCACTATATATATATATCCGCAAACTTCTCTATATATAACTTCTTTTGCGGGTATATATTGGCAGCAGTAAGCACAAGACCGGGTTAACTGGCGGAACATGGGAGAGACCTTTGTCCTGCAGTGGACGAAGTCAGGCTGATGATATATATATATATATATATATATATATATTGGGAGTAATATTCAATGGGTCAGTTAGTCTTCTTGAAGGTATGATGAAAGGAGGGGTCCTCCTTTCATCAGGGGCTGAAGGGGGGATTCTCCCGAAACTGTTGGGAAATAAATATATTTATCCTTGTTGACAACGCTTCCGTTGTGCCCTATATATATAAATATATATATATATATACGTATATATATATATATATATATATATATATATATATATATATATATATATATATATATATATATATATATGGTGGGGTGATATTCAATGGATCCGGTGGAAAATGCAGTATAAAAAGAGGTCGACAAACGTGCGAAAAAACACTAATTTTACTAACGTTTCGGCAGGTGGGCCTGCCTTCGTCACTCCGACGAAGGCAGGCCCACCTGCCGAAACGTTAGTAAAATTAGTGTTTTTTCGCACGTTTGTCGACCTCTTTTTATACTGCATATATATATATATATATATATATATATATATATATATATATATATATATATATCTTCTTTTGAGGGTATAAATTGGCAGCAGCAAGCACAAGACCGGGTTAACTGGCGGAACATGGGAGAGGCCTTTGTCCTGCAGTGGACGTAGTCAGGCTGATGATATATATATATATATATATATATATATATATATATATATATATATATATATATATATATATATATATATATGGTAAAAAAAGTGTATTCATAAGGGCTCGTTTTTCCGTGTTTTGACACAATATTAGTGAGATCTAACAGACAATAATGCCAAGGAATGTATAGGTGAAGTTATTAGAACCAATGTAATGTAAATAAGAAGAAAGAAAAGTGGGTCAAAAAATAATTTGCCGTGAGCAGGAATCGAACCTACGACCTTCGAATAACGCGTTAAATGCTTTTTTCACCCACAACTCTTTCTTCTTATTTACATTACATTGGTTGTAATAACTTCCCCTATATATTCCTTGGCATTATTGTCTGTTAGATCTCATATAATATATATTGATTGATTAATTGTGGGGTTTAACGTCCCAAAACCACCATTTGAATATAAGAGACGCCGTAGTGGAGGGCTCCGGAAATTTTGACCACCTGGGGTTCTTTAACGTGCTCATATATATATATATATATATATATATATATCTATATATATATATATATATATATATATATATATATATATATAGATATATATATATATATATATATATATATATATATGTCATTATTGCACTGACACAGCACGCTATAGTGCGCATATGCCACATTTGAAATGGCATGCTGGTCGATAAAAGTGTATAAGTTTCATCAAATGTTTAATTACCCATCCTAGCACAACCTGAACTAATGATCCTCTTGAACGTTGGTATTGGAGAGTGCAATGTCTGATACCAGAAGGGAGATACTGACTATGGCCAATACTCAGAAGAGACACCTCAGCATTTGCTGCTCATGCACCACCGTGATCTTTGGTCTTTAAAGTGCCTAAATTCTTTTAAACAGTAGGAATGGTAAGATGGAAGCTTGCAATGAAAAATCCGCAAACAGGGGTTGTGTCGAGCCTATGTTTCGACAAGCAGACCTGTCTTCCTCAAGGCTAGAAGAGAACTGCTTTCTCCAGAACTGATATTCTCTTGCTAGCCAAAACGGTGATAGACGACTGAACAATCACGGTGTAGCCCAGCATTGGGATCCAGGAGAAATGAAGGCCGAAGAATATTCTAGAGCAAAATACAGTGCCCACTTTTTGGAATCTACAATGATCACAGCCTTCAAGGGGTCGATTCATGCCATGTTTTGTCATTTAACTTTAGTTGCCTCAAGCGATATGACCTCGGAATTACGGCGAGACTATTTTAACTTGAATTGTTGATGAAACTAAAGTTTCAAAACATCGTTCGCGTGCAGCATAAGTTGTTCTATCCCCTACGAATTGTCGTGAAGGAACGAGACGAATGAGCGACCCAAATTTAGTTTCGCAACTTTTATCATTCTGCAAGCCGCTAATGAAAGCTAACATATTTCTATTGAAACTGAAGCAAACAGCCCTGAAAGGTTCGATAGCATGCAGAACATCACTGAATATGAACTCATAAGAAAGCTTTTTGGATTGCAAAGATCGTAACTATGGTATAATACGTAAGCCTACATATCCAAGTTTCGGAAATAAGTAATGTAGTTCGTAAATGTTCACCTTCAGTTTTTAATTATTTATTTCGTGTCGGACGCCAAAGACAGAATAGAAGAGCAACGGGTTTCATGAATTTGTAGTGCCCTTCCCCGCCTCAATGTAGGACCGCGCGCACGGCTGCGAGGCGGGAATGAGGGACGATTTGACATCAATCAACGTTTACTTCAGCTGACGTCGGCTATTCCTGTATTTACACCCACAGCACCGCATAGGGGCTTGCTCCTAACGTGACTAAACCACGAACCAGTGGCGGTAGAAACACTGAACCCTTCACTCTCGTATACAACGATTGCCCTTGCGACTTCGAGTGTCTGAAAAGCATCGAGTGCCAGGGGCCCTCAATGCTTTTCTTTACTATGTGCTTTTCACCTACTGAGTGAGTGCGCCTCCTCACAAAGTGATGATGACAGAGCTGTTTGTGGCACGCCCAAGTCGCAGGCGTCGACTTCAACTTGAGCTGCACGTGATTCATCACGACACAACTCTATGCGACAGAGCGCGAATGTATTAGTTTTGTGAATGCACGCGATTATAATAAGTAATGTTGCGCGCACCAACCATGGGGGTGATTTCTGAAAATGGAAGAGGTGTGACTTCTCCTTGACAGTTGGCCACGCAATTCTGTCTACATTAGGCATGAGCGCACTTCCCTGTTGCAAACAACATAGGCCAGTTTCAAGAGCTTTTCAAAGAATTTTCGTGCATGAGAAAATGCTCAGCCGGTAAAGCCAATGACACAGCAGCATTTATAATGATGATGAAGCCATGTCAACTACTTATATAGGGTTTCGAAAACCTACAAACTACACATTTCGTACGGTTCTGAATAACTGCCCTTAAATTTGAGCATGTCAATGTAAGAACGCTAGGTTATCAATCGGCAAATAAAAAACGCAAGAACTGATACTAGCAAACATGGACATAATTACGAACTCTCTAGGTGCTATTACGGAATTGGCGACCACGTTCAGCTACTACATAAGAGATTGTGAGTTTCAATCACGGCTGCGATACCACCAATGCAGTTGGGTTATGGGAAAAGGGGGGAGTGCAAGAATGCTGGTCTACTGATATTTAGACACATGTTGAAGAATGCAAAGCAGTCAATAGTAATCTTTCACCACCCCAGTGTTGCTTCGAGGCTTTGAACCATCAAAACCCCCTAATGGTGCAATTTTCTGTCAGCAGCGGTCGTTAACGTGATGTGTTGTACATAATTATGTCACGTAGCTCTGAGGTGCTGTTGTCCACATTCAGGAAAAGTTATGGGCAACCTTGTGTGAACTTCTCTGACCTAGCTCCCTAACTCTGCTATCAACAACTTGAGCGGTTAGGGCTACTCTGCCTTCACACTAACGCGTGGGAAATAAAATTGCGAGAAATAAAATTGTAATATTGCCCTCAACTTGAACCAATGACGAGGTAATGCAACTATACATTAATGAAATGTGGCACATGACTGGTATAATTTACTAAGCGTGTTGACAGGCCGTTTCTTTTGTAATTTTAATAAGTAGTTAGGATATTTCATGGACTTTTTGTGATTTTACTAAGGCTTTACCGGCGTCAAGTGCTAACAACACACTATTATATATTTTGTTAGCTAGATGCTAAGTCTCTGATAAGCTTTCAGCGAGAATAATGCGTGGCTATATGAAAGCGACATCAGTATTCGCAACGAATGCTCTACTGATGTTTGTATGGTCAATCAGCGTCGTTGAACGACTACGAGATTCTCGGTGTGAAACTGGCTTACTGTGTTGGCTCAGCATATCTCATGAAAAGTGTGTGTGTTTATTTGTCTGTCCCTGTCCGTTTCGGTCACAGTTCCTTACTATTTATACGACGTCCCCAAGTTTTCTATGAGGGGGAGATTTTGGTAATATGTCTTTGTCTGGCCCCCCTCTCTCATATATTTTGTTTCTTTCAAATCTTCCGCGGCAGTTATTCCCAGTGTCTATCTGTCTATCTATCTATCTGTCTATCTATCTATCTATCTATCTATCTATCTATCTATCTATCTATCTATCTATCTATCTATCTATCTATCTATCTATCTATCTATCTATCCGTCTGTGTCTGTCTGTCTGTCCGTCTATCTATCTATCTATCTATCTATCTATCCGTCTGTGTCTGTCTGTCTGTCCGTCTATCTATCTATCTATCTATCTATCTATCTATCTATCTATCTATCTATCTATCTATCTGTCTGTCTATCTATCTATCTATCTATCTATCTATCTATCTATCTATCTATCTATCTATCTATCTATCTATCTATCTATCTATCTATCTATCTATCTATCTATCTGTCTATCTGTCTATCTGTCTGTCTGTCTGTCTGTCTGTCTGTCTATCTATCTATCTATCTATCTATCTATCTATCTATCTATCTATCTATCTATCTATCTATCTATCTATCTATCTATCTATCTATCTATCTATCTATCTATCTATCTATCTATCTGTCTGTCTGTCTGTCTGTCTGTCTGTCTGTCTGTCTGTCTGTCTGTCTGTCTGTCTGTCTGTCTGTCTGTCTATCTATCTACCTGTCTATCTATCTACCTGTCTATCCATCTGTCTGTCTATCCATCTGTCTGTCTGTCGTTCTGTCTGTCTGTCTATCTATCTATCTATCTATCTGTCTGTCTGTCTGTCTGTCTGTCTGTCTGTCTGTCTGTCTGTCTATGTGTCTATCTATCTATCTATCTATCTATCTATCTATCTATCTATCTATCTATCTATCTATCTATCTATCTATCTATCTATCTATCTATCTATCTATCTATCTATCTATCTATCTATCTATCTATCTATCTATCTATCTATCCTACATCTGAGGGCTTTTGGGATCACCTGCTAGACCTAGGGTGGGTGTCTGTTCTCGCAATTCCTAGGTAGATATAACCTGTCTATCCTCTGCGGCACGTCTACTTGCTAACCAAGGCTCGTGGTATACGTGTATGCGTTCTTCGCGTGTCTGGTGGAAAGGGTTTGACGATGTACGTGACAACATTGTGGCATTATTCATGTCATGACCAGCCAGACACATTGTCAAACTCTCCTACTTCCCAACATCAGATCATGTCGTCCAACCCTCCTACCCTCAGATGATATTGGGAGGGTAGGAGGGTTGTACAAATATGTCTGGCTGATCACGACATGAATATATTGCGAGGGTAGGAGGGTTTTAAGAATATGTCTCGCGGGTCAAGGCATAAGTTGACAATCTCGTCACGTACGTCGTCAAACTTTTTTCACAAGACACGTGTAGAACGTATACACGTATACTGCGGGCCACGGTTTGCAGGTATACGTGCCACAAAAGATCGACAGGTTATAACTACCCAGAAATGGCGAGAACACACATTGGCGATTCTAATGCGAGAGTGTGAAGAAAAATTGACATCAGCATGGTTGACACGACAAGTCCAAATAATAAATATCAGAGTGCTGCAAGAATCTAGCCCGAGAGTTCTGCGTGATAGTCAAGTATTCCGCCACAGAGCTACGCTATAGACATCGAAACTTTTTTTAGAAAAAAAAGCCTTGTGCAGCCTTATTGTTTGTGAAACGTCAATGGAGGTAGCAGTGCTAGCTATTAAATCTTAAAATTACATGTGCACTCTCATGATAGAGGCGTCACGTCGGGTTAACGACAATTCTTTACTTAAAGGACGCTAAAGAGCAATAACATTTTCCGCGTATTAGTAAAGTACAATGTAAAGTACAATTTTACAGTCCCGAAAACACCACTCTTAGAGCGACATGACACTTGGTAAGCGAGAAAGCGCGCGAAATGAGCGGGTGCAGACGCCACTAAGAGATTCCCGCACCAAAAACCGCAACGTAGTGAATTTCGAAGGCGTCTACTGGGCCCCACATATAGCTTATACTCAATAAAATTGAAGTACATTGTCTCCTGCGGGTGGCCTGCACGTAGGATACGAAGTTTCCAAAACTTCATTGAGCCAATGTCATGAAAATACGAAGAATACGTTTTGAAATCTGCTACGTCACGCGCAGAGATTTCGGCGCTAAATTTAAAAATGAAATATCAACCTTAATTTTCTCGGCTTATCGTGAAATCATGCCAGTGAAACATTTAACGTTAGAGTTATCAGAGTGCAGGTTATCAATCTAAACGAAGGCATTTTTTTTCTTTAGTGTTCGATTATGCACCCGCCACTGAAGTTGGTCTATGTTGCCCCAACCAGCTTTGCCATCTTCACAAGCCCAAGCGCTACATGTCAGCTTGCCGCTTCTCTCGGTAATACTCGTGTTTCTATTGCATCGTTACTCTACTATAAACGATTGGTTATATAAAAGTTACGGGTCTCATGATAACGCGTGATTATTATGGTAGGTATGATTGGGAGCGTGAGTGGTCACAACAAACGACAAGGTGACTTGCAGGTTTGAAACACTTTATGAACACAACAAACATACACCCACTACAACAAACTGTACAAACACAGAAAGAAAAAAAACATGCATTGGCCTGTTAGCGTCCATAATATCACATGAAAGTCATGTGCTCTAGGCGGACGCAGGCTCCCTGACATCGCGTTGAGCGAGGCCTAGTGGTGATGCTTGGTGACGAGGTGCGGTGCCGAGAGGTGACAGGACAGATTCAGGGAGGTTGGCACATGTTCTTGCGAACTCGAGAGAGAGCCTCATGATTGCAATGTTGAAGCGCAGGAGATGGAGTTAGTTGGCGGCCACATAACGCCGGTATCCTCAACTCTGAACCGCAACACTGAAGATCGACACCCGGGTCCAGCCGGCTGACTGCATCCAACCACTCACACCATCTGCCCCTTCCCTTACCCCTCCCACCCCTTCTCCCACCCCTTACTTCTCATGTTCGCGCCTCTCTTGCGCGTTCATCAGTGTCCTTGTCGATCCATTTTTTCCACTAGGCACACTCACTCCTTGGCGCGCTCACCACACAGGCCCTCACTCATATCTTTAGTTCATCCAGCAATGCAAACAAAAGGCGAAACATGCGCGCGTCACAATAGGATACAACACACTTCACACCCATTACAAAGTTTTCGGCATATGTGTGCAAATTTGTAGACTAAATACAAGTAATTTAGTCCATCCAAAATCTGCAACACAATACATCAGACAATCAAGTATACGCTCCTTTCTATGTTGCACAACACTTGAACTAGTGGGTTCTACTCTAAACAAAGGACACGCAGGCTACTTCGGCAATAGTTTGATTGATGATGAAAGAATATGAGAGGTTTAACGTCTCAAAACTACCATATCAAGTGGAGGGCTCCGGAAATTTAGACCACCTGGGTTCTTTACCTTGTACCTAAATCTGAGAACACGGGCCTACAACATTGCCGCCTCCATCGGAAATGCAGCCGCCGCAGCCGGGACTCGATCCCGCGACCTGCGGGTCAGCAGCCGAGTGTGTTAGCCACTAGACCACTCGACAACTAATCCTAAGGCATCCGCAATGCATATATCTAACTTCCAGCAAGAACTCGTGTGGTGCGTGATAAAACAGTTAAGTGAAGTTGTTGCAAATTAGGTATTAGGCATTCTAGTGAGTTATTAGGTATTTTATTAGTTATTCATAATTCAAAAGCAAAACAAAGCGCTGCACTAAAACAGACCCACAGGAAGAATAAGTAAAGCCGAACGAACACAGAGCCCCGCAGTTCAGCCTCAGTCGTAAAGTCATTTCCGAAGCTGTGAATGGGAAAGAAGCTACTCGGAGAATAATTTTCTCTGTTTCAATAAGCATGAAACCACATTTATGTTGGTATGTTTTATAAGAAGTAATGTCGATTAGTTCCGCGCTTGAGCAACGCTAGTATGTGTGTATGAGTTGTCTTTGGAACAGCGAAATCACTCTTATGCCAGGGAGCACTAGCTTTGATTTTACTCCAAATACAAGGCCTTGTACATTATTTGAGTTGGGCAGTATTCTGGTTGCCTGATATTGTGCACCTCAATGTTCTTGCCGATAGCGCTAGAAATATATCAAATGTAGTCAACTAAGATTTGCAAACGTGCACACCGCACTTGATCACGCTGTAGCGTTAATTCTTAAGAAGTATTGCAGCATTCGATTCCTGTCCATGCGTTTGACAATAGGGACAAAGGAAGTTTTGAAACAATGACCGAATCATCTGTAGTGACGCTATATAAAGTGGGCATTGTACAACATAGTAGCTTTCGATGGTGCAAGAAATTCCACGAAGTTCGAACAATAGGCTCCTTTCATGATCGCCAGAATTTCAATCGGAATTGCGTCGAACAATTTGATAAAGTCAAAAACGTTTCTTTCTTGTACACACAACGTTTCCACATTCGGTCAAGTGGTATTCAACATCGTTTCGCAGCGCACTGTACAGCGCTAACACTGACATGCTGATATCCACAAAGAGTCCTCCAGCCCTGCCCCTTTTTCTTCTCCGCAATACTCCTTGTATGTATGCACCACACGCCACTGCCTGAGTCATTTGAATCGACTGCTATATTTGTGCCAATTTTCCCCAATCAAAACGTCGTGGCGAGTACAGGGTTTGCTCGAGGTGAGCCTTAAATGACCATGGCTTGAGAGAAAGTTTGACGAGAACGCAAGCCAAATAGCTGCCTCGATGATTATATTTTCTTTTTGTATTTGCATAGGAGACGAAGACGTTGCGAATAATGACAATTATTTCAATCACAATAAAGGCTGACAACTGCTGATATTCGATTTATATTCATTCTGCAAGCGCTCGACTTTTCCTTTGTTCTAGCTTTAAGAGGATTGGCATGTAAACTTTTGACGGATGTGCACGTGAAATAAAGAAGTAGAAGCGATTGTTGATTAGCAATACTTGTACCTCTCTTTCACGTCATAAGGAAGAACTTCTTGTTATAACCTCTAAAATAGACTGAATGTAGGTGCCACTTCTAAGTCAATTACTGTCATCATCATTGTCATGTAGGATAACTTAACATCCCCAACACTCCTGTTGGTGATGACCATCTCTGCGAAACATTGGACGCCAACCCGTCGGCATGCGCTAAAAATTTGATGCAATAAGATCATTAAATACAATTAGGATGCTTACATGAATCTAAGTTTATGTAAGGCCGCCTCCGCTCTCAGAGACGTGGTTGCACTGTGGTTGGCGAGCTCGACTTCCTGACGAACCTTGCCTCAGAAACGTTGATTGAAACCCCAATAGATGTCATTTAAGAGAATCTTCTCTCGCGATGGAAGCGTGGCATGACTGGATGCTCTGATGACAACAAATATTGCTGTGGTGTGTCATCAATGAAGACAATTGTCGTCGTGAGTGTAACAGAACGGGAAAACATACAAATTATAGGGACAGCCTTCGTGTAGCCAGTGGTGATGTTGGGGGAGGGGCAGGGGGGTAGCATTAGGGGCAGAAAAAGGCTCAAACCCACCCCTTCTAAATTATTCAAGCTTGCACTTGTATACATGTGTCCACGCACACATACAAACGCAGTCCTTCTTTCAATCCCCTTGCCCCATCGCCTGTGTGAAGTCGTGTAGGTGCCTTCCTCGTGAAAGACAGTAACAGCTTCGCACTTAATTCTTCATTTTTTTTCCTTTCAAAAACCTCTACAGGAATGGGCATAAAAAAAGTAGGTGACACCCCTCCTCCTTCCCGCCTATGAAAAAATTCTGGAGACGCCTATGACGGACGCTCAAGGAAAAGGCTTTTTCTGACACACAAGTGCTGTCTCGGTAAGACAACCTTTATGTGAAGGCCGTGTCATCGTACATGCGGCGACTGCTCAAATAATCTCTACATTGGCCTCGCTGTCCAAAGATTACACGTATTACGTGGTAGAAGCCTATAGGTCTAACACTAATGAATATTTAGTCCTCTTGAAAAATTAACCTCGCATGTCAGTCAGAATAAATCACCAGCTTCCGCTGCATGTTGAGGATCAAGACGGATAGGACACGCTACTCAAGGGCTGTCATAAAGTATTTGTTTCGTGCATGTTGCGTAAAAAAGTGCTACTCTTTTGCAGCAGGAAGAGACAAATCTGAATTGCCTTCACTTTTATAAACTGCGCAAACACATGCGATTTGGCTAAATCGCGGAAATGTGAAAAAAACTTCGATATATTGACCTAAGAATGGTTTATCTTTCGCTATTGCCTATATTATCGGTTAAGCATGTGGGTTTCCACAAAATAGCATCAATAGTTTTTATTGCATTCACAAAAACAGTGTTCCATTCCTTTACATGTAACCTGACAAGTACTCACGCTTGCAATTTAGTTATTAATGCTTGCTTAAATATTGACTAATAATGTGTTGGCGTAAAAAGTACACAAAATGAAAGCGCTTCTACTGATTAAGTTTGGCATGCAGTAGGTTAGGGGGGCGTAGTTACGGCGAACTTCAAGCTCCTTTCGACCAGCATTATCACGCCTGCACCGCACACGAATCAAACCAGCTGATCGTATCCGATTGAAAAGAGGTTTTTTCATACACTAGACTTCACGTTTTCATTTATAAAGGTGACGTTCTTGTCAGAAATTATACAACAACAACAACAACAACAACAACGATCAATAAGTCTCTCTCTCTCTCTGTGCGCGCGCGTGTGTGTGTGTGTGTGTGTGTGTGTGTCTGTCTGTGTGTGTGTGTGTGTGTGTGTGGTGTGTGTGTGTGTGTGTGTGTGTGTGTGTGTGTGTGTGTGTGTGTGTGTGTGTGTGTGTGTGTGTGTGCGCGCGCGCGCGCGAGTGTGTGTGTGTGCTTAGAGAGAGTGATGACTTCATTGTTTTCGTTTTGACTTGTTTTAGCTTTTTCTGTAAGTAGTCATTGGTAGAGGTGAATCAAAACTGCTATCAGCACATATCACCATGCTTCTGAGATTAGTCACATAATCACGCGCCTTACGAAATTCAAAAGAATCCGCAGTGGGCATCGCTCGGCGTCATAGCGAGCGCAGCTGCTATTGGACTCGAAGCGGTAATCTGTAAATATCACAGCATATCCAGGGAGTGAGTGATGATGAGTGGGACGAAGGGTCTATACGTCCATCCGTGCTTCTGTCCGTCCATCCGTGCTTCTGTGCGTCCATTCATGTGTCCGTTCGTGCGTCCGTTCGTCCGTCTGTGCGTCTGTCCGTACGTCCATCCGTCTTTCCGTCCGTGCTTCTGTCCATCCATATTTCTGTGTGTCTGTCGGTCCGTCCATCTGTCCGAGTG
This sequence comes from Rhipicephalus microplus, assembly GCF_013339725.1. Taxonomy (NCBI): domain Eukaryota; kingdom Metazoa; phylum Arthropoda; class Arachnida; order Ixodida; family Ixodidae; genus Rhipicephalus; species Rhipicephalus microplus. Next base: position 84,777,104 of record NC_051166.1, read on the forward strand.
TCAGTACATCCGTGCATGCGTCCATGCGTCCAATCGCGTTCGAAAATGCAGACAGCGCTCAAGTAACACCGACAAAACGCGAACCAAGAAAGTCGAGCGCAAGCATCTTCAACGCACCCGCCGCTCTACTTCGCTCACGTCCCCCCAACGATCCGCCACGTACGGCGACTATCTAGGAGACTGAAGGAGGCACTCCTTCCTCGCCCACCCAGACACAACCTGCGAAGCAGCCAATCGAGCAGTAGCGGTACAGCGCCATCTAGAATATCCTCACTCAATTGCAGTTTGTATGTACTTGTATAGGACAGTGCCGTATATTACACTGTTCGGGAGATACTGCCTTCCTTTTTTTCCTCGCCTCTCCTTCTCTCGGTTTCTCGTGTCTTCGTCTCTCGGTTAGGCCACACGCAGGACAAGGTTAGACTAAGAGGAGCTTCGCCCCTAAAAATATATCAGGATCTTTGAGGATTTCCTGGATCTTCCATGTGTTTTGAGGGCACCGAAAACTAAAGCACTACTGAAATATTTCAGATGACCGCCTGTAGAATGGATGTGCTCTCACAAGTGTGCTCATTATTCCGTCCATCCCTTTCTTTTCTTCGGACTCTCCTTTACCCTTTTCCTTGGGGTATCAAACAGGACCTGCGTCTGCATGGTTAACCTCCCTGTTTTCCACTCTTTTTTTCTCTCTCTCCCCTATGAAATGGAGCATCATGTGGCGACCCCAGGCTTATTTCATTAAGAGACAGCAAAAGTAGCTTCAGGACGGGGCATCTCTCTCGAACAGCGTAGAGCTGCTCGTGTCGCTGCAGCCTGTGCGAGGGCGACAATGCGAAAAAATCCCCTCCGGCAATCGCATCCGATCTCGGAGTGGAAGGGAAGCGGCGTTCATCGATCACATGCCTGTCTCTGATCCGTCCCCGTTGTGCGTCGAGGTATCGCCAGCGGGCCGGAAGGAAAGGCCGCTTTGTGTGCCAACACTAAGGTGGCGCTGCGGACAAATAAGTGCCGCGTCGCAGCCGCGCCGGGTTCGACATTGGACATACGCAGCTGTGCGCACCATGGCCGGTCGCCGCTGATTGCCACATCCCGACGCTCCGGTCTGGCCGGACAGTGTTCCCATCCATCCCTTCAAGACCAACCTTGCAGCCCCGTTATGACAGGTGTCTGCGAGAGGCGGCCTGACGTCTATGGAGGACAAGAGCGGCCACAGGGCGCAGCTGCACTTCTCAATCGACAAGACAGGCACTCTTTTTGTGCGGAGTGTTAACAAGCACCAGCGTTTTTAAAAAGATGAAGGCAACCTAGTTTGCATTTACCCCTGGTACACTGGAGCAGTGACCAGTAATTTTTGCTGATGATATTTAATTAGATCTGATCCGGCTATGATCGTGTAAGTATTCGTAGCTCAACTCCCGGGATCTTTTCCTGGAAAGAAAAAAGGCCGCGGCTACATTTGCAAGTCGTTGCTGGTACAAAGCTAAATGCACAGCGAATCTGTATCATCTGTTATCCGACGGCTAAGCCTTTGGTACAGTTTTGGCCTCTGGAAAGCCTGCCACGGCGCTCTGGAACGTCTATTGAACCGATGATGAGCGTCCTAGCACTCCGTCCCTGGCGGCCTTACCTCTGGAACGCCTACGCCGAAAGAGGAGAGTGCGTGCTGGTCGATGAGTATGATAATTTTCGAATTCAGCCGACAAATCACGCCTGACTTGAACAGCTCCGCTGTTGATGTTCTCACATCCAACAGTCAAAGCCTAGCCCCCATTGCACATTGTTAAGTTTCGAAGAATGGACAATGGCACAGAATGTGGGCGATTCCCTTAACACTCACAGTGGCAAAAGCTACCAACGAAAATGTTAGCCACTTATAATAGGAAAAGATAGGTGCCTGCATGCGCCACGCCCAACCATATGCAGCAGCGTTAAGTTGAAACAAGGATGACAGACGATATCGCAAGTTAAGGTGAAGAGCATGGACGGGGAAGTTGAAAAAGCCATGCGTACTTCACTTGAAAGTGTTATTTGATGAACAGCTCATTGAAGTTACCGCACAGAATCCGTTCCAAAGCGTGATATTGACAGCTACAAATCTTGTTTCCCAGTGGTATATACACATGTATGTCGGCGGAAGTCATTGTCAACAGCTCCGCAATCGTTCTACGGCCGTCGCTATTGAGCATAATGTTCGTTCTAATACCCTATTTTGTTCACCAGATACCATGTATCGTATGAAGCATGACAAATACAATTTTCAGGGCTGTCTTTCAGCCGCGACAAACAGCCCAACCAATGACAGGCTGCTTTCGTACGCATTTACTGTACCTCGAAGTGCCGCAAGTTCCACTGCTGATGTAACTTCAAACATCGTTTGATGTAACCTCAAACATCAAACACGATTATGCAATTTCAGTTGCCCCGCACACCAAACTTTCAGAGTAGTTTCGCAACTTGAAAGTTTAGTTCTTTGCCTCGCGTTAAGGGCCCTAAAGAAAATAAAATCAAAGCTATCGAAGGGAATATGAGCGAGAGGTTGGGTGGGTCAGCGCGGCGTTCTCAGCTGTAAAGAAACGCATCCGACAATCTGAATGACGGGCCCAGGAAAATACGCGCCAGTTGAGAAAACGTGCCCTCCTCTCAAACATCCTGGAAGACCAGACAAGCAACAAACGCGCACAGCCAGCGACACGGCGCGTTGCACCCGGCACATCAACACGCGTGTTAGGCACAAGGGCGCGCAAAAGGAAAAGGGTGAAGGGGGGAGGGAGCTGCTCGGGTGTTGACATCCGCGCCCCCACCCACCGAAACCACTCGAGCCAACATTCAACACGGAGGCGACGATGCGACAGGGCGCCGTGCATCGCCAAAGCGATTCTCTATAAACACTACTCCCGGCGCACTCTCCCTACGCTGCCCCTCCCGCAAATAGGGCGCGCACATTTCTCAAATGGCTGGCGTGCGCGAGCATTTCTCGTTCACTCACGCTCTCTCGTGATGCCCTCTGCTTGGATTCCATTTTTAACGTCCTTTTCTCTTTTCTCCTCTCCCATTTGTATTGCTCCACTTTTTTTCTTTGTTTCGCTCGGTGCCACAGTTGCTGTCGGCTTGTATTTCGTTTCTCGAGACCAAAGCGGAAACAATGGACACAGAAGCCCCATCGACAACTGTGCTCAATATCACCGACAGACAGTCTCTATGGGCGAGGAGGTTGGGGGTCGACAAAAGAGAAGGAAACACCGAGATGCGCGAATTTGGAAGGAGGATCTGCGTGTGTGATGCTGCGACGTGGCGATGCGAGGGCAAAAGATGTGACGAGTGTCGCGCCGTTCTCATTTGGCATCGTTCATTCTCGCCGTCCATGGTGCGCGAAGAACCATGTCGCAACGAGACAAATCGCCGGGTTGCCAAATTGAGAAAAAAAAATGAAGAGGAAAGCGACTCGCACTGCATCACTTCGAGAATCTTCGCTGAAAGCGGAAAGTGATGCGCGTGAAGTAAGTGCTGTGCCAGTGAGCGCTGAGATGAAAAACAATAAATGACTTTTTCTTTACCCTCCCCTTTTTTGTAATTGCTTCTTTATATGTTACTATTATTCTTCATTTTTTTACTTCATCTTGAGTTGCACCATGGAGTGATGAGGGGGTGCCACACAGTCGTCGTCGTAGCGACAGCTTGAAGACAGAGCCAAAGAGCAACGTGTGTCAGTTTCTTAAGAGGGCGGCAATCAAAGTCACTAGCGAAAGCTTACGGAAGGCCAAGAATAAGGGCTTAATACAAAAGCAGCAGAAGCTTCATTATCTTTATATCAAAATATAGAGAAATGAACGGAAGCATTTCAAAACAATGTACGTGCATCTGCTAGAAATAGGCTATTTTCTGAACGAACCGTACTAACCAATAGAGGTGGAACAGATTGTTAGTAAAGATTCTGAGGATTGATAGAGTTGACCAAGAAACCACACAAAGCTCGCACGTCATTTATCCTGCTGGAACTCGTTACGGCTTTTCCCCCGCAGTCGGACTAGTAGAACGTGTGATACAAGTGAGGAGTTGTCTAAGCATAATTTGAGCTCAGCGTGCGTTTAAGATGATTAGATGAAAATAGCCAAAATAACATACAACAAGCGTGTGAGCCCACATGCAAATAGATATTATAACAAAGTTTTTACTATTAATTTCTGCTGCATGATCGCTTTCGATAAAGGTTCGCCGACGTGCAAGAAACAATAAACTCTACATAGGTCATTTCGCTATCAGCCATGGTGGTACAGAGGTTACGGTGGTCGGCTGTGGACCCGAAGGTCACAGGTTTGAGTCCCCGCCACGGCAATCACATTTTGATGGAGGTGAATGGCTAAAGGCCCTTGCACTTCTCGATGGTATTGCACGTTTAAGAACACCAGTGGTCGTAACATCCGGAGCCCGCCACTACAGTGTGTGTCATAATCACATCCTATAGATACGTTAGGCACGAAAAGCCCCAGATGTTCTTATCAGTTAGTTTTGTTTTACCGGAGTGGTACATGTATGATTTCTAGGAAGCCAAGAACAAAAACAAAAGGTGAGAGCAAGAAATAGGAATGATTTTTTCGCTCGACCGAAATAGCACATTGGAAGTTCTCATCCCATTCATTGCACATGAATTAGGTATCGCCATAAGTTTCTTTTCTTTCATATTTTAGCCATTGCTTTTCTTTTTCTTACTTTCTTTTACACTTAAAGCTTTTATGAGATCACCACGTGGGTCATTTTTGCCACCGCAATTGTCCGCGGCCGCTGCCGGTGTCCGTGACAACTGTCGCACTGAATAAGAATAAATGTAAGTGAATAATAAACACAAAGAACACATTGTGCTTCGAAGATGAGTCGCCTGCGTACCAGCCTGTAAGAGTGTTTAACACTATCGCGTTAAAAACTCTTGCATTACACAGGATGTTGTTGGTCCGCTTTGGTTGAACAGTGGCTACGGTGTTCGCCTTCTGACCTGAAGGTTGCGGGGTCAATCCGGGCCGTGGCGGTCGCATTTCGACGGTGGCGGAACGGTAGAGGCCTGTCTTCTGTACCATGTCAGCGCACGTGAAAGAACACCATGATGGCCAAAATTTCTAGAGCCCTCCACAATACGGCGCGTTTCGAAATGAAATATTTTGGGACGTGAAACCCCCGATATTTTTACATAAAGATGCCTGTACTGTAATAAGCAACAAATACCCAACTTCTTAGTGCCCTACTAGACTGGCGCCAAATTGGTGAGTGTGCGATGTGCCCTTGAGTTTATTACTACAGATACCGTGCGTCATGACACTTCCAAGGCAATAAACTGGAAACATAGTAACCTTGTAATAGTAACGGCGTCTAATAGCACTTATAGCGTGATTTTAATGAATCTTTCAGTAATACTAACAGAGGGTTATTTTCTCCGCTCTCGAGACAACAGCTTAATGACCCCTAATTCAGTTTGTTCAAGCATTGCGTGTTCATGGCTATGCTGATAACGTAGCTATGTGGTGCTGCGTACAAGTTAATCTGTTCGTGCCCACTGACATTTACTTCCAGCTGTTTCTCGAAAATGCATCTCGTTTGTGAGTTGGAAACGCATGAACAGAAAGTGCGAAATAAAAATCACCGATAAGTGCCGAAGACTTCGTACGAACGCATCGCATTCGACTGAGCTGCTATGACATCATTCCATAGCTTTGTATATGTAGTATGAAGCTTACAGTCAGGTAAAGCAGTTTATGTTAACAGAATCTTTAACATACACATGGCGGGGTAGTTGTACTGCACACGATGGGGAAAAGTGCGCTTAAAGCTCTCACGAAGTACTCAACCTTGAATATTCGTCTGATCCATTCTAGACAAATTCCGACGTTATAAGTGCCAGAGGGTGCTGACAAAGATAAAATGCCACGGAAGAAATGTTGATAGGTAAATCAAAACCTTTCCTACGTTTGCACTGCAAAAATAAAGCAAAAATGAAGAAAAAAACGATAAATTTATAGGGTGAAAGGGGTAAAGAGTGTCTATTCCCACTCTTTACCCCTTTCACCCTTTTTTGAGGAGTGGGGGAAGGAGTTATATGCTTCACACCCTTTGAAAAAAAAAAGAACCACATAGTTTCACAGTCCTCTAGTCTACGTTCAGTTGGGCAACTGTACTACCATATACAGAAGCCTTCCAAGCTTTCAGAGCTCACTGGCGCCTCTTTCTTTCAGGGAGACAAAGGGTGGCAGTAGGGTGCAAATAGGCCCTGCATGAACACCAAGAGAAAAGAAAAATAGAGCGCCTCGAAGACCACCAACAGACCATGCCAGCCAGACCAGCGTGGGTACAACAGGAAACTTTCCTAATCACACGCCATCATGGTGCTGCGTCTGGGGAGGCAAGTAGCGGGTATGGATGCTAAGATAGCGCTCGCTGCAACTGGGAAGATGTATGGTGAAGGTGCTGCGGCGCACGGCCACTCAGTCGGGCCTCAGCTTCCTTCTGCTTCTTGGTCTTGCTGCGTCGGGCGTGGCGGTGCATCGCAAACTTGATTGTCAGCATTGGGGTGGCAGCGAAGTGCGAGTTTCGAGCAAGGCAACACCAAGAAAGGGGGATAGGTGCCACAGGGGTCGGCAGCTTGGTGGCAGACGACCCAGATCGCGTCCACCGGTAGTAGGCCCACTCGGAGCAGCTGTGGCCAAGTGCCGTGGCCCTCAGCGCCTTTGGACGCGCGCTGGTCGGCCGAGCGGCAACTCGACCGTTGAATTGGCTGCTGCCGCTTCTTCTCGTCGTGTGGCCAACGTGGCAGCCTAGGCTCTGACGTTCGAACCTTCTTTTCACCCCCCAATTGTCCCCCCCGCTAAACCGGGCCAAAATAACTCGACTTTCTACGCGAATATCGACATGGTCCAACTGTAGATGTACCCCTGGGAGAGCAAATCGAATCTACCTCCAACGTGTTTATCTGTTTCACTCGTCCGATGCACTGCAGCGTAAGACCATGGTGGTTACTATATGAAAAAAAGTGCAATACAGAGAGAAAGAAAGGTTCAATTGGGTGCCATCAGTGTGGAGATCCAGAAAAAGATCACACTGCTGTTTCCTCCATGATGTACCTTAAGAAGGCGTAATACGAGAAAATTCGAAAAAAAAACACACTTGACTAGGCGGCTATTCCTACTCGTTTATCTCGACAGTACTATTGCCCATGCCAATGAGTTATTTTTTTTTTACTTGGGGGATGCGCTAACATGCTAGCGTGAAGCTTACAATCACTATTGGCTACTACAAATAAAAATGCTTCGTATTCGCATCAGCTTCGAGCGACTAGCGTAAAAATTAGGCGTAGACGCATAACCCAAAATTATCAGCTAAAACTATAACGTTGACAACAGCACTAGTCCTTGTCTCTCTTTTTGTGTATTATTGCTATGTCTAGATCATGCGCTGGTTGTGTCGAAAAGAAATGCCAGCTGCTCAGTAGTCACCCCTCACATTACCTTAAAATTCTGAATAGCTTGTCGTTTGCGGCACTAGTTATTTTATTCAACTATTTTTATTATCTAGTGTTGTTGGCAGCGGTTCGAAATGAATTCACCTAGTCATTTGAGCAATAGAGTTTGCCCAATGTCATAAAAACGCGCATGTTTGCTGCTTCCGGTGCAAGTTATTCTTTGACAATATCGTGCCATCAATCTTATCAGAGTCTCCGCTAAGCAAAAGCCATTCTTTGTCAGTGGAAAACTAGTGTTATCCTAAAAGATGACTATGTTTATTGAATTCGAAGCCTTTCTTAGTGAACCAAAGGTAGTTTGACCATTTGCGGCTATCTATCTATCTATCTATCTATCTATCTATCTATCTATCTATCTATCTATCTATCTATCTATCTATCTATCTATCTTTCTATCTATCTATCTATCTACGTCTTGACACTCTCGTGATCGTCTCCTCAACTTCGTGAAAACTAAAACTAGCATAGAAAAATACATGTACTTGCTTTATTCGCTAACCGGGAAAGTGATCACAATATCAGTAAGTTGTTAAGAAATAGCATGGGTAGATATCATAGGAATGTGCCTAAATGACATTTTAATGGTTTTATAAATAGCTGTGGTGATACAAATATATATATATATATATATATATATATATATATATATATATATATATATATATATATATATATATATATATTTGTGTGTGTGGTTGTAGGTATAATAAATGACCTTCATCAAAGTAAGACATAACAGTGGCTACTGCACTGTACTGAGAACAAAACGCCCTAGGTTCGTTTAGCTTAATGCCATTCCTCTTTTTTATTATCTTGCTGCGTGATGATTGCCACCCCCTTTATAGGCGAGTTCCTCATAATCATAATAATAACTGGTGGGGTTTAATGTCCCGAAACCACCATATGATTATGAGAGACACCGTAGTGGAGGGCTCCGGAAATTTCGACCACCCGAGGTTCTTTAACCTGCACCCAAATCTGAGCACACGGGCCTACAACATTCCCGCCTCTATCGGAAATGCGGCCGCTTTGGCTGGTATTCGCTTCGGCAATCTTTGAGTCAACAGGGAAGCACCATACCCAGAAGAATACAGTGATGGTTGGTTCTGGGACGTTAAGCCCAACATACAAACAAACAGTGGCGGGTGAATTCTCACAAGTGAGCCAGAATATTATTTCTGTATTTGGTTGATAATTTTGATAACAGCAATTACAGAAAAATAAACGTGGCTTCCTATGCATGTGGCAGGATTTAGAGAAACGAGATTGGCGTCTTGGTTACTGCAATCTTTGCAATCAAAATTGTACCGTCATGGCATTCTGCAGGTTAGTATGAACATATCAAAGAAACACTTGGAGAATAACAGGGAAGCATTTGAAGAAGTTGAGTAACGTGCCACAAGTTACAGAACGCAAGTACAGAAAGACACAGGTGTGATTTTCATCACTGCCGACGCTACAGTTGTCATTAGGAATTGAATTAAATTCGATCTCAAATGTTATGAATAGAAGTGCAAGTGCAACATATTGTGTGATACAGTTGGAGAAAAGGTGCTAAGACAGGGACAACGCAGTTGAGAACGGCAGAAGACACAGTGGCGTGAAAGCCTATCACACTTGCTGATGAAAGCCAACTGGCACAAGACGTGGGTACGAGAGGCATGAGGTCTTCGTAATATGCGTGATTGCTGGAGTAGGCATAAACGGGCTATTTAAATACTACTACTACTACTACTACTACTACTACTACTACTACCACTACTACTACTAATAATAATAATAATAATAATAATCACTATTATATTATTATTATTATTATTATTATTATTATTATTATTATTATTATTATTATTATTATTATTATTATTATTATTATTATATTATTATTATTATTATTATTATTATTATTATTATTATTATTATTATTGGAAAAGGGATCATGATGAAGAAGACTGGTTGCGCGTGTGGTTGGCATGCTATTTTTTCCGTTTTGTTTTTGCATATTTGGCTTGAAAGTATCACATATGACTAGAAATCTGACTAGAAATAAAAAATAAAGTATCCTAATTAACACATTTAGTAATGGACTTTTGATTAATTATTTTGGCGCATGCAATGCAAAGTGGACGTTGAAGTCAATTATTTCGCAAGGTAAATCCTCTGAGAACAAATTTCAAGGCATGTACCAATTTTTTATTATGCGCTCTCCGCTTCATGGTAAGAATGCACATGCGTTCCAGACAATTTTTGACACTATGCTGTTGTGTTGATTCCAACTAAATTTCCCGGAAGATCAGTGCACATCAACACAAAAAATATAAACGTACGTTTTGAAACTCACGTCACCATTAGAATTCATTTTTATATACCAATGAAATGGACACACACACACACACACACCATGCACACACACACGTGCGCACGCGCACGTACACACACACAAGAACACGCACACGCAGACACACGCACGCACATGGTCCTTTATGCATTCTCTCAAGAAGACTCGAAGGGTAAAGCCATCTTCGGTTTCTTTGCTGTCCATGATTTGATCTTCCCCTTCCGAAAGCTTTCCGCACCTAACGAGGTTTTAAATGGCCTCCGTGATCAGCCTGCCTTTCAACAAGCGATGTCATTTTATGACGTCATCACTTGATAATTATTTTTCGTATCACTTAAGTTGACGTCGCGAACGGCCAAATTAGTGCTTGTCGAGGCACCTATGGATTTCGCTTTAAGATGTTACACCCTTACCAACATCACTGCTACTGCGTTGTTCTCCTGTGAAGGGTGCACTGCCGCAAATAAGTATGTCAAGAGGTGAAGTTATTTCTAAGTCGGAAGGCTTAGGAACAGGCGCACAGAGGGGAGCACTGTACTTTGCTTCAGCAAATGAACATCAGAATGAGCGTTGAATCTTCATGTACCTACGAGGTTTATATCACCGAATAATTTGGATTAAAAGCAAGTTACTTTAAAATAAGCAGTGTCAACAACCTAGTGTATGTAACGGATTTCCGGATCCCGCTATGACTCTCACTGAGTATGAAAAATGAAATTGAATGACTTCAGAAATTCCTGCGGTGCTCGATTCCCATATTGGTTATGGCTACAGGTTCTTACTGAGTACACAGAATCATCATCTCAAGAACTTCCTGGAAATTCACACTACGTAGTCAGAACCCACTTCATCATTGCCTGCCGTGCTCTCTCCGAAGTGCAAATGCACTCAACAAGTCACCAATCATCAAACTTGCCTCATTGAAAGTTAATGTAAACATCTATGCATGCAAATAACAAATGCGGAACATGCAATACTCGGGACTTTCATTATTGGTTCCACTGTAGGCGATTGTCTAACGTGGCAATCTGCAGAGGAAAAATGCAGTGAAATTGTTCATGTTGTGCAGCATATGCTGTAACGTGTAACGTAAAGTGTAGGTCGAGGAGAGGCAGCGTGCTTAGATATGGCGAAGTAGTTCGACTACGTTAGCGACTACTAATATTCTTTAGTGCATGTGCACACAAGTTTTCGGTGTCACACATTTGAAATGTACGTCATATGGAAGTAGTTGAAAATTCAGATATGCAACTGTATTGCATGCGCACATCTACTATCTTATTTGATATTCTTTATTGGTCTACTTTCCAGCTCCATGATTTCTACTATCACGGTGACTTTGTTCTTACAACTGCTTTGTATGCGTTGACTGGACTGCTCATGTTTCAGAAATCACAGTGCCTTCTCGTAACTCGCATGTTGTACTTTATTTTACTCAAGATGAATTTTTTCGCGGATTTTCAAGTGAAGCGTACAGCTCACATCATAGATGTCACACAACACCTACAATCTGTACAAGCTCACTTTGTCTAGGCTGTCTTTAGTCTGTTTCCATATAATTGATTTGCATAAGCCAGAAGAGTAGTACAGAAAAAGTGCATTCGCTGCGCTGAAGGACAGATGATCGAACACTTTGGAAGCCTCACAGCCATGCATACTGTCCTTCAAAAAACAACGATTGATAATAAAAATGAAAGAAACCATAGCAGGTGTACTCATCAAAACCAATTACCTAAAATAAATGCTTGGGCTCTCTCTCTATTTTATGCACACCCTCCCATGACATGAGAAAAGTCTACACTAAATATCCAACCTAGCAAAAAAAAACAAAGTATACTACATCTGTCTACTTTGTTTTTCCCTGTGCTCGTCCGAGATTCGCACACTTTTCCAACACTAGGTCATGCACCAACTCGCCCAACAAGTAGCTTCCCTAAGAGACATATTATTCAGCTATAAGGAATGCTGTAGTATTTTTATGATCACGCATTACTACAGTGCGTAGATACAACTTGGCATTCCTTATTAAACTGCGAAATTTTTTTTTTTGCCTGAACACTTGCATGTGTTGGGAAAACTCCGTTCTAATGTCTAGTTCACAAGTTGCCACGCATAAAAGTTCTGACGCCTAGTTACCAATTTTCGAGTCTACAAGCGCTTGTTCCTAACTACTTAGCTCAATTAACGCACCGGGTAAGCCCTTGTTAGACGCTGCGAGTATAAACCAATTATTCATAGCTCACTTGCGCTTGTTGTTTTTTCCTGTGTCTGATCGGTGCAGCGCTCTGCTCCAAGCCATTCCATGATGACACACTGGCACGGCCACATGGGCACACTCGTTTATTCGAGCAGCACGCTCGATTACTCATAACTTCGCAAGGCTTTAGAGGGTTAGTGTCACCAGGCAGTAGGAAGGCCAAGTCTGTAAGCGAGGCAAAGGTCAGCGACGACGAAGAGATAAATAGACAGGCTTCAGTCGAACATTCGTCATTGCTTAGACCTGTAGATATAGCCTTTTTTCGTAACAGTACTTCTAGTAGCATACTTCGTGTATACCCAAGGTCTTCGCTAAAATCAAATGAACTGGTCTTTGTTTTGAGCACTGTTCCCGAGCGAAAATCCTAAACTTTATGCAGTGCTATGAAAAAAATCTTCAATCTCGTCAAGTCGCGCACAACTTCTGAAAGATTGTCTAGCGAGGTGCCTCTGGGAAGAGACCTCTTAAGAGGCTCGTCTCCTAAATTTTGTCCCGGAGATATGTATGTTTACGCTTGTGCACTTCTTTTTCTTCACTCGTGGACCTGGAAAATCACTTCACCCCACTGCTTGTCTACGCGATGCTTACCGAAGCAATGAGCTCTCACTGAATCGCAGTAAGACAACAATAACTAGCATAATGGTATTGGGGCTTTATTAGTCACCTGTATCTACCTTCCCCGTGAAGTAAACAAATGTTCAAGGGCGGTTGTCGGCCTACCTACAGGTCAAATGTTGACTGAAAAAAAAACTAACTTTTACTATTCAGTCTCCTCGATTATGGAAACGCGCATGGGTGGATATTAACATTGTTATTTGTCACAAAAGCAGGGTACCTAGGCATGCTTTTAAATAATAGACAGGCTACTGCCCTACTTATTTCTCCAGGGAGCCCCTGTACTGCTGCAAGTGAGTTGCGGTCGCCTTCATGCACTGTCATTACGTCATCTTATCACAGCAGCAACAAAAACCGAATGCACATGATGAGTTTGGTAGTGGTCGTTGCTTGCTAACTTTTCAGTGTTGTATTCTTCGACGTTTTGCCGATTGTTTCAGAGAACATCAGTTAAGTATCGATGGTATCTGTGACCGTCTTACATAAGATGTTTTACCTAGGCGTTCTCCAGATTTTGGCATGCTTACCTGTTGGGCGAGTTGTTCATTCTAAAACGTCACGAGTGTGCGTGTGACCTTTCGTTGTGACATGATGGTGACGTGTGACATTATGGCGCATGTGATATTATGAAGACCATGCGAATACATTATAGGTGTGTGTGTTTACACTTAGTCCTCGACTTACTTTGCCTGTATACTCCTTTCATTTATTATATGTGAGGTTTTACGTCTCAAAACCACGATATGATTATGAGAGAAGCCATAGTGGAGAGCTCTGGAAATTTAGATCATCTGGTATTTTTTAACGTGCACTGACATCGCACAGTCATCATCATCATCATCAGCCTGACTACGTCCACTGCAGGACAAAGGCCTCTCCCATGTTCCGCCAGTTAACCCGGTCGTGTGCTTGCTGCTGCCAATTTATACCCGCAAACTGCTTAATCTCATCTGCCCACCTAACCTTCTGTCTCCCCCTAACTCGCTTCCCTTCTCTGGGAATTCAGTTAGTTCCCCTAATGACTAGCGGTTATCCTGTCTACGCGCTACATGCCCGGCCCATGTTCATTTGCTCTTCTTTATTTCAGCTATGATATCCTTAACCCCCGTTTGTTCCCTAATCTACTCTGCTCTCTTCTTGTCTCTTAAGGTTACACCTACCATTTTTCTTTACATTGCTCGCTGCGTCGTCCTCAATTTAAGCTGAACCCTCTTTGTAAGTCTCCATGTTTCTGCTCCGTAGCTAAGTACCGGCAAGATACAGCTGTTATATACCTTCCTCTTGAAGGATAGTGGCAATCTACCTGCCATATTTGAGATTGCTTGCCGAATGTGCTCCACCCCATTCTTATTCTTCTAGTTACTTCAATCTCGTGGTTCGGCTCTGCTGTTATTACCTGCCCTAAGTAGACATAGTCTTTTACAACTTCAAGTGCACTATTACCTATCTCGAAGCGCTGCTTTTTTCCGAGGTTGTTGTACATTACTTTCGTTTTCTGCAGATGAATTTTAAGACCCACCTTTCTGCTCTCCTTGTCTAACTCCGTAATCATCAGTTGCAATTCGTCTCCTGAGTTACTCAGCAATGCAATGTCATCGGCGAAGCGCAGGTTACTAAGGTATTCTCCATTAACTCTTATCCCTAACTGTTCCCATTCTAGGCTTCTGAAAACCTCCTGTAAGCACGCGGTAAATAGCATTGGGGAGATTGTGTCCCCCTGCCTTACACCCTTCTTGATTGGTATTCTGTTGCTTTCTTTATGAAGCACTATGGTAGCAGTTGATCCCCTGTAGATTTCTTCCAGAATGTTTACATATACTTCATCTACGCCCTGATTCCACAGTGTCTGCATGACGGCTGATATTTCTACTGAATCAAACGCCTTCTCGTAATCTATGAAGGCTATGTATAGTGCTTGGTTATACTCTGAGCATTTCTCTATTACCTGATTGATAGTATGAATGTGGTCAATTGTTGAGCAGCCTGTTCGAAATCCTGCTTGTTCCTTTGGTTGATTGAATTCTAATGTTTTCTTTACTCTGTTAGCAATTACCTTTGTAAATAGCTTGTATAATACAGAGAGCAAGCTGATCGGCCTGTAATTCTTCAAGTCCTTGTCATCTCCTTTCTTATGTATTAAGATGATGTTAGCGTTCTTCCAAGACTCTGGTACTCTTCCCGTCAGGAGACACCTCGTAAACAGGGTGGCTAGTTTTTCTAACACAATCTGTCCTCCATCTTTCAGCAGATCTGATGTTACCTGATCCTCACCAGCAGCTTTGCCTCTTTGCATGCTCTCCAAAGCTTTTCTGACTTCTTCTTTCATTACTGGTGGGGTGTCATCTGGGTTACTGCTGGTTCTTATAGTATTAAGGTCGTGGTTGTCTCGGCTACTGTACAGATCTCTGTAAAACTCCTCCGCTATTTTAACTATCCTATCCATATTGGTAGTTATTTTGCCCTGTTTGTTCCTTAGTGCATACATCCGACTTTTGCCTATCCCAAGTTTCCTCTTCACTGCTTTGACGCTTCCTCCGTTTTTCGGAGCATGTTCAATTCTCTCCATGTTATACCTTGTTACATCGCATTATACCTTCTTACATCGCAGTACATGGGCCTATACCATTTTGCCTCCATCGACATAACACCATCGCGGTCAAGATTGAACCCGAGACCTTCGGGTCAGCAGCCGAGCACTCTAGCCACTAATGCACCGAGGCAGACTGCCTATTGATATCTGCATGCTAGTTTACGTGGATATTCCACACTGTGAAATCTGCATATTGCGAAGCGCTTCCTCTATAGCTACATCTAGCGAAGCCTCAACACTGCGTAGCGGCTCGTTAGTCTCCCATTGGGTGAAGTGAGTGACATGTGCAAGCCTAACAAAGAGAGAGAGAGAAAGAGATCAACAAAATAAAGGGTAGAAAAATCCTGTTTATTTGGAGAACTAAACAAGGCACACGAAGTTACGCTATTGGGACGTTAAACCCCACATATCAACCAACACTAAGTAATGCAGCCAACCCCAAGCCCCTCTTAGGTCTCTAAAAGCAAGCATATTCGTAAATCTTGAATTATACCTGCATAAATCATGCGCAGTATGATTTTATGTTTGCTCTGCTACACGAAACTGCGTCGAAACTTCCACGTTCATCTTATTAGAATTTTGACTCATCATGCTTTTCCAGGTGTCAAAACTATTTACAGAGACACTCGCACTGCTGATATAATATTCCATGACCACTGACTCTTTCTATCGTTTATTGGCCCACACGCCATGATGGAAGCATCTAGTGGCATTCATGAAAGTGGAGGTCTATCCAGGATGTTCATAATGGCTGTAGGGCTTCATCTCTCGTGTCGAATTAGCACCTGATCCCTTGATAGCAATGTAATATAGACTATTTTATTGATCACTTGAAGTGCGGCCATCATGCGAAGTTCACGTTGCTGTTTGGATCTGTGGCAACCAATTCCGTGGTTTTTCGGCTCTTCAAACTTCAATTGTTCTTTAAACTTCTGGCATTTCTTGAAAACAATTATGGTACTACCTTGAATTAAAAAGCATGAAAAGGTCACCGTGTATGAAATCGTACAGGTGCTTTACTGATGAAACTGAAACATGTGGCATAGTTTTTATTGCAGAGTTTCTCCAGAAGGGTAACTAAAGTCTGTGTATTTCTCCATAAATCTACACGCGCTTTTCGCTAGTGTATGTTTTACATGCCACTCACTGTGCCTCGTATTATCCCCATTCTGATGAGGGCAATGAGTGTTTCATGTTCTCTTTCTTTTTCGTTACATAAGCACTCACTTAGAATCCAGTCCTGCTTGTATTTTTTAGTGTGCAAGTGGTGATAAGTGAATTGCTGTGGCCCCTGCACACTGAAATTTTCGGAGCACATAAGACAAATGAATTTTAGTTTTGCATAGTGACATCAAGCTTCGCTGTGACAGTTTTACGAAATACGGATGCTTCCAGCGTTTTTATAAGCTTGACATTTCAGAGTCCTGATATATGCATGGATAATTAGTTTTGATGAAAGTCCGAGAAGGCGGCACTCATGAAACGAAGATAAATTTCTTCTATAGTAAGAGCGGCGTTAGTGTAGACAGAACCAAGTACCTAGACAAACGAAAAAAAGTATCATCTTTATGGTAATTGCAAGTAATACGCTCAAATATCAAAGAACCAAAGAAATTATAGTGAGAAAGACAGTGATTCGAGATGGAGAAGAAGAAACGGACGCTAGTTCCTGCCTCCCCTTTTGGTGGTGGTCTGGCAGGAGAGTATTTTGTCTGTCTAAGCGTGAATACGAAGCCAAGGCGTTCCTCTAAAGGGCATCGAGACGCGCCGGAGTCGCAAACTTGTGAAAGCCTTGCAGGGCCTTTCATGAGTCGGTATTCTGCGACGTGCGGAAAAGAGGAAGCCCTTCACAGTTGTCACAAGGAGACGGAGCAAGTGGTAGTGGAACACTGATGTCGAATTGTTAACAAGCCAGAGCCAGGCAGTAGCCAATTATGTGCTCTAGAGTTTCTTCGGCATCACTTCTGTGGCACGCAGGAGATTAAAAGCGACCCGTGCAGCACATGCATGCAGCAGGCCAGGCGCTGCCGTTCCGCTGGCGAAGCAGTAGCCCTTGCTGACGTCTCTCCAAGTCTGTCGCCACTATGAGTATCGGTGAATTACCGCTCATCACTCCCTCTCAGGGTAAGCCGTTGGTATCTGCTGCCGCTGGAGTTGGCGGGAATAGTCCGGCACGGCTATCGCCTTGGAAAGTGGTGTGTCTCCATGGTGAGCTGTTTTTGTGGTGGCGTTTGGCCTTCTCTTTCCCACCTATCCCGACGCCGGAGTGAAGACTGTGGAGAGATAGGTGCACACCGCTAGCCCTGATATCAGTTAATCTGGCATGCAGCAGTGCCATTGTGAGCACTGCTCGAAGTGGCTGCAGTGGCACTTGCAGGGCTCGCCGAAAGTCGTAGAGCATCGTCACATGCTGCTTGGTTGTTTTAGCAGTGAAGTAATCAGCCACCAAGTGAAGACCAGCCAATTCAGCGTGCCTAGTGTGGGCGTAGAATAGAAGGTGGCACTGGATGGTCGCCCCCGTCATTGCTATTACACTTGCACTTGAAGCCGAGGTTGAGCGGAGGCTATACCGGAAAGACTCTTCCGTAAACATGAGGAGATGCTCCTCACTCCTAAAAATGTACTGCTACTTACTAACTTTTAGGTGTCACAACATTCACTACCTAAGTAGTAACTGCAGGTAGTATACCACAGAGATTTACAACCTCAGAACTTTAGAATAAGTAGCACTACCTTTTTTAAGAGTGCTGCATGTTGTCGTGGATTAAGATAGATAGTGTAGCTACAGCTGGTGCAGCCATAGCTGCGCACTCAAACTGTGGGCTGCACGGAGGCGTATTGCGGGCGCAGTGGACGTACTGGTTCGTCAAATTCAGTTTGCCTTGTTTGGAAGGCAACCACATGGTGTTCTACAGAAATCAGGTAACATGGCCGAGGCAACGAAATCACCCAGTATTTCAACGCCCATGTGCATTCCAGATAATATTAGGTAGCTACAAAATCATCGTAATAATACCACTGTGTTTTTACTTTGTTTCGTCAGCATACAATCTTGTCATTGGGTAATCTGCAATAGACATAGGCAGCTCACGTCTCAATTTATCCATCGTTCCGATATTATTATTTTTGAAATATGCGTCCCCAAACATGCCGCGAAATAAGCTAGGATTCGTTCTTTTCATTTTCCCAGAAAGCCTTGATTTGCAGTTCAGATAAAAATTGTGCGGATCTCCAACCGAGCTTCGTGGCCGGTGTTTTGCGAGTTATAGCAAGGTTGATACTGTGAAAATGAGCTCGAAACAAATTGAGCACGACGTTCTCAGAGCTTGTTTAATGTGCAACTTTTTTGTTATAAAACTGATAACGCATTTGAATTTGAGTACTTATTGTAATTTCTCTCTTTAGAGACTTTCTTTTTCAAAAAAAAAAGTATAGTCCAAATCCGTTAATCCACACGCACTTTCCAAACTAATTTATATTGAGAAATTCGCAGTCTATTTGTCTCTTTTCACTTTATGTTTCTTGTTTTTGAAATTTGCCGCTTTTGATTTAAACTCGCCTGTAGCCATAGTTCTAGGCATGTTCGTAAAAAACCATTCGAGGGGCAAAAGCTGTACAAATACGTGAAGTGCAAGTTCCTAGACACCGAGCATTCATTTTATCGAGTAGTTTCAAGTGTCTGGCCCGCGTGATTAGATATTTGTGAAATTCTGCGGTTTAGCATGGCAGCTGCGTCCAATGCCATCCAGCGCGTGGTAGTTTAGCAGTGCTAGCTATTGCCCTTAAGCAGTAGAGTCGACGGAAAGCCTTAATAACAAGGCACGCTGAACTGTGCGACAGTGGCGATGATTTCGCTCCTCTACATATATGCGGATGGGCACCCACATTTGGGAACTTTATCACTGTCAAACTGCAGTTCTCTTTACCTGAACAGTTGAAATGCGTCCTTCATATCTTTTTAATAATAGACAGAAGCTCAAGAAAATTAATTCGCACAGGCTACACTGTTGAGCTGTACAAATTTTCTGAAAAACTGAGACAGCTGTGCGTGGCTATGCTAATCATTGTTTCTGGTTGCTTTCACAATGCGAGTATCAATAAAAAAGTCTTATTTACACATATAGCCTTAACTTTTGTTCAACTCAATCAAGTGACCCAAACAAGGGAATCAAAATTTAAATTGTTGTATTGCGCTATAGAAACACCTTTGATTGAATACACGTGTTAAATAATCTCGCTCTGTCACTGTCCAGCGCTGTTATTGTCAAATTCTTGTTACAGCGTGGGTGGTGTTCTGCATGGGAACTTTAATCCAGGCGGCAGATTTCTCGCTACATTCACGTTGATATTGATGAAGATCATTATCAGATCATTACCAGTGCAAGAGCAATCACCGCCTCTTCGGCCGTCTCTGTGCATTCCGTACGCACTATGGCGCTGAAAGTTTTTAAAATATTATTGAGATTCACAACTATCTTTCGAGCTAAGATATCCTACCTGCGCTTTAGCGATCCGAAGCGCGGTAGCATCATTTCGCTTTTCCAGCAGCTTTATTCGCCGTTAAAGGTTAGCTACGAATTTTCATGCTTCATTTACATATGGCGCCCACATTTATTAACAATTACAGCTCCTAAGCTCTCCGTCAGACGGAAATTATGATGTTGCCGGCACTTTGTACTGAATTTGTGCTTCTGCCACCAAACTCGCTGAAAGAGAAATTGCGTTTCTCAAGCTGTGTAAGCGCATGCTGCCGGCAGGTCTTTCTTTTCTTTTGTTTCCTTTCTGTTTGCCCGAGAAGTGTGAGAAGGGAAGAACACACCCAAAAAGTAACGTGGCAAGGAAGGTCAATGGAGAAGAGAATCACGAGAAGACGGGTACGTCAGAGGCTCACGAGCCGGATTCAAACACACAGCAGGCACGAGAGAGACAAAAAAAATTAATGCAGCGCTAGATTCCCTTTCCCGTAAAGTGATTTCCTGCCGCTCACTGAGAGTACGACGAGCTAGACGTCCACTTTGGCAAAGTGGTGGACAGGAGACGGCGTGTAACGGTAGACGGACGATGGTGCGGTCACCCAGAAAGATGAAGTTGTCGAGGGAAGAGATGCGGGGATGTAGGGGGGGGGGGGGGTTGAAGCCCGCACAATAAGGCACGCACTTACAGCGACCAAGGCGAGCGAAAAGCGCTAAACGAAGATAAAGAAAAAAAGAAATAATAAAACCCTATAGCGGCACTAGTGTGAGGTGTTGCTCAAGGCTGTGAGAGATGAATCTCGACAGCTTTAGCTTGCTGAAACGAATCGAAGAGGAATAATATTAGAAAAAGCAAGTGGCACGGGTCGCAAAACAAATAACGAACGAAGGACAGAAATCGGTGAACGAGCATGCCGATGGAATACTGAGTCTACGGTTCCTCTCTCGGTGCAGGTTCTCGAAGACACGGCAAATAAAGAGGCACGCATAAAAATCCAAACGAAAGAGTGGGAAACCTTAGCAGAAAGTGAAGAATATGGGAGAGGCCAGGATAGCGGGCAGCACTGAAGGAGAGCCCCGGCTATCTTGTACGCGTGAGGAGGCAAGCCTGGCAACCAAAGTGGATGGGGAAGTCATCCATCCACGCCAGTCTGCTGCCGCTCAGCGTAACGATCGGGCCCATCACCCTTCGAAAACTCAGGCTGCCAAGCGACACAGACAGCGGCCGTCATTAACGATCCAAAGGGAGCTGTCTAAAGGTGCTCGTCACCAGCGGTGCGAAAAGTCCGGCTCGAGCATCTTTTTTCTGTCCCATTGTTACTTTTCCATGTCTCTTCCTTTCTTTGTAGCGTCACATACGTGGCATTGAATATCGGCAATGTCGGGTGCTGAAATCTGAAATATATGGACGTATTTTGTGTTTGTCAACAGGGGTACACTTCATCGACATACTGAGGCGTTTCTGTCTGTGTGCGTAGGTTGCACCCACCCCAAAGCTACCCACCGATTTCTATGATCAAATGAAATCTAGCACAGCATCTCAAAAACGCAGAGCACAGACAGCCGGAGAGCACAGTGCGTCGGGAGGCCTCGACGTGCTCGCGCGGGAGGCTTCTGGATGCGCTTCGCTCGCATGCTATGCAACTGCTTTCATGATTTTTGGACACGTAACTTGTTGATCTCAACTGTACTGCTACGTTTTCACGAAACGCGCTCATTTTTTTTTATTTTGCACGTCATAGTACTCAAGGCAGTAAGACTAACGCTTGTACAACCCAAAAACTATGTAGAGGATGGCACTTCGCAACACTATTCTATACTATGTTAGTGTCACGTGTCCTTGACGTGGACGAAGACAGCAGTCGGCTTCTTCAAGGAGGAACTGTTTATTAGGCTGAACTTGAGGCTGTGAAACGCAAACTGAAATTCAAGTAAGAAAGGCACGGTGTACACTGATATCGGTGATTAGAGCGTCAGTCATAAAAAACTGATCATTTTCAGGCCACCACTTTTTTCATACATCAGACATCTAACATTCTAGCCTTACCCCTTGTGGTCGTCCAAGCTGTGGAATAAGCTTGACTGTTGGCATTTTGCGCAGAATCTTGCCAAGACAATCTAGTATACTCGCGAAGGTTCTCGAACTCTGAGGCGTGGTCTGCGCCAATAATTACTCACAGTCCTTGTGGCCATAAACCACATGCAGTTAAATTGAAACAAGAAACGTGCGTGGCGATACTATATTGTACGTGGTCACAGACTTTGATGAAGGCAGTATCGGCGTGTTCAACGTGAAACTTTATTCAGGCGAACCTCTGCCAGGGAAACTAAAACTCAAACTACAGCAATACACTCTTTAGCTGTGCACAGAGCTTTGGCCGTCAATAAACTGACAAACATGTTGGTTTTTATAGTTGTTGTATAGAAGATTCCAGCGTCAGCACTAGTGGCCGAGTAGGCTCTCTAATAAACTCGGCTCTTCGTGTCTTTCATGGAATCTTAGCGGAGGGATCTCGAACAATCACGAAGTTTCTCAAACACTGCGGCACGGTTTGCACCGAGCGAAGCAAACATCTTTTGTGGGAGAAATCTTAATACATTGAAATATCACGCGTGGCTGTATTAAAATATGCCATACTAAGCTCTACAATCCTATGCTATACATGGCTTCACATTTGCCGTAACGAAAGCATACCATGGTTTCGTAAATTTTGTCACACACTTCGCAAAGACCTGCACGAGAAATCATTGCCTGTCGCGTTCTCGACAAAGTGCATCACGCGAAGCATGGACACATCGCAAACGTTTCGCTTTTGCGTCACGCACATTTTCTGTGAGACTTTCAGAAAAGTAAGAGAGAGGACGAGTAGAAGTCAGCATAATTGGTCGGGTTTCAGATAAAGATGGTGCGCGAGCCACGAGATTGACCTTGCGTGGTCATTCTGTCTCCCCTAGATTTTCCAGGGCCAGACGCAACGAGGATAGTACAGCAGTGGCTGCTCACTTTTCAGTGCACCAGCCTTCACCTGCAATGTCTAGATATAGAAATCGGGGCTACATATTTTTTTATGTAGCGGCAGTGCTTTAGGGCAAAAAAAGAGAAACACCTAATTAAATAAGAAAACCCTCAATATTTCACATTCAGGCGCACAGCACTGGGCCCAAGTCCACAAAACTACTCGTGCACTTGAACCTACTCACGAATGCGCCGCTTTTAAAATTCTTAGATATTGACGGCTTGTGCTTCTTGCACTATTCGCAAGAATACTACTTCAACGGCGAAAAAAAATTCGGTCGATCGCTGTTTTTAGCAATAGGTATAACACGAAAGTGAAATGTGTCCTCGCAGAACCAGTTGAGCATTCATTGTGAATTCTTTCGCCACCAGGGCGAAGGAATGCATGCTGCAGTAACAAGTTGCAATGTCACGCAATGAACGGAAAGCAGCTTGAAACTTGCAGCGCATACCTCAAACAGAAGGCACCCTTGAAATGAGCATATATGAGGCGAGCGTGTACAAAAAACTGTCTCAATATTTAGTAGGTGTGTGATTAGCGCGCTCCTTTTGTAAACACGGCTCCGGCAGCGCATGAATTGACTTTCGTGCTCTCTTCCACTGATTGTAACTTCAAAGCAAACTTTCGGCGGAAGCACAAGAGGTGCGAAGCACCCGAATCTCGAGATAAGCACACGCGTGAGTGAGCCATCACTGTTCTATGCGCACGTTGACTGCGGCTGGTGAAGGTGCGCGAGCACAGAGACGCGAGGGATGGCGTGGCACGATGACCTTGAGAGCGCGCGCACCCAACACGTGTCCGTCGTGCCATCTCGCGACTGATTACTAAGACGCGCTGAAGTTTCTGAGCTCTGAGAACCGCCAGTGGCATATGGCGTATATAAACGGGTTGCTGTTGATCCTTTGGAGAGGAGTCGCTCTGCGGTGTAGTGAATCATTGCGCGCTGAGAAGCGAGAGGTCGTAGCTCGTCGCCGCGCGGCGGAACTTTTCCTTCTCGTATTTACTCTGCAATCTTGTTAGTAAATATTTTACAACATCATATTCGGGATGAAAATGCGTCACAGAGCCGTGGTGGAGCCTTGCATCAAACACTTTCGCGTTAAAAAATGTCCTTATCATAATATTCTTATTCGAAGAGTCCCTACACCGCGCACTGTGAAAGTTGGCACTCACAGTGATTTTCGCGGCGATTTTTTTTTGTTCGCCAACTCGCATCAACATAAAAAGAACGAAGTGAAAGAGCGTAATGTTTGTTCCATTTTTTAGCATTGTCTCACCTTCTTCGCGTCAACCGTCACCTGCTCCAAGAACTTTTTGTTCCTTCTCGCACATACATTTGTTCATCTCTCTGCCTCAAGGTGATGTTCTTAGCCCCACACATCTAAATCTAGCGCTCCTCGGCCTGGTTGACGCACTTCCAGAATCAGTTCATCATCATCATCAACATCATCATCATCATCATCATTATCAGCCTGATTACGTTCACTGCAAGACAAAGGCCTCTCCCATGTTCCGCCAGTGAACTCGGTCCTGTGCTTGCTGCTGCAAATTTATACCTGCAAACTTCTTACTCTCACCTGTCCACCTAACCTTCTGTCTCCCCCTAAACCGCTTGATTTCTCTGGGAATCCAGTTAGTTACCCCTAATGACGAGTGGTTATCCTGTCTACGGGCTACACGCCCGGCCCATGTCCATATCTTCTTCTTGATTTCAACTATGATATTCTTAACCCCCCTTTGTTCTGTAATCCACTCTGCTCTCTTCTTGCCTCTTAAGGTTACACCTACCATTTTTTGGTTCTATTGCTCGCTGTATCGTCCTCAATTGAAGCAGAACCCTCTTTGTAAGTCTCCAGGTTTTTGCTCCGTAGCTATGTACCAGCAAGATACAGCTGTTATATACCTTCTTCTTGAGGGATAGTGGCAATCTACCTGCATAATTTGACAGTGCATTCTAAATGTGCTACACTCCGTTCTTATTCTTGTAGTTCCTTTAATCTCGTTACTTTATCTATCAATATGTGCAAATGACATCTGCATGTGGGCGTCATGCCTAACACGCCTTCATTTGCGTTCCCGGCTTCAGAGAACAGCTACACTGGCGACAAAGTACCTTAAAGAACGGGAAATAGAGCGGTCATCAGACAAGTGCTCGCGTATAGCAATCACGCATAAGGCGATGGGTCCGTATAATATTAAAATCACGCACACTCGATCAACTACGTGAAGATCCACCGATTCCTGGGAGTCATAGTTGATCGCCACCTTTCTTGGAGCCCTCACATCACTTACATGAAAACGAAACTCACCATGATCACCCATGTACTGAGGTTTCTTGCTGGAAAAACTTGTGGTGCATCAGTACGCGCGATGCTTCAACTCTACAGTGCTTCAACTCTACGGTTCTTAGGCTTTATTTGCTACAGCTTACCCATGCTTTGCGGGATCCAAATAACAAACTTGCGCGTCCTCTAGTTGATCCAAGCCCAAGCACTGCGAATATGCCTTGGTCTTCCGAGATGCGCATCAACAGCAGCGACAGTCGTAATTGCGCGTGACTATCCCGTCAACACATACATCCGCGTAGACGCTTTGAGAATGCACTTAAGAGATTTCGCTCGGACTCCATCACATCACATCCCCTCACTTCTAACTTTTAGGCATCACTCAGCGTTCAGTGCAACTGTACCTCAGCGTTGCGCAGTGCTTCCATTGCACTTCACGCATGCAGCATGGCCGCCATTACCATTGTGGTGCCAACACCCACTCAAAGCCCTTCTTATGATTCCTGGCATCCAAGTAAGAAAACGTTGTCGCGCATAGTCCTAAAACAAGCCACATTACTTTTCCTGCACGAGAAGCACGACGGACGCCTTCACATTTACACAGATGGCTCTGTGTATTCAGTAAGCTCAGCCAGGGCGGTGGTTATTCCCGTGAATTTCATCACAATGAAATTTATGACATCGTAATTGACGTTGTCGACAGCTGCAGAACTCGCTGCCATAAGTGCAGCTCTCGAATTTCTAGTTGAAGAACCTGCAGAAACGTGGTCTATCTTCTTGGACTGAAAGGCAGCTTTTCAATGTCTCATGGCACCCTTTTGCCAAGGGCCTAATAAACATTTACTAGTTGAAATAAGGCTTCTTCATCACCAAGCAATTGAGAAACAACACAGCATAATGTATCAGTGAATACCAGGTCATTGCGGTACATATGGCAACGACCGCGCAGGAGAGGCCACTAGATCTGCACATAACGGTACTCAATACACAGCCATCCCATTCTCAAAATCCGACGCAGTTATAAGACTTCGTTAGCTTGCACGCGACCTCACGCTGGTACAGTGGAACTCGATGGAATTCACAAACACGTGCCTGCATAACTTGGATCCCCATCTTAATCTTCGTCTTCGCTCAGAAATATGTCAAGCTCAGGAAGCTCTTCTATGCCACCGGTGGCTTCGAGTGGCCTTCACGAACGCATACGCCTACTTTATTGGAATGGCCAGCTCTTCCACGTGCACTTACTGCAGCTGCGAAGAAACCATCGTCCACCTTTCATGTGAGAGTACACACTTCAACGCACGAAGACAAGAACACATTGAAGCTCTGGATAGATTAGATGATCAGCCTTTGTCGGAACAAAGGATTCTCGGTTATTAGCCAAGTCCATTCTCAACCCAGAAGGCCTTGAAAGTTTTTTTACGCTTTTTGTGAACAACTGACTTCAGAGACAGACATTAGCGTCTCACCCTCTTTGATTTTGCTTTTCCTCTGACGCTATTTTTTGTATTTTCTCTCCTTCTCCAACTCTTCTCTTCTATCATCTTTTATTCCCCTCACCTCTTTCCCCAGCACAGGGTAGCCAGCCGGTCTAAGAGCTGGCTAACTTTCTTGTCCTTCAGGCTTAACCTTTCCTCCTCCTTTTCCTCCTTCTCCTCTCGCATTTTATTTTTTACTCAAGAAGCTCACATGTGGATCATTATTTGTTTCGGCAAGTTTTGAAAGCTGAAATAAACAAGAATGAACCAAGGAAGACGTATATGCATTCGCCCTGACCACACCGCACATTTACGAACGCTTCACAAGTGTTCGTTTGTCAGCACTGAAAAGAAGAGCGTGATGGGTGGCGTTACGTATGTCCTTCGTGTCGAGGTCTCGCCATTTGCGCGTTATAATGCGGCGTCAGACAACCTCGCTTGAAGCGCTTCACGTCAAATCAAATACACAAAAAAAGAAACTGAAAGGCAGAGGTATTCTGCGACAGACCTAGGTGAACAAATTGGACTGCATTTCATCCCAGGCTGCGCGTCGCAATAAAGAAGAAAGGGGCGAAGATATAAAAAGAAAGACCAAAGTGGAATCTCGTTCTCAGAAGATTCTCGAATATACCGGCCTGAAACTAACGGCCTCCAAGGGCTCGCGACAACGATGACATGTGAACAGGTGCGCATCTTGCACCCCCTACTTTTTTCTTTGGGAAAAAGAGGTGTAGGACTCCCTATAGTTATGCCCCGAGGTTGTTACTGCCCCAAAGAAGCTATAATACTCTTGCTTTCAGAATACCCACACGCCAGTGCATAGCCATTGTATGTCGTCGCATATATATATATATATATAATATATATATATATATATATATATATATATATATATATATATATATATATATATATATATATATATATATATATATATATATATATATATATATATATATATCCGCGACGGCAGTTTTATTGTGAATAGTACACGTGCACCTTCTGCAAGTAAGCAAAAAATATGAAAGAAATATGAACAGGAAAGAAGCTGTCTCCTCGAGTAAGCGAAATGCGCACCAGAGGCCTTGCTGGCCTTGCAAGATGAAACGAGTGCTATATTTTCTTTTGCGCAAAGAAGCGGCGTCTAATTAAGAGTTGTGCGAGTATGGCAGTTCTTTTTTTTTACTTTTTGTCTCTTGTTTTTATTCACAGTTTTGTCCGTGTCCCCGAAAGGGGTCTCGAGATTGAAATTTACAGCGTGCTATCTGATTTATTCGTGCTACGCGAAACAAACTTTGTGGGAAGGAAAACAATCATGTCACGTCTCATCTGACAAACGGCACGTTCTGCTAACATGGAACAATTTGCGCCGTGCAACTGTTTAGCATGGGTGATCTGACTTTTCTTTCATGCGTAAATGTAAACAATTATAAGAAATAGAAATTAGGTATCATCCAACCAGTCAGCTCGTTATTTTCACCTAATATTTAAAATAAACCGACCTCGCGGGTTAATATCTTTGGCACTCGACGACTGAGCCGAAGGTCGTGGGACTGAATCCCGGCCACGACGGTCGCATTTAAGCGGAGGAGAAGTTCTAGACGCTCGTGTGCTATAGATGTAGGCACATTTCAAAGAACCCCACTTGGTCGGATTTTCCGGAGCCCTCCGCTACGGCGTCTCTGGCAATCATGTCGAGCCTTCAGGACATAAAAGCGAAAAAAAAGCTTTTCATATAGTATCTTTTTTTTGCTAATGTTAATAATTTTATAATGTACTGATTTGTCCAGTTTACTGCTCTGTTTGTCTAAGTGTGGATTTAAAAAAAAATGAAGTTTTGCCTTAAAAGTCGTAACACACTCGCGTTGTCACGAGGTGCTGCATCTTTTCTGCAGGCTGCACTTGGCATGCTGGACTGTAGAATTAATTGCCTACGGTATTTTCGAAGTGGGTGTTTTGTAAGCGTTTAATGCTACCTACTTGGTCAAATTAAACGGCTTGCCGCTTTTAAAGACAAGATAATGCCGTGACGTGCCTTCATTGAAAGTCGGTCTCTTCGCCACGGAACATTCGCTATGGCGTAGAGCTACCGCTTTTCCAGCTGTACCGGCCTACTCGGGGCCTTGTAAATAAACTGTGGACATCTGGAATTACATGTTAATTTTTTTTATTCCTAAGAAATAGGTATGCCACATCATGTAGTATCCCAGCACTTTTCTACGTATACAAACGCCCTCAAGTTGGTAAATAATTCGATTGAAAAGTTTTAATTAGTCCTTTACTTCAACTTTAGCTGTGCACATAGTTATTTCAGTCTTGACCTATAGCTCGTCTGAGAAGAAGAAAGGTGCCTGTGTGTCACAGCATGTTCGTCAGAAATCTGTATTGTCTAAAAGTAACCCCTTATATATACGCGCTGTACGCCAGCCCTCAGGCTATCTCTGATGTTTTAGTTATTGCGAGATTTTCGTTTTAAGCGTGACCGCTGGTACCACACGTAAATTATCCGTCATTCATTTACGTTTACATGAAGGCTTCATCTTTAGGCAATTATCTAGAAAAAACATAGCAGACTAAAGAAAACAATAAAACTGGCAAATTCACTACTTATCGAATCCAATAGCGACATATGCAGCAGAATTCAGCTTTCTAAAGTAGTATTTTTGCGAGTAATAAACGAAGATGATTTATGATGCGACGCAGAATGCGATACAGCTTCTGAAAGGCAGCAGGCAAAGAGGCGGGGTACGAGAGTCAGGCACCTCACAACGTTAACATGATTTAATTTATGTGAGCAGGGGCCTTGCATTTATGGGGCATGGAAGTATACCAACGGAAATCCTTGCAACTCTTGTCAGCGTACCCTGAAATCACTAGACTTACTTATTCTGATATTTATGATGCGATAAGACAAGACAACGCTGCACCATGACATAGCTAACGCATGCTCACCTGCTCAGCTTCATGCATGTCATAGACAGTTTCGGGGTCAAGAACCTCATCGTCATCAATAACTCAATGACGCTGAGGTTTCTAATTGCTACAGACAGTTATTTTTACATATTTACTTGTGTCTTAGGCAGCTGAGGATTTTTCGTCCTTCGTTGTATGAACTTCTGTCACCTCTGCTCAGCCGGTGAGCCCCCCCCCCCCCCCTCCCACGCCCGCCACTATCTCTCCTCTCTCGTTCTTGTTAGCGTTGCCGTCTATTTCAACGAGGGGCTGTACAAGCCCGGCCATTATCCCATTGACAAAAGCATCACGAAGGTGTCTCGACACAACTTCTCCTGTGGGACGACGCGACAGTTCGAACGAAAGAAATTATCTTTAACAATATACGTGTGCACAACACTATAAGTAAACTCCGGCAGCTAAAAGTCAGATTCGTGCCCTGACTTCAAGAGCTGATTGAGCAAAGCGTAACGATGCGCTCAGCTGGATTAAAATGTTTTGGTCGTACGTTAGGTGCGTTTCACTACAAATCATGCAGCATTAGGACAACACAAAAGCGCCAAAAGCTAAAAGGTGACTCGAGTATTCGGTATAATTTCCATCAAAATATGGCATAACTTAAGAGAAAAGAGCTGTCGACAGATCACCGGGCGTCTTACCACGCGATGGATGCTGACCTCGTCCAGAGCTAGCTGCCATCGAGACGCGTTGGAGATGCAAGTTAAATGTAACAACTTTCATTCAACGAATCAGCTGATATATTAACCAACAGTAATCAAATTAATAGCTGTAGTCTCATTCGCTGGGCCAACGGTGAATTTGAGCTTTCCTCGACAACCGGCAATGGTACGAACTGATATATTCATGAATCTTCGATTCAATATACTGAAGTGATTTCGAGTGCCTGTTAGTATTGATAATTACTTTTGTAACGATCAGACCATATTCAAAATGTGCATGTAGACAGATTATTGGTAGACATGGTGATTATGGTTTTAATAATATTTCACATCTTTACCCCTTTTACTCTTAGGACGTACTCATCACTGCGACAGGCTAATTACAAATATATGGTCAGAAGGAGTAATGCAATCTTTTTTTAGAAATGTACTTAGCATGATACAAATAATTGAAAGCAAATGAGAATAAATATTGAGCAAGTATAAAAAAATAAATCATGTGACACATTAGTAATGGCTAAAAACGCACCACCAGGCAGACGTGAACTCAAAAATGAGATGTCAAATAGAAAACGTTTAATACTTCACCCCACAAGATTTATATTTTGCGCATACGTGAATGAACACGTCATTTACTAAATGTTTGTGTTAACTGTGGTATAGCATGAACGTTGTATGATACAAAAAGTTGAAAAACAAGGTAGTAACGTACGATAGCACCATGAACTTCAGTGCTTCATAACGGGCTTACCATGTTTACTTTTGTTGCGTTTTTGCAGATGTAGATTCGTGTTTCATCAACAATTACCATCAGCATCTAGTGACTGAAAAGTATGTTCATGCATGTGAAAATGTCCACGCTGTATCATAGAAAATTTATGCATCTCCACATGAACTCTGACTTGAAAGTTGGCGCTTCTGTTGTCTTGTGCCTTTATGTACGCCTCACACGTTTCGTCTAGCTTTAACAGTTCAGTATGTACTAAATTGGGACTGCTGACCCAAAGGCCCGGAAATATAATCACTCTTGTGGTGGCCGCATTTTCTGTAGAGGAGGAATGACAAAGGTTATAGTGGCGAGTTTGGCTTGTTGGTACATCATTCTGGTACACTTCGATAATACACACACACACAGCGTACATAATGATGTCGTCATTGTTTGTGTTCGGTCTAGTGTGTGTGTGTGTGTGTGTATGATTGTTTGTTTGTGAGTGTGTTTGTTTGTGTGTGTGTGTGTGTGTGTGTGTGTGTGTGTGTGTGTGTGTGCGTGCGTGCGTGTGTGTGTGTGTGTGCGTGTGTGTGTGTGTGTGTGTTGCGCTGTAGCGCATCGGAGAAATAACAGATACCGGTGTACTAATATTTAGGCGTACGGTAAGTAAAACCAGATGGCGAAGACTTCAAGAGCCATCTTGTTCACGCTCGCGAACCCTCGACAGTTATTACAACATGTACCTATTAGCCAAGATTCCTATACACTGCTGAATATAAACAAGCATTCTTCGTCACCGCTTAGCAACATTTTGGTATGGAAGAAGTGCTTCGTGTGACAGGCTTGATGACTTTCGCCTAACGATGTGTTGCAATCGTAGAAACACACCACCTTGTTTCCCTTTTAAGCACTTTCTTAGGTTGTCTTTGTGTGTACCACATTTTGTATCTCACAATGGGGTGCACGCTACAAAATGTCGAAAAGCCCCGGTAAGCCCATACCTTTAATAATAATATTTGGGGTGTTTCCACCCAAATCAAGGATATTATCACTAGAGACGCCGTAGTGGAGAACCACGGAAATTTTGACCATCCGGGGGTTCTTAACGTGCAGTGAAATCTCACAGCACACGGGCATCAAGCATTTCTCTACCTTCGAAAAGTGACCGCCAAAGCCGGGACCATTCCCGCGACTTTCGGTTCAGCAGCTGAGCACCATGACTTCAAAACACTCAAGGCGGACAACTCACATGCTGCAGTAAAAAAAAAGATCAACGTCCACTTTTAATAATTACATAAAAGATAAAAGCTATCATCACATAAAAAACAATAAATTTTAATAATGATAGTATTTATACTAATGAAATTGTAATGTTAACGATAAAATTATAATAATAATGATAAATTGGGTTCTACACACTAAACAGACGATATGACTTGGAGGAACGCCGTACTGAAAATTTCAACCATGCGCTAACGCGCACCAAAATCTCGGTGCACAGTACTTCAGCATTTCGCCTTCATGAAAATGTGACCACCACGGCCGTGATTCGACACCATGGCCTAAAAAAAAAGTAAGCAACCTAGGTTGGTACACTTTTGCTTCAAACAAGGTTTCAGAACTATAACAATATTCTCAATGGTCGATATGTGGGTTCACGCACTCTTAAAGGCGCCACAGTTTGCGTTAGGCAGATAGAGTGGATAAGTTTTTTGAGCGCCGTTGTAGTATTACTGAAAACAGTGCCTCCTCACCTGCGCACACTACACGTCGTCGTCCGCAGCTTGGCTTATATTACTAGAGCGCGATTTATCGCCTCTTGTTCTCCGATTCCCGCAACATACTCGCCCTCTCTTTCAAAACGCTCACCATTAACTAGGCGCAGTTTCCCTCCGCTGGAGCCAAGTTGCAGTTCCCACCTGACAAAGATACGAAAAGGAATTAAGACAGAGAGAGGGCTGGAAGGAAGAAAGTGTTCTTTCCGGAAGTGACCTTTTTTCTGAGAGATTACACGCCGTGCGGTCTTCGGTGTTCACAATATTTGGCTGCCAAGGACAACGGCACTCCATGCAATGCAGACGGTGAGCACCACGCATGATTGCGACTCGGCAAGCTCCGGCACCGGAAGGAGAAGGAGGGGGGGGGGGGGCATTCCACGTTGCGCCTCACGTACAGAACAGCGCCGCTTCCGCAACTGCGGGGTCATATATCATCACTCAACGGCTGCGCTCTACACTCATTAAGCATTCCGCCTCGTTTGCTACAAATTCAAGCCCTAAATGCTCTCATCTCGTTTCGCCATTGTTACTGACCCCCCTTCTCAAGCTTTCCTCTTATACTCACTTTCCTTTCTCTATGTTCCTCCTGCTTGCTTTTTATTCGCGCGTTAAAAGCGCGCTACTGCCGAAAGCGTGCGGGCGAGTGCGTTGTGGCTTTCTCTATTTCATCCAATGCGTAAGCGGCGGATGGCTAAAGCCTCTAGGGGGTTATGTCCACCCACTCTCGTCGCGCTTTTACACTGTAGAGGTGTGTAGGAAAATCACCTGAGGGCCGGTCGATTGAAATTGGCTGGAAATTATTCATTCCACGCGTAGAGCTTAATGTACCGGGGCAAGCTCGTCAGGGAATACACGATGTATTGAACGTCAGGAAACTGATTACGTTGGTAGGGGTCCATTTTGCAAAAGGATACGCCTACGAAACACGAACACAGAAAGAACGAGAAAGACGAAGTCGCAGTTGAGCATCGCGTACAACGTAGCCTAGTATAAGAAAAAGGGCAGCACAATAAAGCTTATCTACATGACCTCACTGGAAGACTTTGCCAATACTAATACGTCAAACAAAAGGGTGCGTTTTTTTAACAATCTCCTTTCTTTTCGATCGCATGCTAGTCTTATATAGACGGCTTGCACTGTCGTCACTGAAACAGTCATGTTGGAGCTCCAACATGGTGGGACGCAAAGTTTGTAATATCCCCTTAGTGTTACCAGTACATTGTGTGCTTGTTTGCTCGCTATGCATGCGCAGAGGCCCAATAACGCTTCAGGGACGTCGTTATCGAGATGAAGCAGGTGAGTCGCCACGTGATTATACAGCCTTAACGTGAATTATTATGACACGTTGAATTCATATCGTGCGTTCATGACGTCACTTGCAAGCTATCGATGTGCGATGATGGTATGCTATTCCTTGACCACACTGCGCGCGGTAATCACACGCACGGACTAGACTTGTTCACGAAAGATCAACAAAACGTGCTCAAATCAGGCTCCGAATGTGCTCTGTCCATCTACTCTAAGTTCGTAAACAGCGGTAGGCAGTGCCTTCATAAACTGGGCTCTTGTATCGAAATTACGCCGCGTAGGCCACCCAGTCCAAAGCTCGCCACTGCCCACTATGATCACGCGACAACTCGCACTGCAGCTTCAAAGCTTCCTCCAAGCACAGCGCAACGCAGAGCCTCTGGGATTTAAGTACTATAGCGTTTGCGAGCTTTGGGTTGGGCAGAGCCTACGTGGCACATCGTTGCTACAAGCGCCTCAGTGTGTCGACGGCGCCTACGGCTGTTTGCAAACGTGGCGTATTTTCGTGTGACGCTCGGGCAAAGCGTAGACGTGCACGGCAGCTCTTGCCTTTCGCCTTTTAACGGCCCAAAGCTACTCAAGGTACTGAGCGACGCTGTAGAGAAGAATGCCGAATATTGCGGCCATATAGTGTTCCTTGACATACACTGCCTTCGCAAAGTACACTATCTTTAAGTATTTCGACGCCATGGAAATGGTATTGCCGCGGTCGAGATCGCACCCGCATGTTCCAAGTCAGCAGCCGAATGCTGTAACCATTAAGGCACCGCGACGTTTATTGCCTTTCGTCTGAGTGAGGGTTTTCTATCCAATGCGCGTTGCACAAAACGGGAAATGAAACAGTCTAATCCGAATCCTAATCGAATGGCTGATTACGAGCGATATTGGCGTAACTTGTAGCGATGCATGTCTAAGCGTCTTCAGCAGCGGGTTTTCTTATTTGCTTCGTTTTTACTGGGTTTATTAAGACAACACTCGACAAGGCTAAAATACTGCACGATAACTACTTCTAACAAATGATAGACAGTTAGGTGATAGTTTTTGACACCAGGTGTATCATTGCAGCTGTCTAGCATTTTAATTATTGTCACGTAAGAAAATGATGTCTGCGTAGAATGTTTTTTTTTTCAGTTGCTTGTCACATGGTACAATTTTTTTTTCAGTGGGAAGGTAATAATCTTTTATTTTTTGCCTCTAAATGGCAGACACCACCCCAGTCATTTACTCGGCATTTTTATCTATTAATAATTTGCCACTATTAGGAGAGAGAGAAAAATGAGGGAGTGGTACGGAGGTGAACTGGAAAATGCTTGTTATTAAATCATTCGTCTTGAACATTTTGAACGTGTTATGCGGATGTTTACTGCGATAAAGATGTTTTTTTTTTAAACTTATGTGCCTAGAGTTCTTGTCTAAATGCGCCTGCTTGTCTCTCTACTTACTTCTAGTGAGATAACTTTATAAATGGAATTATCACACAAGTGGACGCTCTTAGGCACGCGCGTGCGTAACTGCACTTGGGGAGTACACGGTATGATAATCCACATCTGGTACGCGTAAGTCTCTAAGAGAAGGCTCGAGTCGTTTCGGCTCATAGCTCAGTTCAATATTCAGGGCCCCAGTGTGACATTCAAACGATTATTTCTGGAATCGACTCGGGCAAGAAATTCAAGGGGTTACTTAGAATACGACCAACTCCCGCTCTAGTGTGAGCAAGTGCTGCAGCGTTCGAGCTGGGCTCCAAGCGCACGCACCCGACTCTAATTCACCAGTTGACACCGTGAACGATACGCGACACTGCAGGCCTCATCCGGCCGCATGGGCGGGACGTTAGCGCCTTCGAAGACGGGTCGTCACAGCCGCTCAACCAGCGAGCTGTTTACGCGGCCGAGACCACGGACGCCGGCGCTGCTGCGCGTGGGAATGAAGCGGTGGCGCTGCCAAGCCGTCCGATTGCGGGGGCGATATTTCTACTGCCGGCATCTGCAGCGGACGTCCCCATTGTTCACCGCCCGTGTGCAGCCAAAGCCGTGTGTGGGTTTTCCTCCTCATTGTGCGCAAAAGAGCAGCCCGCCGCCTACGGACGGAGGAGGGCAGCTAAAGGACATTTGTTCGCGTCGATTCGCCGACCAAAAGAGACGCGTGATCACAAAGGAGTGCTCTGTATAGCTATATGTGGCCCTACGTGCGTGCGTGCGACGCCGTTCCCCCGGGCGTAGGCGCTGCGACGGTAGCGAGCGCCGGGCCGATGCCTCGTCGCCATGCACGCACACACTTCTCTCGCACCGCGCTCGATGAATGAATGGCGGCGCCAGCCCTGGATTCAGGTGACTGGCTCGCTAACTAGTTGCGGACGTCCACGTGGCCTTCTATATTTCTCGCGTTGCCGCTCGACCCAGCTGGAGGGAGGGAAGCGCGTTTCTTCTACTTCGTCCCGTGCTTCATTTGCCGGCAATTGACGACGACGCTGGCGGCGACGCTTTGTGCCTGCGCGTGGACACAGCGTTTGCTTACGTCCTTCTCTCGTAACGAGGACGGGTGCAGCCTTTCATTTGGCGCGGGAGCTTGTTACCAGCACCGAACTGATAACCCGTCCGGTAGCATCGCGGCGAAGCACTACTCTGATGCAGTGCGGGTGTTTGGGACGCTGTATGAAGATAGCGACGGAAAAAAATGTTATAGCACAGCTCGGAAACATACGTGTCAAACTAAGTGCTCACGACGTGAAGAGAGAGAGAGAGAGATAAAGATGCAAGGAAAGGCAGGGAGGTAAGGGAGTATGAAAGGCACGGGGCTAATTCAAATTCAGCAGATGCTTTCAGAGCCAACAATAAATGTTAATTGGCAAAAGTTGCTGAATGCACCATGTGTATTATCATACTTTTTGTTCGATAAAAGAGGTTCGCGGTGAGCGTGTGAAATTTTTCTACGCAACCAAGACCTGCTGCACCGAAAGTACAATTCAGTGTTGAACACCAGTAATTTCATAATTAGTTGCATAAAACGAGGTGAGGATGGGCACAGACAATGACCAATCATTCCTTTTTGTGTGGCAACTACCACACATCACTTTTATTCTTCTAATTTCGTGGAATAGCAGCCAAGTAGAAGTAGTTAGAGACTTTTATTTTAGCCGCTAACAAAAGGCCGAGCATTTCGATCATTTGAGCGACAAGTCGATGCTGTTCTTCCCTTTAAGCACCGATCGACTCGAGCCAGGTGGCAATGGAAAGAGAAGGAAAGGGTAAACACTGGATTGCTGAGCAGTTAGGCAGTAGGAAAGGCAGTGTGACAGGCCGGCATATGCCGAGGGGCGATTGGGGACAACATATGTTGAATCTACATTTATAGAGAAAAAGGCCCGAGGGGGTGATAGGGCGATTCAATTGGATGTGGCGGAAAAGTCGAGCCTCTAGCACAGTGAGTTATGTATCAGTGGGAGAGGGAAGACACTTGTCGAGTCGGAGTTGAAGGTGTACCTCCTTGATAGTATTGCGCAGGGAGATCATCCCATCTGAACAGGAAACAAGCAGCTGATAACATAGCTTAAATATCCCTTGGTGATATCACCTATATATCTTACACTTCTTGCAATTGCGGTCGCATTAGACGACTTTTTTTCTCTGCTAATAACCTCGCACGCGTAATGAAAAGGTTAAACTGTCATCAATTGCCACAACGCCGGCGTTGCAAGCGACGGCACTAGTATGACGGATGAAGTCAGCCGCTAAGGGCCGGACGGCCCTTGTAAGCGCTCCAGATTCAGACGAGCGGCCAATGCGCGAGAAGAGAAAGACGGATTTCGAAGGAGCTTTGGACATTTGGTGCTTTCATAATTACTGCTCTTCCTTTCGGCTTTGGACAGCATTTCGCCCCTCGATAAATAGTGTAGCTAACAAATGTTTGTGGTGAGTGAGGCTCCAATATGCGACAAAGTGCCTTCCACGGTGGCCTTACACGTTTCCATCCTCTACCGATGCATGAAGTGGCGTCAGAAATTCACAATTTAGATATAAGTAGCGCTGGGCTGGAGACTATTCCCCCAGGTCGTGCTAAATTAATTTCTAAACTACAATCGCTTGTGCTGTCTGACATTACTATCATATTTATAACTTATCTTTTCTAGTTGACCTCGACGTGGTTGAATTGCTCCTGTTTTTAGAAGGCAGATTTTTTTATTAGTAATTATATACTATTCTGTGTTTTACCCTTTTTAAGCAGAGTCACAGAGGAAACAAGCGAAAAGCGATTGATAAAATACTTTGAAAAAGTTAATTTTTCTGTCACCAGGACTATTTGAATTAGAAATGGTTACTTTAATGACCTAGCATTTGTCTCTCTTACTAAGGAACTAAACAAAATTATTGATTACGGTAAACTGGTAGGATCCGTATTGGCAGACTAGTCTAAGGCGTTTGAAAGCGTTGACCGTGAAGTTTTTGCATTAGACTTAATAGGCATAACACACCCTAGATTACGTCTATATGGGACAATTTAGGAGATAGATGCCCTATGATTGTGGATGACATGCTTATTGTCAATCCCAAACGACTAAATAAAGTGCGCGACTGGAATGCAATATAGGTCTCTTACTCTATTTACGTTACATAAACGAAAAGCGTAACTGTTGATTGATTGATTGATTGGTTAATTGATTGATTGATTGATTGATTGATTGATTGATTGATTGATTGATTGATTGATTGATTGATTGATTGATTGATTGATTGATCGATTGATTGATTGATATGTTGGGTTTAACGTCCCGAAACCACCATATGATTATGAGAGACGCCGTAATAGACGGCTTCGTAAATTTCGACCAACTGGGGTTTTTTAACGTGCACCCAAATGTGAGCACACGGGCCTACAACATTTCCGTCTCCATCGGAAATGCAGCCGCCGCAGCCGGGATTCGATCCCACGACCTGCATATCAGCAGCCAAGTACCTTAGCCACTAAACCACCACGGCGGGGCAACGCGTAACTGTATCACATCGTCTAAGGGCGTAAAAAGTCGCAGCATATCCGCGGAGATCGTGATGATGAGAGTATGCGAAGCGTCCGTCTTTGCGTCCATCCCTCCGTTCGTTCGTCCGTCTGTGCGACCGTCCATGCGTCCGTCTCTGCGTCCGTCCGTGCATCTGTCTGTCTGTCCGTCCGTCCATCTAGTGAACACTCGAAGTACCACCATCTCGCATCTTTTCATCATATATTCACCATACAAGTGGCACTCGCGCACTTTCTAACGACCTGCGCTTCATGTCTACTTCTCACTTTTCACCGCCTCTAGTTCATGGCTATATACTAGTTCACTATATTCATGACACTGCGGTCCAACCCTCGCTAAGCCTTGCTAAAACCAAGGAGGTTACTCCCTGCGAGTTTGACGAGGCAACCCTTTCTGGTTATATAGTGCTCAAAGTGCGTCCTTCTGATACTAGTTTCTTTAGTAAGCATCAAATTCAGTAAAATTTTATTAGATATTAAGTCACCAGTACTTGTCTCTGTAAGATATTGTATAATAAATAGCTATTTTTTATGATTAACATGCTCTGGCTTTCTCCTCAATGGGAGAGGGTGCGCGCGTGCCACTTCTCAAGTCCGGTCCGGGAGGTGGCTACCTACTACTACGACGACTACTACATACATCGCGGACGCACGACCCATGGCATAGGGTGCTTCGCCCCCAATATACCCTCATGAAGCAACAACGAATAATGCTGGTGAACGTCTGTCAATGGTGGTTCAGAACTTAAAGGGGCCCTGAGCCACCCCTAACGCATGGATGAAAAACAGCAGGAAGCAGACGCTGCTGTGAACAGCTCAGCCGAATCTTGCAGTCGTGCGGGGCAAGAAGAGTTGACAAGCAGAGCACAAAGTTGAAATTATTTCAGGCATACTCTGTTCATACACAGGCTCATATTGACGCTCTTCGGTAGTATTTCATACGTCACATCTGTCAATACACAACAGATCCCCTCCATTGGTCGACAGATGCACTTCTTGCAGCGGGCTGCCACCACGTCCCAAGTGCCTATTTCTACACTCTGCTAAAATTGCCTAGTGTTGACACTAGCGCGCTCATAAACCACACATGGAAAGAGCAATCGCGGTTTATGGCACGCTGTCACATTAGCTTCTTTCCTCCGTGTTATCCTTCTGTAGCTTCTAGTGCGTGCTTTGGAGCGAAGGAAGAGCAAATCTTTGCAACTTCATGGATGAAAAAAAACTTTGCAGTGATCCATTCATGAGGCAATATACTGCAATACTGACGTCCATTGATTAGTAGTTAAAGCAGCTCAGAACCTCTTCAACTCTAGCATGTTTGGACAAGTATGCCCCTTTATACATTAAAAGATTTTCGTGGGTCATGGCCTGTAAAGCATCTGTACTAAAAGGCAGATAGCTGAAAAGTGCTTAGTGGACACTGAACTAGACAATCGTTTCTGAGGACCCGGCCGCGGTGGTCTAGTGGCTAAGGTACTCGGCTGCTGTGACCCGCTGGTCACGGAATCGAGTCCCGGCTGCGACGGCTGCATTTTCAATGGAGGCGGAAATGTTGTAGGCCCGTGTGCTCAGGTTTCGGTGCATGTTAAAGAACCCCGGGTGATCGAAATTTCCGGAGCCCTCCACTATGGCGTCTCTCATAATCATATGGTGGTTTTGAAATGTTAAACTCCACATATCAATCAATCAATCGTTTCTGAGGAACAACATTCTGCAGTTACCTTTCGAGGGATGTGTTATGAACTTATCTGAAAGAGTTTGAACCGAAACATACACATGACCATTCTGTTGTAAAGTGAACTGTTGCGAGCGAAATGACCCTTGCCTTGCTATTTTGTTTATGTATCTTAGTTACCCAATCAATTTCTTCAGAAGTTCATTTATTTTGTTTTCAAATAAACATTATTTTTTTCTCGCTGCGTGAAATCGAGAAACGTAGCGGCTGAGGAGCTGCACTACTGAGTAACTGCTCGGGGAGAAAGAAACAACATATGAGAAAAGAACCCATTCCGGATGTTTCAAGTCACATGCGAGTTTGATTCACTTTCCGTATATATTGTGTTCACGGGTACGACGTCGAGTTTCTCGATTCTTGAGACACAAACACTTCCCCCTAAAATAATAAATAGAGATCGTATCCATTAGCAGATCCATCAATTCCTACTTCGGTGTCCTCGTCTTCGTAAACCCCTGTGTCTCTTTTCTTTAGCCCTTCTCTTTTACTCCATTTACAGGGGTTTTGAACTGCCCACGTGCTTTGCGAAAAGCTACATCCTGCGTATTGCAAACACTACCATAAACACTACCGTGATGATTTGCTTGTTTTGCCATGTGTCTATTTCTGTTATGAGATTATCCCGTTTTACCACCTATATAAATAGGCGTGGTTTATGCTAATAAGCAGTTGGAAGTGCCGCTCGTGTCTGTCACCTAGTTTCTTCACTTGATCGCCGTTCTTTTTAGGCTATATTTGTTCTTTTTTCTTAGATTGGAGCCACACTCACGCAGATGTGGCAGAAACCAAAAACGTTTGAAACAAAAATACATGCAATGCTTAGTCCTAAATTTTCGTGTTTCATTCTATGAGTAGTACAGAGGAAAGAAATGCACTTACTTGACCATCATTCAGTGCATTCAAAATTGATAAGCGTCGAATGTGCGCTCTCGCACGGCAAAAGCCTGTTCTTAGCTCAAGGGCTATACATCCAGTAAAAGTGGTCCTTCATGAAACTAAGTTTATTCTCCATAAATTGGAAGGAATTGTCTTGAGGATATTTCGCGGTGAATTCTAGTCCACCAGGTTTCGTTAAAAAGCGTCAGGTAATTCCGCACCAGCAGCGCCAAAGCCAGTGTCAGGTCTACTAAAGAGACGAGGGCAGTGATTATCCTTAAAGTGAGGAGGCCCGGCAGCGTAGTGTAATCGTGACTGCAGTAACCGGGCCCGTTGGTGCAGTACTATCGTTAAAGGGCGAGGGCCGTCAGCGTAGTGAAATCTAAACAGTGAGCGGGCTGGTGATAATAGCGATGCAGCTATAGCGACGGGCCCCGTCACCATAACGCGATGGCTACGATGAGGGGGCCCATCACCGTAGTGTAATAGAGAAAGTAGAGGGCCTGTTGCCGTATATCTGTCGAGATTCAGCTCTTAACTGCCCCATATTTGCTTTCGTAAGAACGACCCGAGCTTTCTTTCAGCATTCACCAGCAGGCGAGCCGTTTGCGGAGGGTCGGGTATTCGGGAGACACTTTGCTGTCTGCAACTGAGATCCTCGTAAAAGAGTCAAGAGTTGACCCGACAGCCAGTCCCAGTGGGGGCCTTGCGGCTGTGCCATACATTCACGAGCTGTCCCACCTCCTAAAAATGGCGGCAAACAGGTGCGGCGTTCGTGTTTTTTGTGTTTGTTTTTTTCAGGATCAGAAAAGCTTGCGAGGTCGGACCGCCTAAGAAGTTTCCCATGGGAAGTAGATGCCTGCACAAAAAGGAACGCCACTCGGTTTGCTACAGTGTGAGCGCGATCTACGAGGTTCTACTATCTTTTCGAAATTGTTATATGTAGGACAAACTGGTAGATGCCTGAATGATCAGTTTAGGGCCCACGCAGGTACTGCTGTGAACTCTCTAGCGGCCGTTGGTCACTTGAACGACCACTGACGTTGATGTAAATCCTCCCCGTGTTATGATGACATGCATGCACTGAGGTGGTTATACAGTTGAATAGGAAAATATGCGAAGCCCTTTGTATTCGAAACACTGATAATATATGCCTAAGCGCACACCATTTCTTGTACTATCTGATAAAGAATATCTGTACCTTTTGCAGGGTAGCGAACCGGATGTGCGTCTGGTTAACCTCCGTGCCTTTCTTTGCATCTTTATCTCTCTCTCTCTTGAGAGAAACTTTGTCGTCAAACAGGTGTAATGACTTGTTGCAGGAGCTTATCTGCTTCATGTTACTCAGGCCTCTGGATTTCTCCTTTTTTTTTTTCAAAATTTAGTTTGTGCTTCTGGATGACCGTTCACTTGAGCATATGGTGGCATATTCAGATGTTCGCTGAATAAAAGGCGCTAATTGAAGGCTTGCGCTCTGTTCTGTCGCCAATTTTATTCCTTTAGGCTTTTTGTGCTCGTAACTATGTCACACAAAGCTCACACAAAGTTCACACACAAAGCTGACACACTAGTTTGATGAGCTGGTTCCGTTATTTTCGTGCAGTGAGCTTCCCTCTCCTCAAATTCAGGGCAGTGGGCATTTTTACCCTGATTTTGAAATAGAAAACAGGGAAAAAGAACGGAGAAAGGATGCGTGATTATTTTGCTATCACAATCTTTCATTTTTGAACAAAATCATTGCCATCGTTGAACTGTCTAGGTTCTGAAAATTTAGTATCACCCTAAACTACATTCTGCTTCTTATAACATTTTTTAAACGTGTAGCAATACACGCTGTACCGTGTTTTTAGGCAGATATTCAAAGATTTTTTCTTCATTTTTTACACTTCTTACTTGTTCGGAATACATTTCAGTGAGCTGTTACTTTATAATGGTATGTGACAATCAGCGGTGTTTTTTGTGAAATATTTCCTGACATACTGCTTCTATTGAAAATTCGTTTGTACAACAGACAATCGCTGTAGAAAAATCCTAGAAGGTGGCAATAATGCATTTTTTTCTTTAACGTGGTTGAGCAATAACGTGGTTGAGCAATAACGCGATTGAGCAATCTAGTCGATGTACTCTTAGTTGCTGAGTATTGTCTTTTTCAAGTAGGAGTAACAATCGCGAAAGCATTTTGAGTGCGGAAGAAAGTCGTTTCGTTGTCTGTAATATATAGAGAACAGAAGAGTCAAAATAATTGAAGAACAGGCTGTTTTTGACAAACTTAGTTTTTGAGTTTGGTATCAAATCTAGAAATGAAGTAGTACCAAAGTGTTGGCAGTGACATATTCGTATTCGAGCGAACAGTATTTTTAATGGAGTGCAGGTGAGGGCCACAACCAATGTTTGTATTTCCTAGTGAAACTGCTTCGTGTCCTGCTTAAAACGTATAAAAAAGTGAAAAAGAGTGAGAAGCTCAGCGCAATAGTCTGAAGCAGATGAGAATAGCAAACGACATTAATAACTTTGTTCTTTTTTTGAAAATAATGCAACACTTCACCCATATACTTTAGCAGTTAACAATAAAAATGCCTGGACT
Organism: Rhipicephalus microplus; assembly: GCF_013339725.1. Classification (NCBI taxonomy): domain Eukaryota; kingdom Metazoa; phylum Arthropoda; class Arachnida; order Ixodida; family Ixodidae; genus Rhipicephalus; species Rhipicephalus microplus. The sequence continues at coordinate 84,821,289 of NC_051166.1, forward strand.
GTTCATGAGCTTACACTGGAACAATGATGGAATATAGATGGCTACTGATTCGTGGTTTCTAGACAAAGCATGAAATTTTGAAACATATCACGGAAAGCAAGATAGGCTTTTTATTTATTTTTTTCACAATCGATGATAGCAACATTTTGAAAACGTGGATGAAAAAAGGAAAACATAGTGGAACAAAAAAAGATAATCTCCTCATAATCATTTTTCAAGGTTTTGAGCATCAAGATACCTGTCGGAAAAATAGCTTTCTTGAAAGTGGGCGTAACAATTTTTCCAAGAAAAATAAGAAGCCGCAATAACATTTTGGGAGCTTAGCGAGAAAAGATCATAATAAAACTTGCAAGATCGGCGTGGGTCGACGTAGAAAAGGTCCAGTTCTCATTGCTTTGCTTCGCCTTTACTAATTTCGAAGCATTTCTTTACGGACTAAAGCCCCGTTCACAATTTCTCTTTATCTAGCCGTCTACGCCTGGACGCCCTCGTGGTCGTCTCCTTAACGCATACCAAAGTTTGCATGAGAGTTTATTAATGTACGAAAAACATGATGACCAGGTCATTACATTTAAAACGTTATACTTGCCACGTCCGTCATGAAACCCTTCCCTGTAGTAACGTGTGGCCAACGCCCGCATGCTAAGGTTCAGCTCTTTGGAATGCGGGTATGAGCCACTGGTAGTTTACAGTTTGTATAAACCCAGGAACGGCGATAACAGACTTCCGAAAATCTTTATGCGTTGGTAAGGCAAGGCCTCAATGTCCCCACGAGGGATAACTAAGACCCGGTCGGCGAAAGCTCAGCCGGATTGGCAATAAAGTTGTTACCAACGCAATCGCGTTGCGAAGCTTGTATCGCAAAAAATGCGGGGCTGGGGTCGGCAGCGTTGTCGGTGACAGGAAAAAAAAGGAAAGGAATGAAGAGATTGATTATCGTCGTTAGAGCCGGAATCGAAGCAAAGCATTCTGCGTGGTATGTATTCTACCACAGAGCTGCGCCAGGACTGAGAGTTCTCCTTCGAATTGTGCCTTGCTAAATATGTACTTTCCTCAAAATCTGTGCTTCCTTCTTAAACTTGCCAAGGCTTTCGACAAACACCTCTTAAAATTAGTCTTTACGGGTTTCTTTCCTGTATAATCACATCTGCTCAAGATGCCCAATTGTAGGCCCGTGTGCTCAGATTCGGGTGCACGTTAAAGAACCCCAGGTGGTCTAAATTTCCGGAGCCCTCCACTACGGCGTCTCTCATAATCATATGGTGGTTTTGGGACGTTAAACCCCACATATCAATCAAGGTGTACCTCCTTTACTCAAACGTTTTACTCAAAGCAATATTGTAAAGTGATTTATTTATTTATTTATTTATTTGTTTATTTATTTAGACAGTAAGGAAATCAATCAAACGGAGCGCGCACTCCCACTTGCTTAGACAGTTACTTTGGAGAACGCAGAGGCAGTCAATTTCTATGTGGGCCTCTCGCATTCCCAATTGTTTTAACCGGGAAACAGAAATTGAAAGCAGAAATAAAGAAGATATAAATAAACACGCGCGATAAACCACCAGTACCATCATATTTATTGTTGTACATTACATAAAGTCTGGCTTTTATAACAGAACCGCGCAAGAAAGCCCCGCGACTGAGGTGGAATTTTCATTTCGCCCGCTATGACGGAATCAGCGATCTCAATAATTTCGACTTAAACTGTATTTCAGCGCCTTGTGACGGGGTCCCGAAGGCAAGCGCTATTATTACCCCAAGGGCACACCACTAAGCTGTAGTTCGCGGCGACGTTCTGAGGTTCTTTCGAATCACGCCACAACCTCAGTGCCTCTGAAACTTGCAGCCTACACTGTGCGCAAGCACGCACGCGCATCGGAATCAGGCGGTTGCAGATGCTGGTGTTTTGGAAAGTTCTCATCGAAACAGTTGTCAACCGAAGGGGAAGGGACGCGAAAGGCTTTCAAATGCGGAAATAGGAAAGCGTCGTGGGTGCGCAAAGTGCCACAAATGCAGCGACAGGAAACGCAAAGCTGCGAGCACGAGTCTCCAAGGGTATGAAAAAAAGTGTGGAGAATAGGGTGAGGGTGGATTCAAGGACTACCTTTCGCAGGAAGTTTAGGGAGAGAACCCTTGAATGGCGAGAGGAGCAAGGTAAAAGCGCATGAGCGCCTGCCTTTTAAGACTTCTTGGTAATGCCGAACAATTCGAGCGAATCAATGGTGAGGGTTAGAAAAGAAGAGAGAGGGAGAGAGTGTTGCCCTTTGCACGAGACAATGAGGAAAAGTGGGGAACGGAAAAGATACAGGCAGGGGGAGCAGAGGGCGGAACTATACGGCCTCTTTCAGGACTTTATATTTGCGGTCAGACGGCGTAAATGACGTTCCGCTTATACAGACAGTCGTCGGAGAGCGAGAAGTAAAGAGAGCCGAAATGAGACATTTTTCGTTCTCCCTATCTCTCCTTCCCCTATTATCAGCCTGGAGGAGAAGGAAGGAGAGGCTTCTCTTTTTTAACACGAAAGGGGAAAGCGCGCGCGGTAGTGATGAGAACGTATTCCAGAAGTTCGCACGGACCGCACTATACGTGAAAGTGACAGAAGGAGCAAGTGACAAAAACAATAATAGTAAAGATGATGAAGAAGTAGAGAAGGCGGGACCGCTGAAAGAGTAGGAAATTAATCTCGCCGATGGGGGAGCTACTCGCCTGCGTGCGCTCTCTTTTTATGGGTCCCTCTTCGCCTCTTCTTTCGTTTCCTTTGTCCTTCTTTTATCTTTATTTTTTGGAACTCCCTCTTTCTCTTACTGATGAGTGCATATTCTCTCGGGCGTTCTTACGCCGTTTGTCTCCTATTTACCATATTCGCGCCAGGATAGGCTAGTGGGGGAAAAGGCGAGTAAAAGAAAATGACGTAACGATGAACTTGAGAAGGAATCTCGAGGTCGCCACTTTAAGCAAAGCCTAGCTAATTAAGGAAGGGCCACCAAGCTACGGGATGTCTATTCCCGGTTAAATAAACAAGAAAAAAGTATTGAAGTGAGCGAGATAGGGTTAATCAATGAAATAGTTATATTTACGCTCGCAACGTGGGCGTGGCTACCGCTGTATACGTCGCGTCGTGTTCTTGCAGAAAACATCGTTGCGGAAAGACAACAACTGAGCAAAATAAAGACGATGTAAGGGTGGTTGCTAAGTCTGTATTAGTGAGACGTGGCCGAGGGCAAGATATAAAAACTGTATTGAGAAGGAGTAGGGGCGTGTGATGGGCAATGTTTCCGGTTGCGTTTACGACGGTTTGATAGCGTCGTTGTTTCCGCAGCAGGGGATTTTATCGAATGCCATTTCTCGATGCAGAGGAATAATATAGTAGCCAATGGCAGGAATAAAAAAAATGAAGATAGAAAGAGACTGCTTCAGTGGTCGGCGAAAAAAAAGAAACAAAACTAGGAAACTGGGAGCTACACATTGGCGTCTGCAGGACATCGTTGTGGGGGGTGGAGACCCGTGTTTCGCCGTGTCGCAGTAGGGGGACTGTTGGCGTAGTTTGGTTGAAGGGGGGGAGTAGGGAGCACTTTTTGCGTGGTTGAGAGGGGCAAGTGCCGCTATTACACCCCCTGCTAACGCCCATGGCGCTATACCACGTGACGAACCTTGTAGCCGATCACGACTATGATGAGGGTAAAGCAGAGAAAAAAACACAGGTCACTTTCTTCATGTTCTTTTCTTTAACCCTTTGGTATATTTTAATTCCTAAACATTGATAAAAACTTCAGTTACTTTAATTTTATTTACTGTTGCTATCTGTTGCCCTGGACACAGAGGGCAAAAGTTATGCAAGAGCTTATTGAAAGATGGCCCTTTCGGTTCAAGCGTGCAGAAATAAGGCGTTATGCGGAATCTCTCCATGTGTCAAGTGGGAGTGTTTGTTAGCACCTGGGAATTAAACCCAAACAAGGGAACTTTTGCGCGTTCGGTTACGCATCATTTTACACATCACAATACAACGCTCGCGATATCGGAATCACAGCACTGGTCTTTATAAGAAAGACAAATTTGAAGACAGTCATAATTAGACCTCCAGTGGCGTGACAATGTTGTTGCACTGTTCACAGTGTTCGGCGCAGTATCATTATATTTCACTTAGAATTATTTTTTTTTGCTACGCTTTTCACTTTTTGACACTGCGTGGACTTCAAAGAATGAACTCAGGGAGACATAGAAGCCATGCGCATGTCATTCTTTTTACTGCTTCCTCCTTCAGATGGACCATAAAGTATTGTGCATTACATAAATATTGGCCGCAAAATAAACCAGTGCCATAACATTTATTACAGAGCAGCGAGGTACAATTTAGGTCCTGAATATTGTTTGACCTTTGACTTGAAGGTTTACGTATACAACCTAGGCTGACCGGCGTGTAAAAAAAAATAACTTTCTAGTACTAGCCATGGCCATGCTCGTTCGCGACTAGTTGGGCACATAGCTGTACACCGGTGGCACTTGTCGCTTTCAAGACGCGATCTCACATGTTATGCTTCCTTTTGTCTTATTAATTTCTCTTTAAAAGGCACTAGCCTGCCAAAATACAAGAAACGACCGAATTATTCTCTTCTGGCCCTTCTTGTCTTTCTTTCACCATTCATGACGCAGACAGCGATTACCATGTCGTCTATAGACAAATTCCATCGGACTCACGTCACGAATATGTGCTGGCGCTGTCTTGCTAGGCTAAAGACGCTCTGCCTACCGCTGTTTCTGCTGGGTTTTCAATGGTGCATGCGGTGTTCTCAGTCCAAGCAACGAGTAAAAAAAACGGTATGCCGACGAACTGCGTCGCGGTTGGATGTGAGTCGCGTCTCACAACTTCACATCACAGCACTTAGCACTTATGGCTTTCACAACGCTTATGGCGTTTCACAACGTCGTTTTCTTGGTGCATATCGCAGCCCTCAGTGCTTATAGTGGAAGTTACGTGCGGACGTCGCTATAATTTTACTCATGTCGATATCGGCCGACCTGGGTTTACACACATTGGATGGGTCTATAGTGTACCATGCTCTCGATTGGTTTATATACGCAAAACATCAGACTTGATTTGTCTCCTACACTGCTTTGCCACGCAGCCACCTATCCGTTATTCCTTGTCTCGTTCGACCAACGTGCGCGATCGATTGCTTTCACTACATTTTGTGTGTTCACGACTTCGCAAGCGGCGATAACCGCATGTAGCCGAAAAGCGCGAAATCTTGACTGGCTCGAGCGCTTTAGTGCTCCCATCGTTCACGTGCTTTTAAGAAATAAGTGGCGAGAAGAATACACCGCCTGTGTGAAGTGTAGCGGAGACGAGGAGGAAACTACGTACTATCTCGTCTTTGAATGCGGGGTGGTGAAGGGCCTTTTAAGTGCCCAGAGAATTACAAAAGGCGGGAACATTTAAGCGTGAAATGGTACGTTTTAGAATTACAGATGAACGTTGGTATCGCCGGTCGTACGTTAATGTCCAAAGCAGGTGTTGCGTATGCATATGCCAGCGCTGCACTGTCAAGAAGCTGGTGTTGTATAGCGTGATAGGACGTTGAAGGTGTTATATATCCAGCTGCTGTGAGGATAAAAAAAAAAATGAGCACTTGAACAGTGGTCACAATAATCGGTGGGCTAAAAGCCACCGAAGGTCTGGCTTGAAGAGCCGCGTTCTATAAGATTGACTTCGATAGTGATTACTGGTGAGTGTTTCTTTATATTCGTGATCTGAATTTCTCACTTTGAATCTATTTTTGTACCTCATTTGTCTCGTGTCTCTTGTTGTTTCCTACTGAGTTCGTGTGCAGGAGACAGAGAGAGAAGAAATGGTTGGAAAGAACAAAAGTAGAAATTTTAACCAGTCGAGGAGTAGCAAGGGTGCCTGCCTCAGCACAAAACAAAAGTCAAGCATCTTCTTCCTTTTATTTGTACAATGAAGAAACGTTACGGCTGTTTTGAAGGGTGTGTTGATAGTAAATTTTAAAACTGTGCCGAATACAAAACTAATAGTGATTACACCGGATAGAATGCAAACATGAATCAAATAATGCTTGATTCCAATAGTGATGTCTTCAAAGAGGGAGACACACACCTTCAAAACAGCCCTAGACTTCCTGAGTGTTTTTTTTTTTTTTGAAAAAACAATCACAAAACCAATGAAGGAGTAGTGTTATATGAACATAGCTATAGCTGCAATACAGCAGCGACTATATCATTAGAGATATTTTGTAACTAGGTTAGAATACAGCAGTGACTACAGTATTCATGGTAGCCTTTTGTCACAAGCCCCTAAATGAAACCGAGACACACAAACCAAGTTAAATAATGTTGAACCTAGTGATACACATAGAGCTAAGTACGTAATAAAACCTGAACCAACTATCGCAGCCTTCCACCATAAGCTGGTAAGCATCAGTGTTCAGCAGTCTATGTGCTAGAACAGTTTACATGAACACCACTCTTTCACCTGTTGTTAAATCCTTAGGAAACTGGGAAACTAAGCCCCACATATCAGTCAGTAAATATTGAGGAATCTTAAAAATACATATTTCTTTATTTTAAATATTCATTATTCGTTTCACTAAAACACCAAATAGAAGTCCATATGCTGTTTTATTCAAAATTTTTTTTTGATATTCACACCACCTGTATTGTGGTTGATTTTGATAATGAGATTCTGTTTTTTAGCGCAAGGGCAAAAAGCAGTCAGAAAGCAGCATTGCTATCGCTGCGAGTGAAGGTATTGGTGAGAATGGAATAAAGCAGCCTAAAATGAGTCAGCATACATTAGTAACATATAAATTTAAACTATGGGGAGAAGTGGGTTGTTATATGGGCAAAACATTTATATCTATGTAATCATAAATGAGACTTTTGATCTTAAGATCCAGCAAACAAACGCTTTATCAAAATTTACTGCCGCAGCGCTCGCTGTTATAGAGGAATGCACTTTGCTACGGGCTTACTGGATCCTCGATATAAAACGTTCCGAGAGGGAACATTCTTTACGAATTGCAAAACCACGTGGAACTTGACAGGAGGCTCACTGCTAATGAATATAGATGAGGTCATGCAATATGTTGTGAAAATCAGTAAAGGATGCGTTCTTCTGCAGGTTTCTAGTACATTGCAGTCCTTCAAGGCTTGGGGCCTTTATCACAAATGGGTGAATCGCCACCATATGTCGGGGAAAAAAAATGGGTAGCTCGCCCAGGTTCACTCAAGGAATATATTTTGGGTTTAAGGCTCACTCACGCTTAAGACTCACCAAAATTCTTATTCGATGGTACTCAAGGCTCGATCTGTGTGTCTGCTCATGAGCCATTTAGCGTAGATTTAGCTTTTCTAACCATGGTCTCAATGCTGCATAACACGAATATTTCACATAATTGGTGACGCCTCATGATCTCGCACCATCAAACGCGAGTTATTAGTGGTTGCGATCCCATAAGGACAATTGTATGAAAAGGCATGACCTATTTTCATAACATGCCTTGAGATAGTTTTCGAGCGAGAAAAAACTTACCCCCCCCCCCTCTTGCAACTTAAGCCCTGATCAATAAACAATGAACTGGTGTATAAGTGCTACTGCTTTGAAATATTTATGAGTAGACACGTGTGTAAGCGTAAGCCTACATAAGCCTGATGGTATACAGCTGCAGGGGAGATGCGTAGGTGGGCAAAAAAAAGAAAATAAAAGGCGAGCTTACTCAGGCCCACTAAGTGAATAGATCTTGCTCTAAGGGTTCATTCGGCCTCAGATTAACCAAAATTTTCTTGAGCCGGACACGTCCGAACTCTGAATCACTGAAGAATTTTTCAACTAGACTCAGTCAGACTCAAACTCCCAAAATATTACTAAACCGGAATCACCTAGACTTTGACTCACGGTTTGATCTGAGTCTATGTGAGTCCGAGTGAATCAACTAATGCGTGAGTTTGCCAACCTATGTTCACCACCACTCAATTTATATGTATGTGTGCAGTACGTGAGTTCTAATCTCGACAGAAGGTGAGTTCTTGTACTCCTGTTTTCTGATTTGAGTGTGCTATCTCGTAGGCGTGGGTTGATTCCCATTATCAATCCACCTGTATTAATGTCCACTTCTGATGGAGGCCTCACTCAGGAATCATCAGTTTATGCTTTTTTGCTTGAGTTGGTTCCTATTTGTCCCTATCAGGTTACCAAATTCATCGCTCTAGCTGATTCTCTGATGTCCTCGGTCTTTTTGTTTAATTCCATAAATATTTTTTTGTTAGGAGAAATAAAAAATAAAAAATAGGGACCCCAAAGCTTCCGATGGGGCGGAAAATGATAGGCATATATTATAATTTTAAAAGACCGAAAAAGTTCAGAATGTGTTGTTGAACAAACTAGTTTACACGGCATTGTGGTTGACATTACGCGAATGCAACGTACTTGCGCTGATCAGAATCATTTCTGTTGGAGATCATAAACTAGAAGCAGCGTCTAGTATATACTTCTAAAGGAAACTAGAATGTTAAAAGTGCTCAAGCCCATGAGACACGGGTGTTTAATTTCTAATGGCGCGTCGCCCAGGGATGGAGTGCTGGGAGACAAGGGCAGCCAGCTACAGCATCCCCACTTTAATTATATTCAAGTGCTCTCTCCCCCCGCCGCTTCCCTTGAAGATTAAACATGATAAAAACACAACGCATCATGAACCTTTACCAACACGCCCAACTGGCAGTCATCCTATACAACGCATAGGTTTTCCACTTCCCTGCACTCCCAGAAGGAACTTCATTGTCGCGAGGTTCCCCCACAGTATCAAACCTGTCGCCGCCCCTGCCCCTTGCCTTCTCTACCCCACTTGCGCAGCTTCGAGCCCGCTCATGGCTACGAAAAAAATCCACGCATCTCCACAAAGTGAGTCATGATGAGTGGGCGAAGCTCTGATTATTGTATCGGTGAGTAATCGTATGTTAACCGAGCATTGTCCCGTATAATCTGAATTGAGTGACCCAAAGTGTATATAAAAATGTAAATTATTTCGCCTTCCAAGCAATTCACAGAGGATCTCAAAAAGTTGTAGAGTAGAGGATATTCTTCAAAGTTAATGCAAGAACTCACTGTCTTATCGGTGGCTAAGTGCCTTTTCACTATTTTTTTTTGGAACATAGAGGGCTCAACGTGCGCATTTGTGTTACAGGTTTTCGTTAGAAGCTTCAACATCTAGACACATTTTAGTAAAGATCAACTCATCAATACTCTTCTCGATAGGTTATTATAGTCGGGAACATACCTTATAGTTAGGTTATGTCTGCGGTGAAGCGTATTGTAAAAACTTTTTTTTATTTCTCACATAGGTTTTGACAATAGCAACGGTTCTATATCGGCACCAGAACGAAAGGCAAGGCTAGCTTCTATAGGAAAACAAAAAAAATAAACCACTTGTTCAGTGCAGTTATTCACTCATCTCCGACGAATTCAAAGTGTTTTCTGCAGTTGCCGACCACTGAGGCAACGTTGTTGCATCCTATTGACAATATATAGTAACTTTGGAAGATGCCTTTAAAAAAAACGCGGTCGAACCTTTGTAGATCACCTAACTCAGCAGCTCAATATTCTGATCATTGTTTCTGTCCCTCCAGTACCGGATGAGGCTTTCTGAGAACCTCGACGTGTGCATCATGTGCTGACTACTCGCATTTCTCTGCTCTGGCACTGAGCTTTTTGATGAGCTGCGTTAGACTGTCATGCCTTCAAGATTGACATCGTAAAACCAAAGGGACATAACAATAATAAGCTGCTTAGCCTGAGACAATAAATTCAACAGCAAAAGCTGTCGAATTTATCAAAACTCGGATCATGTGCACGCGTGGCACCGTATAGTTCGTTGTCCGCCGCGGGTTCCCGTAACCACTATATCACAGAAATAAGAAAAAAAAAAACCTAGTACCAAGGGCACAGTGGGGCACGAACAAGGGTCCGTTGAGTGTTAGCCCATAATTCTGCCAGTGAGCCACGCCGCTGCTTGTGACCTGTTCGCAAACTTGCCTTAGGCAGGCTTGATGCCGGGAAAGGAACGGCGTTAATATGAATAATAAAACGTTTTAGAACAGCAAAAAAAAACAGCCTGTAGTTACACAATGTGAATAACGTAATGAGTGGGTCATCCGATGCTTCAACCCACTACACAAGCTTGTTCTTGATCACCAATTAACTGTGGTGGATACCCACTTCAGGCATATTTCCTCATCGTCGTCAGCCACTGCATTAACAATTGACACAACATTCCTTGCAAGTTTTTAACGGATACCACGCTTCTCAGAAGAATGACGAAGGATAGCGTAGCGAATGCAGGCCTACTACCCAGAAATTATTATTATTAATGGCATAGTGGGTACTCGGCAAGTGTGCTTGCAAACGTTACCCAATGGGTGTTTAGAAAAAACTCTGAAATGCCACTCTTCTACATTTTGCTTTGTCTGTGCTGTGCTTTCCGTGCAGGCCTGGCGTTTTTTTTTTATTCAACTGATCGAGTTTGTCAGAAAGTACACACATATCGAAGAAAACAAAAATCAACAAGCAAGCTGATACAATGGTAACACCACCCAGACAACATTGCGCCAGTGAAAGTGCGTTTCATATGTGCCATGGGCTCATAAGTGATGTGTATACCTTACATCGTAGTCTATTTGATCTTTTGCACCCAAAAATATCAAAAAAATCTAATTGCACCCAAAAATAACAGTGCCATTGTCAGCTGCGAAATCTGCTTGTCAGACGTACTCAATGAATTTCTCTCCTCCTATCATGTTAGCATAAAAAAGACCCTTTCTTCTGGGATAAATTTTGTTATTGTATGGTTACAATGAGCCAAGAAATTACATATCAACCTATTTATCACACATACTTGTGTTGGCAGACGCGCACATTTTGCTATGTTTATAATAATTTTGAACACAGGTCTCACAATGCGATAAATTCACTATATATATATATATATATATATTGAGTATGCAGATAAGGCTAAATACCGCACCACTCCAAAAGAAAAGATTGATTGATTGATATGGGGAGTTTAGCGTCCGAAACCACCATATGATTATGAGAGACGCTGTAGTGGAGGGCTCCGAAAATTACTACTACCTGGAGTTCTTTAACGGGGACCTGAATCTGAGCACGCAAGCCTACATCATTTTCGCCTCCATCAAAAATGCAGCCACCGCTGCTGGGATTCGATCCGATGACCCAGCAGCCGAGTACCTAAGCCACTAGACCACCGCAGCGGGGCCACCATCAGGAAAGCAAAAACCAAAAAAGAAAATTATTTGTCATAGCTATTTATACGCGAAGTATGCGTAAAACGTGGGCGCACGTTTCTGCCTGTGTCAAGTTTATGCGCAAACACTTGTGTGTTGATTCCCACATTTATGCGCTTGTATGTACATATGCAAGTGCTGATGAGCCTACTTACTTAAAGATAATGCAAGGCAACGTGCGAGATTTACCCTCTCCCCCACCCCATACACACACACAAACACACACACACAAACGCACGCATTCACATGCATACACGCATGCACGCACACGCGCGTGCATGCAGCTTTACTCAAAATCCAGCTGAGACAGCAGCGCCACTTCGTTTCGTAGAGGGAACTAGGGTGCATTTAGCTCGGCCTCGAAGATTCGAAGCAGCGTGAATGGCCCGCCATCCTTTGATCCATTTTCTCTTTCTCTCCCTAATCAAGACTGCATTTGGTAGCCAATTAGCGAACACGCACTTCCTCTGCAAAACTGCAAGAGGAGTAGATGTATAGCTCCACTTTACATGTTTTGTACTAGTATCATAGGTCTCCCTTTACGAGGCGCTGACGAAGAGGCGTTCTACACGTGGTCACGACGTAGTAGTGTCGCAGTTTTATCTGTGATACGGGGTGGGGTGCAGAGATGTTACGGTCGAGGTTTGTCGGTTGTCGCAGATGGAAAATATCACCACCGTGAACCGGCACGTGCTAAGTCACCACCCAAGCTGTGTATACGGGTGGTTAACAAAATAACTTTGGCCCCGTATGTGCATATTACACTGCATATGTCGTCGAAAAACGATAGTCTTGCATCTGGAGAGAGTGAACAAAACGTTTATTTGATGTTCTGCGCAAGAAAATCGGTGAATGGTATTCTGGAGGCGCTGTGTTAGAGTGCCCCGAGCGTGCAGCAGAGGTGAATGAGCGCATCAAGTCACGTCACACGTGAGACATGAGCGCCATCTGGTAGTTATCTTAGAAAAGAAAGCGCGTGCGCCCTGCGCGCCCGTCTCAGAGGTGATATGGTGTAGAACGCAAGACGACGGGTAGGTGCCACCACCGTGTCGTCTTAGCAAAGCGGTGGAAACACTTGCTTTTTCGTGCTAGCGTTGCCTGCTCAGCGCAACGTGATAAACGCTACGGTCTTTAAAATTACTTATGTATGCTTTTTCTAGTAAGAGACACACATACAAAATATTGACGTATTTTTAGGGTTCCTCAGATATCCGCAATAATTGCTTTTTAATTGACAATCGCACAAGTATGAACGCTGAATCTTGAGCAATATTGGTGGGTGCTGCGGATGGGGTCGGCCGTTTGGTGTATGGTTTGGCCACATTGGTGCCATTTAGAGTACCTCTATGGGCAGACAAACAGACAAATTTACAGACAGACAGACAGACATACCGAAACTTTTGCGTCCAAGGTCCCCAAGAAAGACTACCGTCTTTGAAACCCCACAAGATGCTGTCCCTAATAGGTGTTTGTCAATCGTGTCTACCTCCAGGGTTCGCCGTTTAGCACATTTAAAAAGAAGGCAAAACTCAAGTTGATAATAGCCATAGTAGATACGCCATTTACTTTTGTGCCAGATTTGTAGTTCAATCAAACAAAAATTATCTAAATAACGTGTAGAGTTGTTAGCATTCAACAGTAAATTATATAATTTTGAAAAAGCAAAGAAGTAATATTACGAGCACCACATTTTTTTCCTCTTCCTTAGTCTTCAAGCCACATGTAAGTTGCTATAAATTAATTAACTATTATACTTGCAGTGCACTTCCACACAATTTTTCTACATTAGATAGAATCCTTGCCAAAATAATTTTGGGCCAACAACTCAGCCGGTACTTTCAACGTTGCAGCTGTCTTTTTTTTAGTATTGGACAAAGATTGCTACAAAATTACACTATTAACAACCTATCTTTACCTAGAGAAATCTAATAGAAAATGAACTGTCAAAAAAATGGCGAGTAAATGCACCAAAATAAATGTAAAAAGTAGCCAAAAAGTACCCATGACACGGACCTGAAATTTTCTTCGCCAGACGGGATCGGAATGTAGCCACCAATGGCAACCCTGTTGCTCTCTGTCAAATTTTTGTGGACATGCGCGGTGAGTAGTGGGCCTCGGCCAGTTTCTGTGGCTCATACGCGCCGTAGGAGGTTTACAGCAGAGCTGGTGTGGTCGACGTTTGACGTGTCACATCAATAGACAGAAATAAAAAAGAGCGGGAGATAAACGAGCAAACAAAAAAGGAGGAAAAGCTACTACAAATAGAATTTGCAAGAACGACTACAGAGAGAGTTAGAGAAACAAAGACATGTAGTTATAAAAGCCTGTGTAAAAAAAGCTAAAAAGGGAGCTCTAGCAAGCATGACCATGTATCGTATACTATAGAAAGAGGTGTAAAAAAGACGTGTGAGAGGGCAAACGCCTACTCATGTCAGGAACAGCTCGACACTCACCCATTTTGATCTGACCCAGCCTTAGCAGAAGCTACGCAATATTTTTTTTAGTTGATAAGATCAAAAGCAAAATCAATCAATACCCGAGTGTCAATGTTCAATGCTGTCCATCTCCATCTCGCATTATTTAGGGAGAATGACAAGGCCTGTCAAGGAGTTGAAGCAGTGTCATGACAGCATTTCACTCCATCGAAGGATAAGCGTAGGCGTGTGTTTGTAAAAACCGAAAGAAAAACAGGAGCCACGTATAATTATTCGATTTATTTTTATCGGTTCCCCGAAAAGTGACGCTAGCTCCACGCTAAGTCAGCAGCTTCCTATGGGAAGGCATATACAGAACTTATTTTACGATGCACGAAGCTGCACAAGCGAAGCAGACAAGTTTATGCGTGAAACAAACGCAGTCCGGGAAAAATGAATTTTTATTGAATTTATATCGATGCGCTTAAAAAAAATAGGAAAAAATACATGCTCTGCAAGGGGTACTTTGGTAAACAGAGTAGTCATCGTTTTTCCAAATGTCGTGTAATCTCTGTCTCATTCATTTGGTTTTATTTTTTCACGAAAAGTTTGCGAGACGATCGTATAAGAGAGGAGCTGTCGTGCCCAGACACGCAGTCAAAACGCATCAGAAAATTTCAATATTTAACGTCGTGCTTCTGACAACACGGAGATCGACGACGCGTGAAAAGATTTAAAATAAAAATAAAAATGATCTAAGCAGTATTCGATGCCGCTCCTTCGACACCACCAACTCTACCCACGGCCCGATATTCGCGCACGTCCCCAGCAGCAGTCGCTCCAACTTGCCTATGAATTTATCGCGCGGCGTGGCTGATTTTGCGAGTACGTGTGTGTTTGACGCCGGTTTTCGCAGTGAGTGGAACGGGAATCATGCATTTTCGCGTCGTCGTTTCTTTTATTTTTTTTTTCACGCCACGTGTTACGTAAACTGCGATCACGAATTCCGCCCTCCTGGCGATCGTTATGACAGACAAGTGTGCGTTTGTCATAGGATGCAAGCACCCAGGGACGAATTAAGTATAAATAGTGCACCTAGAGAAAGGGCTAGCGGAAGGGTGCGTGTACGTAGCTGCAGCGAGGGTGGCGTAGGAACAAATAAATGTGGTGGGGGCCGCGTTTTTCTGAGAGCGCGTATATGATACAAGCTTCGACTCGGAGTACAGACGTTTCTTTGGGAATATTAAGCCCGTAAAGGAATGATAGCGAGGTGGGATTCGGTGTGCGAAAGAAGTGGCAAAAAAAAAGCAGAGAGGGAAATCGTGAGTCTAATGCAGGAGGTGTGCTCTCGAGCCATCCCACACCAAGTCGGGCATCGTGATGCCAAGTCACGTTTCCAGGCGGCATTGCAATTCGACGAAAGGGGGCCACGGTTCGAGAGGTGCGCGGGTCATCACGCTGTTGACTCTGGCTGCTTTTTTATCTCTCTTCTTTTTTTTCTCGCAAACGCCGTTGTCGCCCTCAACGATGGCCTCAGGGTCGCCTGACTCCCGTGGCCATGAGTCGCCGTGCCAAGACCTTGCACCTTTCCATACCCTACACCGAACCATGACGCAAGTGCCAGCGATATCTTCCGATGAGAATACCAAAGTGGCAGCCACGCAGACAACGCAAAAGAGGAGGGGGAGGAGAGCTACGTGAGAACACACATGTGGATCGGCAAAAAAAAAAGAAGAATTGAAACTATAGAGCTCTCGAGGAACAAATATAAAATCAAATGGCTGGGCATTTGAGAAACAGCAGAAAAAAACGGAAGCGAATGAAGCCTCTCGCTCATGACCAGGGGCAATCGTCAGCAATGTTGATGGATCGCCCTCTCACTTGACTTTTCTCGGAGTGGCCCCGCGGTATAGGTGTCAAGTCTGTCTGCCCGCCCGGCCGCTTCGCTGTGATCGCATGGGCATGGGCAGACGTGTGGGCTGAGATCTGCGCGTCCTGCATCATGCCACAGCAAAAGTATAGAAAACGTGACTACTCCAAAATCAAAGTCATGGTATGGATTGATGGAAATCTCTGTACACATTGAGCGTTCTGCTTGAAAACGTAGGGCATTTAGGTGGGGCTATAAGCGTTTGGTTGCGAAAGCGTCGTGCCTTCGTAACTACCAGGAGTCGACCAAGATGCGTGAGGATAATTTTACTGTCACAAAGTTACCCTCAAAGGCAAACAAGGCACTCAGGGCTAATTTTGCTTAAAAAAAAGTTATCCTTGTTTGCCTTGTCGCTTCATATATTGACTAACGAGACGTGAGCAGGAGCATAGACCACAGTTTCTCGTGGTTGTGTGTGCGAATATGTTCCTGTTGACATCTCCTTTTCAATGCGCAGTGAAAAAATTGGATGAATAATTTTGCTATTCAACTTGATACAAGTAGTCTAGGGCAGATCTTCAGGGCGTACGTGATCCCTTCGAGGAAGTACGACACCACGACAGAACACACTCATATGGCCTGCCTCCACTCAATTTAAGCACATGTAGCCGATGTAAACAAGACCATGGATGTCCACTGACCTGTTTTTCAATCAATCTGCATTTGTGCTTGCTCAGCGTCCACGTAGAATAATTAACTTTAAGTGAGCAGTGTTTTGCAATAAGTGTTTTGTAGTTCTTAAATAATTACGCACAATATTACTACTTTAACCAAATCAAACCATTACATTATCAATTACTACCCTCAGTGAGAAGAGAGGCAATGGCACACACAAAGGTCGGGAGATAAAGACGTGAGTGCTGCGCACCAGGAAATCTAGTTGCAGGTTTGTTTTCTGTTTGTAATTTCCTGTGCATCAGAGCGCACAGCGGTTTTTGTCAGGCGTGCACTGGAAATAAACCAGTTGCAGGTACATTGCGATACCAAGCAAACAGTTCTAATGATTCAGTGCAATTGTTTAAGAACGCACAACTGTTTGCTTCAGCAACTGTTCTTATATTACACACTGCTTGTAAACAACAGTGAAAAGTTGTCGCCGCTTTAAGCGTAGCTTTCCAAACCCAGCTTCAATTATCGCCAAGAAGAGTACGAAGTTCGTTCAAAAACGAAAATCACGAAACTATTCGAATCACCGAGATCATTCTCCTGAAGTGCCGCGCAATGAAGGGACCGAGGGGAGGGGTACGATAACCAGGTTCAGTAGAGCTCAAGCAGCAACTCAAGCAGCAAGAAGATATAAGCGGCACAGGTCCATCACGTTGAACGCATTGAACGTAAGAAGGGCAAGTCAGCACGATGTTCAATCTTTCGTAACTGCCGCCGCCCTCAAGTGGCACATTAAAATTTAATTCGCTGTCGAAGCACTCCGCAATGAAACGGCAGTCCTATGGTGTCTGGCCATCACCGCAGTCCTATGGCTTGTGCTCACTGCGTGCTGCCAGGATCATTTGCTACTGCAATGAAATGAGAAATCGTAATATTATTTCTTTCTGTTCATACCACCAATCACTTGGCAGAGCCTGCGCTTTTGTCGAATAGCTACCAATAGTGTCCATTAAGAAATGTTTATGTGGCAAAGCAGTGCAGATGTTATTGCACTCATTGATTGATTGACTAAATAATTTTATTCGCGCTGATTTCCGTACAAAAGTAGTTTCCAGAAGAGCAACACACCATATCCTGTCTTTGGGCAAAACACTCATGCCCACACTGTTCATGTTCGTATGCTTGATATCACAGCTGTAAACATCCCAACCGACCTGCACTGTCTCTGGTTGTGCGATGTTGTTGTAATCACGGTTTGATGTTATATTGCGATTATGTGTTAGTGATGTGTGGCGTAATTGAAGCCATGAGTAAGTTCACTAAGGCACGTTGCCGGGCTAGTTGGTTGCGGTTCATCATTCACATGGGTATGGCGCACCACGACAAGGACACAAAGGTGCACAAACACACACACACACACACACACACACACACACAACACACACACCCTGCGCTAACTTGCAACTAATGTTTTATTTGCAATCACACATGCTATTTATACAATGATATGTGGGGTTTAACCACCATATGATGAGAGATGCCGTAGTGGAGGGCTGCGGAAATTTCTACCGCTTGGGGTTCTTTAACGTGGATCCAAATCTGAGCACACGGGCCTACGGCATTTTCGCCTCCTTCGAAAATGCAGCTGCTGCAGCCGGGATGCTATTTATATAGTAGCAGTAGGTCGATAAAGCATATAAAATATTATGTGAAGATACAGCAAAGCTCATGCGCGTGTCATCACTGATTGCGACAATGTGCACTCTCCAGCGTGACTTTGGCTAGTGCTGTATCTTCACATAATATTTTATACGTTTTATCGATCTACTGTTACTGTATAAATATCATGTGTGATCCCAAATGAAACATTAGTTGCAGGTTAACGCTGTGTGTGTGTGTCTCTTTATTTCCTTGTCGTAGAGTGCTGTACCCATATGAATCATAAGTAAGTGTCAGATGGAATCGTCTTTTGCAAGCAGAGATAACAGGAGATCAAAGATAGTATGGCTCTTTCGTCAACTTCTGGAAGACAGTGACAAGTAGTCACCGCAACCCAAATCGGGCTCCATGCTCAATGATGACGTTAGACATATGGTAACCGCACTGGCTGCATAAACTGGCGCCGGAACAATATGGTCTATGTCAAACTGACTCACTCAATCACAGACTCACTGTTCATTTTCTTTTCCAACGAGTAGGATAGTTTACTACTGCAACTTGTGCAACTTTCACTACCCTATGATGTCGTTTGCTTTGTTCTTACATTGTCTATTTACTACGTTTCATAGAGAAAATATCAGTGCACAACTCCTGCCCCTCCGCCTTTAAAACCTTAAAGTTATTTGCGCTCCCTTTCATGCTGACAAGCAGTAAGAGCCTCCAAACACGGTACTTATGAGTGTGGCAGTTTGGGAAAGTTGGTATGACATCACGATAGTTACAGCGCGAGAACAGAACGACGACAAAGAGACAAGAAGGACACGAAGCGCTCGTGTCCTTTTTGTCTCTTTGTCCTCGTTCTGTTATCGCGCTATAACTATCGGTACTTATGAGATTTGTCTTCTGTTAGCTGCAGCTGCTATCGTCAATGGTCCTTTCCCTGAGTGACGAAATTCGGTACTCAGCAGTTATTGTACGTAGCAATGATTCGTTATTTGGCAGCAAAGTGCACAACGAAAACCATCAATGACAATTCTGTAGAAGTGTAACAGAGCAACAGATTATATTTCGTTCATTCTTGAAATATTCTGACTAATAAACACCGTTGTGGAATCTCGTACCGATTTATATGAAGCAGAATACATCGTACAATGCTAGCACGCCTCATTTTACGTAAAAGCCATGAAATTGAAAATTAGCGTACTTAAAATTTTCACGCGCAAGCAACAGAATGCGGACCACGGGTTTCGAAATAAAAGCTCCGCTTCGTCGTAGCTGTAGTAGCTGTAGCATGTGGTCAAATATTGACTGCTGCAGCAAAAACTTTCTGCGTTCACGTCCCATAACAATAATTATGTCTCAACTTTTCATCTAAGGGTTTTAAGAAACATTCAGTGCATGACGCGTAATGCGTCATGAACTGTTGGTTAATAAAAAACTCAACCACGTGACAACTAGCAACTCACGAACGCAGCTGGCAGGTCATTCGGTGGCGCCACCGCTGTATTACTCGACCATGCTCTCTTCACAGCAGTTTCAATTAGCGCTACGCGATGGCGCGACCACAGCACAAAAGAACCCGAAGCGCTGGAGCAGCATCGTCTACCTCCGGGACATCCTGGATCGATGCTGTTCACCTCAGCAGTAGAGGGGGCGTGCTTCTGGCGGCATGGCATCGGCCAGTTCGTTGAAGGCCGGGTAGATGGCGCCACTGCAGGTGCGCGAGATATATCTGCTACGGTGGTTCAGAGGCAGGATGCGCAATATTCTGAAGCGTTTTGAATGCGACAAGAGTACACGCAGCTCGATTGGCGCATGCTGATCAAAAAGGGAGAGGCGGGCGCTAGAGAATGCGCATCGCTGGTCAATGCGCACTGAGAAACGCAAGAGAGTAATGGACGCGTGCGTTGTTCAAACGCGTCCGGCCTTTCCGGAACACTTGGGTGGAAATGTCATATGTTGGTGTTCTGCACTATATGTGAGAAGAAAATTTGAGGTTTCACTTGTAAGAGCTACGGTATGCGCGTAACTGAGACGCAGTTCGTAAGGAGGGACTCTAGGTCTCTTTCGACCGCCTGGAATTCCTTTGCGTGCACCCGCATCTAAGTCCACGGTTGCCCTTGCATTTCATCCGGATCTAAATGCTGTCGACGTCGTAGAGAATCAAACCCCTTTTCTAACGTTTAACAGGGCAACACCTGAGTCACTAAGCTACCAAGGGGGGAAAACGCACCCTAGGGAAAGCCCTTCGTATGCATTCGGTGCTTACGGTCTATTTTTCTAAAACAAACAAACAAAAAAACGCATTTCATGTACACATCGTCTAAAAGCTTGTCAAGACTGTGTCATGTGTGATGTGTCAAGCTTGTCTAGGTGTTGAAAATTTTCAGGTAACTTCTATAAGACAGTCCGAAGACAATGTGCGCCTGTACATTCGCACTTCATCTTCCAAGGACATTGCTTCGAAAACTTTCATCTCCCAGCTTCATTACACCTTGTGTTTGTAGTGCTTGCCGATAACTTTATATAATGTGGGTTATGAAGGCCTTTAGCAAGTGTGGATTTCGCGGCAACCCATACTTGTAAATTTGAATAAATTTCAGCGACGTACCATGGCGCTGAACGCTCAACCAGCAAGTTCTTCGTCTGTGAACCTTTCAGCCTTTTCAGCGTCCTTCGAAGAGAATCACGTGCGTGATGACAACGGGTTCCTGTCTCCCTTCTCGTTTTCCTTCAAGTTTGCACAGCAAGTCAATTTTATGGGTATGCTCTAATGTAAATGACTATTATTTTAATGCAATTAGACCGAATAGCGCGTTTGAACTGCCCGGTACATGTGTTGAGGTAATGGAAATTGCGCCACAGAGTCTTTGTTCTCTTTGTTTATGTTTAAAGTCCAAATGATTGCGACTATTGTCTTTGTATTTAATTATGGTAGTATCACACGAGCCCAAATTATGGAATAGTTAGGATTGAAGACTGGCCGAACCACTGGAAGTTTGCTGGAAAACGTTCACCACACTCGATGATACATTGCCGGTAAAGCTGCATCACAGCTCACAAAAGCCGCAGGGCAAGCATTATGACAGGCTCCAAAGTGAAAATTCGACTTTGTAAATGATTACCAAGCTTTCAGCTACTAAATATATTATTTTAATGGTGTTTATAACAAAGCGTGCTCGTTTTCAGCTGTTTTCTAACTTTAAACTATATCATCTCAAAACCATGTTTTTCATTACTTAGGTACCATTAATTCTTATCCTTTCCAAGATCACCAGTTGATTATTTTTTTGTATTTTGGATGAATTCATACAGCTACTGAAGCAGAATTTAAAATGTACACATTACAGTTCTTTGTTACAAGTTTTCCTAGATGCAAATTGATTCCAAAATATTACGCTCGTTGTTAAATTGCATGAAAATTATAATATTGCTCACGTTTCATTAAACTTGCTTCAGATAAAAGAGCGGAAAACTTGTAAATATTGTTGAATTAATTATGTCAATATCCTTTTTAGTCACCTTGAAAACGGTACTTCGAAATGACCGAAATTCCATGGTACGTATAGGACCCCCCCCCCCCCTCCCCTTGTACCCTTAAAGGGCACCTAAACTACACCGCGTTAGAAATTTAGTTGGGGTGTTGCAGTTGTGCACAAGTCTACAGCAAAGCCGTACATACATTGGTTCGTCTGTCCACTTCTCCGCATGACTGTCCTGAGCGCACAAGGTTAAAACACAATGCACGCGAGCGCGAATGCCTGTTTCTGCATGGTTTGGGAGCCTGGTGTTTTGTTTTCTGCCCACGGAGACGTAACCATTGGCGAGTAGAAGTATACAACTTCACTTGAAAACAAATGAAGCGTGCCAAGAGCCTGATGACATCCGATAAGGTTCTAATATGACTTACAAGATCAAAGCGCCAGAACGAAGTAACCTGGTTTCTTTTATCGCATGCTTTGATTAAGGGCATATTTTTACGAAGTTGCTTCGGGTTCTAAGAGGTTTCGTCAAGTAGCCAGCGTACTATTGTCGTTAGACGAGACGTGAACAGCGGCAGGCATTAGCAACCGCATTGTGCGTGCCACCCAATCATCCGACCGGTGACAGGCGCGCATCACTCGGGTTCGGCAGCACTGAACATGCCTGTTGGGATGATTGGAGGACGGCAAGCACTCCACGGTTGCTGAAGCTTGCCGCAGTTCGCATCTCGTTTGACTCCAATCGGACATGCATAACGGTAGTAGCTAACTTCTTTTATCGCTCGTAATGATGAAAGACACTTTTCTAGAATGTTTGCTTTGGTTATTTGAGGTTACATCAGGTCCTATATAGCGTAGACGCGCCAATGAACAATATTGATATCTTCTACCTAGCACATTGCTAATAGACCATTACCCTATACCAAACTAATCTGTGTTAGGTCCGAGGCCTAATGCCAATATATCAGCCATCGCTACAAGAGCGGCTGTAGTCTTTCCGCAAACCACAGGACTAGACACATTCTTCAAGAGTTGCCGTGACATCATGCACCTGTGTATGCGCACCTCCACCTTTTCATTGTGATAGCGATTATATGAACATTTTTGGAGACCTTTTTATCCGTTGCTGTCTGCTCGGCGCTGCCGTGATGCTTCGTATGAAGTCAAAACCAATGATATCACCCCGCACGTCCTAAGTGTTATGTGTGAGTGAAAGCGTGCACCCAGAGCCGACGAACGCTTATCTGACGGAGAGGAAAGGCACCGGCCGTCTTTGTGGGGCGAAAGTCGCATGGGGTGGAGGGGTGTCCACGTAAATCCCCATTTTGGTCAGCCGGGCATGGTCGCATGCCCTCTGCTTAGGCACTAGGAGACGGCTTATTCGATAGAGAGAGAGGTGTAGAAAGAAAGAAGCAAAAAGATAGATAGTGAGAGAAGTAAAGACAAAAAAAGTAAAAACAAAATGGAAAGAGACAAAATGAAAGAGATAGAGGAACTAATAGAAGGAAAACTAAAGGAAAGTAAATATGGCCGCCCAGCTCCACACTTCAGGCGTGGCACCAAATGTACGAAGTTGGCTTCATTTTTATTTTATTTCTTGAGTGAGCCAATACTTTATTAAGTGTAACAACTTGTTCTCCGTAACACGCTTATAAGTACGATGCTTCTATCGTATCTTCCCTTTTTTCGTATATGGTTGGTCTTCGTCTTTTGAACCTATAGACGAGAGCACGCCTATCTCGCACCCAAACGCCATCGGCGGTATACCCTCGCTCCCAGAGACGACATAATTTGTTTGCAACTGCCAAGGTGCTCCTCGCTAACATGGCATGCAGTGGCTCTGGGAGTTTAAATGCGAAAAAACACCTGTTCACGCTTATAAAATGTCATCTGGGTATTACTACGCTGTCACTGATGTGACCACAACCAGCGCAAGAGAAAGAGATTGCTGAGCACCGCCTGTGAAGTTCACAGCGCATCGCGGGAATCGTGCAGGGTGGGGTGTTTTGCGATGACACAGATTTTCGTCCACAATGAAAAGCACTCAGCTCCGCCATCCTATAGGATATAATCGCAATCAGCAGGAAAAGCTACAAGGCCAGTGAAGTGTACGAGCAGGTATACTTATTGCGTTTATTCAAACGCAACTCCAGCTATTGAACTTTACAGCAGCGATTTGCATGCAGTATGCCTGTAGTATGCGGCACTAAACTATTGCGGTACTCTTTCGCAGGCCACATGTCAATAATAGGATATGCGTATTACGACTCATGCGTGGATGCACGCGCCGCGCATGTTAATACAACTGTGACGGCCTACTATCGCGATGAAAAGAGATGTGAACGGCGCGGAAAGCATGGCTTTGATTCGGTTGAACTGCGACATGCCCTGACTGTCACTAGTCGAATCTACATGTGCTTTCGCCCAGCGTCACCGTAGCATAATAAAATCTTGGTCTGGCTGGTACTTTTGCGCCGCGTGTGGGTTTCCGAGTGCCAAGCAGGACTGGCAGTTGATACCATGTGATGTATGAGCGTAGTTTACCGCTACGTTGACGCTGGCTTACAGCACAAATTCGGCCTTGTCACAGCCAAGGCACACCGCAGTTAACGCTGTTCGCATTTCTTTCAGTCGTATATTACGAGCCTGATGAAGTTGCTTCCACAGTCTGCAGTGCACGTGCTGCAGACATTCCGGACTGTTGAGAAAGGTCTGCTCAACCTTTCAAACGAAATAAGCGTGAAATTCCAGCACAGAAACAGCGCAAAACATGATTACAGCCACACTCGGGTTGTGAAGTTTCGCATTTGATTTGCAGAGCATCTGCTCGCGGGGCAGTTGAGGGTGTCGCTTCACTATGCTTGCAACAGATGACACCACGCGCTTTTCAATATGGCAGCAAGCATTGAGCTTGCTGTGTTATGTGTATATAAGGCGTCACAATCTTTTCAGGCCAATGAGTGCAGGGTGATAATGATTGATGTGGGTCTATTTATATGACGATCAGTTTCTCACTCATTAAATACGAAGCCTTGCTTTGCATACCGCCACTACTTCAGCGTTTTTATCTGTTTTTATCTATCTTTCTATCTATCTATCTATCTATCTATCTATCTATCTATCTATCTATCTATCTATCTATCTATCTATCTATCTATCTATCCACCTACGTCAGGCTGCTCTCGTGATGGCCTCTTTACCTTGAGTTCGACCAAAAAATATGACTCTCTGGGGATGGATGAATAATGTTTATGTCCAGTCGCGTACGACGTCAAACCCTTTTATGCGGATATGTGTGGTACATACCCGTACACCACAAGCCACGGTATGAGGGTATGCGCCACAGGTGTTGGTCAGTTTATATCTAATCTACCAAGCAATGGTGAGATCAGACAGACATTTGTAATTTAAATGCGAGAGTAATAAAAAAAACTGATATCAGCAGCACTGTCGTGACGAATGCAAAAAAATAAATGTCATGGTGCTAGCAGAATTTTAACCCAAGAATTCTGCGCCGTATACGACAGAGCCACGCCAGGTTTTGGAACTGCTATAGAAGAATATACCCTCCGAGGCGTTATTTCGGTTAAACGTGCATTCACGTTGCAGGGCTTCCCATCTAATTTTACAAATATTACATATGTATATGTACACCAATGATGCACGCGCCACGTCAGGTTAGCATCTGTTGTAGTTAAGATCCATCCACTGAAATTGGTTCCCGTATAGCTCTATCCAGGGCCACAATTCCCCGAAGCCGAAACGTTATACTTATGCTAAGCGCTTCTGGTGTTATTAATAATCATGTTTATCTTGGCATCGTTACGGTACTGTAAACAACTGGTGCTGAAAAGCGTATGCGAGTGTTCCACAGACATGCGTGAAGTAAATTTGTACAAATGTTTAGCGTCATTTCGTAATGTTTAGCTCACCAGCAACAACAAATATTACACCGCACTCATCTTCCCTAAGCATGCTTCGCATAGCATCGATTCCCACTGTACGTGGGATGTACCAAATTTTCTTTCAGTCGTGGTGGTTTCTCATATCATGTTTCCATAGTTTTTGTAGGCGACTCTCGTTATTACATTACAAGACCGCCTACACGCCCATGCTTGCGCAGATTCGTACAGGACGTTTACTTTGTAACTCATGTCTTTCAAGACCAGTTGTTCATTTAGAGCTTGCACACGGGTACGCACATAGGAATTTAATATCCATCATCTTCCTGTTAATTTTTTACTCATGACTGGCTGATTTCCCATACAATGATATATTGAGACGAATTGAAAAAAAAAGGTCTACTTGTCGAGATTCAATGACTTTCATTCATAGACACCATAAGAAAAATCTGTCGCTCAAAAATCGGCTAAGGATCCATATTGGACCATTTTTTTCTTCTGCTAGCGATCGTGTCTCTGCCATACCGGACACAATTTAATATCGTCTTATCTGTGCGAAGACCTCAATTTCTTCAGGGACACCTTTCAACTAACTTCAAAGAAAGATATTACTACCAACATTAGCCGTGTATATAACTTTTCATCGACAAGTTTTTCTCATGTGCTGTCTGAAATACTTTTCTACATGGCAATGCGAAGCTTGTGTAAGTCACGTATACCTGTGTGCAAAAGTATACGGACAATACCATAAGCATACCTTTGTCGCTTGTGCCGTCTAGTGGCGAGCCTTCTGCTGCCGAGAGCATTAATTGGACAAATTCTGTCAGAGTAATGCTTTGTACGAAAGTACAAAAGTACAAGTACGAAATTACTTCGTACGAAAGTAAAAATAAACTGAAACTGAAACTGAAACAGCTATTCTGTCAAACCAACGCTCTCGACAGCAGACGATTTACGGCAAGACTGAGCATAGGTCGGCAAAAAACTGCAACTCACTCAAACTCCCTCAAGAAATAAATCTTGCGCTTTCGAATCACCAAAATTTTCCTGAGCCGAACTCACTCTAACTCACACCCACGAAACATTTTTTAAACCAGACTCAGTCGAACTCAAACACAAAAACTTTACTCACTCAGACTCAGACTCACGCCTCGATCTGAGTCTGAGTGAGTTGAAATAAAGTGAATTGGCCGAAATATGGTAAACAGCGATGTTGACTCACGCTTCGCTGGTCTGTATGCTTTTGGTCGCGGCTGTACATTCATAACCTTACGGCTGAGCCAACCCAGACTTCAAATACAGATTCCGTTTGAATGACCATACAGATAAAAATATGTCTGACAAACTTTACATGACGCGAGACGGATACCTTATCTTGATGAGATGGTTTTCATTGGCAGTTCTCCTGCACAAGACTTTTCGGGGAACTTTCGCTGAAAGTTAATCGAGCGCTCACGCTGACCTTGGATGCTTACCGATATTTCTTCGCTTGCCGTCAGTGAGTGGTTGCAACGTGACGCCACATGAATTGTGATAGTTTTTTAACGCGCAAAGCTGTGAGTGCACCATGAAATAAAAAAAAGAAGTAGTTCCGTCCTTCGGTGGCAAAACAGTTTATTTTCACTCATGGTGCTCGACTGCTGACCCGCAGGTTGCGGGATAAAAACCCAGCCCGGACGGCTGCATTTTCGATGGAGGCGAAAATGCTTGAGGCGCGTATGCTTAGGTTTCGGTGCAATTTAAAAAATCCCAGGTGGTCGAAATTTTTCGAGCCCTTCACATACGGTGTCCTCATAATCATATGGTTGTTTTGGGACGTTAAACTCCGCCCATAGGGAGTATACAAAATTTATAGCATCATCTGGTTAACCCCCCTGCCTTCTCCCTTTTGTTGCTTCCTCCTCCTCCCTATAGCATCATCTGTCGACCTCTCTTCCCGTAAGGTCGATGCGCCACGTTTTGTTGGGGAACAAAACGAAACCCTTCAGTCACATATCGCAGCCTTTCAGGTGCTAGTCACTGATTGTTTATTTGCGTTTTGCGAAGACTTGGGGTACTTTCAGGCAAGGAGGGAGCCCTGGCGATGCCGGCAAAAAGGTAGCCCTCATTGTAATGAAATTTATCAGGTATCAGGAAAAAGAGCATACCGCCGCGAACACGTCCCGTCAACATATCTGCAGTGTGTTTAGGTTCAGAAATTACCGATGCCCTCAGAAGCGCTCTTCAACTTCACTTCTTATTTTTTTCCTGTAATTTATTCGCTCACCTGCAAAATAAGCTAGACTCACGGAACATTATATGCAGCTTAAAAAGATGGCTGACTTCACACACGCGCGAGAAAGCATGTTTGATGAACATTAGGTGGTCGGTGTTACAGAACGTCGAAAACAAGGATTTAGGTACATATACGTGTGTAAGCAGAGCCACAGACGCTTCCGGATGCAACCGTGTGCTAAATCAGTGCCGCCACTTGAGACGCGATCGCATGGATTCACACAATTATCACTTCACAATCTTCGCAAGGGCAGCTCGCGCTGAAGTACATACATAGTCTGTACGCCGCGCCTGCTGTTCGCTTTATCCCTCCTCTTTGAACGCGAATGCGTTAAAGAGCTTGTTTCGAAGAAATTCAGGCGTTGACTTGGCGTCGTTGATTGTGAGTGAAAAATCGTCATCTTGTGGGTGTCCGAAAAATGAAGAAATATGCAAATCAAATAAATAATATACATTTTTGGGCCCGACTGAGGATCGAACATGACCGTCTGCGTCGAAAGCAGGTGTTCTACTACGCAGTCATGCGTCTCTTGGATAACAAAGTTAAACCGATTTCTTCCGCTTAGAGTCGCAGTGCAAATAACATTTCTGATTTTTAAACATACGTGTCCTGTACCCAGGCTTCCGTATACAACATGTAATATGACAGCAAAGTAGCGTGGTGCAAGCATACATCGCTATCGCGCACCACATGTTCATGTGGTTATCATAAATACTTGGTGGTTTAGAGGCAGGTAACTATTATTCACGGCCCTCCGTCCCCAGTGGCTGCGAAGCGACTTACCATGGTGGCGGTCAGATCTGCAACGCCGCAGAGGGTGCTAAGAATCTCTGTATCAGGACAGGCCGCCATTGAAACCTGAACTTGGCAACGTTTAACGCTAGAACCTTATCTAGTGAGGCAAGTCTAGCTGTACTAATCGAGGAGCTAGAGGGTAATAAATGGGATGTAATAAGGCTCAGTGAGGTTAAGAGGACAGATGAAGCCTATACGTTGCTACAGAACGGGCACGTCCTTTGCTATCGGGGCTTGGCTCACAGAAGAGAACTGATACTGGGGTTCTTTATTCACAGAAACATAGCTGGTAACATAGAAGAATACTATAGCATTAATAAAAGGGTGGTAGGTATCGTAATTAAACTCAATAAGAGGTACAAGATGAAGGTGGTACAGGCTTATGTGCCTACGTCAAGCCATGATGACGCGTCAGTTGAAAGCTTCTATGAAGACGTGGAATCGGCAATGAGTAAGATAAAAGCACATTATACTATACTGATGGGCGACTTCAATGCAAAAGTTGAGAAGAAACAGGCTGGAGACATGGCAGTAGGAGATTATGGCATCGGTACTAGAAATGCCAGAGGGGAGCTACTAGTTGAATTCGCAGAACGCAATAATTTACGGATTTTGAATACCTTCTACCGAAAACGAGGAAACCGCAAGTGGACATGGAGGAGCCCTAATGGCGAAAGTAAGAACGAAATAGATTTTATAATGAGTGCACATCCAGGCATCGTGCAGGATGTGGAAGTGGTTGGCAAGGTACGATGCAGTGACCATAGAACGGTACGGTATCGAATTCACCAAGACTTCAAGAAAGAATGACAGAAACTGATACGCAAGAACCCAATCAATGAGCTAGCACTAAGAGGAAAAGTACAGGAATTCAGAGTCTCGCTTCAGAACAGGTACTCTGCTCTTAGTGAGGAAACCAACCTTAGCGTAGATACAATGAATGATACTCTGACGAGTATCATTACGGAGTGTGCAGTAGAAGTTGGAGGCAGAGTAGTTAGGCAGCACACTGGCAAGCTTTCCCGGGAAACAAAGAATCTCATTAAGAAGCATTAAAGCATTGAAACTTTCAGTACAACAGACAAAATAGAGTTGGTGGAATTTTCGTAGTTGATTAATAAGCATAAGGTATTCGATGTAAGAAGGTATAACATGGAGAGAATTGGACACACTCTGAAGAACGGAGGAAGCGTCAAAGCAGTGAGGAGAAAACTTGGGATAGGCAAAAACCAGATGTATGCACTAAGGGACAAGAAAGGCAAAGTAACTACCAATATGGATAGGGTAGTAAAACTAGCACAACCACGACCTTTATATAATAACTAGCAGTAACCCAGATGACACCCCACCAGTAATTATAGAAGAAGTCAGAAAAGCTTTGGAGAGAATGCAAAAAGGCAAAGCTGCTGGTGAGGATGAGGTGACATCAGATCTGCTGATAGATGGAGGACAGATTGTGTTAGAAAAACTAACGACTCTGTTTACAAAATGTCTCCTGACGGGAAGAGTACCAGAATCTTGGAAGAATGCTAACATCATACTAATACATAAGAATGGAGATGACAAGGACTTGAAGAATTACAGGCCGATCAGCTTGCTCTCTGTAGTATACAAGCTATTTACAAAGGTAATTGCTAACAGAGTAAAGAAAACATTAGAATTCAATCAACCAAAGGAACAAGCAGGATTTCGAATAGGCTATTCAACAATTGACCACATTCATACTATCAATCAGATAATAGAGAAATGCTCATAGTATAACCAGCCGCTATACATAGCCTTCATAGATTACGAGAAGGCGTTTGATTCAGTAGAAATATCAGTCGTCATGCAGACACTGCGGAATCAGGGCGTAGATGAAGTATATATAAACATTCTGGAAGAAATCTACAGGGGATCAACTGCTACCATAGTGCTTCATAAAGAGAGCAACAGAATACCAATGAAGAAGGGTGCAAGGCAGGGGGACACAATCTCCCCAATGCTATTTACCGCGTGCTTACAGAAGGTTTTCAGAGGCTTAGAATGGGAACAGTTAGGCGTAAGAGTTAATGAAGAGAATTTCAGTAACCTGCACTTTCCGATGATATCGCAATGCTCAATAACTCAGGGGACGAATTGCAACTCATGATTACAGAGTAAGACAAGGAGAGCAGGAAAGTAGGTCTTCAGATTAATCTGAAGGAAACGAAAGCAATATACAACAACCTCAGAAGAAAACAGCGCTTTGAGATAGGTAATGGTTCTCTTGAAGTTGTAAAAGACTATGTCTACTTATAACACGTAATAACCACTGAGCCGAACCACGAGACTGAAGTAACTAGAAGCATAATAATAGGGTGGAGCCCATTTGGCAAGCACTCTCAAATCATAACAGGCAGATTGCCACTTTCCCTCTAGAGGAAGCTACATAACAGCTGCATCTTGCCAATACTTAGCTACGGAGCAGAAACCTGGAGACTTACAAAGAGGGCTCAGCTTAAATTGAGGACGACGCTGCGAGAAATGGAAAGAAAAATGGTAGGTGTAACCTTAAGACACAAGAAGAGAGTAGAGTGTATTCGGGAACAAACCGGGGTGAAGGATATCATAGCTGAAATCAAGAAGAGGAAATGGAGATGGGCCGGGCATGTAGCACGTAGACAGGATAACCGCTGGTCATTAAGGGTGCCTAACTGGATTCCTAGAGAAGGCAAGCGGGTTAGGGGAAGACAAAAGGTTAGGTGGGCAGATGAGATTAAGAAGTTTGCGGGTATAAGTTGGCAGCAGCAAGCACAGGACCGAGTTGACGGGGGGAACATGTAAGAGCCCTTTGTCTTGCAGTGGACGTAGTCAGGATGATGATGATGATGACGATTATTATTATGACCCATTACAAAAAGCATGCACACACGTTACTGAACGTATTATCTTAAGACCACGTAGCGGGTGCATAGAAAGTTCGCAAAGCGTGCACGCGGCTCATGGTTTAGAGCATATACCACCCATGACACAGGATGCGGTCATATGTGAAACCCTCACTGATGCAAGCCGCTGTCACAACTAAAACAACAATACTAAATATACTCAATATATTGCGGCCGCTAGACATTGCAAACAAGTACTACACATTAAAAAGCAGCATTCGGGATGCTGTCTCTTTCTATGCCATCAAAATACCCAATCAGTAATTTTGTTTGATTTGTAGCGCACCCTTCATTAACGCGTTTATCTTATGTTTATCTGAAAAAACTACGAGACACGCTATTTCGAAGGGTGTATAGAGATATATCTGTGGCTAAGGAAAAGACTGAAGGAATGTGACTTAGCGTTACGCAGATCACTCAGGGAGAACGTGGTTTTTTATATATGACGTCTTTTTATAGTCGCTGTGGGGAATATAATGAAAAGCATTCCTCTAAGGTTATCTTAGAAGTTTGAAAGGCACATCTCTTCTCCATCCAACACTTTTTTTGAACGCCTACAACAGATCGGAAACACACACCACTAGAGAAAAACAGTTGCGCTTTGCAAAGTTATGCGTCTCGTGCAGCTGCCGTTCGGAGGAGTTTCGAAGCGCACAGAGCTCCGATATTGTGTTCTCGTCAATTTGTAGTGGCACAGGAAGGTTTACTGACTGTTCGTCGCTGGTTGAAGACAGAAGTCACCGTATTTTCTCGGTCCGAAAGCTCCGCCAACGACTGCTGTTCCGCCTTTTCATGGGCCCTAACATATACGGAGGCACATCCCGATGATTCCCCGACGGCACCCAACAACAACAAAACAAAAATGACTGACGCGCCCAATGTTACCGGAGCACCAAGCCTTATGCATATTTTTCTTTATTATTATCATTCATTTCCACGCTAGATTACCCAGTGCGATGCGCGTGGGGAGTATACTATTATTTTCTTAAATATGCACAATAGCTGCAATAGATACTGTTGGCGTCAAAACACGTCCCAAACTATGACTTCGAGCACACTATAACTGACACTACAAAAGGCAGTCTGTACGCTGTAGCTTATAAGATGTTCCACAACCACATCTTTCCGCACACTGTACCAAATGTTTGAAACTTTACGAGGAGCTCATTAATACTACCTGCTGCGACGCCATTACAAATGCAGAAACTGGGGCAGGAAAGAGATATAGACTTTTTTTGTTTGGCGTGTTGGATACGTCAAGTCCAATTCATACGCTCATGGTGCCTTTATGCATTTGTTCGTTCACTCAACGGCCCGTAATCAACGCAAAATTATAGAATCTTACTAAGTTACGGAAATACGGTACGCAAATACGCTATCATATGACGGTACCAATCTTCCTTTCCCGGTCGTGGACCATTTGCCAGTGGAGGTATCAAAACACTCATCATCATCATCAGCCTGACTACACCCACTTCAGGACAAAGACCTCTCCCATGTTCCACCAGTCAACTGGGTCTTGTGCTTGCTGCCGTAGCTTTACACCCGCAAACTTCCTTAGTGTAAGCCGGCAGCCTCTCGGAGAAGACAAAGAAGTTGTGCTACAGCTACTTCGCGTGTTCAAGCCAGGCGAGAGATGTAGACGCCAGCAAGAACGACATCTTCTGTGGACGTCCATGCCAGAGCAGGGATAAATAAAAAAAAATGTGGAAAACCAAACGTCATACGTCTTCCTACAAGTGGTGACCCGGACGACGCCAGACCTCGCCGCCTGTCACCGCGGTCAATGATTCGACCATACGGACCTACAAACAGAGGTCTGTTACGCTTGAAATCAGCCTGACGCGCGTTTAGATGGATCTTTTTAATCGTCGACGTGCATGTACCTATCATCGGTGCGGATTTTCTTTGGCATTTTAAGCTTTTGGTAGACCTACAACATAGCCATCTCGTGAATTTTGAGACCCTCCTAACAGTTCAAGGCATGACATCAAATTTGCCACTTTTGGTCTCTTGCAAGCTCATGCCAAAGTCTCCCCGCCATGGTCTATGCTTCTGTAAGAATTTTCCTACCTCTTTCATGCTTCATCTCTTGAAGACCCGATACGCCACAATGTCACTCATCACATAGTGACAGTAGGAGCGCCGCTGTTTGCACGTCCTCGTCGTGTCGCTCCTGACCGCTACAAGATTGCATGCCGAGAATTCGAGCGCATGCTTGAACTCGGATACATCCGCCCCTCTTCCGGAGCCTGGTCGTCACTGCTACACATGGTTCCTAAGCCCTCGGGTGACTGTAGACCATGCGGTGACTACCGCGCCCTCAACAAAGTGATGGTACCGGACCGCTATCCAATACTGCACATCCAGGATTTCCCTTCATTGCTGCATGGTTCCACCATATTCAGCAAAATCGAATTAGTAAAGGCATACCACCAAATACCTGTCGAGCCATCTGACGTACGGAAGGCTGCTATAATAACACATTTTGGCATGTTTGAATATATGCTTGTGTCCTTCGGTCTACAAGACTCCGCACAAACATTTCACTGGTTTGTGGACCAGGTGCTTCGTGGTTTGACCTTCTGCTTTGTGTACATCGAGAACATCCTTGTTTTCAGCCCCACTGCAGTTTATCATGAACTTCACCTGCGTCAGCTTTCCACACGACTCCGCAAATATGGGCTATAGTCGTCAACGAACCAAGGAGCGAGTTGGGCGTTTTCTCACTAGACTTTCTTGGCCATCACGTCGATTCACGTGGGATCTCTCCACCAGCCGCGCGTGTCGAAACTATAGTGCAGTTTCAATGACCAACAACTACGAAGAAACTACGTGAATTCCTCAGGCTTGCAAACTAATACCGGTGGTTTATTCCTCATTGCGCTGCCATCTTGCAACCACTCCATGCACTTCTATCCGGTCAAACGAAGCCCAACGCTTCTATCTTCTGGACGGGCGATGCAGAGACAGCTCTCAGTTTCATCAAGAAAGCTCTGGCTAAAGAAACGTTTCTCACGCATCCAAAGAGCAACGCCATCACATCAGTCAAACTGGCCACCTCAGACGTCGCCATATAGGAGCAGTCTTGCAGCAGTTGGTTGACGTAGTTTGGCAGCCGGTCACATTATTCTTACGGATGCTCTCATAGACCGAGCATAATTATAGCACATTTGGTCGCGAACTGCTCACTGCCTATTTGGCTGTCAAGCACTTTCGACACATCTTAGAAGGTCAGCAGTTCTATATCTTCACCAACCACAAGCCGATTACGTGTCATTCGACCACTAGAGCCTCTGCCCACACTCCACGTGAGATCCGCCAGCTTGCTTACATATCGGAGTGATATCCGGCACATAAGTGGCGAAGACAACTCCGTCGCTGATGCACTTTCCGAATAGAAATGAACGCAACTATACATGAGCGCACAGCAGTCAGTTTTACAGCCATGGCTACTGCACAGCAGGACGGCAGCGAGCTTTAAGTGTTGCGACTCTAAAAGAACTTCTTCGAGTTCAAAGATGTCCATCTTACAGGTTGCGAGATTTTCCTCGTTTGCGACATCTTTACTGGTTGTCCTCGCCCTCACGTTCGAGCACCTTTTCGCCACAGAGTCTTCGACGCCTCGCATTTCTTGTCGCAACCCAGTATACGTGTGGCTCATCGCCTCATCACAGGGCGGCATCAATGAGCTCGAATCGACGTCCGCCGCTGGACACGTGCTTGCCTCAAGTACCAGCTAACCAAAGTCCAGTGCAACACGGTCAGCCCACTGGCTACCTTCACGCCTCCTGACTCAGGGTTCAGTCACGTGCACCTGGATCTCGTAGGCCCTTTGCCTTCATCGCAGAGCAGCCGGTATATGTTAACCTGCGTAGACCGGTTCACGCGGTGGCCTGAGGCACTATCCCTCAACGACATCACGGCAGAGCCAGTCACCCGTGGACTCATCAACGTGTGGACAAGCCGCTACGGAGTTCCCAAGACCATAACAACGGATCGAGGTCATCAATTCGACTACGCCCTCTTCCGCACCTTGTCCCGAATTCTTGGTGCCAACCACATCAGGACGACGGCCTACCACCCGATGTCGAATGGCATGGTTGAGCGATTTCACCACCAGCTCAAAGCTTCGCTCATGGCCTCGCAATCGTTGATACCCTGGATGGAGCGACTACCACTCGTCCTCCTCGCCCTGCGGTGCTGCGTACGGACGAGTCCTGCTCTTCGGCTGAGCTCATATATGGCACTACCCTAAGGATTCGTGGACATTTTTTCAACACGTCACTGGTATCGCCGTTAGACGTAGCTGATTATGCCAGTCACCTCAGGAATGCCACGAGAGATGCGTCTTCTCTTTCTGCAAGTTAACACTCATGCACAAGTTTCCTCAGTCGTTCGCTCCGCGACTTCACCCACATCTTCGTACGACATGACGCAAATAGACCTCCACTGCAACCTCCTTATGACGGATTCTTTAAGGTCGTCAAACGTTGCCCGAAGCACTCCGTTCTGCTGCTTAATGGACGCGAAGACAGTATCTCCATTGACCACGTAAAGCCGGCTTTCCTCGAAACTCACGTCTTCCTCGAAGACTACAAGCCATCCGCAAAAACCAGAGGAAAGCACTTGGCAACAGCGAACCTACAACCTGCTCATAGGGGTCACTCCTTCGCGCACTGGCCACCTCGCTAGAGGGGGGCCCTATGGCAAGCCGTCAGCGTCTCGGAGAAGATGAAAAAGTTGTGCTGGAGCTACTCCGCGCGTTCGAGCCAGGTGAGAGAAGAAGACGCCAGCAAGAATGAAAGCGTCTGTGGACGTCCATGCCAGAGCAGGGATAAATGAAAAAAAAAATGTTACAAACCAAACGCCGCGCGTCTTCCTACATCCTAATGTCGTCTGGCCACCTAATTTTCTGTCTCCCCTTCGTGCGTTTGCCTTCTCTGGGAATCCGGTCAGTGACCCTTGATGACAAGCGGTTATCTTGTATACGTGTTACGCTCCTGGCTCATGTCCATTTTTTCTTCTTGATTTCAACTATGATATCCTTAACGCCAGTTTGTTCCCTGACCCACTATGCTTTTTTTTTCTCTCTTAAGGTTACAGCTATCATTTTCCTGTCCATCGTTAGCTGCGTCGTCCTCAATTTAAGCTGAACCCTCTTTGTAAGCCTCCAGGTTACTGCTTGATAGGTAAGTACCAGTAAGATGCAGCTGTTATATACCTTGCTCTTGAGGGATGGTGGCAGTCTACCAGTTATGATTTGAGAGTGCTTGCCAAATGTGCCCCACCCCATTTTTATTCTTCTAGTTACTTCATTCTCGTGGTTCGGCGCCTCGGAATTACCTAGTAGATGGACTCTTTTACAACTTCAAGTGCACTGCTACCTATTTCGATGTGCTGTTCTCTTCCGAGGCTGTTGTACATTGCTTTCGTCTTCTGCAAATTATTTTAAGACCAATCTTTCTGTTCTCCTTGTCAAATTTAGTAATGATGAATTGCAAGTCGTCCCCTGAGTTACTCAACAACGCAATGTCATCGGCAAAGAGCAGGTTACTAAGGTACTCTCCCGTAACACGTATGCCTCACACTTCTCATTCTGTATAGTATTACACCTTTCTTGATTGGTATTCTGTCGCTGCCTTTATGGCGCACTATGATGACACTTAATCTACTGTAGATTTCTTCCAGAATGTTTATATATGATTTGTGGACGACGCCCTTATTACGCGGTATCTGCATAACTGCTGATATCTCTATGGAATCAAACGCCGTCTCGTAATCTATATGAAGGCTGTGTATAGTGGTTCGGCGTATTCTGAGCATTTCTCTATCACAGGATGGATGGCATGAATGCGGTATGTTGTTGAGTAGCCTTTAAGGAAGCCTAATTGACCCTTTGGTCGATTAAATTCTGATGTTTTCCTTATTCTGTTCGTAATTACCTTTGTAAATAACTTGCATACGACAGAGAGTAAGCCGATCGACAACAACACTAGGAAAGCATTTTTCAAATATTACTGTCGAGTAGCCCCACCTGACTGTTGCCCGTCAGTGAACACATTTTTAACAAAACACCTGCCGTTAGACGAGGACACACTGTCACCGGAAGAGGAACACTATCGTGCTGCCTTTCTATATTGGGCTACCGTGTTTCTTAACTTGCTAAAACTCTGTAATGTTGTCAATGACCTAACAGCGTGATGCACCAATCCTGCCCAGTGTGTCCAGTGCTTTTCTCTTAAGAATATATTCACGCCAAAAAACGATGGTCATGACTACCGGGCAGCTGAACTGACAGCGACATTCTTCGACAGCCACATTCTCTATTACCTGCAATTGAATGGCAGCATCGCTGTTTCCGCCATTACTATAGCTGTGTCTTTCAACAAACATTTGTAATGCAATTCAGTGTAGGTAACTGCTTCTCAGTGCGTTATTTTAGAGACGCCGTCTCGGCTTCTAGCATCAGCACATTCTTGAAACATTAGGCAAAGCGGTATGCACATTTAATGAGTTAACTGTGAAATATGGCATATTTAACGAGTAGACATACATAGTCAGGCTCAATCTATTATTACTTGTTTTCTGTGTGGTAGCCTGAAGCGACTTGTTTAATGTTTACATCGAATATGATTAAGAGAGCACTCAAGAGATACTTTTCGACCGATAAAACTTGATAACAGACCCTTGTCATTATTCGCAAGTGCGCTTCCCTAAGCTACACGTTCGCTAAACTAATGCCGGCTTCAAGTGGAGAAAAGGTCCTCTTGGCACGTTCTGGGGCTTCTCAATTGTTCGTGTTTTTATCAAGAGAGTTGAGTCTACGTTTTCCGCATCATAGGCCAACTAAAGTACGTTTCGAAATGCTTTTTGCCGAACTGACTAGCTGCCATTAAATAGGCTAGCTACATGCAGGAAAGTTAGCTTTACAATTATGGAACACGGCTGTTAAAGGTAAACAGGAATGATTCTTCACACGTGTACAAAAAGAAACACGCAAAACGCAACGGGACTCACGCTAGTGTTCTTTTCGTTTTCAATGTCACGAGACACGAGACACATGTTTCACGACACGAGGGTCTGCAGGGAAATGAAGCGGCCCACGCCGCTGCCCACGAGCACGTCAGCCGGGCTGCCCCCTACCCACAGGACATCCGACCCGTCTTTGAAGAGACGGAAGCTGTTCAAAACACCTACTCGTCGTTACTCCAGCATTACAGGCTGGAGCGACGAGTATACCCTCCACCACACCCAAAACTGACAAAAGAGGAAAGCGTGATACTGAGACGCCTGCAAAGCAGCACATACACACATGGGGCCCCAATGCACCGTCTCTACTCAATGAGTTATAGCTATATGTGCCCGCTCTGCAGCGTACCGGACACCCTGGCACACTTGCTTCTTGCATGCCAGTGTATTGCCAGACGTAATCTGCAACAACGCAAGAATGATAATGAAGCAGAACAGACGAACGAAGACCTAACCGAAACGTGGGACGCGAAGCTC
This sequence comes from Rhipicephalus microplus, assembly GCF_013339725.1. Taxonomy (NCBI): domain Eukaryota; kingdom Metazoa; phylum Arthropoda; class Arachnida; order Ixodida; family Ixodidae; genus Rhipicephalus; species Rhipicephalus microplus. The sequence continues at coordinate 84,860,080 of NC_051166.1, forward strand.
GCCCTCGAGGACCTAGAATACCAACAACTCGTCGCCAGGGCCAAGAGGGCAGTAGAAGCCAGAGGGTTCCTGGACTAAGGAGCCCTCCCACCTCAAGGTGACACCGGGCATTTCTCGGGCACTGTTTCAAAACTAAACGTTTACTTCATTCAATGTGTTTTGTCTCGGTTTTCTTTTGAATGTCGCATAACCAACTAGCACAAACATTTACGTTAGTAAGGCCGGAGCATAAACCCTATGACATAGCGGCAGTACGTTTAATATTACGGACAGTAAACACAACGAAACGACTGTTTGTCGCTTAGCGGGTTCCCGCTTGCAACGAGTCGGCAGAAAGGCTGCATCGTAAGTGCCTTGCAAGCGTGAGAAGACCCGATGGTTCCTAAGTAGGTTCGAAATTCCCTTGACAGTAACTGGCGCAGATTTTTGCCACCCAAGACGTACCGAATGAAATAGTGAACTTTCACTTTTTAACGTATTTCCCTTACTTAGTCCCACTGATAGTTGAAAAACGGAGGACATCAGCGGAAAAAGCCGAGAATGATAAGGCACTTAAGATGTCTTCGTTTTTACACGCGAAAGGAGCATCGCACGCTGTACGCTCTATGACCTAATGAACGTCTTTTCGCCTAACTGCATGTCAGTAGTGTCGAAATAAAAGGATGTGCTCAGTTGATGAACACGAGCCCATACCAAACTGTTCTAGGATGCCTCAAACGACCACCAGACATCAGTTGCAGTGCCTAAGTTTCTCAATATGTGCCACCTCTTCTCCTTTAGAAGTTTCCGTGCCGACCGGTTGTGCCCTCGCGATCTCCGATGTCAGCGTAGCTCTGGCCGACTGGGCTCGCCCTACGTTATCTCCTGACGCCGACCTCCGACGACAGTGTAGCTCTGACCGACTGGACTTGCTCTACGCCATCTCCTGACGCCGACAAGAGCTCTCGCAAGTGTTGCCCCGTCCTCGGACTCCTGTGACCGTGTTTCCATCTTTCCTATCTCTCCTATCGCCTCGATATGTCGTCACTCTCACGCTTTCACGCTTACTTCATCTCTCTTTCTCTCTCTCTACACCTTTATTCCTATCCTTTTAATCCCTCCTTACCCCCATCCCTTGTGAGCTACTGTTGAGGTGTCGCTCCCTGAAGCAGACAGTTACGGGGCTCACTTTTCTTTTCTTTTCTTTCTTACAAAATAACCACTTCCCCCTTCAGTTCCTGCACCACCTAACAGAGATTCGCCTCTTCTCCCCTTTCCCTCCACCTAGAATGGCAGAGGTCAGTGGTGCATCGGCGCGTGATCAACGATGTGTTTGTTCCTTACCTCGTAGATAAAGCTACCGAAACAGAATAGCGTAAAAAATATTAGGGTCAAAGGACAATGGAAACCCAAGAAGAAAGAAGCTATCATTAAACCTCACCACCGGCGCCTTGAGCGGCAGTGTAGGCTGCATTCCGCATCTCTCTGCGGCAAAATCAAGTCACAGCAAAGGTTCACGGCACGCTGAAAGAATAACGAACGTAGGACAAGTACTTCCGAGGTATTTTAAATGCCCTAGTAATCCGATGGTGGGTCATGGTGCCAGTGGAAAAAGGGAGCCACCTCTCTTTATCCGCGGGTCGATTCCCTTCGCGATGACGTCAGGCCTGACGTCAGAGGTCAGCTGCAAATCCTCCTTCTCGGTGCACTCGCCATCCCTTTCTGGCGCCCCTACAGCTACACCACCACCTCCCTCTCCACTTCTACGCCGCCTTCCGCCACCTTTCGCCGTTTCGTTTAATGACCAAACTTCCTAAATTCAGCCTAGATGGCGCGTCAGCGCACCGTGCCGCATTGAGGCCCTATGCTTTCACGTCTTGCTTTAAGGGGGCCAAAGAAAAGCACTCCGTGGTGGCAATAGGGAAGGATGGGTGAGGGAATTTCGTACATGTCTGGCGCGAAGATTCTTCTTTTGGCTTTCGCCCATTTTTTTTTCTTCATCGCGCCCTTTCGAGCCCGTGCATATCTACGAGTGAAACAAAGTGACGGTGCTCGCGATGGTTGCGCCCGGAGAAGCCTGGGCGCTTATCTTTCAGCCCGCCCTGCCGCCGCGATGAATGGAAATCCTTTCTTCGCTACCAACTTTTTCCACCGCGAGCGCGTGTACTGCTTTCCTTCAGCTTCGCGGATTTGTTTGAGGTGCGGCGGGGATTTCTGCTATCTGCGCCTCTCGCTTATCCGTCGCCTTTATGGTCGTTTCGCTCTTGTGTTTTTTTTTTTGTTAAGAATTCACCATTATTTCCGCAGCTGTAACAGCTAGGAGAGAATAATGAGAAAAATGTGATCGCCTGCGCGAGTAGAGCATAAGCTGGAAGTGGAAGCAGCTCATAAATTCTGGCTCCAATTCTTATCGCGATTGCGTTTAGTGCATACTCATTCACGCGCACGACCTTTTGTTTCGCGGGTGAAATAGGCTCTTGCGGCCGGCTCCCCGAATCAAAATGGCGTTGACCCTGCCACGCGAAGCAGCCGCTTTCGTTTATCCCTGCAGTTCATTGGACGAACACATCGCGAAGACTCTATTCAATCTCCTCCTTATTGGAGCATCGCGTTTGCAAAGACGCCCGATGACATCGCTTGTAATCGATCAATACACTTCGCCGAGTAATCAACAGCAAAGAAGCACGGGTATGAGACGGCTAGCGCCCACACCTTTACAGCAGACTCTTTATTGGCTATTTCTTTCTTGTAACAACAGAAAACAGAGAGAGTGTGGTTCACTCGGTGACCATCAAAGTGTTTTATAGTGCCGCGCGGTGACAGGATAAATTACCTAGTAATATAAAGCGAAATATACGCTTTCTCTTCTTTATCTCTTATACTTTTGTAGGGTGCCTTTCAGAGTGACATTGGGCATCACTAAGTGTTGTGAACGTCCAGAGTAGCCATGGCTTAGCCGCCATGGTTTTCTAGCAGTTATGGTGTTGCACTACAGACCCGAAAGTTGTGGGACTGAACGATGGCCATGGCAGCCGTATTTCTATAGAGCTGAAATACTATAGAGGTTCGTGCACTTGGGTTTAGGTGCATAATTACCAGCACTAGATGGTCAAAAATTTGGAGCCTTCCACTATAGCCTCTCTCAGAATAGTTTGGTAGTTTTGGGACTCCAAACTTTAGCAATCATCCTTATTATCCCGATCAGGACGTTCTTTCAAATCCAATGCAATACTCACAGAATGTGGACTGCACGTAACGCCTATGTATAATCAGCTTGAGCCAAGTACCAATGGTGGACGTAGGGTACGACGCCCAAGCACAGTGCTCTCAACAAGTACATTTACTGGTCTTATTACAGTGCTTGACAGCTTCGAAAGGCCAACATTTTCTACACGCTGTGTTAGGCATGCGTAAAAGTAATTAAAATTACGCTAACAAAATAAAAGAACGCTTCGAGGATGCTCATAGTGTACGCTCACATGCATACACGACATGGCTAGAAGAGGATGCAGGAAGCAATCCACACTAGACGCCAGGTGACGATTCTGCTCGATATCAGGACAAACTGAGATGAGCGAGCACACACCGAAACTATGTATTGATGAAGCTTGCTAATATTGGTTCTTCTATGTCGTAGAATACTTCGCAATGTTGTCGCGAAATGCAGATTCACTTATACGATGTCAGATTTGTCGCAGTAGGGCATGAGTACCCAACGCGCTTTTCTTGTTGCAATGTTACATTTTAAACCATACTTGTTTTTTACATTTCACTGATGTTGTCTAATATGCTTGCAACAGGAGTTGGCATTATGAGCGAAAGACACGTTTCTTTCTTTCTTTGACAGGTGTTACTTTGCGAAGAAAGCCTGTTCAAACAGGCAATGAAAAAGACAATAATGGTATGCCGAAATATTTACCAACTGCATCATGTATAATGTGAACGTACACCTTCGACTTCGAAAAACGTCTTCAATGCCAGCTAGTTTCACGAAAGGTTACGCCCTACTTTCATGTAAAGCTATGGTTAGTAAGGAATACTTTCTGTGCCACAAGATGTACACGTATTGTCTCCACTATTGATTTAAAAGTGTGGCGCATAACACAAATTAGACATCTACATTTTTTTATGCAAAGTGAGAAGGAGTAGCCTGTGCCACCCGCCTAACTCACCTGCTTCTGCGCACTGATGAGGATAAGAGCAGAAAAGAAAAATTGCGGCAGGGTGCAATCACTGTGGCAAATCCGGCGCAATTTTTTTCACCTAGTTTCTTGTGGAATACTTCTTACGATCACTTAAATGGTGTGAGCGTATAGTTTCCATGTTGATGGGTTGCTAGTGCACGGAATACTCCGGTTGAAACATCGGGAAAATTATCTGTACTTTTATAGCAATATAAATAAAGCCACAGAGCTTTAATGATAGTGTCATGGATCATTCGAATATATATATATATATCAAGCGAGTGTCTTCTGTGAATCCAGTGATAAATAGAAACTGGCTTGAGCGGACAAACGTACGAAAACTTTTATTACTCCTACGTTTCGGCCGGGGTCCCTGACGAAGGACGGACCCCGGCCGAAACGTAGGAGTAATAAATGTTTTCGTACGTTTGTCCACTCATATATGTATATATATATATATATATATATATATATATATATATATATTTGGTGCGCTACAATAATATAATGTAGACAGTATTCTACAGCCTACGTTCATTTTGTTTTCCACGATCATGATGATGATGATGTTGATGATGATGAAGATGATGATTTTATTTATTTATTTATTTTCAATACTGCCAGTCTCATTCCGAGACCATCGCAGGTGGGCGTACAGATTGTACATGCAGGTGGTACATTAACAGAAATGTAGTGAAATGACAGTCATCACAAAGTACAAGCGCGAAAAATATACAAATTGTTTACATCTGCAAAGACAAAGAAACCATCACCAAAAAGAAGACAAATTTTGCATGAAGTGCAGTGGTACACAGGCAAACAAATAGCTAACTTCCAAACACTCCAGTTGACACTTGTACACTCCACTAATACGCTTTCACTGGTGGCGCAATGCTTCTGGTAATGCGAGTATTGCCGCATTAAGAGAACATATTTTCTAATTTTAGTGCAAAGTCGGATACCGATTTCGCACTAGTTATGGAGGAATCCAAACAGTTCCATTCCCTTATGGCAAGTGGAAAAAAGGAGTGTTTGAACGTGTCATTGCGGTAAGAGTACTCTTTCAGTGTGTATGAATGTTTGTGCCTAATAACGTGGGAGTCTGACGGACGGATGTACAATGATGGGTCAATTTTATAATGGTTGTGAAGTAGCTGAAAAAGAAATTTAAGGCGCGCTTGTTTCGCTCGAATCGCAAGTGTTTGGAGGCCAGAGCTTGCTAACATATTTGTAGGAGAATCAGTGCGCTTATATTTGTTGCAGATGAATCTTGCTGCCTTCCTCTGTACATTTTCTAGCTTTTGAATGTTAGTGACTGTATAAGGAAACCATACTGTGTTAGCATATTCTAATACTGGTCTTACGTAAGTAGTATAGGCTAAAAGCTTGGTTGAGTGAGGGGCCAACCGAAGGCATCTGCGAAGATAAAAGAGCTTGCGCAGAGCAACCGAAGTAATGTTAGAAATGTGCGTATCCCATCTGAGGCTTGACGTTATCGTGACGCCTAAATATTTGTGCGCATTCACTTTTTCAAGCCTGGTGCCTTTAATCCTGTAGTCATACTGGATAGCTTCTTTTTTTCGGGTTATCGTCATGCACACTGTTTTTTTGGGGTTAATCGACATGATGATGATGATCTAAACAAATGGCTCACACTCACTCTGGAGGATTGGCCAAGAAACAATAATTTAGATAGTGAATCACACATTACTTCTAAATGTAATTTCAAAATGGTTAGAAAAAATTATATTTTACTGATTGAGAGATTTGCCATCAAAGCCACCTTGATTTGATTAAGAATCTCTACAGCAGAACCAGACACAACGTAGTGTTGCCTCGAAGATGACGGTGGCTCTGCTATAGCAAGATATATGTCCATTTTGACAGCCGCGTCGGCTCACCTGATCGTTTGCAGTTTTAAGTAGCTAAATCTCATGACAAGTAAAAAGTTAGCAGAAACCGACAAATGAGAACGGTTGATAAAGCACACGGCTTTGTCCTGTTCCCAGGCGATTACTTATTACACCCTAATGAACGACGAAGTTCTCACATTGGAACCAAAACAGGCTGTATAAATCGATTGTGCATGATAGCACTTGGAAACCTAACATTTCTTTTTTGTTTCGTTTGGTTGTAGGTTTCGGATATTCGTTGAATGCAAGAAATAGAGTCAAAACCGTTGTATGTTTTCTGCTTAAGCATTAAAACAACACGTCACAAAATACTTCTAACCCAAGTTCAGCGCAAGATATATCATGTTATGCACACTCAGCTGAAGTCTTGATGCAATAGAAATGAATGAACAGGTGCAATGAAAATGGTTTAAAATATCGTCATTAAACGGGTATGTGTTGCCTATCAAAAAACTGTCATCATCACAAACAGCTACGTGCCACAGAAAGTGGATAAATCCCAGTTCTTACCACAGACCTAGTAAAAATGAAGGAGGCAACAGTTAACCCATCATGTGTCTGTGAAACGGTGGCGGTGAGCCGACGATGCCGAGTACGTATACAACAAAAGAATAATATAGGGAGCGGTAAAAGCAACGGTGGCTGCGATAACACCAGGAACCGATCGAAGGCCTACAACTACCATGAAATGCCCGTAGATCAATGAGAAGTGTGAAAGCTTTGTTTCAACGTGAGGTTCTGTCTCTGGAATTGCGACATACGTGTCGTGAATGTCGCTGCTTCTGGCTTAACTAAAACCTTGCTGCGCTGACAATCAACGTAGAATCAACCTAATATTACCCAGATAAATCCTACACTCTTAGAAAAAAGGTAGTAGCACTGGATAATTTTGGGGTATTTGAGATTTGTCTAAGTTACAACCCTGTTAGTAAGTGCAGTTAATTACAGCGAGGGTGGTACCAGTTACTACCTTTGCTGTCACTACCGCATTTAGTAACTGTCTTAGCCGTTACCACCCATGGGTAGTAACTTTTAAGGTTTCAAGAAAACAAATTAGTAACCGGTACTACCCTGTCCAATTATTTTGGCATATTGTTTTCTCATTGCTAATATTGGTGAATCAATGCCTCATTACTATACAACTTCAGGTAATGTTGCGTGGTGCGCAATGAACGCGAAGAATACATTGACCTAACAAGAGAGAGGTAAATTTATTGATTTAGAGCAGATTACTGGGCTGGGCTTCCACCTCTAGGAGCTAACGGAGAGACCATGTCTCCCGGCAGCTTCTTTGGCCTGCTGGATCGCCCAGAGTTGCTTGTCCAGGCCTGAACTGAGCAGCGCAGTCCGCCAACGCACCCGAAGGTCTTTATCGGAGGCCGTGACCCTAGAATTTCTTATTGTTGCTGAACATTTCCATTGGATATGGTCAAGAGTGGCTCTGGTGATACAGTATTACCACATATATCCTGACGTTTACGGTTCCAATCTCTGCCAGTACTGAACAGCCTAACAAGTTCACTATCTTACGCTACAGTAGGATATAAGCGCGAGGTATATTTATCCCCATACTTTCCAGATGCATGTCTGGCACAGAGGAGCATCTGGTCACTTGTGTTTGGGGACGTAGCACAAGACATTTAATCAGACTTACCTATAATAATAATATGTCATATCTATTTAGTATAAAAGGGCCATAGAAAGGCATTATGTACACTTTTAGAAAAAGTTAGTAATCAGTTAGTAAACGTTCATGTTTACTAGTTTCCGGAGCATTTTACTACCTTCGCGGCGTACTTTTACTAGCTACCAGCAAGTAGAGCTAGTAATTTTAGCCTTTACTAACCAGGAAACCTTTCTTAGTGTTTTTAACTAAGCAACTACTAAGCCACCTACGTTGCCAGATCTGTCGTAGATGCCGCAGTACATTTTTCTGTAATAGTGACATGGTAAGGTAAATTCAGGCAAGCTTCAATTTTATTGACTACCTTGGAATAGAAGTTTCGGGCAACGTAATGGTACACACATAAGTAAATTGAAGGGGACATGATCATGCATAGAAAACAACAATTATCTTATAAATTCTGTAATTGCTAACCAGTATGTGGTGTGCGGTCCTAAAGCACGGGTATATATAGTCTTCAAACTGCTGCTACAGTATAATTCTGCTATGCCCAAGTCTTGAAGCTTTACTTGTGCATGCATTTGCGTGTGTTCTCTTGATCCGCTCATATGAGTTCTCAAACTCATATGACCATGTAATCATGTGAGTATGAGAATCATATGCTCATATGGACGCACATGAGCATATTATATGCTCATATGAGTTCTTATGAGCTGTTGCGAAGCGCGCCTCCGTAGACGTTACGAAGGGCGCCTCGAAATCTCACCGCTGCAACCACTGTTTCGAAAGACGGCGACGCCAACACGGTCCCGAAGGCGCCACTGCTTCGAACTCCACCGGGAAGGTCACCAGCCGTTTGGTAGCGTAGGTTTCTCAGCTCGCGACTGCTTCTGCGCTGAGCTGATAGACGAGCGCACGAGACGACGGTGAGTTAAACAAGGTTTATGTACAGCATATATACAGAGGCGTTACAAATTCGGCACTGGGGCCGACAGAGACGCGAAGAGCCGAGCTCTTCTCTCTAACACATAGCTCTACTCTCAAATGGGTCTGCTGTCAAAGGGGTCTCTCTCGACGCGCCGCAGGGCTTCATTTATATGCCCCGGGTCCAACCCAAATGTCCAACCCGAAGCGCCGTTGGTCGCGAGGTCAGAATCCTCCAATGACGGCACCGCTGGGCCGCGTCCTTCTTTCTCATCGAATCTGGAGAGGCTGCGCTGCAGGTGGCTGCACCGAAAGACGAGTGACGTCGCCGCGCATTGCGTCACCCCCCCAGACAGGAAGACGCCGGTTGTTTACTCGACGGGCTCGCTGGCTGCGCTGACTCACTGCACGTGGGCGACAGAAAGGCGCCGCGCGTGTTTACACCGTTGAGTTGTTCACGTCAGGCGGGCTGGCCTTGACACAGATTGCCGTTTTCAGAGGCACGGACGTCCGCTGTGGACTCGCAGGCATAACAGATCATATAGGACTCATATCATCATACATATGTGAATCTGATTTGATCATATGATCATATCGTTCATTATCTATAAGTATGTTGCTGTGCTGTGCACTTACTCTAGTATAATTACATGGCATAATTAAAAGCCATTAATAATTTACGAGGGCCATGTTAATTCGTTTTTATGCTATACATTTATAATAGAATCATATTATTATGGCCATGCTCATGAACATTTAACAAAATAGGCGTAGACCTCTATTTGCGGGGGTTACTAACAATTTAGTAATGAAGTAACCACTCGAGTCAGCACTATTCACTTACAAGACGGTAGTAATTTTAACTACCCAACGGCGTAGTGCTTTTACCCACCTGTTAGTATTTCGGCTAGTGTTGGCTACGAGCCCAACGAGGTAGTGTGTTTCACTAAGGTTACTTTTACTAGCTGCATTTACTAGCTGTTTAGTGGATTCTGTGACAAGTAACGGGCTAGTACATAGTGAATATACCAGCCTTTTTTTTGAAGAGTGTACGGTGGCTGAAACAAAGTACCGAACTCCGACTCAATGCATTTGAATGCTTCACACGGTAATATATCAGCAGTTAAAAGCTAATTATTGTTTTTAAGGTTTCACGTGCCAAAACAACGATAATATCTAGAGACACGCCGCAGTGGATTAATTGCGACCGTCCTCAGGCTGAATTGTGACCGCCGCATTATTTCGATCCGCCGGTCTTGCTAATTTGCTGTTTTTACTAAGTTTGTTGTAATAGTCCATAATGACGCATGTAGTACTTGTTTATGGTTCGTCAACTTGTACTTCTCCGTTTCTACAATATCAGGAAGACTTTTGCATATCTCGGTTGAGCAATATAAAACAAGATGTGTTTTCTTATTCTATGAATATCTTCTGCGCCATTTTCCCGTTTAATGACGATACGTCGAGATGATTCCTCTCATAAATTATCAAAACTGAAATCTCACACTAGTTTGGATAGTGTGTGACAACAGCCGAGTAACAAAAAGGTAGTAACGGGGCAAGAAAGGTAGTAATGGCTGCATTTATTACCTCTTTCTTTCTAGTTACTAACTGTTTACTAACGTAGGTAGCAAACAGGTCACAAAAAAAGTTAGTAATGGTTGCAGCTTGTAACTATTTACTAACGCAAGTAGTAAGCAGGTAGCAAAACAATAGTAATGGTCCAAGAAAGGTAGTAAGCTTTGCAGTTGCTACCTATTTGCTTGCAGTTGGTACGTTTTTACTAACTTTTTTAATAGTGTATCTCGACCTATAAGCAATCTAGAAACAACCTACATCTTGATAAGACCTCAAATTAGCCTAGAAGCCACAAGAATAATCTTCAAAATCGTTAACCTTCGCTGTTTCGAGCCATGCTCGGCTTAGTACGAGCTTCGAGAATTGTTTTTTTTTAATACTGTGTGGAAAACTTTACAACACACTCCTCTGCCAAACCACGCACCCATTTTGACCCGGAAAAGAAGCTCTAATATTTAGGCACCATTGGTGAGCCATCGGTCCTACGCTTTGTACTGGATGTTATGTTCTCTTCTTGGCGTGGTGTCAATGAAAACACAACCACGTACTCCGTGATCACTATCATTGCTCATTCTCAGCCTATACTTATGTCCCGTGCAGGGCATAGGCCTCTCTCTTCCAATGATGTCTAATTTAGTCTATATTGCGTGAGCTGATTACAGTTTGTGCCTTTTCAAACTTCAAAATATCGTCACATGACCAAACTTGCGGCCATCTTTTGGTTACCACTTTGCATCCATTGCATTTCTATAAGCGAGGACTCCACATTCTCATTTGATATCTGAGGCACCGTTTTTAGCAAAGTCTTAATGTTTGCGTTCTGTTCTGAATGACGCGATGTACGAAATACAAAGGTACAGACCTCACACATTGCAACCCGACTTCATTTTTTAGTATAACGGAAGCCGTGTGTAATTGCTTGACATACGTACGTCGTATCGCTATAAGAATATGTCCGCTTGATGTAATGAAATCTGCAATGTAGGTGTTCGAGTCAAAACTACGCTGATTTTACGCGCACTGCGCAGGCTGGAAGTGATGGTATGTTGATTACTTAGCTCTACATTTTAGCGCTTTAATCATTGAGTATGTACATATACTTAATTTGACGCACTTGTACATGATAGGTGAAATATGCATAGTATGGTGGGTTGCAGTGAGCATTAAGCATGCATGTGATCGTCAGAATGACGGTCATCACCAGCGTCATTTTCATCACCATCATCGGCACCACTCTGCAGCAATTGTATCAGCGCTCCAACGCGCTCAGCAGTTACACCCCCTTCCCTCTACACTGCATGGTCATTCACGACAACTGCACTATCATTATTATTTCCACGCCATGTGCGTTTGATTGCCATGAATGCGCTTTAACGACCTTATTGGTTATGTCCAATGGGAACGGTGTTTCCCGCTCTTGAAACACCACATGGACAAAATTTTCTAAAGTAGGTTAACCTTACCTCTGTGGGCTAAGCTGTTGGCTACAAATGTGGTTGAAGCGCTACAGAAACAAAGTAATATAGTTTTTTTTTTATTCTGTTGCAGTAACAGAACAAGCACACGCCTATAAACTCTTTCTTATTGGAAAAGAAATAATATAAAATTAATGTGCAACAGTACTATACCCTGCCCAGGCAACGTTCTCATAGGGCTTGGATAGTTCACACTACATAAGACTAAGTACACGTCACAGCTTGCGTTTTGTTTTCCAGGAATAGACCGCATAGTGTTGCTCTGATCTAACTTAACCTAGTTTTCAGAATTAGTCAAGTTAGTTGGTCCTTTCTTTAGTTGATACAGGGCAAAAAGGAAAATAATGACACAGCCGAGCAGGCCGAAAGAAAGAACAGAGCTCTGTCCTGTCTTTCGGGCCGTCTCGGCTGTCTCTTTCCCTCTGGCTCAATGTAAGTTTGCAAATTCCCGGTAAGTGTTGTTTTCTTTTACGTTTGTATGACTTTTTTGAAGAAAAAACATTTTGTAGTAAGCGATGAGCGTCTCTGTATTTGTCCACGTTCCGTGTTCAACCGAAATAAGGTTGACTTGAAGATGCCCAAAGAGAGTCCATCGGGTGTCGATGCGGCACACTGTAAACATTCAGACTCGGGGTGCTTTCCGTGTGTTTTGTGCACGTCGCTTCACGTGTCAGCAAACTCTATCATACGCCTACGCAGCCGTATCGACGCACGCGTAACGGAAACACGAGAACACGCCGTGGCGCAGCGTGGTGGCCAAAGTGACGCTTGGCCGCTGAAATCGATTGCAGAATCAATATGAGGGATGATTGCGGAGCCAAGGGCATCGGGAGCAATCTGTTGCAGGGCTGGAGCTCAGTCACGGCTCATTGCACAATGCGCAGTGGCTTGTCGGCGACCGGGGGCCATCGTCGGGAGGTCTCTATATGTGACGGAAGGCCTCCATACAGGCATGGATGCGCAGAATTCCTTGGGGCGGAAAAGAGGGAAAGGAACAAAGAGAGAGAGAGATGGTAGGAGAGACAGAAAGCCCAAAGAGGGCACACAAAGGTGGCGGTTAACAGCCTGAAAAGCCGCAGACCTTGGTTTTTAGAGAGGAGGGCGGGGGAAGACAACGAGAAAGTCGGTGGGATCTATGGAAGGTCGGTCTGGAGGCCAGGAAACGTAGTTTTGTGCCATGGTGCGTCCGAAACCGCGCTAATGGGCACCAATTCTACATCCTGCCTCTCCTTCCGTCAGTGGCAACCCTGCTGGCCTCTGCCGTTCAGAGGGGCCGCTTGCTTTGTGGCCAAGTTTAGGGCTCTATAGTCACGAGGATGAGGTTCTGTCTTGTTTACTTTGGCTCTGTTCCTTTTACTGTCCTTGCGCTTCGGTTAAGTCGTTTTTTCCTCATTGTTTTCCCCAGCAGAAGTCTATAGCGGCGAAATGATTGCTTGCTGTCTGGGACAAACGTGTACACTGCAACGGTGGCCACGACTCGTAAGTGACAGGATTAGGCTACAATTATAGGTCCGTATACGAATGCCCCGAGAAGGTCAGGGTTTACTCTAAAAACTAACTATAAAAAGAAACGTGTTTCCAAAGTTCATTGCTGTCTTCTTTTGTTGCCTATTTTTATTCAGACAGAAGTTCCCCTTCGGACCCACCACAAAACAATTGAATTAGTGACTAGTTGTACAACTACAGTAGGCAATGCACAAGACTTTTCGTAAGCACTGACGTCAGGGTCAGCAAATGAGGCTTAAACTTAACCTAATATATATAGATATTCGACGTGTGACTCGAGAAGGTAGAATCCCGAGCATTGAGCTCGCTCGCGGGACGAACGACTTTAAAATCATCCTCTGTCATGTCAACTTACTCGATCGTTTTCAATCCCAGATTAAAACCATGGATTGATTGCACATAATCGAAGTAACGCGCATTTTTGTCATTAATTTTTGTTGTTTTTATCCATGTTTTTTATCTGACTTTTTTTTCTTCGTTCTCGTAAGCTTTTCAGGGCCGTGCATTTTTTATAACGCCGACTGTAATGAATTGATAACATCATACACAGGCTTCTTTAGGAAGAAATGCGTACATCATGTTATTCATTCTTCCGTCCAAGCAAAATACTTCTTAAATCACTCCACTTGCCGTTTCTCTTTGTTGCGCCCAGCTGTGTACCACTCATTGGGATCAGTCGTAAACGACAAGAAAAACCAGGCAGTATTAGACCGTTAGCCATCGATGCGTGCATACTGAGTTATATGCAAAAGAGTTATGTTTACAGCTATCAAGGGAGCGTGCAGTGTACTTGGGTGGCGGCTGTCAGTGGGCTCTTGGCGCGCTTAGATTCAGGCACTCGCCCTTTCAGCGCTGCCACGGTGCTTCTACAGCAAAGCGCCGGTGTGGGGCCCCCATTATTCAGAAGCACTTTACGGGATGGGCATCCAAAGCAGGGACCGGGACACAAAGACTACGAGAAGCACAAAGGCCAGTGGCGGAACCGTATTACCGTATAGTAAACCGGAGTAAACGCTTTTGTCAGCGCGCCTAATAGCAAGAAAAACGTGGCGACGTGACGCGCAGTCTTGACGTATTGCGGAGCACAGTTACCTCAGAGATCCGATCGCGTTGTAGGGGGAGAAACAAGCAGTAAAGTAGGGGAGCGTGGTTATGCGAAAAATAGCGGCAGTCGCACACGCGTTCGTTATAACTAGGCTAATGTGGTACCCTTTTTGATAGATTTCTGTGGCAGCACGCTTACGATAGAATTAAATATGAAGAGATACAATAAGTGTTCGCATCATTGGTGATATAATAGTCCCTTGAAAGGTTAATTATAGATCGAATGCTGGCAGCTGTCATCCTACTGTCAGGTCTTGTAATGCGTTGATCAAGCAATCAATTTTTTATTATGAGACCGAGTGCGCGCTATAGAAACGGGAAACTAGTGGTTGGTAGTGTAAGAGAATCAGGCGTATGGACGACATTACAAACAACCCTACCATATGCAAGGTCTTGTAGATCTTACATTTTGACTTCAAGATGATAGCAATTTTAGGACCAATATTGGTGCTTTGTCGGGATTCTTTCGAGAAAGTTTCCATGTTATTTGCTGAAGCTCATCTGGTTATCACTATCGGGTTCATAATATAACAAAATGAATGTTTTAAATGTCGAGAAATGTGAAGGCCTGTCCCTGGTCACACGTTTTGTACCCCCGACGGGAAAATTTCTATATGCGTTCTTCGGTAAACAATTAAGTAAAGCTTCCTCTAATCTTTGCGCGCTGAAAAGATATTTATCGACACCAAGAGAAATGCCCTATAGATAGGGTCAGAAGCTTTTACGCCAAGCAATCTAAGTAAATAAGTTTAGTCATTCGCGTCTCTTAGCCCCGAGAAGTTGGAGTGACGCCATCTAGTGGGAGGCCAGGGTGATGTCACGGCAAGTACTCTGTATAATAATCGCTCGCTTAGTACGCGGTTCCATTGTGCATTCTGCTTTGTTTTTTTTTTCTTGCCTCAAGCTACAGATGAATGACGAAAACAGCATATAATGTTCCTGGTAAAACAATTTAAAGAAAGCAAAAAAAGTTTAAGTTTGTTTTTGTGGATGGTGCCTACACTCCGTCGTACAAAAACTGAAATCAGGTTGTTTGTCGTGCTGCTGCCTCGGCAGCCGACGAGGGTGTTAGGGCCGTTCCACGCGCTCGCCGCACAGCCGCAACGCACGTGCCAGCACACCTGCCGCCCCCAAGCGGAGGGAGAAAGAGCATCGCCAATTGGCTTATTTGCTCCCCGCTTGCGTGCGGCAGGGTTCCAGCACGTGCGGCGTGGCTGTACGGGAAGCGCGTGTAACGACATTTAGACAAGAAGACGTTTCTTTTTAGCTACAGCAAAATTATTGCCACATAGTCAAGTCATGGTTTCGACCCGCAAGGCACCATAATTGCATCCTTACGCTAAATAGTTCGCGGGTGATTTTAAAAGATATAAAAGTCTTGCCTGCACTTGGGTTATTTGTATCGAACGCATCCGCGCATACACGGACAACGTTTCCGCCGGCGTGCCAAGCATCGCAAACGTGTGCAGTGTCCAGTCTCGCAACATATCTTGACTACGCTTACCCTAGAATACCACCGAAGTTGTGTCAGTTTTTTTCTCGCGAACGTGCTCAGTCTCGATGTTCTTTAGTTTCATGTTTTTTTCGCAAACGATTCAAATTTTTCGTTTCACCGAAGTAGTGGAGGTTAAGCGCGGACACTCTTATTGCTGTCAGATTGTGTCATTGTGCACCATCGTAGCTGCTGTACGCTCGTAAGTAGCACTTTAGATAGCTTCCTCGTAAATGTGTTCACCTTCCACTAGATTACACTTGAGGATCAGCCTGCACGTAAACATGACTTGTAAGACTAGTCGTCACCTCAGTGAGGTGAAGGATGTTAAAATATTACGCGAACCACGTCACTATCTGAGTGCGCCACCGAAAAAAGTTAACTTCGACCTTGGAGTTTGTTTTGCGAATGTTGATATCTGTTGTGCTCGCACCAGATATTATTATTAGCATTACGCTTTGTGACACTAGTGTCGATTGTACCAGCATTTCACAAAGTTTAGAGTTTAGGACTACATGATTCGCAGTGACTGTTCATAAAAACACTGTGCATAGGACCTGAGTAAACAGACGCCTCAGAACTTTCGAAATTGTTGTGTGTGCGGAAGTATTTTGTTTATTTTCTGAATAGGTCAAGTCATTGTTTGTGTACGATAGATTCAATTGAAGTCTGTTGAAAAAAGTGCCATTCTGTGAAATCACGCAGACTTTTCACACAGGCTGACGTAACTTTCATGGTAAACGGCAACGTAGTTGGGGAATCGAAACATCCGAATATAATTCGTAATACATCGGCCCACATGTCTGAGCCACGCAGTCTATACCTAGCTGTAATAAAGTTAGTACCACTTAGCGTACTTTCATAGCACTGATTTTCGGAGTACGAACGGAAAATTAGAAATGTCTTGCTGCCGTGCATCACGACTTTCACAGTTAATCTGCCATTCGGATGGACGTTTGCCTCTACACTAAGTCATACTATCACAGCTTTCTACATCTTAAAAAACATTGACTAGTTAAGAAACCTACGAGCATCTACCCTGAAAGATTTGCGTTGTGATATTGAGTAATCACCACCATATCGCCGAATATTGTGCACACAATGGGCGCAGAATGGGGCGAAAAGCGGTGGCGGAGCTGGCGAGTCCTCGCCGTGGCGTCACATCACCGCGAGAGCAGTGAAGCCAGCGTTCGTTCTCGGGGCTCATAGGATCAGAGAAATGAGTTTCTAAGTGCTATTTTATCCCCAGCTCCACTACCACGCACCAAGTGCTGCCAATTGTTTTGGACGAACTATCCAATAAGATTACCCACGAGTATGTCCGATGCACGCAGTTCCAGCGGAAGTACAGTGCTTTTCCCGCAAACTTGTTTCATGATTCTGTTCACTATTCCGGTAGATTGATTTGATTGATTGATTGATATGCGGGGCTTAACGTCCCAAAACCACCATAGGATTACGAGAGACGCCGTAGTGGAGGGCTTCGGAAATTTTTACCACCTGGGGTTCTTTACCGTGCAACCATATCTGGGCACACGGGCCTATATACAGCATTTTCACCTCCAGTCAGCTATCCCGGGTTGAATAAAAAAGCACAAAAAATGAAAACAAAGGATAATTCGCACTGATAAAGAAACAGATGTAATCACTTTACTACAGGCGGAAATGAGACTGTTTTTTCGGAAAACTCCGAATTGATCGCATCTCGTGAGACGAGCGATTGAACTGTCATCGCGCGAGCTGCGTTTGTTCTCCCCTGCGATTGCTGTCGGTGCTTGAAAGAAAATCGTACTCTAACAGAAGCCCCGCTGGAGACTTGAACGAAGATGCAGCTGCTGCCCTGGCACAATGGTCAATATCGAAAAGAAATTCGCTCCTTTTCAGTCGTGAAAGTAAGTCGCCGGCGCGCTTTCTTCCACCGCCTCACCCATCGCAACCTTTCTTTCTTCGCGATCTGTCACATGTCCGACTTCATCTCCGGTAGCGTCCCAACAACTGCAGCAACGAAGCATCAAAATAGCTCAGAAAAAAAGATAATAAACGTTGGCCAAAGAAAAAAAAGAAAACAAAGAATATGCGGTGAAATTTTATGGTGTTGGACAATGGCTATATATGAACAAGGTTGTTTTCCCAAACTTTCTTTTTTTTTTCTTTTTTTCAAAAACATACGTGTGCGATTCGCATTGTGCTCTTATAATAGTGTTGTTCTTTTTATGATATTTACTTGCGTTTCACAGCTGTCCCGCTATTTTTAGCTTAGGTAGTTTACGTACTTGGATTTATTTATGTGGCCTTCTCTTTTTGCGCTATTCGTTTATAATCTGCTGCAACGTATGCTTCCAAAGTCAACAAAACCGCGTGTTTTTTTTTATATATATTTCGGGTATTTACGGACATCTGTCCATCTAATGCGCAAATAGAGAACCGTAGTTCATAAGAACCATCCTTCAATTTATCTCAGTGTAAAAGCCCGCGGGTATTTCGAAAGTTTCACGCAACAGAAATGATAAAAAGAGATCGCACCCTTGCCGACCACTTACGGCCAACACAAAAAGTTACGCTCAGCACTCTAGCCCCGTCCGTTACGTCGCGCGCCGTAATGGCAGCCGTCATGTTCTAGGTGTTGGATAGAAACTGCGCCCTAAGGGCGTGCTTTTTGCCGGAGACTCGTACAGAGGAGAGTTAATGGTGGAATGCCAGTCGTGCTTTTGAGAACACTTCAATCCGCAGAAGCAACTCCAACAGTGTTAGGAACAGAGCTAGGTAGAAAGAGCCGATCGAAATGCAGCAGATCGCCTAAGGGCCATAAATTCAACTGAAGAAGGGTGCAAAGTTTCGAGAGAGAGAGAGAGAGAGACATAGATTTAATTGTTCGTTAGGGAAGAATACCATCATATTATAGATGAGTATGACGTATGATGAGAAATGAAATTAGAAGCGCAGTGCAAGTCATGCTGTGTAAGGGGCATGCACACAGCAACATTGCAACACAACAAACCGCAAATAAATTGGAGATTTCTTGTATCATTGCATTCTCGCCGTCTATAACAGAGACACTGTGGTGAACTCCGCATTCATTTCAAGCCCTCAAGCTTCTTTAGGGTGCACCCATGGACGCGAGCATTTTTGTATTTCACCTTCATTAAAATGTGGTCGTTGTTGGGGAGAACCAAAGCACGCAATCTTGTATGGAGGCCAAATACCACAACTCATTCCAGCGATCAGTTTGCTTGAAGTGTTGATGTCGGGGGAAAAAAATGCGCATGTTTATTCAAGTCACTGTTTCGCCCAAAAAGCGAAGCACTGATCGGGAAAGAAATGCATCAAGGATCTTCGAAATAATTTGGAGTTTTGTCAGTCATATGAAATAATGCGGTGTATAAATTCGCGTACTAAAAATAATTAACGAGCATAGAGTTGACTAACGCATCTATGCACAAACAGATTTAACTTGGAGACCGCCAACAATTGCATTAGCAACACTACCATGACAACTAGCACAAGTACACTTGAGCAGAAAATTGTCCTGCTTTAGCTTCTTTTCATATAATGCGAACTACAGCACTATAGACACTCGCAGCTCGCTCAACTTTTGGAATCGCCCCTGACTGCTTGCAAGATAAGCCACTCGTGCACGATTTTGACTGTTTCAGGCCGAGTGAACTGTGTGGAGAACCGCTGTCTCCTCCTCGTCTTGGGCGCGCTCTCCACCTAAATCCTCCCCGGCGTGTGTGAGAACAGCGCATTCTTCCCATGCTTTATTATATGTGAAGCTTCTTATGGTCGAGCTCAATTCGGTGTGCGGCGTGACCAACCTTACTGCGCATGCGCGGTTCCTTCCCTACTTTCTCCTCTAAGCATCCCTCCCAACGGCGTTTACACTTCCATTGCGCATCTTCTTCTCCTCTCCTATTCTCCCCCAATTCTCGTCTCGCAACCAACACGCAGGCAGCGTCCGCTAGCGAGTTTCTTGATTGATAAAACTTACTGCTCGTGCTGTACAACCGTTCACTGGTCACCCCATATATATAAGCACTATATACTGACCTCCAAAGTAGTGCCGGTGAGAGATTTGTCCTGTTTTGTGTTGAACAATGAGAATTGGTAGCGTGCGCGTTAACTAACGCGGACAGCGAGTTCCAATCGAAGTCTTCTGACTCTCATTGCCAATTAGTAGCAATTCTTATGTTCGGGCAGGAAACACCGGTCCATCCCTGTGTGCTTTGCACCTCCCCACATTTCTCGTCTACGAAACGGCGTGATGAGTGCCAGCGTCAACGCTGACGCCAGCGCAAGCGTTAGCGCCCGCTGCTTCGCATCCACACATGGTTCCATTTAACGGGATACGTTGTAATGTTTCACTATTACATGCAGGTTGTGTCATGTTCTTACAGAACATGAACATTTCACAAACCACAACACCAACGTCGATGCCGAGGGCTTATTTTCGCTTTCGTTCTGAACTTTCCATCCCCCTTGTAGACTACCATGAAATGTCTTTGACAAAAGGTCGATAAAAAATGGTTCAGGACGTCCCACCTTTTATGAAAAGTAGTAAAGTAAATGTCAGAGCATGGACGATAGACGAGATGAGGAGATGCTTCACTGTATACGTCAATTCACATAGCGAAAATTGGGTCTGCAGCGATTTTTCTGCTGGTTTGCTTTTTTCCATTTTCTCTTTTTCGTAATGCGTAGTGGATCTCGAGAGAGTGCAACTTATATGTACTAAAATCACCTAACAATAACCTTCTAAACGGAACAACTTAATTTCAGAATGATAAACCGAAACTACAAAATAATTATTGCCAGAACGAGCTCTTTAAGAGCGAGATGTTCCTGTTGTGCTGAGTTCTGATGCCACTTACCATTTGTCAAGTAACCAGAAAACACGCCCTCAGCTCACGAGGCTGAGCCGCTCATGCTTAAAACAGAAAGAAGTGCAAGGTAGTTATCTGTAAGTAAACTATTTTGCTAAACAGAATATCATTGCGGAGCTAAATTACAATATAAAAAGATATGTCCAGTGAGAGAAAAAAAAGAGTGAATCCGAGACAGGAAGGTCAACTAGAGGCCCATTGGGTTTCAAATCTTAAGCAGAGAAAATGGAGTTCATGTAGCAAACTAAACAGCAGGCCACATTGGGCATGGGAACACCGTGTTATCCAGAGATACAGGTTAAGGCTGCCTGGATCCCATGAGGCTAAATTGCTTTCTCTAAAAGTTAGCGGAGCTCCATGATGCCAACAGTCGACGATAGGAAATCAAATCTGGAGGAAATGAAACTAAAGGGTCCGTAATATTCTGCTTCGTATCCTATCACACGCTGAGAAAAAGCAACATGTTACTACGACACTCCAGAGAAAATTGCGTCATCTCATGATTTTCATCAATAACCGCTGTAGCATATCAGCGCTTAGCACGAAACAGCACCGAAATGATTATTCGCCTTTACGCCGCTTTAGCACCTCAACGCTGTGTGATTTGTGAGAGTAGGGTGCCGCGATGCTAGTGGCCACACTCCGGAAGAGACTCACACCCCGAGGCACAGTATGTGGGAGTGTTAATGCAGCCGCCTAGGCACTTAGTTCGTGTGTACACAGGTCAGCATGCGAGGACATTTCATATTGTTGCACAAATGACGGCAGTGCTACTATCTCTTTTCTCTCTCTCTTCGTGGGTGTGTGCGTGCGTGAGCATTAAGCTTTTCGTTAGGCCTTTACAAGTGCGACGACTTTGTTGCGCTTATAATCTCTTTTGTCCCCGCTTCGACGACGAAGCTTTTTTGTTTGTTTATACTAAAACTACAGCATGCTACGGCATTGGAAAATTATGAGATAACATTTCGCATGCGTAAACTTCTAGTACTAAACACACCATTACATGGATCTGGAGAAGCTATCGCATGAAATAAGCGCAGTGTCTCATTCCCCGCCCCCCTAATCCACTATTGAATAGTATCGTTATCCCACTCCACCGCAAGGTGGGCCTCTCTTAGAGTTCGACAATGCTTTCTGTCTGCCCCACCAAAAGTTATAAACATAATTAGAAAGATACAGTAGCTAAGGATGCGTGTCTGTGATAAGAAGGGGGGGGGAGAGGGGGCTGTGTAGCGAGATTCGAAAATAAAACAGCGCGTATCGAAACATGAACGACAGGCTACCAAAAACATCCAAAACAGCTGTGAGGAGATGGATGAAATGCTTATCCATAGAGCTTGGCTGGTGGGCTAGCTGAGTTACCCGGTGACTATGCTGTGCCAAATCGAATAAGACGAACGAATTCGTGAATAAGGTCGACGGCGCCTGAAGTTTTAGCGCAGGGTAAACTCCACACCATTGCTTGGGAAATACAAGAGTTTCTGCTGAACATCAATATTGTATGGAAGAGGAATGCCCACTACTGCAGCGACATAGACACGTTGGCGCGAGGCACGAGCTAAGACTGCCTGGTTGCTGCTGCGACGCTGCCCGTACATCCGGCTAGCTCTTGCTGCTTTCTGTACCCACGCTGATACCGCTTTTGACCTTGCATTTACATTAGAGTATAAAATTTGCACTTGATGAGGCTTACTCAAAAGAAAGAGCAAAGAGGGAGGCGAGGCATAAGGGGAAGAAAACTAAAAGAGTCGGCTGAATGCGGAAGCATCCAGCTGTATGTCGTGCGTACTTTCATGAATTTATGATCCTGTTTCGTCATGAACGCAGTGGTAAGTATCGCGCAATAGGCAGAAAAAGTTTAGATTGGTCGAGTTTGATTTGTTCTTTTCGCGATTCTTCTTGTGAACCAGCGATAAGAGCGAATAAAAATCTTCAAAGGACACCGCCATGATGAAAAATATTTGGCACCGCGAGGCTGTTAGTCGCACGTGAATTTCCGTCAGAAACGAGCGAAATTACGAATGCTTCAGCATGTTAAGTTATTTCGTTTGAGACTCTCCTTTTATCTACAACCTTTAGTAATAAGTTCAAATATTCTTCTTAGGCTATTAAAAATGAAAAAAAAAAACGGGAGAGATTGAGAGTTGAAGTTCAAAAACGTTAAAGGAACGGACCAGCATATATTACTGTGTGAAGCGCCGCGAAAATGTGAATGTAGCAAGTGCAGCGGGGTAGAGCAGTACATTGCTCGAAATGTGGCGTATATATAGCGGGTTGCCGCGTCGCATATACGGAAAAGAAAATGACCGAGCAAGATAAAGGATAGAGAAAGATGGCCGCCGCGAATGACACAACGCCCACGTAATACTTCTCAAGATGTAGTGGAGAGAAAAATAGAGTGAGGGATGGTCGAAGTGTGGCAAGTGAGAGAGACGTTAGCTTGAGGGAAAGGGCGCAGCAGCGCGCGTGCTTTGAAAACTTTTGTTTTGTTTTGCGGCGCGCCTTTTGCTGCAGTAACGCGCGTGACACCCAGGGCACCACGGCGAACGACGATGGAGGATGGAGAGGAACGAGAAGGAAATGCGACGCCGGGCTCGCGCTTATGCCGGGACACGCGCTAGCACGGATCCCGCGGGCCTCTGATGCCGGACGCGTGTACTGGACCAATGTAGATCCTTCGAAGCCAATTTCTCGGGGCTAAAGAGAGATTGAGCACCCAAAACTTGGCATCCCAGAAAGATTCCCGAACGCCACCGCAAGCAGTCTTTCGTGTTTTTTTCTCCCTTTCTGGTTCCCGCTACACGAGGAAGGCGTCGTTTCGTTGCTATACACTATGGTCGCACCACCGCCTTTCGTCGGTCTCTCTTCGCGGGCTGTCAAAAAGTCAAAGTTTGATTTACAGTTCATAGCTGGGGACTGTGTGCACTTTTCCTCTTTTTTTCTTTCTTTCACGCCCCGGCACACGACAGGACAGGATGCAACCGAAAATTCGTGACGGGGATCTTACGATCACTGGGATAGAAATGCAACGAAGCCGACAAAGTGTCTTCATCTCTTGAAATGAGAGATCAGCTGTCACAGCTCGCCAATGCCACTAGAGGGATGCTTGGATCTGTTTATTTCATTAGCTTTTCTTCTTGAAGGATAAATGGCTTCTCCAGGAAATTCGTGCTTTGTTAGTCACTCGTAACTTGTTTGCTCTTCTTTGTAGCTTTATTTCTTACAAAATAACTATTGAAGAAAATCAGAAATGTGTTGTATTATTAGCTAAACTGGCTGTACTAATCTTCTGGCATGAATTAAAAGAAGAAGAATCAATGCAAAAGGCAGTTTTGCTGGACACGGCCATGTGAAGACACAAGGTTACGAAGCCAAGTGTGTGGCTTAGAGACGTATATTTATTTGAAGTGGAGTATTTAGGAAATGATTTGAAATGAAAGTGGACAATCATAACAACTTACTACTGGTTCATATGGCTTCATGTCGTTATGTCTGAAGCCCCGCCGCGGTGGCCTAGTGACTAAGGTACTCAGCTGCTGCCCGCAGGTCACGGGATGGAATCCCGGCTGCAGCGGCTGCATTTGCGATGGGGGCGGAACTGTTGTAGGCCCGTGTGCTCTATTTGGGTGCACGTTAAAGAGCCCCAGTTGGTCGAAATTTCCGGAACCCTCCACTACAGCGTCTCTCACAATCATATGGTGGTTTTGGGACGTTCAACCCAACATAAAAATCAATCGTTATGTGTGAACATCTGGCATACCAACCATTCTTATCAAAACCTTTCAAATTTTATTACATAAATGGTCATCAACCTATAGGCTCGCACTTTTATAATTTACAATAAGATCTTGTTAATTTGAAGTCGAAGAATTTGAACTTACAGATGATTCAACCTGACGGCCGTGTCGCGGCATCGGCCTATGTATTTCTATTGGGCAATATTCCCAACAATTCGAACACGTCGGTATCTACAACGGTGAATTTGAACTGGCAGCACCCTGACTTCCACTCCTCCTCGCAGAAATCCACCCAAAATGACCGCCAAACTTACTGATTGCTTTCATCTGTGTAAAACAACTGCAGAGGATAATTTCTGTGTATGCTTTCATTGTTGAAAGTGTTGTCTGTCTGCTGCTTCTGTTGTATTAGTGGCGCGGCCCAGATAGGTACTGTTTGCCTTTAGCCCTATCTGTTGCACAATATCAATAATGTTCCAAGTAAACTAAGAAAAATAAGACCGAAATTTTCATAGATTTAACTCTGCCTCGTAAATGAAGGTTTTTTTCCATAAGCACGAATACCTTTATATATTTTTGCGTTGAGGCTTAGTGCTCACTTGAATGTCACTGCTTGTTCTTGGCGTATCCCTGACTGAACAATAAATTCTGTTCGCTGTTGGAGTATGAACCTAATCTACAAAATTACTTGCCACAAACGTGTAGTATCGCCTAATTTGCGGGACTAAGTCCAGAGGCGGCTCCTCTGCATTCTCTCCGCACAGTGTAGCGCAATGTCTGTTCATTCTAGCTCTAGCCCACTAATACGAACTTTCCTTAATTCCAACAATTTCACAGTCCCTTACGAGTTTCAGTGAACGAGCTTATAAAAAAAACTTCTTGGAAATGAAAACACAAGCGATAATTATGCAACGCGAGGCGCAGCTTTTCTCTCGAGTTCAAAATGTTGTGTTGGTATGACGTCACACGTGACGCCTCCTATCAGGTCACCGTACTACTCCGCTTGTGACGGCGACAGGAAGCTCCACTGCTGCGCTCTTGAAGAGACCCAAGAATAATTCTTCAGCAGTGTCGGGAAACACCGCCGATAGGTAGTCGACGCTCCTGAGAACACGCGAGCCAAGCATTACACACCAGCACGCGGTTCAAAGTTTACAATTCATTCTCAAAGTCAGCCGAAAATTGTCCGCTCTTCTCTAAACAAATGATGCCATGAATGACGGCACCATAAACAGAATCTTTACGGCTAATGGCTGATTTTAGCATCGTGAACAGCATAGTCACTGCTCTATGCGCGAAAGCATGCTCACGATCACGCTGCAAGTAAGCCACACGTTCGAAAAAAAAAGTATTTAAGGTCATGACGCACGCTGAGAAAAGGACGCAGCTTATTGACCCATTTTCATCCTTTCCCCCTATGCGTACCTTTCAACGAACTAGCTGGTGCGAGAAGAGAGAGAAAGCAGTGAATCATTGTAACTCAGACCATGCTAAAGAGATCTGAGATATTTTGCGACAGTCCCTTCTTGAGGTAATGAACTCCTCAAATGAAGGCATGCCGTGATCAATTTGCAAAGTGTTTTAGGGCCCCATTAGTATTGCAGCCACACGCTCAGCATATATCTGAACTGACGCCATGTCGAACATATCGAGTTATGAAATTCCGACGCCATCCTGGAGCATAATATCAGTTAAATGCTCATCTAATCGAGCCTTTTTTAAAATATACAGTGCGGTGCAAGTATTTGCAGAGTAGCATGTCATGAACGAGTGCTTTTTGCTAGAAAGGCAAAAGATAGAAAAAAAGAAAAAAAGCAATAAACGACAAGAATAGCACATATTGTAAACTGCACTCCAAGCACAAGACTTCATTTCTGACATAACGACAGTACAGGCAGAAGAGACGATGCTCAGATAACAAAACAAAACAAAAACTGCCGCTGGCAAGGCCGAAAACCACCAGTGCAACTCGAGGAACTCTTGCTCTTTTGCATGCGTCGGCACGCGTCCGACAAGAAATGTGGTAGCGACACGACAGCTTTCAGTGAAGGACGGGCGTGTGAAATAGAACCGGGGACCCCGAAACTGCCGGGAAGGCGACGTTTCACGTTTGGAATACGCCAGAGCACGGTGCCTGGCCGGGCGGCTCTCTTTTAAGATGCCACGCTGATTTATTAACTGTTTTCCTTGCGCCTTCAAGACGGTATATTGTAAGCTTGACAATAATGGTCGGCCGGAAAAGAAGCGAGAAGCACACGCGAGGAAGTTGGCACAGTAAGTCACGAAAAAAATAGAAGAAATAAGAAAGGCTGAGAGTGACGTTGGTTCGAAGAGAACAGCCCGACGCGGGGCACGATTCACTTGCGCGCAGCGTGCAAGCACACAACGAAAGAAGGCTTCGTCGGCGGCTGCGAGAAAACGAATGACTTCAGACAAGTGCTGGCATAGGGAACATGCTGGAACTGCTACAGGCGCCGCGTGACTTATGGACGGAAACTGATACCGCGCAGAAAGAAAGAGATGAAAACGACGAATAACGCAAGCAGAAAAGCGCCCTCTTGCCACCTTGCTCCCATTTAAACAAAATAGAAAAGAAAAAGAAGGGGCTGACGTACTATTTTAGCCACGCACGACGGCGCACTGTTTTGATTCCCGCGTGGTTTTGGGAGCAGTTAAGAGAAATTTGTGTCCTTCAACGTGCTGAGTATTCATTTTCTATACGCAGAGAAGTATGTCAGAGCGGCATTTCGCTTTTCTTGTCAGGGGGTCATGAAGAGCAGAGACAAACAGAAAGAGGGACAGACGTAGCGGCTCCACGAGCATTCAAGTGTCGCCTGTCGCTTCGTTAAACAAAACCGTCTGCAGACTGCGATATAATGGTTACAAGAACGATATGCCTCGCGACCTGGCGTCTATATTGTAATTATTAGTAATGCTTTCTGAGTGCATTAACGTGCTGCTTCAACGAAACCACCGTGTGTTTGTCTTCGCTAATACGCGGTTCTTAAGATCGCCCCTCGTTATCATGCATCTTGAGTAGAGACGTGAGCATTTTGTAGCTTGTATTCGCCATCAACGCAAGCGTGACTCTACGTTTCCTATTAATTATACTAGTTGCTTAGATTTGAGGCCTGAAGCCCCAAACTTCCTATCTAGCAAGGTCGAGTGGTGGGGTCAACATGGATGCTGGCTATCCGTAATTCCTATAGTGTGCCTAAAGTTCTCGCACGCACGCGCGCGTGCATGAACGTGCTGTGTGTGTGTCAGAGATAACTGCCACTTCACCGTATGATGCAGTTGCCATGGCGAATTATTGTATTTGCAACTTTTTGCACCACACGTGCACTGACTTATCTCTGTCTGGCGGTCACCAAGCATTTTTTGCCGGCAATCAGTGGCACCTGCTCGACCTTCCAGGTTCTTGCCGACACCTACCACGTCGTTGCTTTGTGCACCACCCACCCCCTTCCTTTTTCACCCCATTTTCCTATCAGAACTAGAAAGGCTTGGGAGGAGTACCTGCTTGGCTGCTCTACCTTGGATGCTCAACGCTCCTTGGTGAGGCAGGCTTGAGCAGCGGCCAACTTCATTGGCATTCCGGAATAGGGTCTTGCCACTCAAACATGCAATATGCCGCAACTCTCTAGCACAATATCTATAATAAAAGGTTTTCTACCACCACCGCCATGGCGTTTTTTTTCCTCTTCGGCACTACGGTCACGCTAGTGATTGTTTCACACTGGTCACTATCATTTCAATTAACTAACTTATGTGCATTTCTTATTAGAATGGCAAACAGTCCTACAAGCAATGCGTACGGCTGTGACGAGACATGTGCGCATATTACACGTGTCTGCTCATTGGTGTAGTAATATGCAAAAAATTTGACCGAGTGCACAATCGTACGTTATCAAATCGAAAATATATAAAAAGAGATTGCAGGAGAAGCTTCGTAGAAATGTCTTTATTCAGCCAACATCAATTTCAGAGGTCTATGGGCCTCTATGAACATTAACATCGACGCCTGCTACCTCTATAGCTTCCAGCTAGCTGTCAGTCGTTTTAGGTGAACGTATAATGGACCCTGTGAGGTTTTCATTTAGTCGTCGATCTTTTCTCTGTCTGCATAACGGAGACAAATGAAATTGCTACGACGCGCCTTAAACATCCACCACTGCTGAGCAGTGCACTGTACAAGAAAACAAATAGCACTTATACTGACCTCGCATGGTCGCATATTGTCTAGTCTGCATGCGATCGCCATGTAGGACCGAGAGCACTGTAGCCCCAGCGGATCTTCTCTGAATTTCCTACAATATTGAATTTTTTTTCGTAATCCCTCACAACTAAAACACAAGATCCCAGGGTAAAAAAATAAAACAACCACACACACCTCCTCAGTTTTTGGTCAGAGAGAGAGAGGGAAATACTCTGAGATTTTGGAAGAGCTCTGCGTTCCTTGTGCAGCAATTTCTCTGCGCATGAAAAGGACGAAGAGAAGGAAGAGGAGAGAGCCCGTTCAAAGGGCGGCACGCTGCTGCTCTATTTGCATACAGGCATTTGAATAAGAACCCTAAGCGCCGCACGGAAAAACCATCGCATTGCGCCCTCGTTGCTCGAGACTTGTGAGGCGCCGATGTTCTCTGGAAAGGGGGCGTAGCTGCGTACATAAGGGTTC
Organism: Rhipicephalus microplus; assembly: GCF_013339725.1. Taxonomy (NCBI): domain Eukaryota; kingdom Metazoa; phylum Arthropoda; class Arachnida; order Ixodida; family Ixodidae; genus Rhipicephalus; species Rhipicephalus microplus. The sequence continues at coordinate 84,889,154 of NC_051166.1, forward strand.
TAGTACATAAATAAATAAATTGAATGAGTGAACCAATGAAAACCAGAAAGGAAAAGAAAGGAAGAGGAGGAAAGAAGCAACGGGGAGAACACGAGGGCGGAGTGAGATCACGCAGGAATGAAGAATAAGCAAATTTTAAGCCCGTGAGGCCACTGGTGTAGCATACAAACATTAACAAACGTGCCGAAAGATATGACTGCATAAGCAGGCGGATATCGTAAGTGTTCGATCATGCACACATGTATATATGCGCTGTCACACGACGTCCAGTGTAACTCTTGACTAAACGACAACTCAAAGAACAACTTTGTTGCGCAGCATGATTGATGCTTCACAGTAGTAGTTGGTAATGAGCATCTGGAGAGTCATACTGCTCGATCGTTTTGCCAGCGTCACACAAACACACGTATATAAATATATATATATATATATATATTATATATATATATATATAATATATATATATATATATATATATATATATATATATATATATATATATATATATATATATATATATATATATATATATATCCTGAAGAAAGACGAGATGCATGTAAAGGCGAATTGCACCCCTCCAGATTTTGAATAAACACGGGGTGTTTTGTTTGTTTTATTTCTCGCTGACATCGGTGCCTAGTTTTTTGTGAAGTTGGCTGGCATCGTTTTCTGAGCCTATCCTGGTCTAAGCCTTCCATCATTGTTGCGATGAAGTGGAGTGCCGCACAAAGACAAAAAAAAGTAAAAAGTTGGGGATCCTTAAGCTTCGCCTTTAAAAATTAAACGTGATAGCGATATTCTGTCCTTAGCGCGTACTTCATGCGCTTAGTGCATGACAACTTTTCGAACTTGCTATGGAACCTCTACGTGGCCTTAAGGGAATAGGCGCAGTAACGTGTGTGCATTGTGTAGTGCGTGACTGGGTTTCAATATATAGGTCAAATCGACTGGTCAGAAAACATTAGGACATTTCTTGTGTCTCTTCAATAGTTTAGGCCAACGGAAAATTGTACGTTTTTGTGAGCTTATATGCCTTTATAGATTGTTCTTATTTCTCTTTCCTTCGTTTGCAAAGGGCTGTTAAGGTATTTACTGTGTCTCTCTTACTTCAGAAGTATAACATGTGGTTTTTGTCACTTACCAAAAAGGTTTATTTCGCAAAAAAGCAACATGAAAACACCAAATATACAGCCAAACAGTATCTGAAAGCACATATGCGCATACTGCACGTTTTCTGTGTACAGCATCCACTGTCCTGCTGTGTGCCTTGGAAGGGCACCCGAATTCTTGTCAAGTGAACACTGTTTCCCTTTTTCCTTGGGGTCTACTCAATTTTTTAATGTATGGCAAGAAAAATGGATTAAAAATTGAATTGAGTTGAAAGTAATTATGATAGTGACATGTTTTGGCGCCCGATGGCAATTTTACGCTTGTACCACGTATTCTTACTGCAATATTTTATGTTTTATTGTGAAACATGTATTAAGCACGCGTTTGTTCAGTAAAGCATGAAAGTTACTTTCACTGCATTTCTAAGCAGAGGAATTTCTTTATTTGAGTTGATCAGCCGCGTGAGTTTTTTTTTTCCAATCCTAAAGATACTGACATGAAGTCTAGCCAGAACAACATAAATAGTGCATCGTTGTTCTTAATATGATTGTATTACTGGTTGTCTTAGAAAGCTTTGGTGAGCAATACAGGCACACATAAAAATTACGAAGCACCCAAAAGTGCCTTAGGACCATGACATGTGAAGATAAACGACTTGTGCCGCTTGCTCATTTTTCGCCGAATATAAAAGGCTAAGAGTCTTCACACAACCTTCCATAAAAGTATACTTGATTCAGAAAGAATCACTCTCGAAGCAGGGAAGTCGCTTTCGAACAAGCATATGAAAAGGTCGCCAAGTCTACGAGAGGTGAATGCATTCAAAGCAGCTCGGAATACGAAGAAGCTGAATAACAGAACATAGCCTTTACTTAGACCGTAAGCGGCACGCTGACAAAGAAATAAAAAGAAAAGATAGAAAATGAAAGAAATGATGATATACATTATGGAGCCTATATATGGAAATATATATTATGCGCTTAGTAAGCAACATTATAGCATTGAATGCAAAGCATCGCTCCCCTGAAGTTGTGCATTCTATGATGCACATGGCGGCGGAGTTCATAGCCATCCATAAGAGACACGAGAAGAGTAAACATCCTGTAGAATCTCTTTACATCAACCTTCAAAACTGCTTGTCGGAAAAACATTGTACGTGATTTAATGCATATGTGTATTTCCCTTATACGATTTATTATTATCTCGGGTTTTAGGTCCCAAAGGAATGATATGCTTATCAGGAACGCCGCAGTAAAGCGCTGCGGAAATTTTGACCATCTAATGTTTCTAAACAGTACTGACGTCCACATTTCGCGTGCCTCTCATTTAGCCTCAACCAAAATGCGACTTCCACGGCCGGCTTCAAAACGCGACCTTTGGGTCAGCAGCCGAGCGCTGTAACCACTACCGACTTCAGCTGGCTTCCCTTGTTTGAGTAATGTGTCAGCGAAACCTGATTTGCGGGCTCATCTTAGAAATACGTATATAAAGTGAATTCGTTGCTGGGCAGGTGGCTCATAATCGTCACTTGTGGGTGCCAGGACAAAATCCAATAGGCATAGTACAAGCGCAAAATTGTGCTTTTTCTGCGCTTTGTGTGTTCTTCTACGTCCTGCTCCTAATTTGCACTCCTCCATTGTTTCCGAATAGACACACACACACGCACACGTGCACACACACCCATGCACACTCCACTCCAGACGACACATACATAATATATATATATATATATATATATATATATATATATATATATATATATATATATATATATATATATATATATATATATATATATATATATATATATATGAAGAGCACCGGACAATAGAAAACAGACGACGTAGGAAAATTAAATGAACTATTCGGTTGGCATACCTCCACTTTTTTTTCTTTTTTGCTAATATGCCTCGCGGATAAGTCCAGTAGCGTTTTGAATAATGTGCGCTTTCTACGACTACCATTCACATAGCTATTGTAAGAATTATACCTAAAAAGGAGGGGTGTAGTATAGGTTGCGATGTCATTAGGAAAATTAAGTTCGAACAAATCAAATCGGCGCTGGAACAGCTATTTGGGATCATAAATCAATTTTCGCCTGCCCCTCTGTAATATATATATTTTTTATTATACCAACAAAGTACTATTTGCGCCCTGCAACGCTCAATCAACACCCTAATAGCTAACTCATGTGCTTTGTTTTGTCTTTATATTTAACCATCTCTTCTCCTCAGCCCGACGAACATGCTGTTTATTGCGGGTCCTTTCATTAAAGGCTCCTCTCACCTGCCCGAAAGCACAGGCGCTGAATAAGTTATTCTGTATGTTTCGTGTTCTTCTTGCTCGTATTTTTTTCTTGCTTAGCTTATACTTGATTTATATACGCGTGCGCGGAACGAGTTCCGACATAGTGCGAATAGAATAATGTGGCAATTTAATCGCTGCATAATTAGAAGAAAAACTGTACGTAGGTATACAAACAAAAATGCTCGGTGCAGTTTGTTTTCTTGGCTTTTTTATTACGAGGCGTTGTTCTGTGCAGTAAAAGCAAATACAGGGCCGACAGAATTTTGAAACCAAAGAAACGAAGATGAAAAATATCACTATAGATGGCCATGCATCGCAGTTGCACAAAAGTAGTCACGAAGAAGAAATGAGAGAAGATTAGGGGGGGGGGGGCATCTCACTTCCGTCATTTGAAGCTAAGGGTATTTCGTAAAACCCTTAGCAAAAAAAGTAAACAAGGAGCAATCACAAGAAGGGAGACATAAAGAAAGGCAGGAACGCCGCGGCAAAAATATAAGTCTCGCGATGGCAGTCTTGCATATACAATAAGCGTGCTGCCCTTTACGCGCGCCGAGTGTAGCTTATTTCAACGCTCAGAGGACAGGCTGAAGCCGCGCGAATTATAGATGAGTTCGTCGGGAGCGGGGAGGAGGAGCGAGAAAGCATAACAGAGACAAAATTTCATACTTTTGTTTTCCCGCATAAATCTCTCTCTTTATTATATTTTTCGACAGTATCACATTGCGGCCGTGCTTGAGAGAGCGGTTAGGAAAGAGAGTACGTGGGAAAGGGAGGAAAAGAAAAAAGAGGGGACCCTCGAAAGCCCTAATTTCAATCATCCTTATTTTGAGGCGGAGATCTTAATAAGGCTCGCGCTTCAAAGAGGCGCTTCCGTGCCAGGGCTTGCGGGTACGAGACAGTAGCTCGTTTCCTAATACGAAAGCCCCGAATTATATCCTCCACCACGACTCATCGTCGAGAGGCAGCCGGCCGCGTCGCGCGATGGGGATTTTCATCGTCGCGCACTGCGAGTCTCCGGCGGGAAGTTGCGTACAACGCCAATGCGGCTGCATACGCGCTGTTCCTTGAGGGACCGTGCGCGCTATAATCGAAAGGCACGTAAATAAATTATTGCCGCCCCCCCCCCCACAGCTGGCTCAATGATAAAGAGGCCCAAGCGTGGTGCTGTCTGACGCATGTTCCCGCGAGCTGGAGTCTTCGCCTTCCAAGAAAACACGAAAGCTCGACCGCTCGCCGTATATTTGGTTTTCTTAGAACTCGTGGGTTTCAGCGTTCCCGGTTAAGCGTATGGAATACGTATGCTTGAGATGATTTGATGCATCGCAAAGCGAAATACGGACACGAGAAAGCACAAATGAACACGACACAGCGCTACTAGTAACAACTTGTTTGTTCATTTGAGAGAGCATAATTATAAGTCAAGCAAAGTAGCATCTGGAGAGTTTTTTTGCACTCCACGTTCATGCGTGTGGTTCTCGTGCTTTGTTTCATAAGACAGTCAAAGTAGGTCGAAATAAAAAAGAGGTAGCACATCTGTCTCTATAAGCTGTATTTATCGACACACTTATCTGTGATCTGTGTGTTAGCAAGTCGTCCTAATCACTGTAAACTAAGAAGATGAGATTTTTGCGCAAGCGTTTATTTACAAAATAACTTATTGTTGGGCAAGTTAGTACAACATTTCTACAAATTAATTCAAGCGCGAACGCACGACATGATCACTCACACACGCACACACCCAGGCAAGGTTCATCCTTGTTGTGAACTCGCTACATGTCAGTGTTTTTTTTTTGTTTTTTGTGCATGTTTTCAAATATGTTCAAACTCATCCCCAACAAGCACACGCCGCAACTGCTTTGGAATACGTTTGGAGATACCTTACTGTCGTGGTTGGCATGCAGGTTTTTTATTTTTAAATGTTTTAGCTGTTCGAGTTGCTCACTGTGTGCGGTAACAAGACTAGAGGATAGAGGTGGCTCATTGATCTATTCCGCAAAGTTACATGCGGACCGAGACGGCAGTGTGTGTCCGTACTTACCACACAGTAAATTCGCTCTGAAAAACGATCCTAACCTCACTCTCAGATTTCCGCCAACTTTGAACTAAAGCTGTCTATACTACCGGCGAGTACGGAAAAAAGTATTGTCGAGGTTTAAACGTCGTTATTCTTATCTGCAAGGCCTGTATTTGGCAAAGTAAGGGTCTCATATATCGATATCCTACAGTGCTAACGGTATCATCGTCAATGCTGAAATTTCCTGTTGTGAGTGCTATTGACAGGGTTGTCTATGTCACTCAAGCTATTGAAAAGTTATGTGGAGCAGAGAACTCCACAGAACACCAGGTTCTGCGTACTATGGCTTTGTATGCTTTGTGATTTAGCAAGCGTTGTCAAAGCTGTACTTGGCGCATTAGTGAAGCGAGATGTGTTTGAAGCCAAAGAGACTCTTCCTAAATAATTTTTTTGCATATAGACATGAATTGTGTGTTTTCGTGTTTAGGTAAAAAAAAATATTCCCTAAGTCTTACGTTTTCATCCTCCTTGGGGTAATCTGGGCTACTTGTAGTTCGACAATGAAAGCTTGTCGACATGCCTAATCAAGCACTTCAACGTCCTTCTCCAGTCCATAGACAAAGGCGCAAGTTTCATTTAGTGGCGTTGACGAGGTTGTCATCTCAATATTCAATAAAGCAGGCAGAAAATATTGTATACTATGTAAAAATGGTGTTAGTCGATAGTGATCAGCACTATTTAAACAAACAGACAAAATGATCCCGATTTCACGGCCAAAATATTTCAAACTAAAACAGAAACAGGTTGATTGAAGCGGAGAAATTCAAAATATTTGAGTCTCTAGCAATGATGGGATATGGGAGACCAATACTAAAACTGAAAAAATTGAAAATTAAGAAGAAAGGTATTCAGTGGAAGGGGGGTAAATCAGTGCTGGAGCGAAAATATTGAAGCAGTCGGACTGAAACGAGGCCGTTAGTTTCTTCGCAGTCAGAAATCGAGCTGTAAATGTTATTTGCCTGCAGCACGTGTATACCGCGCAACCACAAAAGCACTTTAGGATACTATACGCGCTCTTGAAACATGGCGCCGTAGTGTTGTTACGGATGCTGCATACTTCGAATGACGAATTCATCACTGTTTATGATATATAGTCATTGTATATATTTCATGCGCTAAGAAGTTATTGATTGGTGCGGCCTTGGAAGAGTGACATTGGCATATACATCTATTCAACACGCGCAAGTTTTGTACATACGGTGCACAAATATTTAAATGATGCCACAACGTAAATATGGAAAAGAAATTTAAAGGATGTGTTGCGGCTTCAGGAGATAGCGCGGCGAGTGTCCCGTGTGCTATTGAACCAAAGTCAGCGTTGGCATGTTCCGAGCGAGAGGGAAGAGAAGGCCAGAAGGTTAACAAGGTTGTATCTCTTTACATCGGGACAGGGAGATGGGGAGAAAAAGAAGTGACGCTCGCATTGAGCCGCGTTACGCTTGATGCAACAAATGTTTAAGTTTCTGAAGACTAAGACGGTGGCTTTTAGGATTTTTGTAAGCCTTTGCTAGTTGATGCTATGTTGTTTCTGCGTTGATTGTGAAAGCAGAGAGAGAGAGAAAAATAAACAAAGATATAACACAGATACCTAAAGTACAGAGGGACGAAGTCTCGCTGAAATCAATCTGGCGCACCTCTCATAAATATATGCGCAGGTCATCGTTGGCGTAGACTATCCATCGCTTCAGGGTGTTCTCGCATCTGCCGTTGCCTGGCTTTAGGCTAACTATTTTATTCTTCCTTTTTAGTGGAACAATGATGTGCAGTGCGAATTACCCAGATTATGTTGCACATACTTGAAAGGCCACACAGGACATGCTACACAGAATATACCGAACAATTACGGCTGCCCTATAGAGGTTTGTGATTAAAGATAAAAGGGAAACCGACAATTAGGACAAAAAAGAAGAGCTTGTCCACACACATCACAGCATCAGTCGGGAAATCGTCGATGGTCACGTAGCCGAGCACTCTGTTTCCGAAGACCTACAATTTTCTACCTGGAAAAACACACGAACATGACATGGACGCAGGAAGAGTGTAGTGTATCAATTGAAGAGAAATGAAGAAAACCTGAACACATGAAAGTTCAATACTATGCATGCGCAGAAATTTCAGGTCACGTGAAAGAAATCACAATGCATGCGCAGCTTGCAACCTTGCAGACAAACAAAATGTCCAGATATGCAACCATTACGGATAATTTTTATGGATAACGCTGCCGCGAATTCACGCAATCTTATATGTTTCTGCTTCCCTGCAATGATTTTCTTATTAAGAAAATGACTTCAAACCTACATGACCTGCACTGAACTGCAAGATGTGACGTTGGCGTTCCCTTCACAGTAGATAGATAGATAGATAGATAGATAGATAGATAGATAGATAGATAGATAGATAGATAGATAGATAGATAGATAGATAGATAGATAGATAGATAGATAGATAGATAGATAGATAGATAGATAGATAGATAGATAGATAGATAGATAGATAGATAGATAGATAGATAGATAGATAGATAGATAGATAGATAGATAGATAGATAGATAGATAGATAGATAGATAGATAGATAGATAGATAGATAGATAGATAGATAGATAGATAGATAGATAGATTATTCAGCATGCTCTGTGTGCCGATATTGTTCATTAGTATTTTTCTCTCGTACATGTGTAAGGTATTCTGCCCTCTCTACCAGCTCCAAGAAAATGAAAATAAGTGAATAAATAAATAAACAGTTGCATAAATGACATAAGCAAAGGTGACTGGAAATGAACTGTCAATTTTTATAAAAAATAATAATAAATAAATGTTCCGCTGATAGAATCTCAAATTTCCGGCGATGCAATGTACAATTCGCCCCCGTAAAGTAATCGAAAGTCCGATATTTCACCGAGACCTTAGTGTTTGCGCTTATAGGTAGCCTGCATGGCGAGGCAGCTCCCATCACTCGCACCGTGGGATTCGTCCAGATGAGAGGGTAAAGTGAAGGAAACGAATGGAAAGATGTCACAAACACAGAAAGAACAAGACCGAACTCCGTTAGCAAGGAGCGAGTCGGGGCCGAGTGGGAGCACGTAGCTGCAGAGGGTGGCGCAGTGGGACGTGGCGAACACAACGCTGCTTTCGATTTCAGGCTTCCCGTTGGCGTCGCTTATATCGCGTCTCTTCTTCCTCGCAGGGCTTCGAGTTCGGGAGACACGCACCACGGTCACCCGCGGTCATCCACAAAATGCATCCAGCCTGGGTGCCCGTGGAGACACTGACCCTCGCCATCCGTGAGTGGAGTTCGCTCGCCAACCGCCCCCCTGGGGCTGCACAGCGTTTCCCGTTCCATACCCTCGTTGTGCTAACGCTCTTCATCCTCTTTCACCTTATACCGATCACGCCTGAAAGGCATGCGTGACGTGATGATCAGCCGAAGCACTTACGCCGGCAGTAAACGATAAAGAACGATGAAAAAAAAGAAATTCGGCCAGAACAAACTTAGACTGTTGTCTATGTTTACACGAGGTCATTAAAACTTCGGCAAACTACGACCGATATTAGGTAATATCAGCAAAAAGTAAGTAAGCACTATTTAGCCAACAAGAGGTGATCCTAGCTTCCGCTAGTTAATAGTGAGACAATGATAGACAATATTTTAAATGGTTCAGCAACGTTCAGCCAGCATTCGCTGTTTTTCGGACAAAACTCGCTGACAAATATAGCTAATCCCAAACAATGGTAGCAAAGAACAACAAATGCAAACTAGTGATCACAGAAAGCGAGTAAGTCGAGTAGTCCTGATAGTGATTGAAGCTTTAATAAACATGGCAGGTCAGCAGGCTACTGCACAATGAACGTAAATCACTTGAGGTAATTAAAGAAAAAAGAGTTTGTGTCAAGAACGGAAGGAAGTATAACTCGCAACGCGAATAGCCTAGGAGTGCGGATGGCTGGATTGGGAAAAATAGCCGCGGGTTGTTTGCCGACATGCAATAAACCGAGGACAAAGCGAACTGCACGCGATTATTGGAGCAATACTCTACTAACCATGCGTGTGACTAGACGTGAGTGTGGCACACTCGCCGCCATGGCTACTGGTGGCGCTGACTGACACTTAGGTGCTAATGCCGGCTTAGGTGCTAATGGCTCTGACAGCAAAGCATGGCACAAACAAAGATACCCCGCACTGCTACCTAGTTCTCCGAAGCTCCTGCTTTCAGACAAGGAGCCTGAACGGAAGACAACTAACGCGTTTTTTTTTCTTTCAAAAAAACTTGCATCAAAACGTCTACATAGTTGTGGAACGCCAGACATGTTGTGAGGACGCAACTCACAAGAACGAAACGAAAACAATGCGTCGCATATTATATATTACCGCTTCAGTGAGTGCTATTCCACATATATGCCCAGAAAACAATGATCTAAACAAAGAGAGCAAGAAAGCGGAAGGAGCACGTTCTGGAGAGCTTCTGATGCTGCATTCGCTGCTGGCAAGAATTAGCATTTTAGTTAAGGCTCCTCATTTGCATGAGAACCGAGTGCATAAAACACGTCATGAGGAAGAACAAAAAAGCAAAAAAAACCTCGTTGAAGTAGGCCGTGAAAACACGGTAAGCGAGCAGGTAATATATTTTCTGTAGTTCCCAAAATTGGGTGTTCGAAATAAATGAAGTCGAACAAATCGCACACTTACTACGGCGAAGTTTAGCTCGGCATTTGATATTCAATCTACGCAAAAATATTGAAAAAAACAGAAGAAACTAAGTATACTGCATGAAGTAGAAGTCCTGCCGATGCAGCCGACCATGCACGACAGAGTTTCATTTGAGAGGAGTGGAACTTCGAGCATGTTTTCAAGAAAGAAAGAAACGAAACAGTACAAAAATAAAAGAGTGGCCAATGCAAATAGGTGGCAGATGAAATTAGGTCGAAATCGCCTTCCGAGTCGTTCCATTGGCAACTTCGACTGTGCTTTGGCCAATCACAGTGCCCCAACCGGTTCGAAAAAGGTCCACGAAAGCGTGCAGAATTTAATTAAGAGGAGTGCTCCAACAGCTGGGCCCTCATTTCCCCCGAGCGGTTTCCCGCGCAACAACGCCCCTCCGAAGACCAGTGCGCCACTTGCTGCCACCAATTCGGGGAAGGGGGGGGGGTAAGGGGGGACAAAAGAGGGACACTTTACGGGACGATCAGGGCTCTCTTTGCCCTGCGGTGAGCACCCACTAAGCGAATGCACACATTTTGTCAGAGAACGCCCTGTTAACGTAACGTTAAACAGCGAGTTACCTTTTCTCTCCAATGTATATGAAGCTCTATGTAGAGCTGTTGAGTGAATACATTTTAACCCGGCTTTAACAAAGAGACCTGTGCTAGAAAATAGGTCTCGTTATTCTCTCATAACTCGCCTTTAGGAAACACACACATCTTTCGATTCCGCCGCAGTATGCCCAATATTGTTATCCGGTGACAAAAAGCAACAAGCAGTGAAAGAGGCTTGTCCAAAACAAAATGACTGCATGTGTGTAGACACACATTAAGCAAATATTCAGGAAAAGGTGGAAGGTGGAAGAGAAAAATTTTGAAGCGTTCGGTATCGCTGAAGCGAACGTTTGGATAAGGGATCTTAGATTTTTCAAGGCGAGCAACTGCCTCCCTTGGCACTTCTGTCTATAAGCTTTGTGTCCTCTCTCACTACCAACTTCTATTCTGGTTCCCAAGCTAAAGCAGACCTAACACAAAATAGTAATATGGAAAGCTGGGTGAGCTAGTTTGAGGACATATTTGGAAACATTTCGGTGCGTACACAATAAATACACGGAAAACGTTTGTCTTCTCCCCTTGCGTTTGTGTGTCTATTGTGTGCACGCCGAAATTTTTCCAAGTATGAAGACCTAACATCACTACGCTGACAGACTGACGCATATCAAAGCAGTATAACGTTCTACGGGTTCTTTATAAGCGCAGCCAGTCGTAGTGCTGATGGGCTGCAAAATGACATTGCAGTTCAAATGCTCGAGCAGTCGTTTCATGTCAGCGTACGTTTAGACACGGAAATCAACGCGACATAATCGACGCTACGAACGCCCGCAAGTTTCAGTCGCGTGAGATGCGTCCTCAATCTGTCTCATTCTATTCAATGAAAAACTTCAGGGTTCTAATTGGTCATTGTAACTTGGTAGGAGTGTTCTGGTGCATGAATGAAATGCATGATTGCTCCGCTTTTGTTTTTGCTTCGTTTAACAGAGCATGAGATGACGAAAAGAATGATGGGCTGATGATATAATACTGCATGATTATTAGCACATTAACGAGTGTCTAACATTTTGTTGATAGTTCGCGTGTGTTCTAAAACCTAAGTAATATTGAAAAAAAAAATGGTGGCTGATGGCGTACAGTTGAAATAATGTTTATTTATTACTGCAATAATGGGTGTGAGGCGTTAAGTCTATTGTTTTGCTCCGGTATAAATCCCCTTTAGGGGAAATGAAACGAACGAAGTTGTTGCGCCTCACCTCGAGTGTCACGCCTTAACTGGCAGTTAAGATCTCATAAGGCAGTATTAGCAAAATAAATTCCATGAAGGATAAACCAAACTGCTTGGCCTCAACAACAATTTAAGTGCGGCTTTGATTGACTTGTCAAATCGCACTTTTGGCGAGCTCCTGATTCTAATGCAGGTCGACATTCTCTGTTTTCGTCGTTTTTATTCCTTAATTTTATCTGTCGATAACTTTCTTTTAGAATAGCGCTTCACCAGAGGCTTTGTTGTCTCGAGCCATTTGCTAACGATGCCAGCCGCACAGGTTTTTGAGAAGTATCAGCCCCTCCTTTCTTTCGGGTAAATAGCTGTGCTTCGACAATGCGATCATTCTTGAGCGCTGTTTGCGTTTTCAGCCAAGTGATGACGAAGAAGCAGGAAAGGCTGCATCGGTGCCAACTTTGTCATCGATCAAGAGGAGGGCACAAATGGTGATGTCGAAGGCGCAAGGCTAGTTGATCGACACGAGGAAACCGAAGCTGGGTAGGATGCGAAAAAAGAGATTTTGAGCCGGACAAAGAGATATGGCAGATGGAAGCTCTAGGGTCTGTGTTTTCTTTTTTGTCTTATTTAGTCTCGTTCGAACGCTTTGTTTCATCGCATATGTACCGACCGGAACAAGTGAACACACTTTATGAAACATTTTGGGCTCGTAAAGACACGTGATTTATGGTGGTGTGGGAATGTACACACTAAAAAAAAAGAAAAGAAAGGTGTCACTTGACAATTTTTATACATGTGGCAGTACCTTTTGCTGCACTCTCTTTAGTGTGTTATTTTATATGCGTGAATGACATTTGTATAAAAAGGTAGGCGGAGATTTAGAGCTTACTACATTTCCGAATACAAATAAAAAGGTGGATTTCAGTGTTACCTTTTCAGAAATAGCCCTGAAGAAAAATTTACGCGAAGCACCGGCTTCGCAAACTGTGCACGAACCAATACGTCATGGTTCATTAGGCACCCAAATTCTCTAAGTGACGGCACTGTTGTTGGCGCTATGGTACAATATTGGGTATGTAGGTTAGGGAGCACTTTAACACGCTTATTAGGTGATCTTGCTTACTAGTACATTGCGAATTCAAACACTTGAGGTTTCCAATATAACTTGGAAAGCACGCTGACAGGCATTTGTCGACGAAGCAGTTCCCAGGGTGCAATTTAGAAAATGCATGGATGGCGTGACCGCCTGCCGCTACATGGTACAGTTGATGCAACGAACGTTTATGCACGAGACTTTTCAAACCTGCTAACGCCAAGTTTGGCAGGGCATATTTTTGTCACCCATCCAGATGTCACTCTTACAACGCAGTTTTCGCCGTACCCGATGCTTCAGACTGTGGCGAAGTATTTGTCTAAAGCAAGTTTTTTTTTCAAATGTAGCATATCAGCGAATTATCTCTCATCTCAATCAAACATTTTTTTAGAATAACAGGTTGCTGAAGGCTGTGAAAATAATTCTTACATTTTTACTCAAGCAGTGCAAGAAGTTGTAGCGATATTTTTAATGTAGATTCACATTACCGTCTCGCATGGATCAGTGGTGAAAAAAATTAATAACGTTGTGTTCATGCCACATAATCAAACTACCATATCTGACTAAAGTGCATCTTACTTATACTGAAATGATTCATACTTGATTTGAAACTGAGGTTTCGTCGTGAGCATCAACTAGTGTTGCGCCCTCACTTCTTTATTATATTGAACAATCATTCGAAGCATGCTCAAGTGTATCCGTGTGCGCTTTTGTTCAGCTGCAGGTGGATCCTTCTGCTCTCGTCATAAAATGTGCGCCACTGTCATCGACTTTCCCGAGAAACACAAACACACAACACATTTTCTTTCTACAAAAATGAAAAGAGGAGGCCCATATTACACCTGCTCTTTTCTATTCGTTGCAGCAAAAGCAGGTAATTTAGCGTTTGACGTTTTTAGCATTATTTGGTGGTATTGATTACTGGAGGAAATATAGTTAGACGACAAGGAGAGAAGAGAATAATTCGAAACACCAAGAAGCTCATTTCTACGTTCGATTTTGCCTGGCTACGTGCAAGCATCAGCCACGTCTACGATCAATATTTTATCAGTGTTCAAGACCTCTTTGAAGTAAATGTTTAATACACATTTCAAATATTATTGTGTTTATCAAGGCCTAGTAGACGTTGTATAACGATCACTTCACCAATGAAGTAGAATAAATGTTCTAGTCAAACATTTCAGAATACTAAATATGTGTTGACTTTACATGTGGTAGACCCATATAACACCACCCTCATTGCCACAAATGTTTATTGCTGCATATTGTTTATAGAGTAAATTAAATTTACAAAGCCCAGTTGTGTGAAATACGTTTATGTTGAGGGAATGATAGCTGTGCGCAATAGCGGTACCAATACATCGCGGACGTATCACATGTTGGCAACTGATGTTGACATGTATATTGCAAGAACGTCTATGCCTCGTAGGCAAGTAAGTTCTTTTGTAGAGCCAATAAGAGCAAACATTTATTGTTTTTTTTTCACAGCAACCGCACTGATAACAATTAAACTAGCTGAAGAACATTTCGAAGCACGAGAATACTTCAGACTTGCCGAAGTAGTAGCAGGAGTCACCAGCTTTGCAAATATGTTGTATACGTGACGTGCGCGCTGTCAAGTATTCAGCGAGGAGTCGTAAATGTATCGTATGCAAAAACATTTCAAAATAATAATAATAATAATAATAATAATAATAATAATAATAATAATAATAATAATAATAATAATACAGAACCATCTCATTGCTACGCACAAAAAAGCATGACGACGCAAATACTGCAAAAACAGAGTTGCTATTGTTTATTTGACGAAGGGCCGCGACGAAGACATCGGATTGCAGCAGCTGTGTCGTGGAAAGTCCTCGTTCACATGAGAATGACTGCGAAACACGCAAGCCATTAACTTTTTTCTCTTCTATAGAGTCAGAAATTTTATGCGCAATACACTCACGATACAGTTGGCCAACAGCTGGGTGACCACTGAATCATAAAAAGTCTTCATAATTATTCTCATGTTTTATTGTTGACTTTCCTAGTTTTCAATGTACTTCTCGTCGGAATGTGGCTGAATTGCGTGAGCGATTTTTGTAAGGGAAGCCTGCTTTTGCATTTATTGACTCTGAAGGCTCGGTGCTTCGAGTTTACATTCATCACCTACTGTCAGCAAAATCGGAAACACATTTTGTTTCTTCAAGTATACAATTATCAGGCCCGCAAGGATTGCACAAAACGTGTTTGAAGGCTTCCCAAGTGATCTACACCGGGCGCACGTAGAAGAGACTGTTTGATCTTCTTCCTAAAGAAGTCTGTGTCGGCATCGAAGCTACAAATCACATGAAAATGTTCACTCTGCAAAAGCACCAAACCTTGCTACCACTCTATGAATAATGCATGTATCCGCTTCACTGCAATGCGAAATTCATACATATTTTCACTTAATTTTCAGTAGCTGAAACGCGATTCGGACTCACTTGAGATTTTTGAAGCGGCAAACTTTGATGACCGATAAAGTCCTAATGCCCAAGACGATCACCATCACCTGCTTAGGGGCAGACGGAAGATGAACTATGAATTATGCAACTCGGAAGCCAATGAAGTAATCTCAACATAGAAAATCTAAAATTAAGGCGTTTACCAGGTCCTCTCGTCGAAAATCTGCTGAATAAGTATATTACCGCTTCAGTTTCAAATCTTTGCGAATGGTTCCGACACTGTCATAAGAGGTTGTAGACTGAAATGGGCGTGTAATTAGCTGCATACTCGTCACCCCGAGTACCTGAAAGTGCTGATAAACCTGTAATTTAAGCTAAGCCAACCTGACTTCTCTTATGCATGACTTCAATTCCTCAATTGAAATATGGATCCTACGTTGAATAATTGAAAAATAATTATAAATTACTTTTTTGAATTAGATACCTGCATAGCATTATTTGTCCCATCAGTAACGTTCTTCTCTTGTACATGCGTAAGAGAAAGCAAAGCGTTATGTCGTGCGCACATAAGAAAATTTGTACATTATTTGCGTCTATGTGTACCAAATGACACTGTTTCGCTCATTCAAAAAAGAAGAAGAAAATACAGCAGAAATGTATTGCGTTGTTGTACGATGGTGCTGGTTACACCATTTGAAGGTGCTTGCATGATTTCTGCTGAACTACAAAATAAAACTTACAGCACCTTAGAAAACAGCAGTTGTGTAGATGTCTAAGAAACACAGACAGAAAGGCACGTCCCTTTCGAGATATTTATATAGAAGCACAAAATACATTTTTAGGTGCTTCAGGTAACAAGTCAGTGAATATCATTTCCTCACTGCGGTAGTTCTCGCCCAAGACTAATCTTGCACGAGCGAGCAAAAGCGGGTACTTCAGGAGCTTGGAGCCCACACTCTCCTGTATAGTGCTCCGAGGCAATGGATGTTCCTTGTATTCGCAAAGCGGGATTCATTAACAATCCCAGCCACAATTGAAGAGACAAGATCGGAGCAGAGATGTTACAGAGACACAACTCCTCTTCAGTGCGGGTGAATAATTAGGGAAGAACTTAGGCAGTGGCAAAGAAGGCGGGATTAACTTATCGTAATTAAAAGACGCAGGTCGGCGCTAACACCGTAGAACACGGAGACCTTGGTATGATTGCAGGAGCGCGAACTGTCTTCGATTGTCGTTAAAGAAAGAAATTGCTGAAAGCACTTTGAGCGCCCTACCAACGACAAATGGCAAAAGGATATCCCCGTTCTTACAGCTGAGTTGTTAGGTTGACATTTGCCGGGTGCCGTAGATAAAAATTAGTCATCCTCAGGAAACGGTACGCTTTCAATGAAACAAGGGAAACTGAAACGTGTCTACCAGCTCTAAATTGTGACCTAGTCTCTCCCTACTTGGTGCATGCTATATATACGTTGACTTTTTCGGTCATTATCGGTGGGGTGCCTTCTGGGTTACTGCTAATTCTTACATTATGGTCGTGGTTGTCCCTGCTACTGTACAGATCTTTGTAAAACTCCTCCGCTACTTTAACTATCTTATCCATAGTGTTAGTTTCTTTGCCTTTCTTGTCCCTCTGTGCATACATATGGTTTTTCTTTTCGTTGAGTTGACGCTTCCTCCGTTCTTTAGAGCATGTTCAATAGTCTCCATGTTATACTTTCTTACATTGGATACCTTAGGCTTATTATTAAGCTCTGCCTCTTATACTTTGTTTACTGTGTTTGAGGCTTTCATGCTTTGCTGTATCTGAATTAGGGTTTTTGTCTCCTGGGACAATTTGCTAGTGGCTTGTCTAACTACCATACTTCCAATTTCCACTGCACACTCCATAATGATACTCGTCCGATTATCAATCATTCCGTCAACACTGAGGCTGGTTTTCTCAATAAGAGGTGAGTGTCTGCTCTGAAGCGAGACAATAGATTCCAGTACTTTCCATCTCAGTGCTAGATCATTACTTGGCTTCTCGCGTATCAGTTCCTGTCGTTCATTCTTCAAGTCTAGGCAAATTGGAGAAAATACCATTTTATAGTCACTGCATCGTACCTTGCCAAGCACTTTCACATCTTGCATGATGACTCGTTGTGCACTCAAAATCAAGTCTATTTCGTTCTTACTTTCACCATGTAATGACCGAAACAGTCATGAAAGCCTTAGACGGAATAAAAAAAGGCAAAGCTGCTTTTCAGGATCAGGTAACATGAGATCTGCCGCAAGATGGAAAATCTAGCCACCCTCTTTACAAAATATCTCGTGACGCGTAGGGTACTCGAATCATGGAAGAATGCTAACACCATCTTAATTCATTAGAAAGGGGATGACAATGACTTGAGCAATTACAGGCCGATGACCTTGCTCTTCGTCGTATACAAGCTATTTGAAATAATAATTGCTAACAAAATTAAAAAAAACATTAAACTTAATTCAACCAAAAGAACAACGAGGATTTCGAACAGGCTACTTAGCAATCGACCGCATTCATACTATGAATAAGGAGATAGAGAAATTCTTAGAATACACACAACCACTGTACATAGCCTTCATAGACTACACGAAGGCACTTAATTCAGAAGAGATATCAGCAGTCATGCAGACACTGCGGAATCAGAAAGTCAACAAAAAAAGCATGCCGGAAGAAATCTAAAATAGTGCTCCTTGAGGAAAGCCACAAAATACCAATAAAGAGGGTGTATGACAAGGAGATACGATCAGTCCAGTGATATTGCCCGCTGTTACGTATGGCCCGGCAGTTCGTCTGGCCAGACGCCATTGTGCGTCAACCGGTCTTCTAGGATGCTTTCAACCCCATCAGCGCCAAGTCAGCTAGATTCAGTCCTGTAGGTGTTCCAGGCAGTGGTCGGGTCTCAACGAAAGCTCCGCGAGACAACCCTTTTGTTGAACGGGTTCGAACAGCGTGGGACGGCGCCACTGTGGCAGTTCTCATGGAGTCAACCTCTTGACTCGGCTGTCATCGCCGACGCGAAATCGTCACAAACGCACCGACAGTCCGGAAGCGAGGGAAGGCGTCGCAGTTCTAAGGGAGAGTGGGCGTAGTCGAGCTGATGACGATGATGAAGACGATGATGATAATATACGTTGACGTTTTTCTACGTTTTCCATCATGCCGAGTTCCTCGGGCAACAACCACAGGCTTATCACGTAGAAGAAACGTGTGGCTTAAAACATACATATGGGTCTTATTTAGCTGCTTCCTAAGAAAGAAACTGTGAAGTAGCATGAATTCCTATGCACACCGCAACGCACATTGCTGTTTAAGGAAGCAAGCAACAAAATGGAGAAGGCAGGGATGTTAACCAGAAAGACATCCGGTTGGCTACCCTACACTGGGGGATTAGGGAAGAGGACAAGAAATATGAGAAAGAGGGAAGAGAGGGAAAAAAGGAGAGACTGACAATAATTTCACTGCAGCGTGTAGAACTCCACCGCACGTCAGAGGCGTTCACACAAGCCCGTCTTTCTCAAGAAACACAGCAGGGCTTTCACTGCCTTGTGGGCTGTCAAGGGATGTGGACGTTGCGATAGTAGCACCTGCACAGAAAGAGGCCGATCATCCAGTCACCGCATTGCGTTGGCAAGTACTTTTCTGTATGAGGCAAATCGAGGACAGTGGCACAGCAGGCGTTCGATATTTTCATCGGTGCCGCAAACATCGCATGCCACACTGTCAGTCACTCCGATTAACGTGGTATAAGCTTTCGTGAAAGCAACTCCCCGCGAAAGGCGATAGAGAAGCGAAGCTTCACGTCGATGTAAGCCGGATGGAGGCCGGAGTTGTAGTGAAGGGTCAAGCTCGTCATATGCTTGGTGTGTTCCACTCAGTCAGTGTGAGACTTCGGGCCAGTGGACGAATCTCCCTCACCGCGTCCGCTCTTGAAAGCGGGATTGAAACGCTGTTTGTTTCTTCATGTGACGTGCGAGCAGAATGATCTGCAGAATCATTTCCGCTTATACAACAATACCCAGGTAACCATTGAAAGATGATGCCGTGGCCTTTTTGTATTAAGAGGTGGTGAAGCTTCACGGTTTGGTAGGTAAACTGGTCGTGGCATCCACGTCGGAGAACTGACAGCAGGCACTGTAACGCTGGTTTTGAGTCAAAAATCACGGCCCATTTACCTGGTCTTTCTTCAAAACTGATGAGTTCCAGTGCACTATGCAGAGCCCCGAGTTCTGTCGTCTTGGACGTTGTCGCATGTGAAGTTTTAAAACACTGAGATATCCCTTCTGATGGTATAACCACTGCTCCACCTGAACTAGATGGCGTAGTCGAGCCATCCGTGTAAATGTGTACGTGGTTACTGTGGTTTCGTTCCAGCAGGAATAGACTGAGTTGTTTTATGGCATGTGTCGGTAAGTCCGATTTTCTACGCCATCCTGGAAGCATTAAGTGAACTCGCGGCCGGCTCAAGCTCCAAGGAGGAAGCAGTGGCTTTGATGCAGGTGCGTACGCCTCAGTAAACGATGAACGATGCTTGCACACAATGGCAACGTATATCGTGCGGGGCCTTTCAGCAGCGAAGCTCGCCAAGTGGTAGTAAGGGGTCATGGCATTATTCCTGAGGTGCATGCGCATTGTCTCGGTAATAATATGCGTCTTGATTGAGTGATCTTGAGGGATGGCAATGATTTGAGCCGTTGAAGCACTGCGGGGTATTCCAAGGCATATCTTAAGTGCTTGAGCTTGAATGCTCTGAATCACGCGCAGATTGGTCTTGCCGGTGTTAGATATTGCTGGTAAGCTGTACCGTAAGAATCCGATAAACAGCACTCTGTACAGTTGTAGCATGGATGGTATGGGCACTCCCCAATTTTTTTCCTGCAAGGAATTTGAACATGTGACATGTTGCGATCCGCCGCTTCTTCACATAGTTCACGTGTGGAGTCAACGACAGGTTTCTGTCTATTATGACTCCCAAAAAGCTGCGCCTTCTGCTGAATGATATGCGGCCTCCATTAATCGATATGCTGTAAGCAGACATTGGTTTCCGCGTGAATGCTACCACTGCACATTTTCCGCAGGACACCTCGAGAACTTGATTATGAAGGTAGCATGACGTCGTTGTAGCAGCCTTCTGAAGGCGGGCGCGAAACTGAGGGCTTGTCACACCTGATGACCAAATGCAGATGTCATCAGCGAAGACAGAAAGTTATACACTGCTAGGTAGGTGCTGGACTAGTCCAATGAGAGTTATATTGAAAAGTGTAGGGCTTAGCACTCCTCCCTGAGGAACTCCTCGGCTGCTGTAATAATCAGGTGTTGGGCCATTCGCTGTCATCAGGTAAAATGATCTCAGCTGTAAGTAGCTGTACACCCACTTATATATCTTGCCACCAAGACCTATTGTTTCCAAAGCACTAAGGATGGCTTCATGGGTGACATTGTCGTAAGCCCCCTTAACGTCTATAAACAGGGTGGCGCAGTCTCTTACACGCTTTCTGTGGTTCAACATATGTCACCAGATCAACAACGTTGTCTATTGACGAACGGCCGCGGCTAAATCCGGTCATGGATACTAGATAGATTTCGTAGTGCTCTAAATACCACTCCATTCATGTTAGAATCATTCGTTCCATTGTTTTTCCCACACAACTGGCAAGCGCGATAGGACGGTATGAGGCAATATCCAAAGGAGATTTATCAGCCTTTAGAAGTGCTTGGGGTATGGTTCCCTAAGTATGGAAGTCAAGTCGCCTCATTTCACATTGCTGTTTAAAGTGCAATATCTACATTTCTTCTGCAATTTCTATTGCAGAGTAAAAGAAATCGAACATGAAGATGGCGAGAAAGAGCTTGTTATCTGTAAATGAGTATCGTAACATGGTGAGTTAAAAGGAGTAGTTCACTATATATTTCGCTATTCATCGTTTATGCTGTGTATACATTCGAATTCCGGAAATAAAGACAAATATCCCACCAAACTTCTTCGATGATCTGCAGTGCCACTCAACCAAGCGTCTTCCATGCGGGAAAAACCGAAAATGTTGCTGCCTCTGGGCCTGAAATATGCAAAGCTAAATCATCTTTGACACACTCCAAAGCGCTCGCGTGACTTTTTTTCACATTTGCCTCTTTTTTATTCCTGTTTTCTATTTCACATCGCCGTTCTTCTAACCAGGTTTCTTCGCGGAACGCAAATTTCTGATATTCTATTCCGTATTTTCTTTCGTACTCTTGTTTTTGCAAGTGGCTGGGCATCTATTACTGCAGATACAAGTTGTCGACACGTGCGACGTGCTGGCAGTTCTCAGAAGCCACAGCATAATTTCTCGCTCCCGATACTCTATCTCTCTTTCTCCCTTTTTAAATGCGAATGCATATTTTACTCGGGCTATGTCAGCCATCCGGCGTTGTCTGCGGCATCCGTGGTGGTGTGGTAGTGGTATTGCTTAGAAGAGGAAGAAGGAACCTAATTTCTGCAGCCCGGTAGGGAGCACGGTGGCGGTGTATGTGCTCCGGCAGGTGTTATCTCTGCGCTCTCACTCCCTAACTCATGGCAACAGCTGCGGGCGCGCGTGCTTATCCTCGCCTCTAGCAACTGGAGCATGTGGTGCGACAGAGTTTAGGAAAAGGTAGGTGCAGTGCTTCGCTGCTACTTCCCTCGCCGTTCGCACTCAGTGTCCTCCCTGCACCTCACTTTCCCGTCCACTCGCGCCTCACTCTCGACCACTCGCTGGCTGGGCGCCTCTCAAGAACATCCAGAAATGTGTGCTCGTGACGCCGCTGTGAAACGCCAACGCCGATCCGAGAACGCTGTTTGTTTTGTTCACTTCATAGTATTTTTTAACTGTGCACGCTAGCTACTAGAGCTGGAAATGCATAGCGCGTTTCTTGCGACAGAAAAACGCCACGTACAGCGAATGGCGTTATTGGCTGCATGGTGTAAGAAAAAAAAGAAAACATTATTCTTCTAATGCTGGATTCGCACGTACGAAATGCCGTTATGGACGCTACGCAATGCATTCGCATTTCCTCGTGGTTCCCTTCGGGGAGGTGGGGACATTTTTGTGTTCTTTTTCCCTCACCAGTAGAGAAAATAAATAACTTACACCTCTCACTGCAATGGCCCTCTCAAGATAGCAGTAAGAGCTCCCAGCGTCTAAACCTGTACAGTCCTCTTAACGCATTTCCCCCGAAGGTTTTGATTGAAGCGCGGCTTCTGCCGTGGCTTTCTGTGTTCGAGATGCTCAAGTGGCCAACCGCGATGCGAGTACCGATGAAATATTCCCTCTTAAAACTCGGCTTTGGATCATTCCTCCCGGCTAAAACAGTAAACGTCACAAAAATGTAATAATACCAGAAAAAGAAATTAGAAATTAGAGCACTCGCTTGTGAATACGCAGCAACGACCTCAACCACTCCTCGGGAAGCCGGAATCTTAATGAAGACGAAGGAAACATCTGTTCCCCAGAACTATCTCCATCTTGCCTGTTCTGTAGATTGCCTCATTCGGTGCTCTACCGAAAAAGCAATTGGTCCGCGAATGGAGGCGAAGCAAAAATGCCACTAAAGCGATGTCCAAATAACTAATAGGAAAAGTATTTTCTCGAGAAAACAGCCCGCCAATAAAATAAGGTAAAAGAAGACCGGAGGGACGCGAGAAAAAGAGAAAGGGGGACAAGGACGGGGCGAAATAGAGGTATATAGGATTAAGATTGATCTGCCAAGTAAAGTTGTACATGGGACAGTCGAGAAAAAGGAACCAGGTACAAGCAGGGCTCCCACTCGGCAAGGAGAGGAGGGCTTTTGGGAAGTGAAGATGGATTCGAATGGAGTACGGCCACGTCAAGCTGATAAGCACGAAGAAAGGGCGTCTCAAGCCACGGAGGAAGGAAGAAAGAGAGGGGCAGATATCGCAAAAGTGGACCCACGATGAGGGCTGCGCAGCTACGGACAAGATAATGAACCCAAGACACGGTCGAGTGATCTTAACAAAACAGACATCACTTCTGTGTTTATGGTGGACTGCGATCACATGTATGAAAGGGTCTCGTGAGTTACCCAATTTTTGTTTCATATAAAAGTGTGCTATTGTTTTGTTTTCTTTTGGTTTACTACTTCGTATTGGTGGTACTCAAGGGCTTTGCCAGAGTCTAAATATATCATTTTCCTCCAAAGACCTGGCCCTCAACAGGCACTTAGTACACTTTGAGATTGGTTTGTCCTAGTTGTGATTTCGACTTCAACCCGAACTTCCATAAAGTCTTTTAAAAAACGAACTTAGTATCAGACCCTGCGTCACCCCACTGCTAGTAGAAATCTTGGCAGTGGCAGTTCGGGCACGAGAGATGCTAAGCCATCAAAAAATAAAGAGATGATTACTATAGTTTTAAAACCATACTTTCTGTGGACCCTAATGGGCCTGTTCACCCCTTTTATAAGGAACGATAGGAGTTTTGTCATCACTAAATAATTATTAGACAGAAACAAACCACGTTCTAGTTTTAATATATGTGTATATATTATTACGGCAATTAATAAACAAATTAACACAATTACCTTTTGAACCAGTATTATTAGCCGGTCGAGTCAATATGGCGAACTCAAGACCTTCCTAGCCGTTTACAAATATTGGAATTGCGGCCACCTGTAATCACCGCGAAGCGAAGACATGAGTCCAATTTAGCTGGAGAAACTGAAACCGACGCACCAAACAGCGCATCTACCATTCTCGAAGTGAATGGTATATTTCTATAAAACTGTCATAAATAATGTTTGTACGCATCTGAAGGTGCCTTCTGCCACAGAAAAGACAACGCCGTAAGTAGCACGCAGATACCTCTTTTCTGGGATTTTTAAAGAATATTGGACACATTTCGTGAAACACCCCGTATATAAAATCTTGTTTTGAGAGGCCGATCGGCAAAGATGACCTGAAATCCCTAATAAAGCGGTTCTGTAACGAAATAACATTGAATTTAATATTTTTTTTATTAAGTCGAGATCAGTGGCCCGTCAGTATAGGACCTCGAAAAGGCCCTAGACGCGCTAACATTTACTTGGTTATTCTAATGAATGATTTTGTGCCAAGCACTGACCTGGGGCATTTTTATGGGTGGTTTATTCATGATATATTTTTTATTTGGACGTAAGGGGGGGGAGGACTCTCGTAAAGCTTACAGGAGGATATAATAATTTCCAGCAATCACTCAAGCTTTCGCACAAATATTCTATACGTTTGGTTAACTTTTTAGAAGACACTGTCTTGCTTTCCGAAGAAAAATCAGTCACAAAACTATACCACGGGCCTACTGACAGAAACCAGCTTCTACATATTCATAGCAGTCATGTGTGACATCGCCAAACAATTGTACCATACAATCAGGCGCATTGTTTTAAAAGATTGCGTTCCGACCACGATGACTTCATATCTAATTGCGAGTAACTTAAAAGCTCTCTTGTTAAACGTTAGTATACGGTGGTTTTGGTTGATGGCTCTGAAGGCCAAGCAGACCAATTGAATAGAGCCGAGATTTTTAGCGGAAACCATTTGCCTGAATGACGTACTCCTACTAATATCGTACTGTCTTACTCGTCTTTAGTTCCGAAGGCCCTATTTATACTGAAACGCTACCACAATATCCTTGTTCAATGTGAACATCTGAAAAATATTTTTCCTGAAACACCTCGCGTGGTTCGCCAGTGGTTCCAGAATCTCTACGACATGTTAAGAACAGCGTCAAATATAAATAAACCCATAATGTCCGGTAGTGAACCTTGCAACAAACCCGCTGCAGCGTATGTCTACACATAGAAACCACCCAGGAAGTCATTAGTACATATCAAAGTTCACCCTTGAAGTTCACGGCTCCTTAGAATGCGATAGCTCTAACGTTATATACATGCTCGAGTGAGCCGTCTGCCAAGAATAGCATATAGGCCAAACGGAAATGCCTTTTGAAATACTCATAAAAATCACAAATCCCATACCAATACGTTACCTAACCTGCATGCCGCTTTCAAAACATATATTCGCTTACCAGGAGCGTTATGCAGGATCGCCCGAGCTTGGCGAAACTCGGGCTCTTTCCGAGCTCTGGTGACACCCCGTTTTGAATGATCCAACAGTGAGCAAAAAGCAAATCTACCACACAGTGCGCTGCGTTTCATTAGTTACTATGAAACCCGGCATCGCGTCCACGATGGTCGAAAAAGTTGGGCGGTGTTTTCAAACCAGAGGCATCTTCTTTCGTTTGTTTGTCATTCCACTGAGTGGAAAAGTGCACCCATGCAATAAAAGTATTAGAAGCTTTGCCTGATTATGTTTCTTTTAAAGGCACAAGCTTTTTAAATTCGTTTTGAAGCATACTGATGTCTGCTTTAGTATAATCAGCATGGTGGCCTCTAAGATTTGTTCCGGCCAAGTGCCTTCCAGCATCGAGACCGTATATAGCCAAACCTGAGGTAACGTGTTCATCTTCATGGTCAGCATGTACATTCTAGCTTGCTGTTCGGCCAGTACACGCCTTTTTTGTCGTCTTCATCGTCCGCTAGCACCCGAGCACGTGCGGCCGGCTAATTACCTATGTGGCTGGGCGCTATACTTTGTTAGTTAGGCCAGGACATGCTATGAACAAGGTAATTAAGCCAAGTCGTGGTAAGACCAAGGTTTAGGCCACATCTTAATGCCACCATGGCAATGAAGTCATGTAGAGCTAGAACCGTGCTTACTAAAGCATGCCAGTTGACGCGCTAACTAGAACATGCTGTATCGCATCTGATGAAAGCACATGTGCTATCTACATGCACGATCGACTCGTGCATACACCCACCTGGCCCTCAACTTTGATAACCCTTTGGACCTTCGGCTATAGCTACCAACACAGAATAAACATTGGCGTTCATTTGTTTCTTGACAGCCGAGATGTTCAGTCTGTTCAGTCTACATGCGAATGAAACAAAGTATCAGGAGTGAGGTGAATTCTACCAGCATAAGCGAATTGTTGTTTGGATTATTGAACGCAAAAAGCAACGACATGGAACACCTGAGGCCGCCCGAACCGCTACGTTTGACAGCTGATGAAGGATAGAACTGGAATCTGTTTCATCAGCAATTCTAGTTTTTTTTTTTTTCTGCAACCTGCTCTTCTGCGTGACGGATCAGGAGGCCTTGGTAGTTTTAAATATGTTGTTTCCAGCGGCGAGGAAAACAAGGAAGACTTCAACACCGTTATTGCGAAATTCGAAGATTACTGCCTGGGTCAACAAAACGAAGTACACGAACGATACGTTTTTTGTTCCCGCCGTTAAGGTGAGGCTGACCCTTTTTAAGCAGTTTCTACGCTAGCTGTAAACAAGCGCCGAACTGCAGTTTTCTGACCATGGTGGATGACATGGTGTGAGAACAAATTGTTTTCGGAACAAACTCACCAAAGTTTGGAGAAAAGATGGTCAAGGACAAAAACTTGACGTTGAACAAAGTTATTCTCTGCAAGGTAGCGAAAATATCAGCTCGTCAAAACAAATTTTGGCAGAACGCAAAAAAAAAAAAAACTCGATATAGGAACGCTGTCACAGTTGGTATGAGCACCGATAGAAGGTCCAGGAACGTCGTAAAATTCATTAGTTGCAACCGAAGGCGTGCCTTCAGATGCTGCCCAGCATACGGCAAAGTATGCTACTCGTGTAACGGCCGAAACCACATCGCGGCTTGTTGCAGCGAGAAATAGAGCGTGTATGTAGTGCAACATCAGACTGGTGACTTTCAAGCACTCAATGTCGCCAGCAATAGCACAAGCAGAGAATGAGACTGGTGAGTGAACGTATGTGTTTACGTAAGTACGTCATCTTTAAGGTAAACACAGGATAGCAGGCAAACGTTTTTGCCGCTTTCAATGTTTCGGAAGGTCAAGATAACATCCCTGGTGTCCAGTAGTGCTGTTCTAAAATCCTACGATGGCAACATGATCAAGCACATGGACAAGTTTTCATCGCTCAGTAGGACGTGCACAGAATATTTTGTTATAAAGAAGGACCACAGCACTATCTTAGGCCTGAACACCAGCGAGAAGCTTGTAATCATACAGCGGGCTGTTAACAACGTGATGACGTACAACACCGAATTGATTGTCAAGGAGTTCTTCCGTTTTTTTTCTATAGAACAGGATGCGCTTCACGTGAATACAAGGTTCAGCTGCACAGGGACGCTGTATACCACTCGTCCAGCCAGTTCGGAGAGTTCCCTGTCCATGCGGGAGGGAGCCTCTCCAAACTGAAGAGAACGCAAAACGAAGGCATCATCCAGAAAGTCAGCCGCCCCACAGACTGACAGAGCTTCCTTGTGGTTGTAATAAAAATGGACGGCAAATTGTGAGTATACATGTACCCAAGACGTATCAATGAAAAAATGAAGAGGGAACACTATCAAATGCCGTGCCAAGAAAATATTGAGGAGGGCTTGGTAGACACCAAGTTTGGTTCGCTTCTCAACGCAAATGCGGAATTTAATCAAATCGCATTAGACAAACAATCATCAAAGATATGCACATTCGCGACGCCTTTCAGCTGCTGTCGCTTTCTTCGTCTACTGTTCAGTATAGCGTCGGCAAGCGAAGTGTTACGAAAGGCCTTTAACGAGGTTTTTGATGGCCTAACTGGTGTACGCGTGTATGCAGTCGATGTGTTAATTTGAGGAGGGACCAGTGCCTATCATGATGAAAGGCTGCGCAGAGCATTAGAAACAACTAAATAAGCAGGCCTTGACTTCAATGCATCCAAATAATGCTTCGGACTACAAGAAGTTTTCTTTTTGGGTAACATCATGAACAAAAAGGTAATTAGGCCGAACCCTGATCTTGTTGACATTCTTTTGAAAATGCCAAAATGTCAGGACAAAGAAGCTGTCCAAAGGCATCAGTGTAGTTAACT
Source organism: Rhipicephalus microplus (assembly GCF_013339725.1). Lineage (NCBI taxonomy): Eukaryota > Metazoa > Arthropoda > Arachnida > Ixodida > Ixodidae > Rhipicephalus > Rhipicephalus microplus. The sequence goes on from NC_051166.1 coordinate 84,917,583, forward strand.
TCTTCAGCAAGTACCTACGATCTCTCTCAGAGTACATCTAATTTACGTTCCCTCATCAAACATGTTGCCATCTTTGACTGCACACCAAACCACGCGAATGGAAGACTGTATGCCGGAACATAAGTAGTGCGCCATTGCTTGCTATACTTGATCCAGATATGGGGACAAAAGTGACTGCATATGCCCCTCCAAGTGGTGTTGGTGTGGCACTTCTGCAACGTCATAGAGTCTGCTGGCAGCCGGTAGCCTATGCGCCGAGAACTTTACCAGGCTTGAGTTTTTGGTTGCGAAAAATTCTATCATTCTGTTAATGGTCACCTCATCATCCTCGAGAGTGATCACAATCCTCTGATAGACATATCAAATAGAGGCATAAGTGATATGTCATCCAGAGTGCAACCATTTTCTTGAGGTTGATGAAATATGACTACACTTCCTTCTACACTTCTGGCAAACAGATGGCCCTTGCTGATATGCTGTCCCGATCACCCGTTCCTGGACTCAAAGCTGCTGCATGCATGAGTGACGTCGAGATTCATGCTGCCACGGTCGTATCACCACTCGTTAATGAAATAACTAGAAAACTGGCACAGGAATGGCTCTCGGTCCACATCTTGGCTCAGTGCAAAGAGCGCTCGCTAAACGACAGCCTGTCGACGCCCGTTGAAACCAGTGACCATTGAGCGATCTGTAATAAGCGGCGTACTATACTGAAAGGCACTGAAGCGGTGATACCGACCAGCATGCGTAGCGACATGTTGAACCGATCCACGCAGGCCATCTTGACCAGGTAAAGTGCAAAGCTAGAGCAAGGCAAATTGTTTATTGGCCAAATATAAACTCAGATATTCAGTCCTTGATGGACAGATGTTCAAATTGCAAGACATACGCTTACTATCTCTCAGAACGAACGCTGTCGTCGCTGCAGTCGTGGCGAAATGACGTCACCGCAAGGACTCGCCTTCTCCGCCGCCGACGCATGCCGACGGTCGCTTCCTTCCGAGCCCGCCGTGTACCCGTTCTTCCGCGATGTGGTGGGGATTTCTCCTCACTTTCGCAATGTACATCTCGCATGGCTCAAAGTGAACGCATTTATTACCATCAAAAGGTAACTACGCAGCAGGAAGTATGGATAATATAGCTTAGGATGGGCTACCCCCGCTCGAACACATGATCCACTTTGAATATGTAGGTGAAGTACAGCGAGCCATTAGTTATTTTTACCATGCACGAAATCCACGAAATCGGTGCTAAGAAAATGATTGTGCTAAATGGGTCTAACTTCATTACAACTTGGCATAGACTACGCGTTCAAATATGTGTGTCGAAGTATTGCAAATGAAATTAGGGCATTTTCGACTTTACTAACAGCATTGAGTTTCATCGCGCACGTTATGTCTGCCTCTGTAAATATTGTAGGTCATTTGACATAATTCTGTTTCAAAATGCAGGAGACTACATGAATCTGTGTGTCTTACACAACCACTTAAACCATTAAAAAAAGTAAAGTAATAGGCTGCAACCTACACAATAGCGTCCGGAACTCTGAGACCTAGGTATACACGGATCTCATTGACATATTTCTTCTCAACAGTCGTCAGATATTATGTAGTCGCACACCCTGGTTTACAGGAACAGCTGACTCAATCTGTTGCCGCGCCATAAACTGTAATGTTCATTCACGTGGGAGCGTGTTTGGATGACGCCCTCAGCTTCGTGACCCACGTGATAATGAAACATCTTTTGCCTTGATGAAGGAACTATTGGTCTCGCACGTAATGTCAATATAGAGGTTGATGCTGTTCAGGGGTAATCAGCTGAGAGAAAAAATTATCAGGTGGCTATTTAAACTGGTACTTACGAGTGTGACATCACAGTTGCATGTACGTTGTTGCACAAAGACACTATCTGAAAGCACTAGCAGTTTCTGGAAATTGCCAAAAGTTTTTTGTAGTGAATATGAGCACTGAAATTGATGAAAAAAACCTGCTAAATACTTTGATGAATAAGCAACTACACACAAGAAAATTCAATTAAATAAGTGCAGTGGTATTCTCGAGCAAGCGCAGCTGAGATATTTTGCGACGCTCGATAGTAAGCTCACGCACGGGGCTTTGCACACAGGAAAAAAAACGCTACCAGAAGTTATTAGGATGCTTCCTATACAAATACCACTTGTGGAAGTGAAACAGTCACATCTATTTTCTCGCGTGAACAACGCAACCCGAAATCAAAATACCTTCTCGTATACGTTTAAAACATCGCGACATGATTGCAAGGCATGCTGTAGAGTAATTGTGGCCACCTCACGTTTTAAAACATGCTGTCCTATCTAACCAATTGCATGGTCTTGTTGTTCACCTCCGTTGGAATGCGGTTGCGGCTGCCGTGACCGAGAATTGAACCCATCCTCTGTAATAGCAGTGCGACACTGGGGCGCGGACACCGTTGGTGATTCTACTGAGGAAAATGTTGATTGATATGTGGGGTTTAACGTCCCAAAACCGCCATATGATTATGAGAGACGCCGTAGTGAAGGGCTCCGGAAACTTCGACCACCTAGGGTTCTTTAACGTGCACCCAAATCTGAGCACACGGCATTTCCGCCTCCATCGGAAATGCAGCCGCCACAGCCGGAATTTGATCCCGCGACCTGCCGGTCAGCGGTCGACTACCTTAGCCACTACGCCACCGCGGCGGGGCACGGGGGGGAGAAATGTTTAGTTTTTCATTGTTTTGCCAACAAAATTATCGATGCTGCTTTCGCTGTTTATTTATTTTGTGAGACAAACCAAAAGGTGAACGCTGGCAGCGCACTAGCGTACGAAGCGAGCACGTGTTCTGCATAGACGCGCCACAGCAAAAGTCGAAGAGTTCGTGTCATGATGTTATGCAAGCCTCTCACCAGGAGGCGCCACTCCAACTTCTCGTGGCTAATAAGCAGCCATCGGAACCTTTAAATATGCAACCGATTCCGACTTATTCATGCTACCGTATCAGTGTCGATCTCTTTCAGTACTCGGGAAGACTTCTGTGCATGCGCCTATGACTAATTTATGTGCAATTTTACCGAGGTGAAGCCACTGCCCGATACAGCTGCCAATACTGTCATTGATAGACGGAGTGAAATATTTTCAACGTTCGCCATTTCAGCAAAGGTTGCCACTGACAATAAGCCACAGTTTAGTAGCCAAGAGTTTATTATTTTCGGAAATCGTTACTTTATCCATGTTAAATCAAGCCCGCAGTATCCTCAATCGAGCGGGCTCACAGAAAAGGGTTACGCGAAGTAAAACGTATTCTAAGGAAAACAAAAGCTGCAAGAAAATGTTTTTAGCTGGACTTGTTATGTTACAGGGCGAGTCATGCTGAAGATGACCGGTCTCCGGGTGGATTTTTGCAAGGAAGGTGGCTGCGCACACCACTGCCGGGCTTCATTCCAATGTCCTGAAATATCGCCAAGAAACAACGGCAGAGAAGTCATCATAGGCGCACTTAACTGGCCTCTGCGACAATGACATGATACACTTGAATGGGACATTATGGGCAACGAAAGTTAAGGTGGTCGGATCGGCCGACCCACGATTCTTGTAGGTGCGCACAGAGAACAATACAGTGCCGAGGCGCAACCATCGGTGTCTTCTGGTCATGAAGGAGCCATATAGTGCTGCTTCATCAGACTATGCTGGCATTGCCAAAAACCACACCTGATTTCAGAGTGTAACAACATCGATCACTGCAGCCTCATCCACGGAAGCTGCCATCTCCTCAACCACTGAGACGCAGTCAACGACAGACGTGCCGCTAGAGCATCTGGGTTATGACCAGCAGTTTCAGCAGAAGAGCCAGCTCGTATACTTTTATCAACTATTTAAAAGAAGTATGTATCATATCTGATGAAAACACATGTGCTATCTACATGCAGGATTGCATCGTCCATACATCCACCTGGCCATCACCTTCGCTAACACTTTCCACCTTCTATAGCTACCAACGCAGAATAAACGGTCGTGTTGTTTGTTGAAAACCTCAATGTCCAGACAATAATACTGAGCACACTAAGTATAATTCTGCTAACTGAACCTTGCTAATATAATGACAGTTAGTATTGTGTTGATAAAAATTACGATAAATAGCTCTATAATAATAATGGCTTTGCTAACTGCAACCGAGATAATTATTGCCGTTTTAACTGAAAACTTATCTATTAGGACAGAGCTGTCCAATGTTATGTTCACCGAGATTCATATAATTAGAATGATCAAAATTAAGAAAAAGCTGATGCGGCCTTCACTTCGATGAAGACCAGGCAGATGAGTAGGCGACCACATTGAAAAGCTGAAAAAAGCTATAGGCCATTGCAGTGCAAGATGGCCAAATTATTTTATATGCAAAGAAGCAGTTTCTTAGCGTCTACCGCATCAAACGCTTGACAATCACACAGGCACTATGACAGCCACGAGTTGAACGGGGGCCTTCTCAGAGTCAACGAGTTCGTATCCAAGTTCACGCGTCCGTTTGAATGACAGACGCCCGCGGCGAAGACCAGGTCACCCCGCCGCTCTTGCCGAGGAGCAGTTCTCACGCCGCAATGCCAGCAAGTGGCACGAATCATCTACCACCTTTATCGCGCAGACTATGCACACACGCACTCCGAATTAAAAGGTATATAAACACGTGGCTGCTATGTATCGCATTACATTTCACCACGCTCACTACGTATCCACTCACAAACGCGTGGCAGCCATGACGCGAGCGCCCCTGGTGGCAACATGCCCTTATATTTACCTGCAATACTGCGTAGAAGCCGAACGAGCAGCACGAGAGCGCTGCGTGTGCACCCTTGCTGCCTTCGACAGGGCAAATTTTCATGCTGCAGGCGTAATGAAAGAACTAGAGAACTTGCCCGAAAGAGGACAAACACCAAGGAACAACCTGTGGAAGTGCATGTTAAGGTGGCACAAAGGTAGCGCGACTATCAAGCTGATGGTCCTGCGTTGTTGAAATGTTGCCAGAGTGGCGAGGCTGACGTGTAAGCACGTGCGCCGTGTTTCTTGCACGCACGCACACCGCAAATGCCCAACATGCGTTTCTTTCGGCATGCACGCGCGTTCTTGTAGTCATTTTTATCAGCGCTGCTATCACGCGCTACGCACTGTCTTGAAAACATGGACGCAGTAGAGCAAACTCGGAGCAAACTAGACTGCCCTAAAATCTAGGACTACCCTCTATAGCAACCTTAGGATATCCTTTCGTAAAAATCAAGGCCACTATACTTGAATCGGGTTTTTCTACTCATCACGATTACGGCATATGCGAGTCTTGGAAATTTATCAATTGAATACCATGTCATCAGGTATTAACGACATACAGGTATACCTTCTAGCGTGCCGGCCATGTATCATCAGCCTTATAACTGGAACAATTCATAAATTACGTTTACTTTTGTGCTTGAACCCACTGCACGTGGCGTCATCGGTTAATCTTGTTGGATACTCTGTCTGATACCTCTGGTATTGTGTTCTTATGCAGTGTTTTATCGTTGTGTGGAATAAATTTCGGTGTTTTTCCGACACAGTGGTCTAGTGGCGAAGGTACTTGGCTGCTGACCTACAGGTCGTGGGATCCAATCCCGGCTGCGGTGACTGCATTTTCGGTGGAGGCGAAAATGGTGTAGGCCCGTGTGCTTAGATTTGGGTACACGTTAAAGACTCCCAGGTGGTGGAAATTTCCGGAGCCCTTCATTACGGCATCTCTCATAATCATATGGTGGTTTTGGGATGTTAAACTTTACATATGTAATCGTTGATGATATGATAGATTGGTATGTGGGGTTTAACGTCCCGAAACCACCATATGATTATGAGAGACGCCGTAGTGGAGGGCTCCGGAAATTTCGACCACCTGGCGTTTTTTAACGTGCACCCAAATCTGAGCACACGGGCCTACAACATTTCCGCCTCCATCGGAAACACAGCCGCCGCAGCCGGGATACGAACCCGTGACCTGCGGGTCAGCAGCCGAGTACCTTAGCCACTAGATCACCGCGGCGGAGCACATGTGTAATCGTCGCTATTATACCATGAGTATGCATGCAAGACTATTTCACCACGCAAGCGCGAATAAAAAGCCTTGACTACTCATCTTATTCACATCGCAATAACTGAGCTGTGTATATCACGTACGATCTGGCTGCAATACCACGTGGCACTTTGATATTGTCATGTTTGCGCTGTAGATATCAATCTTGTGTTTTTGCACAGTTATGCTATATAACGAATATGTGATTTCTGTACTGTTTTTTTTCTTCTGCATAATATCAAAAGTACCGTCATGAGCACAGCACGCAATGAATTGGGCAATCGCTGACCTACGTCGTCATTTTTTACGATCTCGATCGTATTTTTTAGAGTACTCGTTGACATGTCATTGTTACTTCGACAAAAGGCTATTCCACCAGCCGAAACGTCAGCTCTACCACTGAGCTACCACAGCGGCCATCACCCCAGACACTTTATTGGGTATATATGTGAATTTACACGTGCGAATGTCAGTCAGTGCCACCAGTAGCCATGGCGGCGAGTGTGGCACAATCTTCATTAGCCTGTTTGGCGTCAAATAGCACGTGAACGTGTTACAAGCTGGCAGCTGACCAATAGTCCCTTGTATACAACCTAAGGCACCAAATCGGCCAGTACGAGATCTCGTTAGTGAATAAGGGAAATAAGTGCATATCTAAGGGCTCGTTTTTTCGTGTTTTGAGGCAATAATAATGAGATCTAACAGACAATAATGCCGAGGAAAGTATAGAGAAAATTATTAGACCAAATTGTAATGTAAGTGTGAAGAAAAAAAAGTGGGTGAAAAGATAACTTACCGGTTCCTGCCTATGGCAAGTTATCTTCTTTCTTCCCATTTACATACATTTCCATTACAATTCGGTCTAATAGGTTTCCCTATACTTTCCTTGGCATTATTGTGTTAGGGCCTATATATATATATATATATATATATATATATATATATATATATATATATATATATATATATATATATATATATATATATATATATATATATATATATATATATAGTCCAGTAGATCCTCCGTGAGCGGTCACAACGTGGTTTATTTCGACGTTTCGGCCTAGAGTCTGGCCTTCATCAGGATGATGAAGACCGAGACTCTAGAGGATGATGAAGACCGAGACTCTAGGCCGAAACGTCGAAATAAACCACGTTGTGACCACTCACGGAGGATCTACTGGACTATTTGTAACGCTACGGCCACTCAACCACCATGCCTGCCTATATATATATATATATATATATATATATATATATATATATATATATATATATATATATATATATATATATATATATATATGTGTGTGTGTGTGTGTGTGTGTGTGTTTGTGTGTGTGTGTGTGTGTGTGTGTGTGTGTGTGTGTGTGTGTGTGTGTTTCGTTATTGTATCATTCACTGCCCCCGAGCTAGTGAGCCATACCACTCGCTAACGTCCCCATTGAAAGTTTCCAGTCATTCACATTTAGAACGTCGCGCGGCGGCTGCGCACGCCTGAAAGGAGCGCCTGAGTAATGAAAAAAAAAGCCTAGCAAAGCAATTGAGTTGATGATACGTTGAAGTATAGCGTTCGCGGGCATTCAGTGACCTATTCAAATAGTATCCTGTGCGTGAAGTTTGATTGGCCAGTGACTAAAGACGACGCTTTGCGAGTGGAACGAATCAGTCTTAAAGACTCATTGGCTGTATCAAGCCGCTTTCCACTGATGCAATCATCATGAAGAGACCAGTCCAGAATAAAACCCGACCAAATGTGACGAACGCAGCGCCAAAAAACTTGGACGTATGCTTTCACGCTCAATATAAGCCACAATGTGGTGCATTTGTGCTAAAGGGTTTCTGACAGAACATGGATCTGTCGACATGTGAGAAGTCGCAGTAGGAACTTTATATTACCCTTATTAAGCCACTTTTCTTCTGTGTTGGCTTCACTGTGCTGTCTTGAAGCCTCATATACTCCCGGTACCAACTCTCAGAACAAACTGAACATGGATCGCAGCTTCACGACCGAGACGATTAGATGTCTCGGCTAACTAAAACGAGTATACAGTTTCTTTTTAGTTTTGGGCCCTCTAAAGAATAAATGGAAAAATAAGGATGTTAGCTATCATGGCGTAGATGAAATAACCCGACGTTGCTGCACAAACATTACCACTTCGCTATCGAGTATATTTTTTTTTTGTTAAAAGAAGAGCAAGAATTTTATTGATACGGATTGGGGACTTCTAGCGTAAAATACTCGATATTCACAACTCAAATAACATGAGAGGGCGCTACAGAGTTCCAGCATGGCGGATTCATGGAGGTCACCATGTCTGCTATCACTAACATAAATATTGAGTTTTCTGCAGTATGACTGCAGTTCGTGCTGCTTTGTGGAAGAGAAGCGAGTTGTTGACACGGAGCATCTTAGTTTTGTCGGCACCAGTTGTCCCGCAAGCGCGAATGGCGTTCTTAAAGTGGTCGCGTCATGTGTGTAATGCACATGGCGCACCGCGTCTCGGCGAAATTTGTTTACATACTTCAGACGCCGCAGCAACATGCAGTCGCTGAATACAATGGTCATTTATTACGTTCGAGTTAACAAGTTAACACTGGTGCCTCACCTGAAAAGAAGAAATCTGCTTGGCCATTCGTTTTTTCTTCACGGGTGGCACCATCCTGCCGTGCTCCATCCGTATACGACTGGCGCTTGGACTGTTTAGACCTCAGTACGCAGCTTCCCTATATTACCGCTAGATGCCACATGAATTGCTGGAACTGCGAATAATGTTTTAACGTTTATTTTTTAATGGAATTACTGCAATAAAGTTTCCTAAAGTGATCTTTGTAAACTACGCAGATTGGCAACTTCGCAATTATTTCATCATAGATGAAATACTTCGATGCTGCGGAACAAATGCTACAGCATTGCTATCGAAGATTTTTCACAGTGCTAATTCTTCAAATATTTACATTAAGTAATCTTTGTTAATTACCTATATTGGCGGACTCTAAAAAAATATTCTGACGTGCTGCGCGCGTCTCAGTACAATACTGGGGCAATTTGACGAGCACAAACGCGTGCCTGTTTTTTTTATATAGTAGGCGAAGGTTAAATGAAAAATTTTGTAAGAGATTTTTTTCTTCTGCCACCAAGCTGAGCACTATGGGTACGTGCTTTTTGTGCTGTCATGGTGAAGCTGCGTGCTATTTCCTTGAACATACTTGTCAGAGCGACCACACATGTGGTGCTTCAGCTACCTAGTTAGTGTATAAAATACAAAAAACCATAGAAAGAGGAAATGAAAGCTTGCGATGAAAAAAGTGCAAACATGGGTTGTGTCGAGCCGTCGTTTCAGCAAGCGCACTTTTCTTCATCAGGCCAAGAACATAACTGATTGGGTAGTGGTATAGTTGTTAGAAAAAAAGACGCCTGCATTTTCCCACGGGGGAAACTCGAGTAAATTTGTCGCAGAATGATGGGGTATCTCGTGAATGTTGCGTGATTGGGAGTGGTTTGGGACTCACCGAGTAGCGTTTATTTCGGGTAAGTGTGCGGGTTGAGGCAGGTAACGGTAACCGTAGGTGACACTCATCGACGGTACGTGCCCACGTACCAACGAGTCCTTACACGATGCGCACGCCAAGTACGACTTGAACAGCTCCAGCAGTCTCTTGTCGTTATCTTTGTCGCTGTTAACGTTGGCTTTGACGACGACGCCCTTCAAGTCGACGTTGTCAAACGTGCTCCAAAGAACCCAAAGCGCGTTGGTCTACTTCGCTTTGTTCGTGATGCTCCCGACGAGCGTAAGGTCATTGTCAAAGCGCAGTTGGTCACCCATCTTACAGCTCTGTCGGAACCTGCGGTCTTCCAAGTCGCGTTCGAAACAAGTGACCGACAGCGAAAACTGCTTGGCTTGCACCGCCCCTTTTGCAGCGCGCTTGTGTTCACGAGCAGCTTCCGGAGCCGCCTCTCGTTGACGACGTTTGCACGCCGCTTCTCGCTCACGTACTTACCTCTTGTCTTAAAGCTCGCTGCTCACGCTTCGCTGCTGCTTCTCGTGGACGTAGTTCGGAATCTGCAGCTCGGCGTTGCTGTAGCTGCTTCACGTTCCCCGAGTGAAGGATCCGCAGCTCGCTTCAAACGCTTGAGTTCAGCGTCGTATGCTCGTCTCTTCGCAGCCTTGTCGTCGGCGTTGCTGGCTGCTGTTGAAGCTGAAGATGGTGAGGGTGGGGTAACGTTGCCTTCAACGAGTGGTGGGAGGATGATGTTGGGTTGTGCCCCAGTAATGGTTGAAGATACTGTTGCCATCTATTGCCTTCATCGCATCTACTCGAGTCAAGCAAAGCGTGAAGTCATGCGAAAGAGGGGGAGGGGGATGAAATGGGAGAGAGGGAGGGGAGACGAGCCGAGCATTCGCGGTGGGGATGTGGACGCCGACGACGAGTGACATGGTGCGACTAAGAAATGCTCCACATTTTAAAAATAAGGCACCCAATTTCTGCATACTCTAAATTAAATATCGAGTAAAAAGGGTGTCTTTTTGTTCCACAACAATGATCGTAATCAGGCTTGCATGCGCTTCCTTTCTTGAAAACCACGGAGGAAGGAAAAGGTAAGAAGAGGCCCTGACGTCACTCGATGTGAAGCCGCGATGTAGCCGGAAGTCGGCCATATTGACTAGGCAAATTCTCCTCTCTTGTTTACATATGAATGCGAAGCAGAAGGCACGACTCCCTCTCCGGCTCGGAAAGCACGTGGGCTGCGCAGCGCGTATGTCGTGACGATCCGAAACTAATGCAACGGGGCTCATCACTCTGAGCCAGCGGGACACCTTCAGCGAAATCGCTTCGTCCGAGTAATAACAGGGAGTAACAGCTCGCCGACAACGAAGCAACTACGAGAGAACGCGTGCTAGATGCACTGACAACGGCGAGTGCTTTCACGTCATTAATTCAGCAACTGTACAGACAACACGATCGGTGGTGCGCCTTCTACGGTTGCATTCCGCCACGCGACTGACGCAGCGTCCTGCCACTGTGTCCGTGTTCAGCGTGAAACTCACCTGCGTCAGCATTCTGCGACCTTGGTTACTTTGAGCACGGTGCTAGTGACAGTTGAACGTGGTTGGTGTTACGTTGAAATTACATGCAATGCTGGTGGAGAGTGTACCAAGCGGAACAGAAAAGGTGTTTTAATACGCACATGCAAGTTGTTACTGTACACACACAACATGAAACTACGTATGTGCACATGGTCCTCACGGCGTCTTGCTGGGCTCAACAGCGTCGTCCGTTGTCACGAGCAGGAGCACTGCTCAACCGTCACTGACCTGCAAGGCGTTCGTCGTCATTCAGCTTCGTCATGGTGCCCAACGCCATTTCGCTGAACACTAACTGCTTCATCCTCGTCATCCGCCGCACGACACATGGATATGCACTTGTTCTATCTACTGTTGAAACCCCGTGATGGACAAAGGGATTTGTAAACGTTGCTAAGAGTAATGTAACAGCCAGAAGAACACTGCGTAACCAATAACGCGGCGCAGAGCACAGATATTGTCCGCCACGGCTCAGCACGAGACCTGGGGAGGCACACATTCCGCCGCCAGCTGCGGCCGCTCACTGCTAGACCAGCTTCACTGCGCAACACGTAACCATAACAACGCCGCCATTGTGCCTACTGAATGTGGCCGCCATGATGTCATTTCCGCCACATTTTTTACGCCCTGCGCCGGCTGGGCATGCCCTCTCCTTACCTTTTTCCTTTCTCCGTGTTGCAAACTCAGCGCTGGCCATTTTGCTATCGAAGATGCAATGTAACCCTGATAATGGGCATGTCGATCGTGACCGGAATGTACCGGGCGCGGGGCGATAGCGCAAGGATGGAACGCAATATAGATGACAATTATTGTTGTGGGACAAAAAGACACCCTTTTTACTCGCTCTTTTCTTAGAGTTCAGCCCGGTAGGGAGCGTGGCGCAGCGTCTCAGGGCTGATAATCTTAACGCTAGCGTGTCTACACCTCGTACCCTTTCCTCCATTATAACAAAGGAGTGGGAGGACCAACATTGGATACGCGGGTGTGAGAAAGTGGGGGAAGGGGGCTGCTGGGATGAATGGTATCAGTGAAGAAGGAACAGGTATTCAGTGAGTAAGAAGAAAATAATAAAGCAGTGGGGAGGTGAGAATGTGCGCATGTTGCTGAGTCCCGGTTTTCGAATCGGTTGTCAGGGGTTAACAATGACAGATTTGAAACTCCTAAACGGAAGACTCAACTCGCAGTGGTGTTTTAGTGTATGTATCATACTATACAAACCCCTGTTTACGGATTTTTCTAGTGCATAAAAGTATCGCATGAATACAGTCGGCCAATATTTATTAAGTGACCGAAAACGGTATTGTGTAGCGATCGGCAGGTGGACTGCTCTGGCGGATGCATGTCGGCGCCTCTGGTGACGAGTAGTCAAAGAGCATGTCACTAGCGGCACAGGACAAAGGTTCATTCAATTCACCCTGCACTTCCAGAGCATGTTTACGTTGGTGCTGTCTATGTATGGTCCCTAAAATCTAATGGTTCAGCAGTGACGAGACGCGGAAAAGAATACGAGAGTGCAGATGTCGAGGAAGCCTGGTACTCTTCGGCTGTTTCGAGAGTTGTGCAGGCTTTGATTCGAAAAAGAAGGCGCCGCTTATGTTAATTAGCGTGTGTCTACCGGAAAATGCTATCTGTAGTACTTGTTACACGACGCTAAAACAGACACGAATGCAATCGGCTGTGTCATCTGCTGCAGCTGCAGCCATTTTGTGCTCCACGGTCTCGGCATTACCACACGAGCAGGTGCAGGGAATTTGTGAGCTATCCTCGCACGAGAGCTGTACTTTTCGAAACAAATACTGCGCTGCCGCTGCCGCCATGTTGAACTCGTGAAATGAATACCGAAGTGCAGCACCTCCGTGAACTGGTTCAAGAAAGTACAGGTGAAACAAATGGATCTCAAGTAGGACCACCTGCTTTATGTTGAGAACTGTGGTGCTCCCACAATACGTCTCACCACGCTATATTTGGTACATCGCATTACAGCAGCGTGTGCTCCACGCTCCGTTTCAAAAGACTTGAGCCCCACCTTCTTCTATTTTATCTACACTTCTGTACCGCTTCAGATCACTTGGAATCATCATCATCATCATCATCATCATCATCATCATCATCATCATCATCATCATCCTGACTACGTCCACTGCAGGACAAAGGCCTCTCCCATGTTCCGCCAGTTAACCGGTCCTGTGCTTGCTGCTGCCAATTTATACCCGCAAACTTCTTAATCTCATCTGCCCACCTAACCTTCTGTCTCCCCCTAACCCGCTGGCCTTCTCTTGGAATCCAGTTAGTTACCCTTAACGACCAGCGGTTATCCTGTCTACGCGCTACATGCCCGGCCCATGTCCATTTCTTCTTCTTGATTTCAGCTATGATATCCTTAACCCCTGTTTGTTCCCTAATCTACTCTGCTCTCTTCTTGTCTCTTAAGGTTACACCTGCCATTTTCTTTTACATTGCTCGCTGCGTCGTCCTCAACTTAAGCTGAACCCTCTTTGTAAGTCTCCAGGTTTCTGCTTCGTAGCTAAGTACCGGCAAGATACAGCTGTTATATATCTTCATCTTGAGGGATAGTGGCAATCTACCTGTCATAATTTGAGAGTGCTTGCCAAATGTGCTCCACCCCATTCTTATTCTTCTAGTTACTTCAATCTCGTGGTGCCGCTCCGCGGGTATTACCTGCCCTAAGTAGACATAATCTTTTACAACTTGAAGTGCACTATTACGTATCTCGAAGCGCTGCTCTTTTCCGAGGTTGTACATTACTTTCGTTTTCTGCAGATTCATTTTAAGACCCACTTTTGTGCTCTCCTTGTTTAACTCCATAATCATGAGTTGCAATTCGTCCCCTGAGTTATTCAGCAATGCAATGTCATCGGCGAAGCGCAGGTCACTAAGGTACTATCAATTAACTCTTATCCCTAACTGTTCCCATTCTAGGCTTCTGAAAACTTCCTGTAAGCACGCGGTAAACAGCAATGGAGAGATTGTGTCCCCCTGCCTTAAACCCTTCTTGATTGGTATTCTGTTGCTTTCTTTATGGAGCACTCTGGTAGCAGTTGATCCCCTGTAGATTTCTTCCAGGATGTTTATATATACTTCAGCCATCATGCATATATACTGCATGATGGCTGATATTTCTACTGAATCAAACACCTTCTCGTAATCTATGAAGGCTATGTATAGTGGTTGTATAGCATGTCTCTATTACCTGATTGATAGTATGAATGTGGTAAATTGTTGAGTAGCCTGTTCGAAATCCTGCTTGTTCCTTTGGTTGATTGAATTCTAATGTTTTCTTTGCTCTGTTAGCAATTACCTTTGTAAATAGCTTTTATACTACAGAGAGCAAGCTAATTGGCCTGTGATTCTTCAAGTCCTTGTCATCTCCTTTCTTATGTATTAAGATGATGTTAGCGCTCTTCCAAGACTCCGGTACTCTTCCCGTCAGGAGACACCTCGTAAACAGGGTGGCTAGTTTTTCTAACACAATCTGTCCTCCATCTTTCAGCAGAGGTGATGTTACATGATCCTCACCAGCAGCTTTGCCTCTTTGCACGCCCGCCAAAGCTTTTCTGACTTTTTCTATCATTACTGGTGGGGTGTCATCTGGGTTACTGCTAGTTCTTATACTATTAAAGTCGTGGCTGTCGCGGCTACTGTACAGATCTCTGTAAAACTCCTCCGCTATTTTAACTATCCTATCTATATTGGTAGTTATTTTGCCTTCTTTGTCTCTTAGTGCATACATCCTATTTTGCCTATCCCAAGTTTCCTCTTCCCTGCTTTGATGCTTCCTCCGTTTTTTCAGAGCATGTTCAATTCTCTCCATGTTATACCTTCTTACATCGGATACCTTACGCCTATTAATCAACTTCGAAAGCTCTGCCAGTTCTATTTTGTCTAATGTACTTGAGACTTTCATGATTTGACGCTTCTTAATGAGATTCTTCGTTTCCTGGGAAAGCTTGCCAGTGTCCTGTCTAACTACTCTGCCTCCAACTTCCACTGCACACTCCGTAATGATACTCGTCAGAGTATCATTCATTGTATCTACGCTAAGGTTGGTTTCCTCACTAAGAGCCGAGTACCTGTTCTGAAACGAGACTCTGCATTCCTGTACTTTCCCTCTCAGTGCTAGCTCATTGATTGACTTCTTGCGTATCAGTTTCTGTCGTTCCTTCCTCAAATCTAGGCGAATTCGAGATTGTACCATTCTATGGAAACTGCATTGTACCTTGCCAACTACTTCCACATCCTTCACGATGCCTGGGTGTGCACTCATTATAAAGTCTATTTCGTTCTTATTTTCACCATTAGGGCTCCTCCATGTCTACTTGCGGTTTCCTCGTTTTCGGTAGAAGGTATTCAAAATCCGTAAATTATTGCGTTCTGCGAATTCTACTATAGTAGCTCTCCGCTGGCGTTTCTAGTACCGATGCCATAATCTCCTACTGCCTGGTCTCCCGCCTGCTTCTTCCCTACCTTTGAATTAAAGCCTCCCATCAGTAATATATAGTGTGTTTTACCTTACTCATTGCCGATTCCACGTCTTCATAGAAGCTTTCAACTGAAGCGTCATCATGGCTGGATGTAGGCGCGTAAGCCTATACCACCTTCATCTTGTATCTCTTATTCAGTTTAATTACGATACCTACCACCCTTTCATTCTTGCTATAGTATTCCTCTATGTTGCCAGCTATGTTTCTATGAATTAGGAACCCCACTCCCAGTTCTCTTCTGTCAGGCAAGCCCCGATAGCAAAGGACATGCCCATTCTGTAGCACCGTATAGGCCTCATCTGTCCTCCTAACCTCGCTGAGCCCTATTATATCTCATTTAACACCCTCTAGCTCCTCGAATAGTACAGCTAGACTTCCCTCACTAGATAAGGTTCTAGCGTTAAACGTTGCCAAGTTCAGGTTCCAATGGCGGCCTGTCCGGATACAGAGATTCTTTGCACCCTCTGCTGCGTTGCAGATCTGACCGCCGCCGTCGTCAGTTGCTTCGCAGCTGCTGGGGACTGAGGGCCGTGATTTATTTGACGTATGCATGTGTAAGCAGCGATGACGTAGTGGTTAGAGCATCCGCCTCGCATGCAAAATGTCTGTGGCTCAAATCCCGGTGCCGCGCAGTTCCCAACCGGATAAAAAAAATCCGCGTGGTGATGGAACTGCATTACGAGGCTTGGGGTGCGGCCTCGTAATGCAGTTTGACGGTGCGACGGTGGTTACCGGCCTCACCGGTGGTTACCGGCCTCACCGGTAACCACCGTCGGGAACGCACTCCCTCACCAGAGAAGGATGGGCCACCCTGGTGCAGTATCTGGTCACTACCTCCCACATGCATACGTCAAATAACTCGGAATCATGAATCCGCTAAATGAGAAAAGCTCTTGAAGTGTGGCAAGATATGTGGCGCAAGCCTAAAAAACGACACGCCCATTGCTGGCTTCCCAGAGCAAAAAATAGGGAACCAGTGTATGGATGGATGGACGGACGGACGGGTGTGTGTATGTATGTATGTATCCGACTGTGCCTTTTAGACCGGGTGGTGACTCATACCACCTAGCCATGAAGTTAAGCACTATCACAATGTGTTTAAGCATTGAATTTCACTCGTGTCCAAGCTCAAGCACTCCGGATTTGTTTAGGCTTGCCCATAGTGCATCAACAGCGACAACTATCGCCATCACAAGGGACCACCTCATCAAGACGCCCATTAATGTTGAAGTGCTGAGGACACATATACGACACCTTCCTCGAACTCCTCGACATCACCTAGCCTCTCTGCCAGTGGACCGACCATGCACATCATACTGCAAAACAGTGACTGCACATGGCGAGTCGATCCAAACTTCGTTCTCTCCTGCCGCTAGACCGGTGACTCTGCCATGGCGCCTCGCTCAACCAATGATTAATATTAACATACCTGGCGTCCAGAAAAGGCCAATTCGTCGTCACCGGCTCTTAAACAGCTCACACTATTTCTCTTGTATGAGAAATACCAAGAATCCACACATATATACACTGACGGATCGGTTCAGCTGGACAGCTCTACAGGAGCAGTAATGATACCAAGTTGGCCACGACAATTAAATTCAAGACATCTCACGCAACAACATCAACGGCAGCAGAATTGGCAGCACTTCGTGCCGCGTTGCAATTTGTCGTTGATCAACCTACACGCAAGTGGACTATTTTCTGCGACTCGAAGGCGGCCCTGCAGTCTCTACTATCAGCCTTACGCCATGGACCACACGAGCAGCTACTACTAGAGATAGCAGAGGTTATACACTACCTGACTGAGAAAGGGCACCAAATTACATTTCAGTGGTTACCCAGTCACTGCGGAATCATCGGCAATGAACGGGCCGATCAAGCTGTTCGCTCAGCCCACACAGATCATAAACTACGACTACCACTTTCTAGGACAGATGCTGCATGAAAGCTCCGCAGGCTTGCTCGCCAGCAAACCACATCACAATGGAATCAGCCACACTTCAAGCATGCCCGGCTGTACTCGCTTGACCCTAAGTCTTCAAGTCCTGTCGAGGCTTTGCCGAGCAGACCAGACCCTAATATGTAGGTTGTGGTTGGGCGTTGCGTTTACCAACGCCTACGCTTTCCGCATTGGGATGGCCGACACCGCAGCCTGTGGCCACTGTAGCAAAGAAGAAACGATCCAACATATTTTTGTGACTGCCTGGAGTATAGTAAACAACGACTATGCCTTCGCAAGGAACTCAGCAAATTAGATAATCGACCTCTGTCGGAGCAAGGAATTCTACAATATCGACAAGATGCAACTTCACAGAAGAAGGCCCTGAAAGTGCTACTACACTTTTTGCGATCGACCGGCCTTACTGAACGGTTGTAGCTAGGACGCCCTTCCTTTGTGTGTTTTCGTTTTCACATGAGTGCGCGTGCGTTTTTTTTCCTCTCTATCCACCCCCTCTTTCTTGCCCCTATTTCCTCGCCCCCAGCGCTGGGTAGCAAATCAGATGCCAATATCTGGTTAACCTCCCGGCCTTTTTCTCTCTCTCTCTCTATCTCTCTCTTCACTCGCGCCTTGATTGTAGCCACCAATGAGTTAGCCTCCTCCTGATTATTTCTACCCGTTTAAAGTCTATTTTGCCTTTATTGTCCCTAAACTCCAATGCTTTGAAAAATCCGTGCCATTATCTTCGACTATAAGGCGGACTTCTTTACAGACCATTATCAAATACTCAGCCATTTCCTCTTCCTCTCCACACGCACTGCATACCATGTCTGTGCTTTCGTATTTTTTTCGGTACGTCTTGGTCTGCAATATTCCCGTTCTGGCCACGAACAACAGAGAACTACCCCGAGAATTATCGTAGATCTTTTCTTTTGCAATTACCTGCTTGAAAGTTCGGTAGGTCTGTAGTGATGATTTCGCAAACATTCCAATCTTCCACATATCCATCTCTGTTTCCCTCACCTTCTTCATATCCGATGTTTCTTTTTGGCTTGGTATTCTGCTGTTGACTAACTCCTTATTTGAAAAATTTTGAAGTTTGCTTCCTCCATTTAGTATCAACATTCATGTACAAATTGCTGAAAACTTTTCTAACCCATCACTCCTCTCCCATTTTTTTCAATCGCTCCTCAAATTCTATCTTGCCGCTAGCTTCCCTGCACTCAAATGATGTCCATTCGATGTCACTCTGTACTCCCTGATTTGGGGTATTCCCTGTGCTCCCAAAGCAAGTCTACCTATGCCACGTTCTTTAATTTCCAATCTTGCTTGAACCTCTGATTACATACACAAGACCACATTGACAAACGTCAAAACCAGGACCACGACACCTTTCCAAATCGCTCTCACAACGTCATAACTCTTGTAGTTACACGGTATCCTATTTTTATTACAGCTGCGTTCCTGTTACACTTAGGCATTACATATTTTTGTGCTCCCTTAGGTACTGGGCCTCGTTGTTTATTCATACGCCCAAATATTTGTATTTAATTACTATTTCTATATTGTGACATTCTGTATCTTATGCTCACTGTCTTTGTTATCATTAAAAATCATGATTTCTGATTTTTCCCTGCTGAACTTGAAATTTAACCTATCTCCCTCATTACCCCAGATGTCTATCGATTCCTGAAGATCTTCCTTGTTGTCAGGCATTAATACTATAACATCTGCATGCATCAATGCTGGTAATGACTGTTCAATGTGCTTTCCTTGCTTGGCGAAAGAGAGGCTGAAGCTTAGTCGACTCCCCTCTAATTTGAATTCTAGTCTCTGTAGATACAGCATAAATTAAAAAGTTGACAAGCAACATCCCTGTCGAAGCCCGCGTTGTATCTCTATAGGATCACATACCTGTTCTTCCCATTTTATAACTACCTGGTTGCTGTTATATATATCCTTTAGAAGGTTAGTTATTCCATTTTAAACATCTAGTGTGTCTAGTATTTTCCACAAGTCTTCTTGGATCACACTATCGCAAGCTTCCTTGATATCTAGAAATACCAGCCACAGGGGCCTGTGTTCTTTTTCCGCTATTTCAATACACTGCATCAACGAAAACAGATTGTCCTCCAACCTCCTTCGTTTACGGAGCCCAGCACCCCCTCATCCTCCAGTCATGTATGTAGTCTTTACTATCTGCATCACCAGCCTGGAAACTACTGATGTCACTGTTATAGGGCAGTCGTTGTTTATACCAGCTTTGTCTCCCTTTCCTTTATAGATCATGCTCATCCTGCTTATTTTCCACCCATTGGGGGCTCCACCATCCAATATTGTTTTGCTCGCTGCCTATATATTAATGTTTGCTCAGAGTTTGGTCCTAGTTTTCTTATTAGCATAATTGGGATGCCGTCAGGGCCTGTTGATGTGCTATATCGGAACCCATTTCTCGGCCCTTCCCCACTCTCGTTGTCCTATTAGAGCCAATGCACTAATTGGTCCATCCTCATCTGGTACGGTACATGCAGCGCTTTATTGGGGCTGAAGTTTTTCTGTCTTCATTGTTTTTACATATTCCATTGCCTCATTCCCTTCTAGTCTAACTTGAACTGTAGTTATAAACCTCTGTTTCATGTCTGTCTTATTATTCAGAAAATCGAGATGGTTCCAAGACTTTGCAGCTGCCTTTCTATTCTTTTTGTTTACTTCCGCAATTTATTGGGCCCCCTTTTTTCTGATCTTTTCACTGATCAGATTGCACGATTCCCTTCTGCACCTCAAAACATTATCCAATTTTTGTTTGGCATGATCTTCTACTTCACTCTTCTGTTCAGCATGCCTGTGTTCCTTTGAGGCTTCCTGACGTCTTACTATGGCTCTCTTAACTTCTTAATCCCACCAGCTCTTGGGTGTGTGTGTCCTTTTCCCGGTTGATCTTGACTCGTGCCTTAGCAAGCTCTAACTAAAACAATCGAGTTAGATTTGTGTACGTCCACTCTGTTTTAGTATTATTTTAGTATCCACGCTGTGCACATTGACTCGGATCGTCCGAGCAAATGTATAAGCGTCTTCTAATGCTGCACAATATATGGGCTAGTTTTACTTATTGTCTGCACTTCGCGAGGCATTATAATCTCATTCCTCGTGTGTCGAGCATTTTAAAATGCAGCATAGCAGAGATGAGTTCCGGGCATTAGCACTCGGAACGGGAAGCTCTAAAAACACCTTCACCTGCATGCAAAGGAACATTTCAATCGGCCTAAACACCGAAGAACTTTCATTTCCAGATTAGAGTCACGGTCCCTATACTGTCTCCCCAATATTTTTTTACCAAGGTAATTGAAATTAGTGAACTTCTCAATTCACAGAAGCATAGCGGAGGTCACGTTTGTAAATATGTTTCAAAGCACTTTTAAAGCAGGATATCTATAAGAGTGATTTTTAGGTTTAATGCTATTATGAGTTTTTGGAAACGCTAGTGAACTTCAACAGTTGCATAACTCCTCAACGCAGTGGGGTTAAGAAATAACCGAACAAGACGATATGTTTTTTTGACAATTAAGGTGAACTTTAGTACGCAAACTGTATGCCTTTCTGTGAGCTGGCCATTGCGTCAGTTATATCATCTACAAATTATAATTCCACAGGTGCGTGGAGGTATGACGTGAAGCCAAAACAACCATGTATATACTTCTTCGAGACTGTACGTTAGTCACTTAAGTCCTTACATCAGTACTCAATGTAAAGGACGCGCCACGTCATGTGCTGGATTCCAATTGTGCGCCTTATGCCCGCTCTAGACTCAATGTCAATCATTCCTCACGCCTAAAGGTTTCTCTTTTCCTCACCATGACATTTTCTTTAATTTAAGAGCTATCATAAAGTTCGTACATGCTCCATGGTGCACTAGCATTTATTTTTATTGCCTTCGAATAAGACGTTATATTCTTCTATGATCGCACTAAAATATAGACAACTTTGTGAGAGTCATGTCTTTATTATAACTGAAAATACATAGCACATTGAATTTGTGATAATCTCTCAATCAATCTAAGCATATAGCTAACCCCAGTGAAAAAGAAGGGTTGTTTTGAATAGAGTGTCTCTAAAAAATATCAAATACTTCGCAGTTGCTACAGGTCTCTGTGCATATATTTTGAGCGCGCATAGAGCGTAAAAATGCAGTGATTACAAGAAAGATATCGCCAACTCCATGCTATGGAATCGAATAAAGCCGACCGATGGAAATTTCCTGTTTTTCCCATCCGCATTGCTCAGTCATTTTTATTTCTGTTGGTTGTTGTTGTTGTTGTTGTTGTTGTTGTTGTTGTTCGCAGCATCAACGTGCTCCCTGCATTCTACATGTACTGAATGACACTCGACTCACCACAGGAAAGCTTGAAAATGTTTCAGGACATCTTCAAGAAGCCACTTACACTCACTCTACTGAATCAAATCACGTACTACCCTCCTGCTTCTCCTCTCTCTCTTGCGTTTTTTACTCATTCACTTACCGTCTCTCCTAATGCATGTCTCAAAAACAAGCGTCAAGTATCGATATACAAGATTAGCACTGATGCCTCCCTGTACGCGAGATGCGTGAGTGCCTGACTCTCCACCGAGCACCGTTCAAATCTCTGAATATACCTCTACGCCCTAGCAACAGGATGCTGTCGCTCAGAGACGGGCCTGCCAACCAAGCTGGTGAATCTTATATCCCATAACTTTTTTTTTGCTTTTGACGTGTGCCGGGCCACGAAGCTATGCGTAGTTCAAAAACTCCCCCCTCCCTCCCTTTATTTTAGTGAAAACCTGGCCCGCCCGAGTCGTGCGTGGCTGGCGCATCGAATGAAGCGGGAAAAAGCGATCCCCACACGGCGCTGGTTCAAAGGCACTCGTCCGTCAACCGGGTGTGAGGAGCGCCTGCCAACAGCAGCTAGCGGCAGGATCCATACTCGTCGCTTGTATATCGATGCGCACAGGCGCAACAAGAAGATGACGCAAGCAGCGCCGATCGCGGGCTGGAGTGCGCGAGAACGAAGAGGTGCGCAACCTTCGCTCATCGATGCGCCGCGACCTCTTCCCCCTCCCTATGCGCAGGCTGTTCGAGGAAAGGCCAACCGGAGAGCTGAGATGCCTTTCTCGAGACACCTCCCTGGCACTCGAGGTCGTCATCGTTCGGGAGCATCATCATGATCACCAAGGCGCGGCCGCTTGCGCGGGAAAGCCAGCCGAGCCGGAAGAGATGCAAGCGGCATTTTCTCTCTCAAGAAAGACACGGCCCACCAGCTCGCATCGAGAAAACTCGCTTACGAAGTTACGCTCCACCACCATTTCGTGCCCCTTATAGTGCGTGCTTCATTTTTGGCCGTTTTTTTTTTATTATTCCGTGCGTTTGGACGAGCTTGTTGCTTAGCCCGGAACACAGAATCATATATATATATATATATATATATATATATATATATATATATATATATATATATATATATATATATATATAAGAACACCAAAGCTGAAAGCATCTTTGAAGTCATAATAGTCCTTTCACCGTGCGAGAAAATGAAAATTGACGTGCCCGGAACAGTCAGAGAGGGAAGGGGTGCATTATATATATATAGGATATGGCAGAACGGCAGCGTTGTCAACAAGGATAAATATATTTATTTCCCAACAGTTTCGGGAGGGGTCCTCCCTTTATCAGGGGATGACCCCTCCCGAAACTGTTGGGAAATAAATATATTTATCCTTGTTGACAACGCTCCCGTTGTGCCATATCCCATACCTTCACGAAGACTAACTGGTCCATTGATTTATTACTCCCACTATATATATATATATATATATATATATATATATATATATATATATATATATATATATATATATATATATATATATATATATATATATATATATATATATACCATGCTCTGGTTTCGTCATTCTTTTTCTCTTCGCTTGCCATAGTGCACGCTATGTGGCGCAGTGTAGCGGGGCCCAGGGTCGTGTGTTACGCTTTGTTGTGACCGACTTCTGGGATACAGGTAGTCGGACTCCCTTACTAATAGCTTTGTTTCCCAAGCTATAAGCAGGTGGGCCCCACCGCGGTGGTGTAGTGGCTAAAGTACTCGGCTGCTGACCCATAGGTCGCTGGCTCGAATCCCGGCTGTGGTGGCTGCATTTCCGATGTAGGTGGAAATGATGTAGGCCCGTGTGCTCAGATTGGGGTGCACGTTAAAGAACCCCAAGTGGTCGAAATTTCCGGAGCCCTCCACTACGGCGTCTCTCATAATCAAATGGTGGTTTTGGGACGTTAAACCCCACATATCAATCAATCATAAGCAGGTGTGAAACAGACGTAGGCAGTGTTCATGAAGTGAGACGCCTGCCCAATTTCACTGAAGAAGATTACACGCCTGAACATAAACCACCTAAAGCGTGGCATAGCCTTCGTTAAAATCTAGATGACATTGTGTATGCATAACTCAGCGAAAATCAGCATGACCCTAGGCAGCACCAAGCAAAAGAGCAACGCAAGAACGTCGACAACAAGTTCGGTAAGGAGCAGCAATGACCGTTTAGGCACGCAACTCCTGTGGCCGTAAGTAAGAGTCATGCATGAGAAGAGACCGAAGTGACCTCAAAACGTTCGACTATTAGTAGCTCTAGAAAATTTATTTTATGGAATGCCGCCTTTAAGCATAATAATACCATTTAAAGAGGCGGATTCAATGGCAACAGACACGAACGCCTCCTATACAGGGCGTTTCAACTAAAGATGCTCCAAGCAATAAAAATTAAAAATGAGTGCTACGCGTCTCCAGCTAGCACAGTATTGTTCTTAGCTGTATGCAGCACGTCAAAACATTTTCATTCACCAAGCATGGTAATTAGCAATGATTGTTTGATAAACTTTTTAAAATTGGCTCTAGAAAGAATTTTTAGTAGAATATTTGTAGTTCTTATCCAGAAATAACAAACTTTTCAAGTTACGGTAAGATAACAATGCCGGTTGATTTTTTTCCAGGGTTTGTTTAAAGTGCGCGAAATTCAAGAAATACCACGTAATTGCCGCCTAACGTGTGGCGCTTTGACTGCCTTCAAATGTAATTTGAACGAATGATCAAAGGTTTTCATGTGCGAAGGTTCGCTTGAACAGGCTATGGGTGACTACGATGGACGTTACGCGATGGTTGGATGGTATCACTAAAAAACAAAGAGTAGGGGCGAAAGAAAGAAACAAGAGTATAAACATTGACGAAAAAGCGGCTACCACGTGCAATCCGATACAAGACCGGAGGCAGCATTTGACGCAGGAAAGGCTTTTTTTTTCTTATCTTTTCGGGCCAACGATATACCTGATGGTGGGGGAGAGGGTGAAATTTTTATAAAATAAGGATATAAAAACTTCAACGGTCGTAATCCAGAAGTTGTTTTTTTTCTTTTAGTCGTATTTACATAATTACGTGCGAGGCTCTACTGAATACTTGTAAGGAATACGGCACAATTGCCTTAGCGTTCAAAACTTTATTGCTCGTACTTCTTCTCCATTTAGAAATCCATGTTTATTACCCGTCTGTTAGAGTGCCGTGCGTATAAATAAACAGAACGAATAAAAAAGTGTTCTGTGTTCTTATAGATAACTCTGAAATAGTAGGAAAGCTAGGTGTTGCAAAGAGGTCAGCGTAATTGCAAAGTCCAAAGCTCTTTTATCGAGACGTCATGAGCAGTTATATAGCGTGCTCAAACAGCCCTCCAGCAGCCCCTATACACAATCTACGTCGAGTCAGAACATATTCTGTCGCGTTTCGTAGCATGCGTGGAGTAATAGAGCGGCACATACCTGCTATTTTAGACTTTAGCCTTGCGGGCAATGTCGTCTATTCGGTGTAGACGTGGTCTTTAATGTATCCCCATATGAAAAAATCTAGCGGAGTCAAATCTGGGGATCTTGCGGGCCACTCTCTAGGTCCAAGACGACCGATCTATTTCTGGGGAAATTCTCGACCTAGCCACGTTCGAGGCCGTGCGCAGCTGTGCGGAGGAGCTCAATCTTGCTGGAACCAGATATTCTCAAGCTGTGCTAGAGGGAGGTTGCAGGTGAAGTCACTCAGTGGGTCATTTAGTATTTCGCTGATGTAGTATTCTGTGGTGAGTGTTCCATCGAAAAAGAGCTGGCCAATAATGTTGCCGTCGTAAATGCCGCACCAAACACTGAAAGACCGCTGCACCTGGTGTTGTGGCTGCAGCAGCCAGTGAGGATTTGTAGCGCTCCAGTAACGACCATGGTGAACATTGACTGGGGCATAGCCCGAGAAGCGAGCTTTATCGGACGAGATTATGTTCTTCAAAAAGCCGGGATTACCTTCTTCCTGTATGAGGATACAGTAGCCGAAGTCAAGACGGCTTTGCAAATCGCTGTCTTCACGCTGTTGATGCAGGTGAACATGGCATGGGTGAAGTCCTCCGCTCTTGAGTACGCGCCAAACACTGCTGCTGGAAACGCTGGTCTCAACACTCACGCGGCGCACGCTTGCGGGGGGATGGACTTCTATGCAAACCAGAATGTCTGTTTTAAGAGACTCAATCACTTCTTTTGTGCGCTGACGCTGCTTTTGGAACGTGCCTGTCTCCTTGTGTGTTTCATAATTTCGCACCAATGTCGAACTATTTACTCGAATTCCTGGGTGCACTGCGAAATAATCGTGCCACATCTCTCTTGTCTCCGTTCGCTCGGCCAAGGGTGAGAACCACAATCGCACGTTCTTCATTAGTGAAACACATCGTTCCACACTCAGACTTTCTCTTGTCGAAGTGTGTCAAAAAAAAAAAACTGCGCACCACATATTCCCATCGTGCTTTTGATATCTTTCCTTTATCAAAATGTGACCCTCTCTCGCACCATTATGTTTATCGTTTGCCCGAAAAGAAAAATAAACGTCTGCGCTGCGCCGAATGCTGCCTCCGGTCTCGTATCGCAATGCACGAGGCAGGCGCTTTTTCGTTGAAGTGTATTGTCCTCGTGTCTTTCTTTTGCCCCCCCCCCCCCTCTTTTTCTTAAGTGATACCATACAACCATCGCTTAATGTCCATCGTAGTCACCAATAGCGTGTTCAAGTGACCTTCATGTGTGAGAAGCCTTTGCGGATTCGTTCAACTTACAGTTGAGGGCACTCAAAGCGCCGCGCGTTAGGAAGCAATCACGTGGTATTTTTTTTTATTTCGCACCCTTCAAACAAACCCTGGAAAAAAATTAACTAGCGTTGTTATCTCACCGTAAGTTGCAAATTTTGTTACTTCTGGATAATAGCTACAAGTCTTGTATTACATTTTTTTTCTCTAGAGTTACTATTCAATAAGTTCATTAAGCAATTTTTGTTAATTACAGTTCTCGGCTGATTAGAAAAAATATTCTGACGTGTTAAAGACAGCTAAGAACAATACTGCGCTAGCTGGAGACACGTAGCGCTCATTTTTAATTTTTTTATTGCTTGGTGCTTTTTAGTGTAAACACCCTCCATACAGGCCAGCAAAACAAAGAAAATGCGAAGGAAGCATCGGCGATTATTGTTCATGTATATATGCGAATATCACTATTATTAATATTTATACGCGCGCACAAGTTCACAATGGGCACAGAGGAAATAGCGAAGGAGAATGATGATAAGTGCTACTTTAAGGGGCACAGCTGCCTGCTATTTCGGTAGGAGGGAAGTGATAGGGGAAAAGGAGAGAGGAAGACTCAAAGTAGAAACAAGACAGGAAACTAAAGAAAAAAAAACGAAGATTTGGTCAGAAATGCGAGCATAGTCGAAGTCATTTATGAAGCCACTGATTGTATTAAGGGAACAACGAGATCGGAGGCGTAGGCTTGCAGCAGCCATTATTCTGGGATAGCGTCTGTAGTTTCACTGCTAGATTTCCTTGAGCTGTGCGCATGAAGTTTGGCATCGAAAGTTTCTCTACAAAGGCGACTTCGCTGCGTCGCAGAGTTGTGAATGGGACGGCTTATAACTCACGTAGACTCTTTGTCCAATTATACGTGGGCGACGGGAGCGGAAAAACCACGCCGGTTATTAGTGACCCGGTGCATCACTTCCCGACGGGGGATCTCTTCGAAGCTCCTTCACCTCCGGAACCTTGGGTTTCTACTCTGGTCGGCCGACGTTCCTCGCTTCTCTTCTTGTGAGCAACGGTCCACGGGGCCTCCTCGAGCCTTCTCGGCAAATGCTGACCAAGCCACTTCACCGTGGTTCACCGCTCGACCACTTGCTCGATCACACGCACCGTGGGTTCTCGGGAATTCGGACGCAATGTTGAGCTTTCGGATATGACGCAGCGCACATGACAAGGAAAACGAGAAATTACTCACCCGTTCCCTATTGAGCTAGCGAGCTTGTCGGGGAGTACTCATGCAGAGAGAAAGTAAATGTAGGGGAAACGCAGCGATGTTAACTGAAAAAATAAATATCTGGTTTGCTACAGTGCACTGGCTAAAGGGCAGCGCATATGGATTTGGGCCCCCTTATTGCATGCAAGCAGTGGCGTGGCTGTTATCCTCTATTAGAAAAGACATACCTCTCTTCATTTAAATTAAATTGCAATTTGTATGCTGAGCACTAAGGCTTCACTTGAATGCAACTTATACTATCAATACTGAACTGCGATGGCGATGTAATTGTTTTAAAGTGTACCATTTGCGAGCACGCACGTGAATTTACAGGTGGTATCAGCGAATCAGATCTTTACGTGCACCATTGTACTTATTATAATTTACCAATCCACCTCAGCATAGGCACGAGGAAACCAGAGTGACACAAGTCGGCTCAGAAAATGGTTGCCTAATTTTATCCACCTTTTTAAAGGTATCGTGAATGGCATCGACGTGAGGGATTGAATTACATTTCGCTTTCGCGTTTTGTTACTTTTCTTTGCCTGATTGCTGCACAGGCAATAACGTGTAAGCAGACACGAGGGCTAGTACAATAACGTGGTGGGACTCGGTGCCCTGAGAACCGCTTCCACATATCCTGCATTCTGCAGGTCAAGAGCTACGGCCGCGCCCGCTTTTTAAATATTCAAGCCTTGCTTGACAAGCTCGCTATAGAATTTGTATGCTGAAAAGAATGGGGTCCTGGTGGCCGATGCGGTGATGTACGCGCGCTGCGCTTGAATGCGCCTTGTAAGTACCTATGCACTGCAACTAGACTCTCAAATAAACCGCGCCCTTTATATTTCCCGCAGTTAGACCGCTGCACACAGCGGACTCACGTGAACCAGACAGAAACTGTATACGCACTAATGAGCGTTCCTTTCGAAAGTTCTCGGGCCATTGAACGACACCCCAGCTTTGATATCGGTCCGCTCGGCTGTGATTCAGGCAAATACTGCCTGGTTCACTTGGTTCTTTTTCTTTTCTTTTCTCGTTTTCCTTTTCAAACTGGCAGCGGAACACTCCTGTACCCTTGGTGGTGGCAGGCTGACAAGCGCGAAAACGAAAATTCGTTGCACAGCGCTGCGATTCGCTCCACGATAGGTGACCCGCCGTTTATTGAGCACTTCAGAGTTCACATGGTGTGAATAAAGCCTCGCTTCCAGCGGCTCCGCAAGGGTCTTCGACGATCCCAAAGCCCAGAAATGATTTCATCATATACAGAGAGATAGAGAAAGAAGAAAAAACGTTTCAAATGAGTTACACAGTGTGACAATTTTTGCCTTTGATTGTCCTTTGCGTGCCGACATGTGGGGTAAACTCTTGAGCCAGTGACGGTCGGTGCATAGCAGAGGAAGCACCCTCTGCGTCCTTGTTGCTCATATAACTTAAAAAGTAGATACAAGTGTGACCTGCAATGTATAAACACCAACACGAGCGCTCGTGTTGCGTGGGTCTACCTCGTCTGTCGTTCCGGTTCCCGCTTTCTCGCTTTTTTTAACAACAATGAACTACCAACTTGATCACCAGACCATCCTATTATAGCCTGAGTCATTGCTGGTAGTTATCATTCTTAGTACCATCCAAGCCATTCCTCTAGACCTATCCCATGTATGTAAATATTGGCGGTAGGCACCGTCAACATACTGAGGCTCTTGTAGCGACGTCGCGGTGCGTGGGCTCCGCCCAGCACAGAGCTCAGCACAGAGCTCCCATGCCAACTGGCACAGTAGCTGATATGCTGCCTCCGAGACCAGCGCGCCCGCGCGGGACGCTCCCTGGCGTGCTGCGTTCGGAGGCAGCATTGAAGCTGCTGTGCCAGTTGTCACGTGATCATAGAGGGTGTTGGCGAGCTTGTGCTGGGCGTAGCCTACTCTCCGCGACGTCGCTACAAGAACGTCAGTATGTCGGTGGCGCCTATACCACTATTTAGTAAGTCTATAGATATTCGTTGTGACTCTGCGAATATTTGGCCTGTCCGCGAACGAACACACAAGTATATATCTCTGCGGCACGATTACAAATTGGTAGATATCTTGCTATTTTCGTGCATCATCCTTTCATAATATAATGTTCATCGCTGTTCAGACGTGAACGCTGGAAGAGTTATTTCTCTAAATGGCAGATGCCGCGTTCTCCGTATCACGATAGAGTCTACTTTCCAAGCTCCGATAATATTTCTTTAATAATGCCCTGCTTCTGTAGCTCAAAAAAAGGATATATATATATATATATATATATATATATATATATATATATATATATATATATATATATATATATATATAAAGCGGTACTTCGAAATGAGCCTCGGAAAAAAAGAAACCGGGCACTGACAGAGATGTGCTGTGAATGTCCCCTGCCCCGCCTAGCAACAGGGTAAAGGCTATTTCAAACGCCACATTGATTACCATCTCAAACGAACAGCAAGTTCTTTTTTTAGGCGTTCGAATGTCTTCAGATATGTAAAGACACTCACGGAGAAATAAAGCGTGTATTTCTTTTCAGTTAGCCTTCGAAAGTACGATGTATTACTTCAGAGTGAGACCGGAATCGGGTTCTATTCGAAATTCCTTCGCTCCATTACTCCATGTATATTTTTTTTTCTTCATCGAGCTTTTATGATACGAGACCTCCATGCCATGCGAAAAGCTGAGTTCCCGGAAAAGTAATTTACGGAGTCAGTATCAAAACACA
The DNA here is from genome assembly GCF_013339725.1 of Rhipicephalus microplus. Classification (NCBI taxonomy): domain Eukaryota; kingdom Metazoa; phylum Arthropoda; class Arachnida; order Ixodida; family Ixodidae; genus Rhipicephalus; species Rhipicephalus microplus. The sequence continues at coordinate 84,948,330 of NC_051166.1, forward strand.
ATTTCTATACAAGCAGACGCAATTTTACCTTCTTTCTTTCATATGGAAGAAACGTGCGTGCCCAAACAGAGCCATTTTTTGTGCATTTTTTATTCTGCACACAACGTTCGCAATTTGTAATAGAGGTAAATTTGAACGTGCGCTTCATATGCACCTGCGTCACGACGGGGAGAGCATGCAGAGTGACTAAGGTATTGTTATAAAGGTGATATTCTTGAAATAGGAACAAGTATTCTCATTTCCATTCTATCAGATTCAGATTAAAAGCTGCTGAAGAAAACAGCGCCTTCCAAATAGGTCACTCACTTCCGTCAATAAACGAAGACGGATGTCCGTTGTAAATTGAAGATAGATGCAATAAAAAGGAAGCAAGCAGTGTGTGTGTGCGCTTGCGAAAAAGCTAGAGTGGCGGGGAGAGGGATTTGAAGGGAAAAAGAAGAAGCGAGCAGTTTCTATGGCGAAATAATGGTGCGGAAAAAAAGAGTGCTAGCCACTTTCTCCTGTCCCAGCTGCCTTAAGGCTGCTGATCTCAGCGGGAGGATAAAGCACGCTGTTCCTTCTTAGAGTGAACAAGTAACAGCCTTGCACTCTTCGGAGCCTGCATCAAGTACGGGAGCTATCTGCTACGGTGCGGAGTGCGCTAAGTTATCGCTAGCTATATTCCTGAAGTGTTGTATCTTTAGCAAAGAAGTGCTATCAGCTTGAAAGACATGGACCATCAGTGCAAGCATCGCCCACTTGCACAAGGCTAACGCGTGCAAGCATGCCCGTCGAGCTTATTTTGACGCTTTTTAAAGAAAGTCCACCTGGCTGCGATGAAGCGCGCCTGTACTGATCACTCGTGGCACTATTTTCATTCACATAATAGCGTCCATGTTGCGATGAAAAAACAAATGATTCCTTGTCGTTGCTGCATCATGAGACTACAAATCCGTTCGAACACAACAATGACCTGATAGTTGGCAATCATATTCCAGTTCATACCATCAGCCGAGGCCGCTTAGGGGCTAACTTCTACCGTCGATAAGCTTCAGGACGCGAACCTAGCTTTACATAACCATCATAAAGTGAAGAAGAGGCCTAAAGGCTGGTTGTGGACATACCACCAACATTTCTAGAAGATGGGCAAATGGAAACAAGAGATCAAGCCGGAAACAGCGATTGGAACACTAATTGATTCATCACGCGATTATGAAGTTTGTGATGGTCATTTAGAGAGCCTCCCGTAATAATAAACGCGGCATAATTAAGCGTTACTCATATAAGGACATTTTACCATTTTGGAAAGCGCCAAAAACAGTTATTTTGATGAGCGCTTCAACCCAGTACGCAGTGGCGCGCGAATTTCTTAGAAAGCATTTGGCAAGTTGAAATGGGTCGCAGAAAAGCAAAAGAATAACAAAGAAGAAAGGACACTTAAATTTGGCGATTAAAAATGTTCGCCTACAAGTGGAGTTTTGCAATTACTTTGCGAAACATCTATTTTTATATTGCTAAAAACACTACCCCTCGAAGCACTTAAAACAGCTCTGAAGATGGCGTTCACTCTTTAAAAGTTTTCAAGCCCTAAAGCTTTGAAAGTTTCGAAAGAAAGTATTGAAAGAAACAAAACAAAATGGAGAAATATTCCTTTACTCGAAGTTGCAGGGAACGTGTACACTGTAGTAGACATGCTTCGCAGGACTCACTAGCCTGCTGTTGTTCTAACAATCTTCCATTTTCTTGCACTACACTCTCAGTCAGGCGCGGGTTAACGGGTATTGGTGGCGCACTCCTACGTACTGTGTATTATCACGGATGTGGATGGCCCGGCGAAGAGAGATATACGTGGCTCACTTTAGGTGGCCTCAAACTTGAGTAATGCCGCTTATAGCAATTGCTGATAAGCGGCCGAAGTGCGTATGCGGCCCCGCACGCGGATGCGCGTGTGAGGGAAGTGAAAGGGTGGTGGTGGTGGTGGTAGTGGTTAGAAGATGAGAAAAGGCACCTAATTTCTGCAACCCGGTCGGGAGCACGGCGCAGTGCCTGGAAGGGTGCGCCGGAGCGGCATCGAAGCGCCGGGAACGACTGCACCGTGAACGGGGAAGGAGGAGGGTAACGGGGAAGGAAGAGGGGAAGGAGAAGGGGGGGGAGAAAAAATTGTGACGCGCGCCTGCTCATGTCCACCGGCACGCGCGCGTGAAGGAGGGGGACAAAAAAAAAAGAAAACAGACGCGAGAACAGCAAAGCTGAAAAGTTTCGGGTTCGCGGTGCGGCTGCGCTATACACCAGACCACAACGAGCTCAACGCATGCTGTCATATTGAAAAGCGCGTCGCGCCATCTGTTGCAAGCGGGGCGAAGCAAGACCCATGCACTGCCACGCGAGCAGACGCTCCGCAAATCAAACGCGAAACTGCACAATCCGAGTGCGGCTGTAAGAATGTTTCACGCTCGTCCTTTCCTGAAATTTGGAGCTGATTTCCTGTGAAACGTCGAGGAGACCTTCCTCGGTAGTCCGGAATGTCTCCATCACGTGCATTGCAGACTATGGAAGCAACTTCATCGAGTACGTACTATTGCGATTGAAAGAAACGCAAACAGCGGAAAGCGTTGCTTTCGACTAAGTTGCACTGCGGCGTGCCTTGGCTGCGGCAAGGCAGAAATTATGCTGTAAGTCGGTGTCAACGTAGCGCTAGAATCTCGCTTCAACTTGCGCTCAACCACTGCATCTGTTTATCATTTGCCACTCAATCTGGGCACACGGAACACACACGCATTGCGAAAGTGCCAACCAGAACGAGATTTTAAAATGTTACGGTGACGCCGACAGAAAGCACAGATTCGCCTTGTGAGTCAAGGCATGCCGCAGTTCGACTGAGTCGAAAGCTATGCTTTTCGCGCTGTTCACGTCTCTTTTCATCGCTATAATATGCCCTTTGTCGTATAAGTGCGTGGTGGTCGCATCCACGCGTGAGTTGTAATATGTCCTATTACTGGCATGCATCCTGCGAAACAGTAGGGCAATGATCTGGTGCCCCATACTTTACAGGCATACTGCAAGCTAATCGTTGCTGTAAAACGAAACAGCTGGCGTCACGCTTGAGTAAATGCAATAGGTATACTGTTACTCATACACTTTTACTGGACTCGTAGTTTTTTTGTGCCGATTGCGATTATATCCACTCGGAAAACAACGCACAAGCACAAGTACCGCATCGAGTTGGGATCTTCACAAACAGTGTGGAGTAATATCTTACTGTGGCGCTGGTTGTTTTTGCATATACGAAGACAGCGCAGTGGTACTCAGATGACTTCTTATACGCTGGTGCAGTGTGAACAGGCGCATTTCTCACATTTTAAAGTCCCAGAGCCACTGCTTGTCATGCTAGTGATGCACGCCTTGGCAGTTCAAAACGTATTCTGGCGACTGTGGGAGCGAGAGTATACCCACGAAGGCGCCTGGGTGCGAGATAGGCATGCTTTCGTCTATAGTGCATGAGCGACGGCTTAATAAAACACTGGCCTATGCATGTTGATGCTTGTGTTCTACAAAACAAGTTGAACTGATGGTTTTAGAAACATCAAAGAATCAAACACGTGTGATAATTATTTGACTGATATGTTGAGTTTAGCGTCCCAAAACCACCATATGATTATGAGAGACGCCCTAGCGGAGGGCTCCGGAAATTTCTACCCCCTGGGGTTCTTTAACGTGCACCCAAATGTAAGAACACGGGCCTCAGCATTTTCTCCTCCATTAAAAATGCAGCCGCAGCAGCAGAAACAAACAGAAGGCAGCTAGAGAGAGAAAGATCAAAATTGAAAATCGGTTGGTTGATGTTTGATTAGTGGTTGCATAATTTGATGGTGAATTTGAACATCACGTACAGAAGTCAGAAGTCCAGTGCAGAAGTCAGCAGGAGAGCGCATCCCACTGACATTTGCTGACTCTTTTAAAACTCTTTTAAATAGTAGGTGCAGTTCTGATATTCCAAACGTGAATTTGTAACACTCAACAACGACCAAGAACCCCAGTGTACTGCTGGGAAGATAATGCACCAGCTATAAAAATCCCCATTTTCTAAGGAGAAACTGCATGCAGTAGCAACCAAGATTTTGAAGCACGTTCTGCACCATTTCTTGGCCCCAACTGCACGCGGACGTTGACGAAAGAGATGTGCAGAAGCATTATTTGTTCGGAGGGAGTCCTACCTGTCCGTCGCTAATTTGCGCACGTCATACTTGACATCATTTCTTTTTATTGGATTCATTGCTTCGCCCTTGCGAAGAAACTTGCTTTTTTTTCACCACTAATACGCGATATCTAATTGGAATGCACTGCAGCGCACTATGAAGAAACTATGCTTTTATAATGGTGTGCGAGAGAGGCTTGCAACATTGGAATAATTTCATACGTATTAGGTATGTCGTGTTGTCCTAGACGTACGCCTAATGAACCCTTTGAACTTGTTTGCGGAAATCCACATTCACGGAGGTAAATATTCCACTCCAGCAGCATCTCAATCTAGAAAGCTAAGGCTAGGCTTGGCTCACTCCACACCTGATATGACTATCTGCTAAACAGAAATGTTAGTTGTTGAAAGCTTTCTTTGCGTTAACAATCTCGGTAAATGCCTAGCCTTTTGCGCAGCGTTTACTATTACTTAGCCAATTTTTGTACTGAACTTTTACATAGACACTATCGTCATTTAATATGATCTCTCAACCTCTGTGAACTTTGATAAGCTCTCAGAATTATGGAACGCGTCTGGCATTAGTTTCTGTACAGCCATTTCACTGTTAAAGATTGACCACTGGAGTCACACCTGGAATCTGCTTCACGTATATGTGACGCTATACTTTGTGACTTTACGCACGGCAAACCTGATTGCCTCTCAATAGCAAAGTTTACAAGTTACAAACTTTACAAGCTGCACCTAACAATGACGTCACGTGCTATAAGTCGGGACGTATGCGGAGACCAATGACAGCTATAACTAGAAGATATATTTCAAAAAAGAAAGAAATTATCTGACCAGAGAACATGGTGCGTAGGTAGTAAAAAAATGAAAAACGGGGGCGGTCCTCACGAGAGGGCACTGCCGGGGAAGACGCACCGTGTTAATATTTCAATACTCGCGTGGCTGCTTCCACCGACCGTTCTCAGTTCTCATTTGTTATATACGCGGTGACAGCCGGAGCCAATATGACAGTCGCCGGACTGCTTCGATTTGCCGTGCCCGTCTCTGTTCCGGAGGCGTATGAGCTCAACGACCGTACATAAATACAGGCCCGCACGTAGCCCGCGGGCGAATTATTAACAAAGCAGAAAAGAATGTCCACAACGCGATTCTCGTGCAAGAGCGAATGAAACAAGAAATAATTGTACAACGGGTCGGTGCTTCGGAAGAGGACTAAAATCAATGGTTTCCATGGAGTCGTTTGAACCTTGTTTGATTCCTTGCTACTTCTGTCTCTTTCTCGAGCTTGTGGTACATCCTCGAGAGTGTTTAAATTGTAGTTATTTAGTAAAATAACAAACAAAGAATGGTAGAAGACAGAGAAAAAGTTAGGCGAAGGAAATTTGCAGGAGGTACTAGCTCGAAGAGAGACCTGTTGATTTATATGTGGGGTTTGAGACCCCAAAACCACCATATGATTATGAGAGATGCCGTCGTGAAGGGCTCCGGAAATTTCAACCACCTGGGGTTCTTTAGCGTGCACCCGAATCTGAGCACATGGACCTACAGCATTTTTACCTAAATGCAGCCGCCGCAGCCAGGATTCAATCTCGTGACATACGGGTCAGCAACCAAGTACCTTAGACACTAGACCACCGCGGCAAGGGAAGAGAGACTTGTTTGCTTTTCGTGCATGAATATAAATGGAAACTTTATGAATTTGTCTGCTGTATTTAGTTTGTAAATGTACAGACGCTCAAAGCGGAATCGTGAAGTCTCCACCACCACCCCTGTTATCAGACTGTTCCGTCGAAGGCGCACGAAAATTCCAAGAAATATTGACTAAAAAACCAAGAGAAGTGTGCGCGTAGCCGACACAATACGTACTCGCAACCAGATTAGTGACAGACTAAGAACACTACCCTGCGCCACACCACTCGCGCGATCATTTTGCGCACTGGCACTACAAACCTCTATGTATATGTTCAAACAAAACAGTTCAAAACAGACCCTCCCCCCTCGTTTGTTTTCAAACAATTTTAACTAGTAGCAATAAAACCATCATCACAAGGCACAAAACTCTATTGTGTAGGTTCACATTCAAGCCTCAATAGCAAACCAGGGTAACAATAGAGCAAGCAGCGTTATACTAGCATACTGAAAATCAGGAGCCGTTTGGCACTCTATCATTTACACATGCATTCACACTAGAAGTTTTCAAGATGACACCAAGTAGCCCAATAGCAAATTACAATAAGCCGCGTCATATTTTTGTTAATTTAACCAATCGTAAAGAAAAGTATCTATGGCAGTACAGTGCTCTCGACATAAAAGGAATTAAATGGCCACCGGAAACAGTAAACTTCAAGTAAAGGCGTATAAATTTTGTTGGTATTTAAATGCTCCTAACTTGAAAATGTACAGGTTAATGATCGAACAGTGTGGCCTCCCCTCTATTCGCATGTAGTGCACCCTGGCCCCTGGTCGCCGGACACGTAGGTCAGTGATGGAGTTTTAAAAAAATGCAACACGCGAAACTCGGTCGTTAACTTCAATACACATTTTCGGCCAGGTCATAGTGTATGCCTGCACTACACTGTAAAGCTTGCTCAAGGCTTTTCTCCACGTTTCGCTTCATATTACGTTCGGCTGCAACGTACATATATATTCCGTGAAACTTTACCCCGGCACCGACATGAGCGTTTGAAAGAAGAAAATTAATAAGCGTTAAGCTGCAATGTTACTTCAGATAGCACAAAGCCATCACTGGTCATATTTAAAATTTCATAAAACATTCTACCGAAACATCATACTAGGGAGTTGCCAGATAGCGCATTATATGCTCTTGCGTCACTTAACCGACGTATGGCAAGGTTATACAAAACATTAGCCATTATTTAAGTATAAACACCGGACACTGGTGTCATTAGCCAATACAAATCTACATTAGGCGTCGACAGCTAATGCTCAAGACCCGCGTGGTAGTCTAGTTGCTAAGGTAGTCGGCTGCTGGCCCGCAGGTCACGGGATCAAATCACGGCGGCGGCCGCTGCATTCTTGATGGAGGCGAAAATGCTGTAGGCCCGTGTGCTCAGATTTTGGTGCACGTCAAAGAAGCCCAGGAAGTCGAAATTTTCGGAGCTCTCCACAACGCTGTCTCTCATATTTATATTGTGGTTTCGGGACGTTAAACCCCACATATCGATCAATCATCAATTAGCTAACGCTCAACGACAATAGCCAAAATTAGGCACCAAATACCAACCTGTGGACAACTATATCTGATATTCAACAGATCAAGTCAACTTTAATGATCATTTAGCAAACATTACCCAACATTACAAATTCTAACCTCTGATGGCAGTGTGCCAGTAAATGCGGTAAGACGGAGCACCTGTCACGCTTCAATTCGATTTCGTATTTGAGAGAGCCATCAGCCATACCATGCGGAATCTACCGGTCTCGTCCATATTTGAGAGAAGGGGTGAGTTAGGCAGCTATGTGAAATAGTTATTTGTGGGGTTTCCACTGCCCATAAAGAACTCATTTTGGCACATGCGTTGCCACTTAGCACGTATATTTTTCACGTTAAGCAGCCGCAGAATGCTCACACGTTAAAATGTGGAAGTTACAGTATTATACAAATTCCATCAGGGAGATAGTAACGGGAATGGCGTAAAACATTCAGCCGATGCAACACAGACGGAACGGAGCCAAACAGAACTGAACGCCAACGGCGACTTCTGAATGTCCACCGTTGAGGCCATGTTCGTGAACTCCCTGCACGCACGAAACACAACAGCAAAATGTTTTCTTCCTCGTAGTAGCCTAACTTAAAGGAAACAATTTTGGAAACGTACCTTCAGAGCGTGTGAGAATAATACATTGATACCTAGACACAAGTGAGTGACCTTTGCGACCAGGTGACTGAATAGGCCCCAACAGATCGCGTGCATGATGAAGAGAGATTTTTGCTTCGTCAGAAATAACGTCCAATGAAGAATATTGCCAGTCACATGCTAAATCACCGAATTTAGCCAGCCACAAATATGTGCACTCAAAATACATATGCTATTTAGCTAGTTTAACGTATCAATTAGGTAAACAATTAATATATTATGTGAATCTCAATTCGCAGATGCCATAGAGTTCAAGCTTTTATTTATGTTTTAGTATTTATTTGCCCATTAGTACCTCAAATGCCCCATGACCAGTAATACACGAGGAGTGAACATAACTAGCCCTGGTGGTTTTGATTGATGCTTTCAAAGATGTATGGCTGGAGTGGCGCACCAAATCGGCCGGACGAGGATTTCAGTTGTTGGTGGTCAGAAGAAAGCATGATTTCGTGTGAGTGGTAGTGCGGGCTGCCGGGGGGTAAACTGCTATTGGGTGGTCATGACGGGATGAAGAATGATGCAAAGATTCGATGTCAGCCTGATGAAGATGAAGGTCATAGAACTTTTGAAGAATACAATCTTGCAAATTCGCGGCGCTGCTCAATGGTTTGAAGATGAAAGTGTGACCTGAGCTCGGCGACACTGGCGTTATATAAATAGTCTGAATGAACAAGCTTAGCGGAGCGCTTTTGTATGTATTCTAGCACAGATGAAAGGTTAGTTTGATGTGGATCTCACTCTGACATGCGTACTGAAGATTTGGTTGTATAAGTGTCAATAGTGCTAGTAGTTTTAACGGGGAAGGAGTAAGGCACATATTACGACGAAGATAGCCAAGCGTGTCATTAGATATGTTGGGGATGTGAGAAATGTGCATGAACCAAGCAAGTTTATTGCATAAGTTAACACAAAGGTATATGTCTCATGAAATTTTGCCTATTTCCGAGCCACCTATTGTGTATTTAGTGAAAATGAATTAGTGACGACGATGAAAAATTACAAAGGGTGTTTTGCTTACTTTTAGTGACATTAGTCGTTTGTTGCACCCAGATCCTATGAGAGAAATGGCAGGCTGTGGGGTGAGGTTGTCAACATTGTTAAGTACAGGACAATAAATTACATAGTTATCTGCAAACAACCGGATTGTAGAAGTACAACTACTGGGTAAGTCGATAATGTCTACTAAAAATTAGCAATAGTCCCAGGACAGTTCCCTGTGGCACGAAAGAGACAACAGGCGTTAAAGGAGAGGAGTGTTGATTAGCGTGAACGAATTGCTGACGGTTAGACAAGAAGTTAAAGGGCGAATTGTAAACAGGGGAGTTGAGACTTAATCGTGAGAATTTGAGAAAGAGCTGTTTACGAGGAACCTTGTCAAATGCTTTCTGAGAGTCTAGGAAAAAGAAATCAATGGGTATGTTTTGATTGAGGTTACAGGATATGCGTTGGATGAAAAGAGCAAGAGGAGTTTCGCAAAACATGCGTTTTTCAAAACCGTGTTGATCAAGCATCGAAGAAATGAGAATATTCAGATGCTGGAAACGTTACCACGTGAAAACATATTGTAACTTTTATAAGTTTGGAACCGATACTAGTGAGGGAAACAAGGCAATAGTTATTACATGAAGATGATGAATCTGTTTTAGTACTGAAGTTATCTTATCTACCTTCCAATCATGAAGCACTGCCCCAGATGAGAGATATTGCTGAAAGATATGGAATGCAAGAAAGTACTGGTGACGTGCTTAGTATTATGTAGCAGTTTAGAGTTGATCCCGTCGATGCCAGCTGAAGGTGTTATAATTTAAGTGTATCAATTAATTTAGTAATATTGTTTGCTTCAAACGTTATATCGAGCATTGGTGGGTGGTCTGGGTAAGGACGTTCAGGGAAGTCAGTGGAGGGCTCAGAAGTGAATACGTTAAAAGAAAAAACATTGTTGAGTACACAGGCTACGTTTCGGTTGGGTATAGGCTCATCATAGTCAATTACTATTTAAAATGATTTTTGTGACTTTGGATTGATATATTTACAAAACGATTTCGGGTTATTTCATAGCATGGTAGGTGGCGTATCCGAACAAAAGAAGCGTCTAGTGCCTTCGGCCAACGAAATCAACCCTACTTTCATTACTCGGTATTTTTCCCAAACTGTAGCACAATTTTATCACTTGGTTGAGCAAAAAAAAAAACTTCTTCTTTTTGTTGTTTAAACGTTTCATTGTGCTCTTGAACCATAATAATAAAGGTGGTCAGTTAAAGTAATAGCTGGGATGAATGTTTAAGTGCGTGCTAGTAGTTTGTTCTTAAAAAGCGTCCTATTTACTGCTACCGTATGCTTCCAAAATTCAGTCATATCTTTCGGCCTCCTCGTAGCAATATCCTGGCTGTATAAATCTGTCAGCGTGGCGTTGATGGCTCACACACTCACTTTCATCGTAAAGCGTTATTTTTGTTTTAACGTTGTGCTCATGCGTGTGTGACATGCGCGTTCAGCGAGTAATACAGAATGATCACGTAATCCTGGAAAATGTGTTACTGGAGAAGTACTATCAGGATAAGGAAATAAAATGATGTGGAGTATGTTCAAACATGGCCTGTTCATTCACGTTGGATCAGATGCAAGCTGAATTAATCGGAAAGTAAGGCATGTATTAGGAAATGTACTTTCAGCGTTGCTCGTAGCTAACGTCAAGGGCGGCCTCGCACCAAGGTATGTCAGAGAAGTTGCCGTCCCAAAAGAGAAGCAACGGTGCATGACAGAATTATATGATTGTTTGAAAAGCTTCGTGAAAATGAACGGAGGAAGAAACATCTGCGTCAGATGGCTGATCGCATACACCAATAAGTGTTTGAGAGAACAGATTTGTACATAACACAAAAAAAAACTGCGAGAGGTGAAGTGATCTTAACGATTTTGCAGCACAGGCTTTCGTGAAAGGCTATCAGAATGCCACCACTTCATTTAATTTTATGGTCACGTCTGATCATGTTGTTTAAATCTGAAATATTAAAGTGATCTCTGTGTCCTGGAAGGTTAAATTCAGCACTATTTTAGTTAGTACGAGTTTGCAGTTGGTGCTTTTCAGCAGGTTAGGAAGCTCATCGCGCTTTGACAACGTGCTTCTTATGCTAATGTAGATAAATAATAAAGAGCATAGGGTGGGTTTCGCAGATGTCATAGCAGCTAACTATGTCGTTTAAATAACACTGCGAGTATCATTATTGTATTTGTAAGTCTTGTTGTCTAATATAGGTGTGTCGTAGTTTAGTTTGAAACGACTTTTGCTGAGTCTTTCTGAACGACAATAACTGTTTACACGCTAGTCAGGTGTTAGGATAGTAAATCCCTCATGCACTGAGGTTGAAGCCTTTCAGTTTTTAGTAATAAAAAAAATGTGCTGCTTCATTTTAAAGTTAGATAGTTTAGCAAAGATTCGTTTATATTTAGAAACATGGTACATGCTAATTTTGTGAGCCAGCTTACAACTCGCGGAACATATTTTGAAGTTCACCTTTGCAGCGCAGACTTCAAATATTTTATCTTCTAGTTACTTGCACGTTTCAGGTTTGCAGTCGGCAATAACAAAAAATGCAAAAGTTGAGCGATGAGCCCTCTCTTCTGAATCGTATTGTCTAGATGAGAAGCCGGCTATGGCTTTCGTATTTTTGTCTAGTAGCCACATCATTGATTCTGTCTTTTAAAGTCGACACAAAGGAAGCACTGTCATTAATTTCGGCCAAGCGCTTCTTCATGTCGTCAAATGCTTTATCACACCACGAAAGTTTGGTTTGGATTGACTTCATTTAGAAAAGACACCTAACCTGGCTTTATTTGTTCTATAGCACTGCTATTATATCACTGGGAGCTTGCTTTCAATGCGAGTGGGTGCGGTGGCCAGGATTAGTTTTTGTGTCACCAGAAAGTGCTAGAGCTTATAGAATGATACAAGTAAAATACCGAGCAATATCAAGATAGCAGCCTGGGCTTGGTAGCACCCATAATATGGCATATGTAGTTCGACGCGCGAAAACAGCATGGCCATTCGTTACCTGTGAGGCGTCGTGTGTCAGTGAACCGAATTGTTCGTTTGCCGTCAAACCCACTAAGCAGAGTGTGAAAGGGTGACAAGCATTATGCGTTAAAGATGATGCCAGTGTCGACGCGTTATTCGGTACAGCATAGGCGGGTAGTGACGGCCAGAATAATTTTCCGATTGAGGGCGACACAAGCAGCAGCTATTGGCGCTCGCTCCCGTTCTTGCTTTGAGGCGTTGCGGTGGTGACGGAGTTCGGCTGATTCCAGGGCTAGTGTACCGAAGTGTCGGCACGCCTTCCCGTCGGGTGCCAATGAGCTGCCGGTCATTAGAGTTGGATGGTAGGAATCCTTGACTAGAAGCTTCATTTCCAGGTAAGCAACGCAGCAAAGCAGGATAGGCAGAAGCCTCCGATAGGTGAACATGTTTCACGGCTGAGACGCCTTTAGCATATGCTGTTGTACGCAGAGAGTCGCAGGACGAAATCGGGAGGCTGTATATGTAGAGCACAAGCGAAAAGGCATCGTACGTCAAACCGCATTGTCGGAGTGCCGCCAAGTCTAATAACTTATCGCTATTGTAGGAAAGAACTTCCTAGAATAGCTGACTAACCTGAGGTCTCTAGTGGCTCATAATGATACCCAGCTGCTGTTATTATGAAAGAAGCTGTGCAGTTCGTTGAATGACGTAGTAGGTACACTCACATCGGTGTCACTAATTATGAATGGCCCTTCTCCAGCCGACATACGGCTTCAAGAAACACACGCTTACGGCGTGTTATTAGAGTCGACGACACCGAACGTTATCAAGCGTGGCATAACCTCCACTACGGCGGAAGATGCTTCCATACATATAAATATCTTGTACACAACTAAGGGAACCGCGCCACGGTAGTCTAGCGGCTAAGGTACTCGGCTGATGACCCGCAGGTCACGGGATCGAATCCCGGCTGTGGTGGCTGCATTTCCGTTGGAGGCGGAAATGTTGTGGGCCCGTGTGCTGAGATTTGGGTGCACGTTAAAGAACCTTAGGTGGTCGAAATTTCCGGAGCCCCCCACTACGGCATCTCTCATTGTCATATGGTGTTTTTGGGAAGATAAACCCCACAAATCAATCAATACGCAACTAAGGTAAAAAGACAGAACATATCTGACAAAAAGAAAAAAAAAGGCTGTCACAGGGCGTCAATACAGCACAAACATAGCAAGATAGAAAGAGGCAACTAGCATGGAGTACGACGAGCAAAACACGATGAATAACCGCGACCTTTACGACAAGGTAAGCCTTAGTATTTCACTGAAAAATATGAGATATTTCAGCAGGCAGCAAGCACTCCGCGTTTGCTTCCTCTACTCGTGCTGCCTACATTGTTGTGAATTGCTATGCAGCTGAAAGTCCCGCAATCGTGTGGAATTCTTCGAAGCTTTACTACTCTATGACAAACTGTTTTGCTCAATTCGTTTTGCATCAGTCAGAGCAGCAAGACAAGCAATAGTTTAAACCAGTAACCATATCCTGAGGACAAAATAATACTGGAAGCCAGTCTTGGCGAACAGTGCGCCCCGATTTTACTTCTGAGTGTTTGTTGAAGCGTGCCATCCTTCAGTTGTATGAACACTGCAATTATTGATCATCATTTGTAGCCTGTATCAGGTCCACTGTAAGACAAAGGTCTCTCCTAATGATCTCCAATTTACCCTAACTTGCGAGGGCTGGTTACATTTTATCCCTGCCAACTTTTCACTTTCGTCGTTCCCTTTAACGTGCTGCCGTCCACGTATTCTAAATGTTGAAGGGTGAATGTGCCGTCCACACATTCACTCTTCAACATTTATTCTTCTACGCATCTCCATTTTTGTCTTTCATGAAGTCTTACATAGACCAATTTTTTTATCATTCATTAGTGTCAGGCACATCTGGTCTGGAAGTGCGGGTCAGGCGGAACCAACATGCACGGCAGCGTCTGGCCTCTCCTTATCCCATGCTTGCCGCTCGTGTTCACTCCTCACCTGTGACGTCACTGAACCCGCAGTCGCTGTGCTGGCCGCCCCGACAGCTCTACTCAAGATCTTGTACGGGTACTCTAAACGTGGTTGTGATACTAGTGCAGTATGGGCAGACATTCACCATACCTAAATTGATTACTTTAGCTGGAACTGTTCGTGAGAGAAGTTTTAGGCCAACCGCACCACTGAAAGCATAATTAACTAGCTTGCTGGCCAATAGCAATGGCCCCTTAAAAAACGTATTTGGCACTCTGTTTTATAGTTGCTGTGTATACAACAAATGGTTGCTGGTCAACGCTTTGTTTGTTCTTTCCTTGTCCAGTGTATTGAACCATGACTCACTTAGAAAGTTAGCCCCATTGCATTTCAAAAGCGCGAAAATGCCTTTCGTCAGAGTAAATAACAAAAAAAAAAGAAATCCCATTCAGCAAACTATGTCTTAGCCATCGTCTTCGTATTTCCATTAAATATGAAACTTGCTAAAACTGCGCTTTCTATGAGAATATTGGTTAATGCGACATGCTAGGGGAAGAAAAGTGAGGGAGGAGGTAGATTGGTTTCGAAGTGAAGCACATGAACAACGCTATCATTGAGTGCGTGTGATAGGACATTAGGCGCTCTTTTTGTTGTCGCCTTTTCACATATCGTGTGAGGAAAAAAAGAGAGCAGGTGGCTGAGTGTTCGAGCTATTCATTATGCAGAGGCTGCCAAAACAACGTGACGCGCTTCTTGCATAAGAGCAGTACGAGTCGCGAGTTCTGTTTCTACGTGTGGACACAACGAACGATTGACCTATTATGCGCTTTCTTCCCCACTCTAGCTGTTTGTCTCACATACATACATACGTACGTACGTACGTACGTACGTACATACATACATACATACATACATACATACATACATACATACATACATACATACATACATACATACATACATACATGCATACATACATACATACATACATACATACATACATACATACATACATACATACATACATACATACATACATACATACATACATACATACATACATACATACATACATACATACATACATACATACATACATACATACATACATACATACATACATACATACATACATACTGGCACGGTGAATCAAAAGTATTGGGAGGTTCATTAAACCACCGAGTAGCTAGCTGCAGGACGATGCGTCATTTCAAGCTGGCTATTGAGCAGAGAAGAAGCGCGTGATTTTCTTTTATCCTCCAGAGTGAGAGCCGTTCTTGTTGACGTGCGGGTGGCATTATCCCCCCTTTCGAAAAGCAAAAAAAGTACCAAAAGAGGGAAAGAAAAGTACATGGCACAACCCCGATGCTACAACATAGGCACGTGAAAAATAGAATTTGGAAATTCGGATACAGTGGAAGTAAAAATTGAAGAGCGTGCCAATATATCAAAAGACAATAAACAAAAAATCAAGTTCACAAAAGTAAATAAAAAGTACATAGAGCGGTGTACGGTGAAGAAAAAGTTACGGACAACGCACACTAAATGGTTTCATGCGCAACACATGAACGACATCCGGCCTCGGTTGTGTCCTGCTCCGTGCATGTGGTGTTGAGTCTGGAACCAGTTCGTAGTTCACGTTACTGACGCGGCGTAAAACTTTATATGGGTCAAAGTACCGGTAATATACATGAAGCCATAAGGTAAGATCCGGTCCCATGTTTCGTGCTGTACGTCGATGTGCATTGAGATCATGTGCGCGAGGGTCTTATTTAGACGCGTAAGTCCGTTGGTTTGCGGGTGGTACGCAGTTGTCTTTCGGTGTCTGGTGTTGTTAGTTTGAAAAGTTCGTCCATAAGCTGCACCGTGAATGCCGTCCCTCTGTCTGTTATTATACTGGAAGGAGCACCGTGTCGTAACACGATGTGGCGCACGAAAAATTGTGCCACCTCAGAAGCCGTGGCTCGTAGGATCGCCTGCGTCTCAGCGCAGCGTGTCAAATAGTCGGTCGCGACGATCACCCGTTTGTTGCTGTCCGCAGACAGGAGAAATGGCCCGAGAATGTCCATGCCGACTTGGTCGAATGGCATGCAAGGTGCTTCAATGAGCTGGTGCAAGCCAGCTGGCTTAACAGTTAGTTGCTTTCGGCGATGACATTCCCGACAGCCCTTGACGTACTTCTTGACGCTTGCCAAAAGTCCTGGCCGATAGTACCTCTCGCTCAATCTGGCAAGTGTCCGTGAGTAGCCCAGATGACCGGACGTGAGTTTGTCATGGCAAGCGAAGAGGATGTCGTCCCACATGTTTCGAAGAACCACCAGGAGGTAGGCACGTTCATTCGAACGAGCGTTCTTCTTGTACAGCACACTGTCTCGCAGGTAGAACGACGTCAACGAGCGGCATAAATGACGTGGTATGATTACGCCCTGGCCCTCTAAATTATCAATTATTGGACGAATCTCTGCGTCATCTCGCTGCCGTTTGCTCAAGTCTGATGGGCTAATGGCACCCAAGAAGCCTTCATCTTCTTCTGCTTCCTGACTGACGAAATGAAGGGGTGCACGTGACAGTGTGTCAGCGTCTTCATTCTTACGGCCGGACTTATGGACGATGGTGACGTTAAATTCCTGCAGCCGCAAGCTCCACCGTGCTAGTCGTCTTGAAGGGTCGCGCAGGCATTCCAACCAACACAGGGTGTGGTGGTCCGTCACTATCTTGAAGGGACGACCATAAAGGTACGGGCAAAACTTGGTGATTGCCCACATGACTACGAAGCACTCTTTCTCCGTAGTGGAATAATTTGCCTCGGCACGGGATAGAGAGCGGATAGCATAGGCTATCACTCTTTCTTTCGATGTCATCTTGACGCTCAATGAGTACTGCACTGAGACTAATGTTACTACCATCAGTATGGACCTCCAAGTCAACATCATAGTCAAAATGAGCGAGAATGGGCGCTGATTGCATGCGCTGTCGCAGCTGCTCAAAAACTGCTTGTTGCTCGTTTTTCCAGACAAACGGCGTGTCGTCCCTTGTCAGACGGGTCAGAGGTTCTGCTATCTGTGGAAAGCCATGAATGAACCGGCGATAGTAGGCGCACAAACCAGGAAAGCGCCGGACGGCTTTCTTATCGACTGGAGCTGGTAATTCGGCAACAGCGGCAAGCTTGTAGATCGAGCCGGACTCCTTCGGCGCTAACTACATGTCCAAGAAATTTGAGTTCCTCATAGCTCAAGTGGCAATTCTGTGGCTTTAGTGTGAGGTCCGCCTATCGTGTAGCCTCCAGCACGCTGCGCAGGCGGTGAAGGTGCTGCTCGGACGTGGCAGAGACGACCACCACATCATCAAGGTAGACAAGACAAGTCTGCCACTGGGCGCACAGTTTCCTTCATCCGCTGAAAAGTTGCTGGCGCTAAACACAAGCCAAAAAGGAGTACTCAAAATATGTATAGGCCGTCTGGAGTCATGAAGGCTGTTATCTCGCGGTCTCGCTGATCTACCACAATTTGCCAGTACCTGCTTTTGAGATCAAGAGAAGTGAAATAGGGCGCACGACGAAGTTTATGCAGCGAACCGTCGATACGCGGCAGCGGGTACGCATCCTTTTGGTCACGTTTTTAAACTTTCAGTAATCAACGCAGAAGCGTAGTGACCCGTCCTTTTTTTTTTGACAAGCATGATTGGAGATGACCACGGGTTGTTGGATGGTTCGATAACGCCATCGTCAAGCATCTGGCGGACTTGCGTACGTATCGATTCACGTTATTTAGCCGACACGAGGTTAGGGTGCTGGTGTATCGGGCGTGCGTCCTCGTACGTGATGATACTGTGGAGATTGATGGACGCCTGGTGGATCTTTAAGGAACTCATGAAGCAACACCTGAGCTCGAACAGGAGTGCTCGCAGCGCAGTCTGGTTATCGGTGGACAGATCAGAATTTGTGTCAATATTACTCATTGACGTGTCTTCGGTATCCACTAGTTCTGACGTGAGACAGTTGGTGACGATTGCTACTTCGTGGGCAAACGCTATCGAAGTGCCATGGAAAAGGCGTCGATGCTCGTTGCTGAAGTTGGTAACGTGCAATTCAGATCGCCCATCACGAAGGTGTATTACACTTCTAGCTACACAAATGCCTTGTTGCACGATATGTTCTAAGTTTGTCTCGGCCGCCACTTCGCCATAAAGGTACGGGCGAAACTGTGATTGGTGCAAGAACCACAGCAAGTGACGGAGGAAGCGTGACGCTCTGTTCAGAAATACGGAGTACGTCGACACGCCTTCTGTCATCCTGCACGTTGATTGCTCACTGGGCTGAGAACGTGATGCGGCGCTCTTGCAAATCAATGTTAGCTCAATTTTCTTGTATAAAGTCAACTCCCAGAATGACTTCACGGGAGCATTCACGAGGAACAAGGCAGCTTGCTAGGAATGTATACCCTTGAATCTGTACTCTAGTTGTGCAGGCACCCAGTGGAGTAACGACGTGGCCACCAGCTGTCCGAATCTGCGAGTTATGCTACGGCGTGATCACTTTTTTCAGCTGCGTTGTCAGTTTCCCGCTCAGTATGGAATAGTCTGCGCCGGTGTCGACTAACGCATTAACTGCGCAACCATCAATTGTTACTGCTATCTCGAGTGAAAGCCGGCTAATCTTTGCAGCAGCAGATGCTGTCGGACCAGTTTCTGTACGGTTGTGCGTCAATAGGAGGTCTTCAGTGCTTCGACGTTCACCAACCCCACCCCCAGAGGCCACTTTGGCTAGTTTATCTGGCGGGGGCTGGGATACCTTGCGGTATAATACTGCTGAGGTGGTGATAAAAATCACCTCCCATCGGCAATAGCGAGTGCGACTAGCGCCCGGCAGACGGTGGTGCATGCTGGTGGGAGAGGTAGTTTTCGATGCCACGTGGTCGCTGGCCCTAACGGGGTGGCAGCGAGTACGCAGAGAAGCCGCGAAGCCCAAGACGGCGATATGGGCACTGGCGGTACAAGTGATCAGCTTCTCCACAGTGAAAGCATGGAGGCTGGCGATCAGGTTTGTGCCGAACATCAGACTTCCGAGGAGACGTATGCCGATCGTTGATGTACTGGACTGGTTGCACCGAATGATGGGTGACAGAAGCACCACGGACAAAGGGTAAAGGCAGTGGCGTGTGCGTGCTTTCGTAGTACGGTATGTGCTGCGCTGACTGGAGTAAAACAGCAGGGACAGGATGAACGAACAATGACGGTGATGCAGCAGGGCGTTTCAAGGCTTCCGCGTAGGTTGTCTCACTGTGATATTCAGCAGGAACTGTTGCAGCTGTATCAGGAGGCAAGGTGTCCCGGAGTGCCTGGTGCAGCTCATCCTTGATCACAGTTGCAATAGAGCTAACCGTAGGATGAGGTGTTACACCAGCCTTCTGCAACTCTTCGCATATTATATTATGGATGAGTTCACATAGGCCGTCATTGCTGGTTCCAGTGGCGGTGAAAATGTCGGACGCACACACACGCACACACACACACACACACACACACACGCACACACGCACGCACACACACACACACACGCACACACACTCACACACGCACACGCACGCACACGCACACACACATGCACACACGCACACACACACAGACGCACATTACTCACGGACTGAAACAAAAATTTAGGGCTAAGTAGGCGCATATATTCAAGTTTACGCCGTCTTCAGTTCACGTCATATCCCTGTAATTTCGGCTAGAATGCGCAAATAAAAAACATCATCTTTAGAAACCAAATTAGCCATGGCGTGGCATGGCTTTTTTTTTTTTTAGAGAATTCGTGAGCACCATACATACCTCATGCTGACCCTGGGGTCAATTAATCATACAGCCTGCTTCTGTAAAGCACAAGTTTCTGTAAGGCATCAGTGGTGTGCAACAAAAACAACCTTATACGTGTCTATTTCAGCGAATACATCACGAACGCGTGGGCTTCTACGGTTGACTGCAAGAGTCACGTACATACGCGACAGAGCCCGCGTGCACGTTTGTCGGTCGAGTGCCTTCTTAAAGCGGTGCACTCGGTGTGGGCGTTCGCACTTTTATGGAGCACTTTCGGGGCCTTTAACACAATATACACATAGCTTCTGGCAAAATTGACGGCCCTATCGACCCCGTAAAAACCGCTCGGACAGGCACAATTGTTTCGGAAAGCACCGTTCTGGCTCTCCTATAAATCTCGTAAACTTTGCACCCTCTGACCTTTCCTGCGGAAGTTAATTAGTGCTCTCGCTAATTCTCGACGTTCCTTTCTTTTTTTTTTTTTGCTTCCGACTCGCTCTTTCTCCTCATTTCTTTTTTTTAATTTTTTGGTCCCACTCTTTACGGCACACATAACGACGCACACAGCGCTTCAGTTGATGTAAAGAGCTGGCTAAATATTTTTTTTTCCGGAAACTCGCTGAGGTCTGAGTGACGCCGCGCTAAGCTCTGCCCTTTTGGGTGATGTACGTGCAAACATGTTTATGGCACAATTACTTAACTTCGTCGGTGTTTCGGTTTGTCATCGGCTCTTTATTTTTATGTCAAGTCCTTTATCTGCTTCATTACGAATTTCTTTAATTATGCAAGTAGGGCCAAATACACGCTTCGTTGGCTTCTTCAAAATTTTCTTCTCACTCTCACTACATACACAAAGTATTTTCTGTGGGGGACGTTTACATATTCAAAAAGCTCATACCGTTCTCTTCTGTGCCCTAAATAAAATAAAATAAGCTAAAGAAAAATAAAAAGGAGGCAGCACATGGCGTAGTAGACTTAAGCTTAACTCCTTAGTGATATAGCAAGATCAAAAGATCTTCATGTTTTGCTTATTTTGCAAAAGGTCTAATTTGTTGCTATGTTACGATAAGTCGAGGTCATAAGAAGGACAAATCATTCCACGATAAATAAAAATTGCAGCAGCTTCCTAGTTCTATTTTATGAATCGTTCGCTGCTTCTTTACGCAGTCACAGCAAACCATGAACCTTAAAAGGGCCATGACCCCCAGCTTTCGAACATAGTCGTCGTTGCACATTAACCAGTAAGCTGGTGAAATTTCGGCGCAATTGGTCAGTCAGTTAATTTATAACTGAATCTTTTTATAGGCACGCGACTGGCCAGCGAGTCAGGTAACATTGGCACACTCGCAAGCCGTGACACAAAAAAACAGCTAGTTGGTCGAACGTCTGCATTCCGGCCACTATTCCAACACCATCATTTCGGTGTATGGTATTTTTCTGTGGACAACTGGGTGTGATCTCTACACGTTTTATAGCTTCTTCAGTTTGGCTCTGAAATTGAACCGACTCGAAGCAGCTCACTTTGGCAGAAGGTTATGGGTCTGTTCCCCGCTGCACATCACGTCACACTCGCCATGGCAAAATGGCGATTTGCCATTTGCATGACGATAGTTATAGCGCGAGAACAGAACGACGGCACAGAGACAAGAAGGACACGAAGGGCACAAACGCTCGTGTCCTTCGTGTCCTTCTTGTATCTGTGTCGTCGTTGTGTTCTCGCGCTATAACTATCGTCATGCCATACCAACTAGCCCAAGCTGCCACATTGCTATTTGCTTTGGCGAGTGACCGCCATTTGCCATGCGGCTATTTCTAGGGCTTGTTTAGCTTTCAAATACTTCTTTATGGCTCGGTTTTCATATTTTTATAGGCTTAATACACCATCTAATTCTAGTTTCCACTGAAAACCACAAATGTTTGGATGGTCGTGAAATGGCACCTTGGACTAGAAAAGAAGTTAGCCCCGCCCCCCCCCCTCTCCTCCCACAAAAGAAAAGTTGCAGTATTCAATAAAGGGGAGGCCATCTTATAGGTGAAAACTATAAGAGAAGTTGTCAGTATGTAACGAGATGAATACCAGCCTCTGTGTTCTTCGTCACCCTCCAACCTTTTATGTGTAACTCTCATTTGCAAGAAATTCGCGGTCTTAAAATCAAAATTAATTTTTGTGTTATTGTTTAAAAATTTCACATGATTTCACAATAATGGTTGAAACTAACAGCTGACCACGTTACCATGCTTATACTTAACGCGCCGAGACCAGTAACAGTGATGGAAATGTGGCCTACATAAAAGTCACTTGTTCAAAATGAAAACGAATAGAGTTGCGAAACCTGCGCAGTCAGTCAATGTGTAATACTTACGGGCATGTTCACAAGCTTATCACAAACTATGGTGTAAAGAGTGATGAAAAAACCCCGTAAATTGGGGCTGTGAGTTCGAGCCGGCGTTTTTACACGAGGACCTGTCTTCTTGTCGAAGCATTAGTTCGAGCACGCAATCCCTATTTACGGATTTTTTGTCATTGCAAGCTTCTTCTTCTTTATCCTTGAGTGTATAAAAAGGTCACTTCAGCATGGCTAAAGCAGTGGCGGGTCTATAGTGGATATCGAATATGTTACGTCTTCGAGCTCTATCCACCATAGAAAAAAAATATCCACATTTCTAAGTATACCCAGCAAAATATTGTGACAAAAAAAAAAACCGCAACACTCCTCGTAACTTCTTTCGCATGTTTTCTAACAAATCTTTCACATCCTACGTAGAAATCGAAACGATCTGACACTGTTACAGTATCCTCCGTGTACCTTTCAATCATTAGGATTCGTCGATTACACCA
The DNA here is from genome assembly GCF_013339725.1 of Rhipicephalus microplus. Taxonomy (NCBI): domain Eukaryota; kingdom Metazoa; phylum Arthropoda; class Arachnida; order Ixodida; family Ixodidae; genus Rhipicephalus; species Rhipicephalus microplus. The sequence continues at coordinate 84,971,059 of NC_051166.1, forward strand.
AGGATTTCGTCGACCAGTTTAAAAACGTCGAGCACAGCTCGAGTGGTAAGTTACCAACGTACGCTTTTCTTTTCGTTTCTTTAAGCTTTCCTAGGGTTTTGGAACCACCATAGCGTGGGCCGTGAAGCTTCGTACAAAAGTTGTCAAGCACCCATTGACGGAGACGTTAAAAAAATAACGAGCTTACTATCAAATCGAAAACATATTCATTTGTCATTTCTAATGAAACGTCCTTTCTGATGACATAGCAGTACCCTATATATGAGAAACGTCATTTCTGATGATATAGGAGTACCCTATAGATGAACAACGTCATTTCTGATGATATAGCAGTATCCTACAGCCTTAACAAGGTTGAGCGAGGAACATCTGCCTGTAGTTTTGATTGCTGTTTGCATTTTGGAGTCAACGGTGCTTGGCAGTTTGTTGAGCAACGCCTGTGAGATTTGAAAATATGATGTCTCTTGTTACGAGTGCCTCCTTTCGTAATAGACACTTGCAGTTGCACGTGCATCAGGAAAAGAAGGCAATATGGAATGTAGAGCAAGGAGGGGTGGTGGAAAAATTGCATAACTCTCACCTGGTACTTCTCAGCGGAGTAAGAGAAACATGGGACATGAAGCCATAAATAGAGGTCAGTGAAAGTTATTGTTACATAGTATACAGTGAGTTCCTGCACAGGCGCCGTCTTGTTCGTTGCATGGATGCGTGCTATGCACGATGGGCAGGGGTCTTTTCAAAGCAAACACTCCAGAGCATTATTTTTGTGAGTCTAACATTGTCCTGGGGAATGCGCCTGTGTCAGCCAATTTAGTGCCGGGTCCCCACAGTTGTTTACGCACGCTAGTCCTTGAGTTTCTTTCTATTGCCCGTGGACGCAGCTTCGAGTACAGAAGAGTGCAAGAGTGCGTACGCAAGCGGCTTGCGCTCCCCAGCACCAAAACACCGTAATAACCATGCACTCTCTTTCAGATACTGAAAGTTGTTGTGTCTGACTGGCCTTGTCTTGCGACAACGGAAAGCCGAGAGCGAACGCAATGCTGCCGCTCAGAAGCGCTGTGTTTGTGCGCTGTAATATACGCGAACACTTTCCAGGAGCTGCGGTGCAACATCAAATCAATACACGTAAGATGTCTTACTCGTTGCTTTCACGCTTTCTCGAGAAGAAAAATTACGCAACTTCCAACGAGGCAATTTGCAAGTAAATTAAGCAATCAAGCAACTGTTTTGCATTCGCGTGATTCAGTCTCGGAGGTCGAATTTGGTTGTCGGTCTTCGTAGCTCCAGCAAGAGGGACGTGCTTGTTTATAGCACTCTCAACTGTATTGCCACAAAGCTGATATTTCGATCAATAAAATGTCGGCATACTGTTTTTTGGAGTACTTTAATTACTTGTTTACGGAGCTAATTTTCTTTACTAATATGTGTGCCTCTTTCTCAGTGCGCATGTACATATGTGAGCACGCATGCGAAAAAAAAGTATCTTTCGTGAAAGGTTTAGATGCTCAGTCCTGAAATGTGTTGCTCATTCAAATCACTGCGCGGCAACGTAAGGTGCACGAGCCCTATGAGCCACTGTAGTACCAATCACCGTATACGCTCGAATGTTTCGTCGGGCCATGCAGCACCGCGTCTGAGGTTCAAAGGACAAAAGAGCAGTGCATCAGGGCGGCGCGGTTGCCAAGTGTCTCGCACACAGCACGAAACCCTTTGCAGTTTTACGACCACGCGTAAAAGGCTTTGAGAAACGACGCAGCTGACGTCCCCGCTTGGCCATCCGCTGTGACGCCATTCTCGAAGAGGAGACGTTTCACCAGACAGCAGCTTCAAGAAATGTGCCGCCGCTCAGTTTACGCCCGCGGCCGGATTACTTCTTTCCTTCCCGTGCCTCACGGCACAGGCGCCTCGCGTGCAATTTGGTAGCACACGCGAACGCTTCTTGCCCCGATGAATCCACCTCTTCTTTACGCTCGCTGCAACTTCCATTCTTTTCTCTCTTTTGCTTTTTTTAAACCATACGCCACGTCTCCCTGTCTTGCTGGGTCAGTGCTGTTTTATTTCGAGAAATGAAAGTGTTGTGAACGGAGCTATGGGAAGACGAATGCACGTTGTTCTGCCGGTACATTTCGTGAACTATGGTAAATCAAGCAGCTGTAGGCAGAGTTTTTGCAGTAGTCGGCTGGAAGAGGTGAATTGTGGCAAGCTATAGCGACACGTTCACACTCGTGCGACAGAAATGTATTACGTTTGCCCTAATAGAAGAACTACTTCCGTGAAAACAGTCGTAAGGTAACACCTTCGAAATATCAAAGAGTATCTAGTACGTCAACAGAGAGTACGGGCTCCTCCGAAAAACTGGACTGTGCAAGAAAAGTGCGCTTTGTAACTCGGCTCTCTCACTTTTGCACTCAACTTAGATTGGAAGTGATAAATCACCAGAATCAGTGCTTTGTTCACAGAGCAGCAATGGTTCGTAGAGGCAAGTGGTTTATTTCTTTACATCCGACGAGAGCTATCAAATGAAGCTATGCAGTTTTTGTCCAATTCTTGCTTGTGCAAATTTATGAAACACTCACTTTATGCATTCACCTAATAGAACTGAAATGTGAAAATCATCCAGTGTGGCTATCTTAGCACGCATTTTATGCACATGTCCAACACCCTAATAAAATCAACATCTTCCCAAAGGGAACCCTGATGGGATGCCAAGCATCAGCATTGCGCACGGACGAGATCGGCGTTTTTTACTTGCGCCTCGTCGGTGTTGTTGGTCTTCCGCTGCCTACGCTTGCGTTCCGCTTCCCTGGTTCGCGCCTCATCGGTGTTGCTGGAGCGATATCGCCATTCGCAAACGCGATCGGCTCTGAAACCCTCGCAACACCGGTGACGGCCAGGTGAGGAAATCGCTTCGGCGCATGTTTTGGAGGGTGAAGAAACTTCGCTTTCACGCGTCTTCTCCATCTCAGATAAATGAGCCGAAAGAGGGTTCACTCGATGTGCACTCGAACGTTGCGAGTGATGAAGAGGCAGAAGCGAAAAAGAAGTGACATGTCATGAGCGCGTGGCAGGTGAGGGAGTGAGTTACGTCACCGCGCACTGCGAGAGAAGGCGTGAGTTACTCTGCACCACCTCAACATCTGCGGTAAGGTGAGCGTGGGGCGGCTCGTTGGCACGGAGACACGGACGGACCGCGTCACACAGGCTGCTTCGCATCTAAAGATAATTGTTGAACATTTATGTTCAGAACTTACGATCTGAGCATGAGGAATGCCGTCGTAAAGGGCTCCTTAAATTTTAACCACGTGGGATGTTTCAACATGCGCTTGGATTGACGTCCAATCTTCCTAAGGTAACTCACACTCATTTCACTAATTATGCTTTGCTAATTAACTTACTGCTCAGTTTTTTTTCATCTGGTAATCATCATACATTAGGAATTGGGGAATGTCCCAAATATTTCAGGATAATTATTTTATAACTAATTTATTTATTACAAGTTTACAATCTTCAGAAGTTTTCAAAATACTCTCACCCTGGCTTATCGCAATGTCAACGCGCTGTCAATGGTTCACCCAATCACTGAAGGTGCCCTGGGAACCATCAACGAGATCCTCCTTTAGTGGGATCAGCGCATACGCTGATTAGAATAATCGCAGATGACCGCGTGATTTATCGTACCATCAGCAATATTACCGACGCAGATACTTTGACACAGAACCTTAACAGTGTGCAGTCTTGGTCTTTCCGGTGGCTAATTACTCTCAATAAAAGAAGTGTAAACATTTGTCATTCACCCATAGTAATAACATCATCCCTTTTTTTTACACAACAGCCCCATTGAAACGCTTGGATCATTCAAGTACTTAGGTTGTTTAGTTTCCTTTGATCTTAACTGGGGCACACACATCAACCACATTTTATCATCCGCTCGCTAATCATTCATTCGTCTTTTTGAGGTGCCATTTGCATCATGCCCCACAAAACCTTAGACTGCTAGCGTGAGATCACTACTAAGATCAAAAGCTGAATATGCTTCACCAATCTGGGACCCATATCAAAAATACCTCGACGACATATTGAGCGCTAAGAGACAGGGACATGAAAGAGAGGACAACACAATGCGTTACAACACAAGCGCATTGGGTTGTCCTCTTTCTCAAGTACCTGTCTTTTAGCATTCAATATGTCGTGAAGTTTTCTTTATAAACACGCCCAAAAAGACAAAACTACCTCGTAAACGCGCTTGAATCTTTCAAAATCGAGCAGCAAGATACATTCATTCATCTTACTCATATGGTGTAAGCATGTCTGTCCTAAAACATAAATCTGAATTGAAATCACTCGTGCACCGTTGTACGATAGCCAGTCTTGGCCTTTTACTTAAATGTTTTTACAGTTCGCTAAATGACATGCTGTACATCACGCCACCTACAAGGATATTGCAACGCACTCGTCATCCGCCACAGGTTTCAAAACCACGTCCACACACTACTACCTCCTCTGCTTCATTTTTCTCTCGGAGAGTGCCAGTTTGGAATGTTCTTCCCCACTATGTTGTATCTACAAATAACCACGATATGTTCCATGCTGCTGTGTCCTCTATTTTGCCAAATCAGTTATCGTTGTTTGTATGATCCGACAATTTACCGCGTGTTTTTGTTTCTAGTCTGATTATTTTTCTAGTGTTGTATTCATTGTATTATGTACCCTAACCCTTATACAACACTCCTATAAACAGGGCCTATAGAGAAAAATAAACTGAACTAAACTGAACTGAACTGCTGTCTCTAGCATTCCATTCCGAGTTGCATTCAGGGTTCAATTGATCAATGGTGACTAAAAGATTGAAATATTCATGCATCTTCACGAAGTCAATCATGACAAGTGGGCGAAGTTTTAGATGTCGTATGGGTGGAACATTATCATCATCAGCCTGACTACGCCCACTGCAGGACAAAAACATCTCCCATCTTTTTTCAGTTAACTTGGTCCTGTGCTTGTTGCTTCCATTTTATACCCTCAAACTTCCTCATTTCCTCTGCCCACCTAACTTTCTGTCTTCCCCTTACTCGCTTGCGTTCACTAGAAATCCAGTCAGTTACCCTTAATGACCAGCAGTTATCCTGTCTATGCGTTACATGCCCGGCCCATGACCATTTTCTCTTCTTGATTTTAACTATGATATCCTTAACCCCCGTTGGTTCCCTAATCCACTGTGCTCTCTTCTTGTCTCTCAAGGTTACACCTATCATTTTCTTTTCTATTGCTCCCTGCATCGTCCTCAATTTAAGCCGAACCCTCTTTGTAAGCATGCAGGTATCTGCTTCGTAGGTAACTACTGGCAAGGTGCAGCTGTTATACATCTTGTTCTTGAGGGATAGTGGCAATGTACCAGTCATTAGTTGAGATTGCTTGCCGATTGTGCTCTACCCTATTGTTACTCCTCTAGTTACTTCCATCTGGTGGTTCGGTTCTGTGGTTACTACCTGTAACCTACTCTTTTACGACTCTAACTGCTCTGCTGTCTGTTTCAAAGCGCTGTTCTCTTCCGAAGTTGTTGAACACTACTTTAGTTTTCACTAGATTAGGTTTAACACCTGCCTTCCTACTCCCCTTGTGTTATTCAGTAATGATGCCCCGCCGCGGTGGTCTTGTGGCTAAGGTACTCGGCTGCTGACCCGCAGGTCGCGGGATCGAATCACGGCTGCGGCGGCTACATTTCCGATGAAGGCGGAAATGTAGGCCCATGTGTTCAGATATTGGTGCACGTTAAATAACCCCAGGTAGTCAAAATTTCCGGAGCCCTCCACTACGGCGTCTCTCATAATTATATGGTGGTTTTGGGACGTTAAGCCCCACATATCAATCAATTAATTAATCAATCAATGATTCAGTAATGATGAATCGCAACTCGGTCCTTGTGTTACTCTGGAATGCAAAGCCATCAGTGAAGCGTTGGTTACTGAGGTATTTTCCACGAACTCCTATAACTAACTCTTCCCATTCTAGGCCTCTGAAACCTACTGTAAGCACGTGGTCAATCACATTGGGGAAATCGTATTCTTTTGTGATACACTCTTCTTTTTCTTTATTTGTATTCTGTCGCTTTCTTCATGAAGCACTCTGGTGGCAGTCGATGCTCAGTATATTTCTTTATTATCTTCATATATATGTATCATCGGCGCCCTGATTCTGGAATGTATTTATGACTGCTCATATCTCTACTGAATTAAATGCCTCCTTGCTTCCTTTATCTGCTTCTTTTAAGGGGCATTCCTTAAACGACGTAAGTTTGCGGTAGTCCCATATGTGCACGAGTTTTCGCATAAGACAAAATTGTGCAAAAAAAAATCAACCTCGACGTTGTGTTTTCCGCAAGTGGAAAGCTGCAGCAAATGTGTTCTCGAATTGACTTACAAAGCAGAACGAAGGCAGGTCTTGTGAAGAAAGGTTGTGGTGTCAAGCATGTCAATTATTTCACCAATTGTTGATCTAATGTCGTTTATTGTATTCCACTGTCTTGCGGCAGGTTATACTTTGGGCAGACTGGGCGCTGCTTGAATGTTCGCCTGCGAGAACACTACAATGCGCTAAAATCAGCCCCGGGTTTACATTTGTCCACCCATTGCAAAAAAGTGTGGCTGCGTACCTGAATTTTCGCGCACATTTGTCTTATTCAGCCATCGTGACACGAAAAGTAGAGAGATTGTGGACGCCTTTTTTATTATAAAGAATATTGATAGCTGTGTTAGTTCACCGTCTATATCACTGTTAGATTGCGAAATCTTGTTTCTGGACGACACCTGATCATGGTGGAAGCTTCTCCCCAGTTTTTTCCCTTTCTCATCTTTCTGGTATATTATTTCTTCTCTGAATAAACTTAGTTTCAGTCTGCGCTTGTTTCTCTCTTCTCTTGTGTCCCGTTGGTTTGCGCTTCCAATTATTTCATCATGAAATTGTACCAACCAGCCCCCCTGTCAACCCTCCTACTTGTTTCTTTGGTTGATTGAATTCTAATGATGTCCTAATTCTGTTAGCAATCACCTTTGTAAACAGCTTCTATACGACGAAGAGCAAGTTGATCGGCTTGTCATTCTTCAAGTCATTGTCGTCCCCTTTCGTATCGATTAAGATGATAGCATTTTTCAAAGTTTCAGGTACCCTTCCCTGAGGAGATACTTCGTAAACATGGCGGCTAGTTTTTTAACACAATCTCTTCTCCGTTTTTCATCAGATCTAGTGTTAGCTGATAACCAACAGCAGCTTTGCCGCTTTTCATTTCCTCCGAGGCTTTCCTGACTGCTTTTATTAATACTGTTGGGATGTAATCTGGCTTGGTGCTAGTTCTTACATTATTATCGTAACTGTCCCAGCTAATGTACAAATTTATGTAAAACGCCTCCGCTACTTTAACTATCCTCTTTGTTAAGTCGGGATATCGTAGCTCCGCGCTACAGAGACCCCATGAGACGGTGGCTGGCGCGAAACTGTTTATTAACCCTTAGAACCGAACGTAAGAGGTAGAAAAGGGTGTGAGAAAAATATTGCGTGATCCGGCATCACGTGAGCATGAGCACGTCAATTGCACCTGGAAGCGAGGCACAACATTCGGTGTGGCCGCTTGTCGGAAGGTGTGAGCGTACACAACACTATCCATATTCTTACAAGGAAACGAATATTTGCAGCTATTTATGACTTTTACACGCGACGACAATGCCTGGCACACTGGCGGGCTAGAACCAGTCTCTATTCACTTCATAGTCTTTTCTTCCAGGCAGAGACCCTCTACCGCTTCATGCCCCAATCCCACTACTGCCTTGTGGCAATATTGGTAGTTACTTTGCCTTTCTTCTCTCTCAGCGCATACATCTGGTTTTTGCCTATCCCAAGTTTCTTTTTCCCCGCTTTGACGCTTCCTCTATTATTTAGAGTATGTTAAATTCTCTCCATCGTATACCTTCTTATATTGGATACCTCAAGCTTATTATTCAACTTCGAAAGCTCTGCGTTTTTATTTTACTTCATTTGTCTGAGGCTTTCATGCTTTGTCGTTTCTTAATCAGGTTCTTTGTCTCCTGGGACAGCTTGCTAGTGTCCAGTCTAACTAGTGTACCTGCAACGTCCACAGAGCACTTCGTAATCATACGCGTCAGATTATCATTCATTGCGTCAATGCTAAGGTCGGAATCCTTGATGAGAGCCGAGTTTCTGTTCTGAAAAGAGAGACTGAATTCCTGTACTTTCCCTCTCAGTGCTATCTCATTGATTGGCTTCTTGCGTATCAGTTTCGGTCGTTCCTTCTTGAAGTCTAGGTGAATTCGAAACATTACTATTCTATAATCACTGCATCGTACCTTGCTAAGCACTTCACATCCTGCACGATGCCTGGATAGGCACTCAATATAAGGTCTATCTCGTTTTTACTTTCGTCATTAGGGCTACTCCATGTCTGCTTACGGTTCACTCGTTTTCGATAGAAGGTATTGAAGATCCGTGAATTATTGTGTTCTGCAAGTTCTACTAATAACTCCCCTCTGTCATTTCTAGTGCCGATTCCTTAATCCTTTAGTGCCTGGTCTTCAGCCTGCTTATTCCCTACTTCTTTGTTATTAAAGTTGGTCATCAGATTTGTATAGTGTGTTTTTACCTTACTAATGGACGATTCCGCGTCTTCACAGAAGCTTTCAACTAATACGTCATCATAGCTGAGTGTAGGTGCATAGGCCTCTACCACCTCCATTTTGTATCTCTTATTGAGTATATTTACGATACCCACTACCCTTTCATAATTGCTATAGTATTCCTCAATGCTACTAGCTGTGTTTTATGTGGATAAAGAGCCCCACCTCCCGTTCTATTCCGTCAGCCAAGTCACGATAGCAAAGGACGTGCCAATCCTGTAGCACTGTATAGGCCTCATCTGTCCTCCTAACCTCACTGAGCTTTATTACATCCCATTAAACACCCTCTAGCTCCTCTAATAGCACAGCTAGACTTGCCTCACTAGATAAGGTTCTAGCGTTAAACATTGCCAAGTTCAGGTTCTAATGGCGGCCTGTCAGGAGCCAGCTATTTTTAGCACCTTCTGCTGCGTCCCAGATCTGACCGACGCCGTGGTCAGTAGCTTCGCAGCCGCAGGGGACTGAGGGACGAGAGTTATTTGGCGTTGGAGGTAGTGCCCAGATACTGTACCAGCGTGACCAATTCTTCAGTGGTAAGGGAGTGCGTTACCGGCGGTGGTCACTGGAGAGGCTGCACCCAAGGCCTCCCAATACAATTCCATCATCACGCGTAGAATGTTTTTTTAAAGATTACGGTGAGAAACTCCGTTGGACCGGGATTCGAATGATAGACCTTTTGCAAGTGAGGTTGATACTCTAATCAATACGACATCGCTGCACCGGGTTCGGTTAAGCGTTCGGGTAATCATATGTTACCTGAACGTTGCCCCATATATTGTAAACTGACTGATATAAAGTGAGAGTGTGGTATAAAGTAACAGCATCAACGACAAAGCTCGGTATTGAGGCCCCTGATGTCCAAGTTGAAGTCACCGACTAAAGCACCCAACGGTGGACGATCTTTTGCGACTGTTAGGCAGCACTGCAGTCACGTTTGTCAAGCCTACGCCATGGACCACTCGAACAGTTAATTTTTCTGGCAGCAGAAATACTACACCAAATTACAGAGAAAGGGCTCCCCGTTATATTTTAGTAGCTCCGAAGGCGTGGTTGGAATTACCGGTAATGAACAGGCCGATCAAGCTGCCCGTTCAGCCCATAGAGAAGAGCATGGCCTGTCAGTACCTCTCTTTAGGACCGACGCTGCTAGGAAGCACTGCATGCTTGCTCGCCAAATGTGCCATGCATGTCACATTATAATTCGCTTTATTTTAAGCATGCAAGATTACTCTCCCTTGATTCTACGCTACGCTTAGGGCTTCCAACAAGACTCCGACGTGGTGACGCTAGTGTTCTGTGCAGACTATGGTTGGGCGTCACGTTTACCCGTATGTACGCGTATACCTAATAGGAATGACCGACACCACCGCCTGCGTACACTGCAACGAGGAAGAGACAATTCGACACGTCCTGTGCGACTGCCCGGAATGTAACATACAAAGACGATATCTTTCTAATACACTCAACAAATGAGATGACCAGCCTCTTGTCAGAGGAAAGTATATTACGCCATCGTGTAGACTCATCATCGCAGAAGAAGGCCATGCAAGCGCTACTAGGCTTTTTACGAACTACTAGCCTGTCTGAGCGACTGTGAGTAAATTGATTTTGTGCGTGCGTGTGTGCTTATCTTTTTTGTTCTTATTTATTTTTATCTCTTTTGCTAAAACACCTATTCCCTCATCCCAAAGCAGAGTAGCATACCGGATCTTAGCATCTGGTTAACCTCCCTGCCTTCCTTTATTTTCTTTCTATCTTCCTCAACAACTTATATAAAGGGTGATATAAAGGCTTGTGCATGTTTTATAGTGTTTGTTCACAATTGTTATTGATGTTCCGCTATTTTAAACCACTTTTTATTCACATACGCACACATGTTTCGACTATAACTATGGTGGTCTACATTGACACCGAACAGGGAGAGTCGATGACCAAACTAGGTCGTTAGGTCCATAATGTGTGCGTTGACGTCACCGACTAGTATGAAGAGTTCGTGCTTTTAGGTGCATGATATTGTTTTGTCACAATTATGATTTATATTAGTCAATAAACGTTTTTCTGTCATAAGCTTCGATTGCTAGGTGCTTAAATGCCGGTATTTTGTGATGTTGTGGCGTTTTACTTTGTTCTGATTACCAGCCTTTCATTTTATTCTTTTAGCCTTTATTTGTTCTATCTTATATGCTTCGATTATTGGGTGCTTTATGTTGGCGTCTTTATGGTGTTTCAGCTTTTTTTTGTTTTTGTTAACTTTTAAATGCAAAGCATTTTTTCGCAAACTTCGGTGGCTTTGAGCGTATCTATCTATCTAGCCGCTTACGTTTGGGTGCTCTCTTGGTTATCCCCTTAACTTGGCGTGAACCAAAATTAGCATGGGGAGGTAAGACGGTTTGACGCATATGACGCGCTGGTCAGGACATGAATAATATCACAATCACGTCGCGTACGTCGTCAAACACTTCCCGCCAGACAGTGGCACATACCTACGGACGGGTATGTGCCACACGTGATTGGCACTTCGTATCTACCCAGGAACGACGAGAACACACATGGACAATTTCAACACGCGAGAATTGAGAAATACCCGAAATAAGTTGCGTCGACCCGACAAATTCAGATAATAAATGTCAGGGTCCCAGCTGGATTCGAACCCAAGCATGCTGCGTGGAAATGAAGCATTTTACCACAAAGCTACGCCAGGTCTCGGAACTACTTTTTAAATATAAGCTAATCTTCGTAAAACGTTCATAGTGGTTCCAATGCTGCCTACCAAATTTTATAAACTATACATATGTACTCCTTTGATATAGCCGTCACGTCCCGCTAACGTGAATTGTGGTTAGTTGCCATGCTCTGAAGTTGATTTATGTAGCAGTGTCCAGGCTCATCATCCTCGCGAGCATCAGTGCTTCATACCAGTTTCTGGTGTTGCTAATACACATGTTCCAGTTGGCATCGTTGCGCAATTTCGAACAACTGGTTATATAAACATCTGTAACTCTTCTACATAAGTCTGTGCGTGCAACTTCTGTACATATATATTTTACGTCATTTTATGACGCGTCACTCAATAAAAAAAATTGCAACGCAGTCACCTTCCTTACAGCCGCTTACAACAAAGAAAATCCTGGGGCCTTGGCCCACGGTTTCGCAAACGCGCAAAGCCACGAAAACCCTCTTGTACTCTTGTACTTCTTAAGGACCACCATACTTCACGAGTGCTTGTGAAAGAACAGTGTGATACCGTGTTGTGTAGAATCGAGCTGACTATTCATCCTTCTCTTTCTAACTCCTCTTCATTTCTATCTCTTTCTTTTCTACTATTCCACCTTTCCCTCACCCCAACTGTAGATTAGCCAACCGAGTTAAGCTTGGTTAACCTCCCTGCCTTTCCTCTCTCTCTCTCTATCTCTTTCTCTCATGCCTTGCCAGATTCTTTTTTTTTTAATGCGAAGCATTTCGTAGCATACTTTGCCGAGTTTGACAGTATCATTCTGTCTATCTATCTGCTATGTAGCCACCTACGATTTAGATATCATGGCCGTTTCAATAATGCCATCTATACCGAAATTGGTAGGGCATAACATGACTATATGATGAGCATAAGTGACTAGCCGTCCCTTACATGGTCTTAATTCATGGTCTTAATTCCCGCTCTTCCAGTAATTTCGTTCGCATGACATATTGCAAAACTGGTAAGGCATGACTGCTTGGCGAACATAAGTGACACACCTAACGTGGAAATCACGACATGTATGTTCTGTAAGCCATGACTACACGCCACGCTCATGGTGCGCTCGTGGCAGTTTCTCGAGCTTCAGATGTACTAAACTTCGTGTTACGTGACGTGAATTAACACGAAAGTAAGTCTCGCATTCAAACATGATAATCATGACATGCACGCGTGTCATGTAAAACATGACTACATGCTACGCTCATAGCGCGCTCGCGGCCGTTTCACTAGTTTCACATATAACAAATTTGGTATCACGTAATGTGAATGGGCGGCGAACACAAATTCCATGCGCAAACATGATAATCATGAGATGTCAGTCATGTACGGCATAATTTACAGCCGCCTCGTAGCGTTGTGTTGATTTTATAGTGACATATGAACCTTCCTCATTCGTACTTCGCATATCATCAATTCCCACTGTACATGGTATTTGCCATTTTTCATCTTCGTTTTCAAATAATTCTTACACTTGCAAAACTATACGAAGTGCAAATGGTGTAAATTCGGTTTTTTAAAAACTTCTTATACAGCGCCAACGCCTCAAACCGAATTTAACGCGCAGCTCATGTGTCTGAAGTCGTAAGACACGCGGTGAGTCTTTTTATTGTTCATGTTTTATTTTGTTTACTTTGGCAGTTATGTGGGCACTCTCAGCGGGTTCTTGCCGCTGCAATTGGTGGCTCTGACGGCGATGGCAAAGGGGTAGTTATGTTAATTCTATACAACAGATTAAAATAAACCGTGTGCCGTATGTTGTATTGGGGGGCATGTTTTTCTAACAATAGGACTGGTATACCACACTATGTAAGTAAAAAATACATGTGTTTAGATTCATTTTTTCACACTTTACACATGATGTTAGATGCACTACTAATAATGATAATAGAGCATTTATTCGGAAGGAAGATAGAGAGGTAACGCAGCGGAAGTTGGTAAAAATGGTGGGAAGTGTGACACGAGTAAAAATTTTCTACATGATCAACATACAACTCTATGTAGATGTTATAATTGAGAAGAATAATTTATGAGAGTGGGCTAGACTCGGTGTCATGTGTGGACGAAGAATAATTCAGGCATAACCTTTCTTAATACTATCACTGCACCTTGTTAGAATGGCATGTCTAGTTCACGTTACGATGAACCGAAGGTGGCATCGAAACACTCGTGGAACTGAAAGGCAGATCACTTAATAATAATGAATGGGGTTTAACGTCGCAAAACCACCATACGACTATGAGAGACACCTTAGTGGAGGGCTCCCCAAAATTCAACCTCTTGGGGTTCTTTAACGTGAACCCAAATATGAGCACACAGGCATACAGCATTTTCGCCTCCATCGAAAATGCAGCCGCTGCAGCCATGATTCGATACCGTGACCAGTGGGTGAGCAGCCAAGTACCTTAGCCACTAGACCACCGTGGTGGGGCAAAGGCAGATCACTTGGAGGTACACAACCTTTGAGTGTTCACCCCAACGAACAAACGTTGTCATTGTATGATATGCTGAAAGCATTTGTACGAAATGCTAACACTAATATATTTCTGGAAAACTTTACATTAAGGCAAACTTGTTATCACTAAAGCTGTTTTTATGAACAATGTCAAATATCTCTGACAAAAAAAAAATGATCGACGATTGCGGCTCTCTCTAATATGAAATGTGATTGCCACTCGACGCGTCTTTTGACTTGGCAAACTACCGGGGCAAAGAATTTATGAAAGGCATCAATGTATGTAGTTACCCTTACTAGTTACTCTGTTTTGACATTGTAAATTTTGTAAGTTTTTTTTCAATCTCTTTGGTTGATACTTTGTTTTTACATTGCACCTCTTTTTTATGTTTTGCTAGCTAAGGTTTTATAGCAATCCGGTGGGCTTCGGCAAAAGTAGAAGAGCGTCGCGGGGTTCGAGGTGCACGAGCCTGGAAATCTCTCAATATACTTTTTCACTCGGTTGTCACGCGGTACAATGAAAGACGACATTCATCCGAAGAACGGGGTGACTGAAAATTTGTGCACTATTGAATTGTTACAGGTGGTGTATTTGATTGTAGCTCAAAGCTGTAGTTCATAGTCTGACTGATTTAAGGCCGACAACATCGAGCAACAGCTCCTGTTCTTTTCGTAGGCTGCTCCATTCACATTTAATGCAACTCATTGGCATTATACATAAGAAATGACGGACTCATTTTATACTCCTTGGTGAACGTGTGCAATAAGGCAGAATGCGTTGATGATTGATTCGTGGGGTTTAACGTCCCAAAACCACCATATGATTATGAGAGACGCCGTAGTGGAGGGCTCCGGAAATTCCGACCACCTGGGGATCTTTAACGTGCCCCCAAATCTGAGTACACGGGCCTACAACATTTCCGCCTCCATCGGAAATGCAGCCGCCGCAGCCGGGATTTGAACCCGCGACCTGCGGGTCAGCAGCCGAGTACCTTAGCCACTAGACCACCGCGGCGGGACGGCAGAATGCGTTGATTTGTTGCAAGCACATTCGCTTCGAGCGTTCTTATCGTCTTTATTTTTATCATATGTCTACTGAAAAAAAATAATGCTCTGGAAATGAGAATAACAAAGCGAACGTAAGCTGGACGCACGTAGCAATTATATTCATTTACTTCTAATTATCATTATATCGCTGGGTGTATAAACGCACTTAACAGCAAGATATTTAACGGCGTAAATACCGCTGTAGAAGCGTTCAAATCACCTGCAGCAAGCGCAAGAACTACATTATAACGACGACGTTGGAACGAAACGTCCTTGTGAAATCATTACAAGAGCGCGCGAATGGCTGATGAATAAATGATAAATAATGAGCTCCTTGGGCCGTGATTGCGCAGTCATAATTGAACGACAAAAAAAAAGGGGAGGGGGAATTGATGAGGTCTACGTAGGGCCCCCAGTTTCACTGCGCATTCTGTTTCGAAGCGAATCACGCCATTCACGCAAACTCGCGTTTGATTAGCCGCATCGGGAGGCACCGAGGTCGGTGCCTGCCACAGTTCTTAACCGAGACGCACGCGGCGGGGAAAAGGCCGGGGGCCAAAAACAAGTGACGAATCCTGTGCCTGCAGCGAAGATGCGAAATAATGCCAGCCAGCCCATCCGGTGGCGAGACGCGGGGGGCTTGCTCAAGGAGAGCGCAGACTCGAGCAGCAGCAGTGAGCAGCCTCCCTTTCTCCGGGAGTAGACCACGCGTGCAGAGACTGCTCCGATGCGGGCCGCTCGAGCGTGGGATTGCTGCTGGTGACACGCGGTAAATTGCTGCCGCGGAACAAACCCGCCGCTGACCGCCATCTTCCTTTCACGGAAACGCGATTCGGTTCCCAAAGCTCTCTTCTTTTTTTCCTCTTTCTGTTTGCCCCGTCCCTTTCGTTTCGCGAGGCACCTGCTTTGAGGGAGAGGCCCTTGTTTTTTTTGTAGTCTTCGTTGTTGTCAAGCCCGTCTCTGTAGAGTTTCCCGGAGCGCGCGCGCTCACCACTTTGGTGTTTTTGAATGCTTGCCACCGCGGCTTTCTTTAGAGTGAAGATCCGCTGGTGTGTTGGGAGTCGGAACAACGCGCTGCTGCCTTCGTCCGTCTGGATGTGCACGCGCCGCTCGTTCGTCGTGTTTCGCGGCGTCGCCATCCGCTTGCTTCCTGTGTGTTCCCCTTTCGTGCGAAGTGTGCCTCTCTGCTGGTTACCTTTACCTAGACATCAGCACATGTAACGCTGATGCCGAAAACGTGCAGTGAGCTGTTGAAGTTCTGTGCTAGCGAGAGAGAGTGTGCAGGCGAATAGTGTGCGAGCAATTGTCCTCACTACTCGCGAAAGCCTAGCGATGGAGAGACAGAACTTTAGACAATCATCTGTTTCTTGCGAGGGAACTGTACCCGAAGTTATTTCTTTATTCATCGAAGTTACGCGCATGAGATCCATTCGTTGCCTTGTTGCGTGGATGCAAAAAAAAAAGAGTTTTCCACTGAAAGGTGAAGTGTGTCACTTCAAAACTTTTGAAGGATAAATGAGGGAGAGAAGATAGCGAAAGAAATGTACGTAGACGTTAGGCAGGGTAGGGGGAAGACGAAGAAGAAGAAGAAGGTGTTCAAAATAAAGAAGATGGCTGACACTACAGCCTAGTGCGATTGTGTATCATTTCAAGAAATGAGTTTATCAAGAAGAAAAAAAAAGTGTTCTTGTACCAATGCCTTCCATGCACTTTCGTGATCTTTTCTGTCAAAGATCGCGTCTCTCATAA
This sequence comes from Rhipicephalus microplus, assembly GCF_013339725.1. NCBI lineage: Eukaryota > Metazoa > Arthropoda > Arachnida > Ixodida > Ixodidae > Rhipicephalus > Rhipicephalus microplus. Next base: position 84,987,722 of record NC_051166.1, read on the forward strand.
TCATATGGTGGTTTTGGGACGTTAAACCCCACAAATCGATCAATTCTGTCAAAGATCCGCCGAGAGGAAGAGGGTGGGATCACGACGTGCCACATGCACCCAACTTGGCAGATTACTTGCAGCCAGCAGCGCTTAACGAAAAAGGCTATAGAACGCCAGCTGTCAGAACAAGATCTCAGTAGTGGGTTTGTTTACACCTTTTTTTCTGCTTTTCGGTATGAAGGGGACACACTCGCAGTTCTCCCATCTATTGAGCTTACTTGTTTCCCTTACGGCCAAGCTAAGTTTGGCAGCTCATCCTTACGATACATGTGACAAACTACAGAGTTTGTTTTAAATGCACAATGTGTGTTGTCTCAAACATTTCAGGAGTCCAAAACTTCAGTCATGCGAAGATGGCGTAATGGTGCTGCTGTGCCAGTGTTCTTTGCAAGGCTGTACTTTAATAAATGCCATAAATTGCCTAGTAGAAGAGGTCCCCAAAATGTCTTTTTCGAACTTTTTTTTTATTTCAGGTTTATTTATAGGGACCTCTTGAAGGCAGGAAGTACGAAGGCCTTTATATGTGACGTAACCAAAGTTATTGTTTGCTGTGAAGAACCTAAGCCGTTGAACATCAACTCCAAACAAAACAGATAAGACAAAGTGCGAATGAAACACTTTCAGGGTGATCTTCTGAAAGCTGGTCTTCGAGAAAGAGGCTTAAATTTATAGGCGTACCGACTGACGCAATGAGGCTCCAACATATTGATCGATACAATTTTCGTGCATTGGAAAGCTTAGGTATATTATGTTGCGATAGGGCACGTGCAGTGTGGAAATTTCTCCCTCCACGTAACATATATAGGTGAACGCCTGCTGCTGACCCGCAGGTCGCGGGATGGAATACTGGCTGCGGCCGCTGCATTTCCGATGGAGGCGGAAATGCTGAAGGCCCATGTGCTCAGATTTGGGTGCACGTTTCAAAATTTCCGGAGCCCTCCACTACGGCGTCTCTCTTAACCATATGGTGGTTTTGGAACGTTGAACCCCCCATATCAATCAAATAATCAATCAATGAATCAATCAATCAATGAACGCCTGGAGTATTCCGCCCATTCAGTCACACATTTCACAGAAGTTTTATGGACAGATTTCACGTCCTTGTCCACTGCAACTATTTTCACGAGCAGACATGTCTGTGGCGCTGGCCTTCCACATAACCCTGAGGCGTTAATAGTTCTGCCGGGATATGTTTAACGCACATATCCATCTTCAAGCGAAGCTTGTATGACCTCAACGATATCGTTGGCTTTTTAGGAATGGCCGCAATGCTACCGCTGCTTCCTATTGCAAAGAAAAAAAAAATGAAGGGATCCTTAATCTTCACCTTTGGGAGTTGAACCCGGTAACGATATCATATCCCTATAGTACGTACTTCAACCACTTACTGCATGCTTTTTATTGTAACATGTTATTCTAGAAGTTTAATATGTGGATTACTACTATGTAATTGATAACCTTGAAAGTGGCTTGTGTCAGTGAAGTTTTAACTAAAGGCTGTATTCTGTGCAATGCTTAGCATGCTTTCAACCACGGGCAATTAAGAGCGTGAAACCTTTTCGAGCTTGCTTTAAGGCAATAGACGCAGTAACGTGTGTGCTTTTTTTTTTTTTTTGATGGGGGGAAGCTTTAAACCATGAATTCATTGTGATTATCACATCTTCTGACACCCGATGGCAATGTACGCTTGTACCACGGGTCATTATAGCGATATTACATTTATTACGAAGCCTTTGTACATGACACTTGTGTTTGTAAATGACCAAAGTTGCTGCTATCGTTCTATTTTATTTTCAGATTTCTCTTGCCCACCCCGCCATGGTGGACTAGTGGCTTAAGTATTAAGCTGCTGACCCGCAGATCGCAGGACCAAATCCCAGCAGCGACGGCTGAATTTTTGTCGGAGGCGGAAGTGCTGTAAGCTCATGTGCTCAGATTAGGGTGCACTGTAAATAAGCCCATGTGGTCAAAACTTCCGGAGCCCTCTAGTACCGTGCTTCTCATAATACTATTGTGGTTTTTCGACGTTAAACCCCACATATCAATCAATTAATCATTCAATCAATCATTCAATCAATTTCTCGCTCACAATTAACGACACTGACACCGTAGTTTTGGCAAAATGAGCTCAATAACGCTATTATATTAAGAAATGCAACTCCCAAAGGCGTATTTCTCTGCGCGATTTTCCAATAACTGATTACCTTTTATTCATGGACTTCTCGGCAATCAGCCATTTCTGATGTGACAATATGGTCTTAGGTCGAGATATTCTTCCCATTGCTATATTGTATTGTAGCCTGGATATGAAAGCATGGGAGTCGTTCTAGCGTGTAGCAAATGAAGTGATGTCCTGATAAGTACGTGGATATGGTCCTATCTGCGTGGAGCACGAAAACAGATGACAGGGCTATTGCGCAATACAAAAGAAATGAAGAAACAAAGGAATCAAAAAGAAGAAGAGAAATGAAGAAAAGAGAAAGGAACAAAAAACAGTAGTAGGTCTGACATACCATGTCAAGCTTCGCTGGCCCCTTTTGTTCCGTTTGGGCAATGGCTGATAAATTTTTGTTTATCATTTACGTTGAACAACAGTTTACTTTTGCTATGGTTACCGAAAAGTTGAAGTCAAACAGAACAGTGATGCACACGTACGAGTGAACTTATTGTGAACTTGAACCCGAAGTGTGTGAGTTGCATATTGTATGCAGTTCCACTTCAGTGCTACGTTCTTCGTCATGGAAGTGCGGTGTGAATAGACCCAGTCTGAGAAGAACAGACGCGCACGTGCATAAATGGTGGTCACGTGAATAGATACGCCTTGCCCCACGTATCGTACCATCGTAGAATGTTTGAGTTGACCAGTGTTCGTTTATTGACGCTTACCATAATAGAGCTCCGCGCTTTACGTCACTTTACCATATTGTTTGCATCTTGACTGGAACATTATGTTGCTCCAATATGCTCTCAAGAATTCCAAGGAGGGTTGATTGAAAAGCGTCTAGTCGTCTCGTCATGTCAACTCTCCTATGTTTTCGTTTTAAGTAAAGTGAAAACCTAAGATTGATTTTCAAACGCGAATGGTGACCGTTGGCGTCCAGAAGTTCCGTGCGAATTGGTGTCGAAGGTCATAATAATATTCGGATGATGTCATGAAATGACGTCGTCCGGGCATTTTGTGATGCGAGAGTTTGTGACGCCATTCTGTCATCACATGACGTGAAGTCATATGATTGCATGTCATCACATAAAGTCATCACTTTACGAAAAGTGGCTCGATCTTGGAGCCAATTGAAATGTACGTTAGGCGCAGAAAGGTTGGAACCTCTGCGATTTCGGAAGCAGTGCAAACCTACATCAGGCATGTGAACCTTTCGGGCGAACAGTGGGGAGTGGGAGGGATGCAGACAGCTGACTGGGAAGAAAAAAGCTTGATTTCTTCTTGCAGACGTCCTAGGCCAATAGATAAGGGGCCACGTGACTGTTTATATTTATCTCCCTGTCACCTTCTGTCTCTCCATGACTCTTCCTCACGTTTATGCGTCCCTTCACCCCTTACACAGCGCAGTGTAGTAAACCAGATATTCATCTTCCAGTTAACTTTGCTTTTACGCACCCCATTTATCTCTCTCTCACTCCTTCTCTGATAGGTAAAAGGAATAAATGACAGTTTGCAGCTGTCTCTATGTTAACTTCCGTCAACGAAGTTTTCTTCGGGTTTCTTGAAAGACTTCGTTTTTTTTTCTTTCTCTCTCGATCTTATGCGTACCATAACGGCGTGAGTTTGTCACCACGACAACCTTAGTCCTTGAAGGCCCACTTCGGTGATTTTTTGAGGTCAGTAGATCTCAATGAAATTCACTGGGTACGTTCATTTGCACGTTTGGGCCATTCATGCCAAATTGCTGGCTTGAGAGTTTCGCAGATTCTGTTCAAATGAAATTATAGCTTCCCTTGTAATACTCGCGTCACTTGCCAGAATTAATGTCAACATTGTATGTGTGACGTTGAGTTTTGCCTGGCGGAAGTGACGAACTGATGTGCCTTTGCAGCGTCTGCTTGTCTGCAATGGATTGTGTGGGTTTGGCCAGCGCTTCTTTGGTTGAGCGGGTGATTTCCTTTTTCGTGTTGATGGGTGTGCAATTCGTGTCAAGTGGTGTTGCGTTGTGAGCCACACACGATTCACCATATAATCACCATAACAACGTGAGCGTTTTAGCCGATCGCCATGGACGGCATGAACAGGTAGTGCCATCTGGCGGGCTATATGCGCAATCAAGCAGGTTCCGGCAGCGTCAGGCAAATCTTTACGTCACACGTAGAAGCGCAATCAGTTGGGTTTCGGTTTCGGTATTGTAGTTTTTCAGTGATTAAGGAACATTGTCAATTTTTAGGGCATTTCAGCCATCGGACACGTGAGAAGAGTGTCTAGGAACATAAAAGCATCATTATCCTGACATTTCGAAAAATCGCCGGAGTTGGTCTTTAAACGTGGAAGCATTTATCACCGTATGGCGAGAACAATGCACTGGTATAAGACCTTTGAGCGTGTAGTTCGTTGGCACTAGCCTCCTGGAGTTAACAGCTCCATCTAGGGTAAAGGCACCGTCACTATGTGGAGAAGACGCGAGCGCAAGGCATTAACACGAACGACTAAATATATAAAAACCAAATACCGAATGATATTTTTGCGAGAAAAGTTTCACAGTGGCGGTGTGCTCGTGCTATTAACTTATAATATGGTGCAGGTTTTTCTTGGTCCCGGGAGGGCATTCTTCCGCTGCTATTTTCTTTTCTCTCTCCTTTAGTCTCCTTCAGGCCCACTTTACCCAAAGTACTACCCCCCCCCCCCTTTTTTTTTTCATTTTGCGACTTTCCCAAATGCTTCCACCTCGCTTTTTTCGAGTCATTGTAAATAATGAGCCCTCAAAGGGGCGAAGCCTTTTATAAGCTAAGTGCCTTTGTAGATTAAAATTCAGGCTACACTAATGAACTCTGAGTGCTAATGGCACCCGCTACACACTTAAGACCACCGATCTTTTTTTTTTTGCGTGAATTGACCTTTGAATGGAAGCGTAACATTTAAATCAATATTGACCTTTCCGCCGCCACTATAACAATTTTGATGCACTAGTGGCAATACACAATCATTCGCTCCTAAATGTATTGGTCTTGTACTAGCTACAGAATGCACTGGGAACAAGGATTCGGAATTTTATTTTGGTGATAAGTTTCAGTACACTATCTATCTATCTATCTATCTATCTATCTATCTATCTATCTATCTATCTATCTATCTATCTATCTATCTATCTATCTATCTATCTATCTATCTGTCTGTCTGTCTGTCTGTCTGTCTGTCTGTCTGTCTGTCTGTCTGTCTGTCTGTCTATCTATTTATCTATCTATCTATCTATGTATCTATCTATCTATCTATCTATCTGTCTATCTATCTATCTAATAAGCAAGCAAAGTAATTTTAATCAAAACGCGTTATAGTGCCTACCTCGTATATATGTTAGAAGGACTTCGCAGAACAGATCATCGGACATAAAAGTCGCTGTCGACGTTAGTGGCTTTCTACTCGTGCACCCCACTTTGCTTGAAATCTGTAGATACTTTCGCTAGCATTACAGCCGGCGGTACATAGAGCATATTTTGACTGTGTTTTGTAGTATGTCAGCTTTTGCTTCAGTCTGGAATAAACTGCTTATATATGGAATTCACGGCATGTGTTTTTTTTTTTTAATATCCCAAGAAAAGGGCCAGAAGCCGCACCAAATTCTTTTCAGCAGCCTTCTTACCGAAAACAGCCGCCGATTGGAACCACCTTCCCTCTTCCGTTGTATCAATAACAGACCCTTTGTTATTCAAGACTGCGATTTCTCAGCAATGCTTCTAACTATACGCAGTTTCCATTACCTATCTTTGTCTTGTATGTGCTTGAATTCTTATACATTTTTAGTTTACTTATGTTGCCTTCCTGATTTGCGCATCTGATACTTGTTTCTTTATTTTGTCTTTTTTTCTTGTGTGTTATATATGTTGTACCCACCCCCTCTGTAATGCCCTACGGGCCCTGAGGGTATTCTAATAAATAAATAAATAAATAAATCGGCCCTTTTCTTGGGATATTCTTGGGAAGACTGCATTGGGAAGACTTTCTTGGGAAGACTACATTGACTGCGCAGTTTTCACAACCCCTAGTCTTCCCGAGACACAACAGTGTTCCAACAGCTTGGCTGCAAAACGGCAATCAACGTGACTGGACAGCCATTTCTGCCCTCCCACGCACCACCCTATTGCTTTTGAAGCGGAGCGAAGGAAGCGTTTTAGCGGCAAAGCTTCTCTTAGCTTAACCTTGTCATGCGTCAAGCGTAACCAGCAGTATCTCTCAAAAAGTATTTTATAGGTTGTTGTCTCGTGGAAGTACATACAAAGTTCAGTTGAGTGAGGATAAACTAGATGGCGCTGTACCGCTACTCTTCGATTGGCTGGTGCGCGGGATGTACCTGCGTGCGCGGGGAACGACTGCCTCGCTGTCTCCTGGATAGTTGACGTACGAGTCGAATCGTTGGTGGGGCATAGACGAAGTGGGCGGGCGGGTGGGCGGACGGACGGACGGACGGACAGACAGACAGACAAACAGACAAACAGACAGACAGACAGACAGACAGATCGGCAGGCAGGCGACTGACGCATGAACGGACGCACGCACGGACGAATGACAGATAGACGCACGCACTGATGGACGGATACACGGATGATGGACGGACGAATGGACACTTCGCCCCACTCGTCACTATTCACTCCATGGTTATGCCGTCATTTCTTCGTTACGCTCCTCCAAAGAGTGTTTTAGGAACGATCATGAACACGTGTGCTTAGCAGATGCTTCTGAAATGCCAGGATAGCAGGCTGAAAATTTAGTTGTCCATAAATCGACCTCAGCTAAAAGCTGTGAATTCTCAAAAGTAAGGAAGCCTATGTTTTCTCCTCTCATAATTTACCCTTGGCTCTTCTTGAACTGTGTTGGCTTGGCATTCATAGATTGGTGCATGGATGTCATTATTAGCTGCATATATCTCATCAAGCTAAGTGGCGTAGGCGTACCCTGTTAACGATACCACGCGGCCATCACATTCAACCTAACCGCTTGCGAGCTGACCGGTCTAAACTCAGGATAGTATCCATAGAGTGCTCATGTCGTTAGGTCTTATTCTGTGTCTTTCGTCTCTTGCCCTGTTTCACAATGAACGCAAAACCTACTAGCTCATTTATCCCGTTTGCTGTATCTTTATATTTTTTGTTCACAAAATTAACGCTGCATACCATAATTGCTCAACCTCTCGATGGAATATATTTGTTTTAAAAGAGAGTCCAGGTTCTATACCTAACTCTGCGAAACTGCCCTAGAGGAGTACAATTTTGAAATAAATAAATAAATAAATAAATAAATAGAACTTTGGTATGTGGGGTTTAACGTCCCAAAACCACTATATGAGTATGAGAGACGCAATAAATGAATAGAACTTTCTCTGTACCAGCCAATGAAATATCTGCAGATTTTTGACTGCTTGCTTCATCAGATGGTTTTTGCCGACTTCTGTGGTATTTTAGTATTTAGATGCTTGTGTGTGTCTGTGATAGGGTTGTTTGTTTAGTTCAGATGCACTGGAAAGGACAAGTGGCAGTCCGTGTGCCCAACTCACTTCTGCTACATTGACGTAATCCCTGTGTCTTCTCTAGCCGCCCTTCCCCGTTTCTCTGGGTGGCTACCACTACGTCCAGGACCAAGGCATGCAGCTACGCCATGACCGTATATGTGAACCAGAGCGTGACATTGGACACGGACACTTGTCCGTCATCAAGCCGAGATCTGAAATAGCTGCGCTCTTAATCAATTATACGTAACATCTATCTTGCAACCTAATTGAAGAAGTGTTACGCCATTATCGCCGGCCAACATACCGAAGATTACCGAGGACTTGTTTTCTTCTAATGATCTAGAAGGCCTTATGGACGTCTTAGTGTTTCACATGATTTTTATTCATGAAAACGCCACATTTCGAGCATTCCGCTGGTAGAGAAACATTTATAGTTAAAACATAAAGCCCATCTTTCTTGAGCACGATAGTTTTTGACTGTGTGACCTATTAGAAACATGTTGCCCCAAAAAGTACTTAAAACAAACTTCATTCCTGACCGTAGTTATAGCGCGAGAAAAGAACGACGACAAAGGGACAAGAAGGAGACGTTCGTTGTCGTCGTTCTGTTTTCGCGTTATAACTACCGTCATGTCATACGAACCAGCCCAAACCACCACACCTCGTCCCTGACTTCATGAACTACAGCACTCGTTTACCGGAGTATTGGATAGTATGTGCAATAGCTGCGCAACTTTTTGATAAGTGAATTACCCTGAACTACTAATTGCTCACCGAGTGAGTAATTGACACGAAATGCGTTTTGGTGGCAGCCGCCTTTTGATTTAGCTCTTTTTACTCCCTCTCCCTCCTCTCTTCCAATATCACACGTGTACGTAACAACGCCGTGTGTCTTTTTACAGAGCTAGTCATGACACTCGTCCCGCTGCTCAATCGCGGAAGGGCAATCTCCTATCGCACTTGTGCGCCAGCTTTACCAAGCCTATTCAACGCCCCTGTACGATGAGAAAACACGAAGACCCAGCCGAGCGCTCAAAGCCACGAGATTAGTGAGGCCCTTATTCTGAATGGTTCACGCTGTCCCTGTTTCCTGGTCCTCGCAATCTGTCCGTCTTTCTTTCTTTTCTTTCTTTCTTTTTTTCTCGCAGTAATGTTGTCGTATGTGTGTAGCGACTACAGATAAGGATTTCCTTCCGAAGGACTTACCCTCCTGCCGGCCATACAACGCCCATTCTATATTTTTGCCCTGGTGGCTCTGTGGTTTAGAAGAGTATGCTTGCTCGCCTATGCTATTCGAGGGCCTTATCGTTAAACTTAGAGCAATTCCAGAATGCAGCATTGAAGTCACACGTAAAGAAAGAAAATTCGACTGTAGTGTACCCACGCAGTGCCTCATGCCAGGTGTGGAACAATCCGACGTAAATATCAAGTCGGCTGAGTTGAGACTGTTCTGTTTGAGACGTTCCCAGAAAGACGAAAAACATATTCACGCTTCCCGCTTCAGCAGCGAGATAACATTGTCCTATGGGATTATAAAAAAACATGGCTAATTTCTCTGTTATATACAGTGATATGATACGAAAGTGAAACAAGCCTTCACAGAAGTAGTGGAGTGTTTATTGTGTATTGTTTCGCCACAAAGGCGAAGAAATGAAAGCTGTGGAAAAGTTTTTCATGTCGCTAAACAACGGCAAACAGCTCAAAACATGCAACATGCTTTATAAAAAAATGCTCAGAAAGAACACACACAGAATGGGCACGATCTAATAACTTTCACAGTTGTAAAATATTTGTGAGTGAGTGGAGTGCTCCTTTCGCAAAAACGTCCACTGCAGTAAGCCAACAGACTTTCGGGCATTCTTTAAAACTTGCAGTGAGAGCACAGGACTTACAAACCTCCCCCATCATGAGATAACCGCAGGCTGTGGGGCGGCGATCTCTAAAGCCCGCCCTTCGAGCCCGTCGCGCCATCTCTCTAGTGATAACGAAAACACGCAGAGGTCCCTGAGCTCTGATTACCGCGAACGGTAAATGGTGTACACAAATAGCTCGCGCTCAGTATGCTGAAGAACCGGCCCTTTGCGCTCGAGCCATTTCGCGCGAGGGATGGTAGGTTCGACTCCCGGTGTTGGAACATTTTCTTGTGCTTTGTTCTTGCCATCAAACAAGTGTACTTTACAACGTCATATCTATGAATATCTATGAGGGAAACACGTCAATCAAGCAGTCTTGTACTCCGGTGTAAAACACTTACATGTTTTTTAAAAAAAAGGTCAATTTTTTATCATGTCAAGTTGGGAACTTAAACGACCACATTAGAGTGTTAGCAATAAACACTAGCATTTTTACGGGGCAGTTTTCCAAAAACAGCTGAAAATTTGTGAATGTGGGGAGGGGGGGGGGCGAAACTTCACTAAAATTTAACTTTCAGGTGAGGTGCAACCTATAATCTTCAAATCTCGCTTAATAGAAGCCGAATTACCAAGATTTTCAATTAACATATGAGATATTTACACTGAGGCACTGCTGTTGACGAACTGTAGATGCCCAGTTCGTAAGACGTCTTCATTAGGAGAGAAACCTGTGGATGCCGCATATGTTTGATGAACTCAGTGTCCTTTTAGTTACTTTTGTAACAACACACCGTTTGGTGCATTAAAACCAGAACAAACCAGAACGTATGTGCAGGCCTGCATTTGGGAACACTTTAAGAACGAATATGTCAGTAGCTATGGTGCAATATTAGGAATTTCACGTGCCAAAAAACTAAGATGTGATTACGAAGCACGCTGCATTGAAGGAAACTTGTTGACTGTATCTTTTTAACGCACTCTAACATCGCACAGTACATGAACCTCTACTATTTCACCTCCTTCGAAGAAGCGACTGCCGGAACCGGGGTCGAACCCATGACCTGCGGATCAGTAGCGGAGTACCATAACCACCGTACCTCCTATGCAGACATCAAAAGTGGTGCCATACTGAATGTTTCTTCGAACCTTGATACGACTTGCGAACTCACTGACTGCATTCGTAACTTTCCACCTAAGCCGTAACATTAACAATAAAAGAGATAACGAATCTTCGTTCAATAACTATAGTTAGCGTGATAATATTTATCAACGACCGGTGTGCTTTACAGTTTACGTTTTAATGGAGCTTGCTTTTTATTTTAGAATTGTTTTTGTGGAGAGTTTTGGGGCCTGCTACCAAATAACACTCTATATGGATATTTCCCATGCTAGCTCTTTTAGACGTAAGATATCACTCGCCTATAAACGCGGATGGAAATTGTGCTAATTGTATCAGTTTTACTGTGACACACGCAAGGAGCGTGCGTTTTTTTTTTTTTGCTTCTGGATGATTAGCGCATTAACAGGCATCATAGCTGTGTTGTTTCATTTCATGGTCAATATGGCGGCAAACAAAGACATTTCATTAGATATTTCTCGCATCCTTTAGGCACAGAAGAGCTCGTCTCGAGGGGCTTCGTGATTCCATGTGTTCTTTTTCGAAAACACTTCAGTTTTTAGCGCAGGCTTTACAGCATTTATCTCTAACACTATTAGTTCTTGAAATATTTATCCTATCAGATCACTAGCATCAATTGGCAAAACTGGGATTCGTACGCCAATTCAGTAATGCAACGAGTGGATTAGAGCGCTGCGGCCAATTATTCACTTGTGCAAAGTGTGCTGCTTCAAGCAACCTAGCCATATCCATATCTTTGTGTGCATGATGAACGCGATTATTATTATACTTAATTGCGAAGAATTTTTAGCATACAGAAGGTATTTTGAGAATATATATCTACGTATATATCTATCTAGCCACTTACGAGCTTACATCTCAGTGCTCTCGTGCTCACCCCTTTAACTTGGGGTCGATGTGTCCGAGGAGCGGGGCACAGGCGGCAACCCAGGTGCCGGAAAAGAACTCCCGGGAGGCTTCTTGCTCTCACAAGGTACACAAAGTTTATTTACATATTTACAGATGTGATCAAACTAGGCGTACAGACGCGCTTTTACCGGATACATGAGAGGCCAGCAAAGGCCAGAGAGAGAGAGTTCACAGCACACACGCGACGCACTGTTTACACGCTATAGGTTCGTGCATGCTCTTCTCGTCAAACGCCGACTGCATGGCACAGCGTTCGTGTGCTACGCAGACCGCGTATCACCGGCACGCCGCTGAACGTTCATTGCAGCGCACTTGCGAGAAATTCCGCGTTCTTGTGGCACGCAGACAGCGTACTCGTCAACTCGGACCACCTAAGAGAGGTCAGCAAATGGGCGTCCCTCTTAATTGATGCTTACTGCCACATAGCATTCCCCTCGGGTTACCGTGCCGCATCGACAAAGCAACAGTCTCGGACGTGTTCATGAGCCCTTTGTAGTAGAGCTTTTTCCCTGGACCGTCTTCTACACTCGTTGTGTCCGAAGTGGACATTTCACGTGATGGCGACAACGAGGATTTGTTTTCGCGGTTGATGAAGAATGCTGCACAAGTAAAATTTGATTCTCATCGGGGGAATTCCGAGCTCCCATAGGATGTTTCTACCGAAACACGTGGCGAATAGCCTGGAAAATTGCAACCTCTCCTGAGCCTCCGCAATTTCTTCCAGCGTGTTGTGCATGCCGAGACGAAACAGTTTGTCCGAGTTTAATTGTATCCACAGGGAGCCCAAGAGCTCACTTGAAGGTATTCCCGATTAACGTGTTGAGCTTGTCATGATCCGACCTCTGGTTCTTGTGAATGGCTGCAACGTAGGTGAAATGACACATCCCAAAGGCGTGCACCAGCCTAACGAGATTGTCTTCTCCAAGTCAGGTTGCCTATTGGCAGCTCTATTTATCAGTCTGGTGGCATGGTCAGTTTTTCTGGTGATTCTCGTTACCTTCAGGTTATTCGAGCCGTTAGATTCGATGGTCATACCCAAAACCCGGAGGGCGTCCACTATGATGATTAAACTGCCCTCACCTGTCCACCTGTCCTAAGAGTGATGCCGACGTCACCTAGTGGCTTCCAGCCTCTCGGTTTGAGTCGTCTGCGCTTGGGCCTGTACATAAGCAGTCCCGATTTCCGCGACCAGCACCGAGCGCCAGTTAACTTTAAGTCGTTTTCTATGACCCCTATAGCTTCCTGTATCACAGCCTCTAATCGTCCATCGCTGCCTCGAGCACACCATATGGTGATATCGTCTGCATAGATAGTATGAATAATGACATCGAATTCAGAGAATCTTTGAGACAGACCGATCATGGCGATGTTAAAGAGGGTCAGGTATAAGACTGAATCTTGTGGCGCCCCTCTGAAGCCAAGCGTGACCGGATCCAAGGCAACAGCACCCGTCTTGAGAACAGCCTCTCTGGCAGACAGTATTTGTTTTGTTTAGTTGTGGAAGCGCTTGCTAAGCGAAAGGCTCGAGATATCACGGTGCACGAAGTGACGGAGAAGGTTTTCGAATATCTTCCTCACGTCCTGTTCTAGAACGGCTCTTATGTCCCTTGTGTTGTGTATTGATAAATTGGTCTGTGATGAGCTTCATGGCATTTCGCATCGAGAGGTAAAATAAAGTAGCATTGGTTGATAAAAACGCGCACACTGCTGTCAATGCCGTCTTTCGTTACGCACACTGTTTACCTTCCAATTAATATTTTGAACATTTCAATTGATAGACTTGAATCTATTATTTAAAATATAGTGATATTGAATTGGAAGAGATACTGAAGGATATGAAAACACAATATGATCATTATGTATTTCTATATCCTTCAGTGTCGGTTGTCTTCGAATGCCTATATTGCAACGTGAAACGATTTGACTGTGGCCAAGCTAGGCAAAAAGCGTGCTGTCTGTTGGATAGCACAACGACATCTCTTCCTCTATTCTGAAGAGACGTACACCCTTATTTTATCTTCATTAAAAATGCCGTCGCAGAAGGAGCTTTAGGGCTCTAATCTTTGTCCTTAGTGCCCGAGTCCCATGCACCCTCAGTCATCTCTTTAAAACAGCCCACGCTGTCGGCACCAAACTGCTTCCCTGTTTAAGTCCTGCTTACTGATAACGGAAGAAAAATTCTTCGTCGTTGAACGCGTTCCCAGTGGTCGAGCAGTGCATAAGTTTTCCTTCGTCATGCTGCTACTGCGCGTCTGCTTGGTGCGTAAATACAGGACCACGGCACTTTCGCATAAACCAGTGGAAGCGGCAGCAGCGCCCCCCAAAAAAAGAAAAAAAAAAAGGAAGCACGGGGTTCTTTCGAGCAATTCTCCTACTTGCTCGCTCGCCGCAACCTTCGCGCGTCTGTTTAATATATCTTCGCACTGCGCCACGTAATGAACGGCACATATATACGGGCGCATAAGCCTCATATCCTCGTGTAATACAAAACGGGGAAAGCGAGTACACGCCAGCCGGATGAACTGCAAGGTGCAGCGAATAAAGAAAAAAAGGGAACAGTAGGAGTCGTGGAACAGCGGGAATGAAAGCAGCAGACGGGCTAGTGTATATACTCCACGGCGCCAAATGATATGCGGAGGAGGGGAAAAAAAAGAAGTACCCACTATCCATCTTACGGCAGGTCTTGACTTCATATTGCGGCTTGCTCGGAGTTTTTTGTTCTGTGTGTTTCCCGCTTGCTTTCCAGTTACTTCCAACTATCCTCAATTCTCAAGACTGCCTGCATGTATAGGTCTTGCCTTTCTTTTTTTACGTTTCTCTTCACTTTCCTTTTTTTTTGTTATCTCCCCACCCTTTCCTCTCTCGTATCCTCAGTCTTTCTTGTCTTGCAACGAGAAGTAAAAAAAAACATAGAGTGTAGCGATCATTGACTGCTGCGAGCACCTGAGAATATGGAAAGCAGTTGAGCGCGTAAAGTGCACTCTTGCGCTATATAACGCGGAAAAAGAATATTGGAGAAACAAATGCTAACGGGTGCGCCCAGCCCTGCTGTGTAAAACTGAAAGAAATAAGGAGTTTGGTGAAGAAGAGTCTCCTTCAACTATCGGAAAGGTGCAGCTCGAGACAACAACTCTCGTCGTGCTCACCGGAAGAAGTCACTGAAGGCGTAGCTCGAGCGAGAAGCGGCTGTAAATTAACATAAACGATGAGAGAAAAAAACGAAAGAAGAAAAGGTATAAAGAGAAGCGGCCTAAGAAAGGTGGCTATGGGAGGAATATTTTTCGAAAGTTGGTTGCGGCAAAGGTGCACGAAGCCATGTTTGTACGCGCTCTTTTAGCCCGAGGCACCGGCACTTCGGCACGCTCTTGGTATGTATGCCGAGCTATTTCCGTGCGCATGCAAACATTGACCGTGAATCATCTCTGAGTGGGACATTGTAATCCTGAATGAGTTTGCACAAAAACGTTTGAAGCACGGTTGTGCTTTTCTCGCGTCCTCTTGTCGTTGGAGCAGCGCTTGGCTCTAACTATAGGCCCTTTATTACTTTAGGCATATTCCTTCTGTCTCTCTCTTTCACTTACTGCATGCAGTGCATGCCTACAGAAGCATCGTTTCCTTCTGAAAGCTGTAATCGTTTCTTTATTGAAGCACCACTCATGACTATCTTTAGAAGAACAGCGCTAAGATTGTGGTGTACTTTATTGAAGCACCATTCATGTTTATCTTCAGAAGAACAGCGCTGGAATGTGGTGTACGTTTTCAGCTATTGATCTTAAACATCCGTAGAACATGAAGCGATTTGCCCAACTGTGTCTGATGGCTCTTCCTTTTTTCTATAGAGAACATAATAGAAATCACGTTTTCAATATCACGCACATTTTCTGAACCTTGTCCTAATTTCACCGCTGCGTTATTCAGTGATTTTGACCTGAACAAAAGGCTAGGTTGCTGATAAAGTTCCAGCGAATGATAGAGAAGACATCAAGGCAATGAAGAAAAGTCAACTATGACTTGCCTACTTTACTTCCAGTACATGTGGTGAGTAAGTTGGGAAATAATAATGAAAAGAAAAAGAAAAAATGCATGATCGAGCCAGAATATTCGCATGCATGGCGATTAGAGTGCGCGTGTGTGCACTAACTGCGAACATGAAGAGACCATCCATGCCCTCCAGTGGAACTGGGCCCGATTCTCAGACATTCCAGTGTGCATTTAGTAAACCTAGTCATCGGATTTCCACAAAGTAAGATATCGGGAAGGCCTTCCTTTTCAGTAAGACAATTCGCCCCTTCTGAAACTGAAAATTTGTGATCACGCTGCATGCGCTATAGCGGACGTATCGACAAGCGCACTTGTCTTCTTCAAGGCAACGAAAGCAGAAGTTCTATGGGAAGGTCGAAGCTCCAAGAGATGAAAAGTGAATTAATATTTTCAAGTTTCCATCTCCCTCTCAACGTCAGTGTTCTTCTGCAAGCCAGCGGCTTTACCTAATGGCTGCGTGTTCATATCTTAGCAACAGTGAGTGTACCCCGGTTCCACCAAACATCATGAGATGCTCATTCATAACATCAGCTCGTATGTACCTTGAAAACATTGTCGATTCGTCAATTGTATTCAACGGACTTCTTTGGTCTTGCTTGATTTAAATTTACTTCATTTTTATGTGCCACTCGTTGTCGGCCTATTCTTGGCCAATACCGGCGAACCCCTAGGTGCCAATGTGACAGATGGAGTATAACATATTACGTAAGAGTGGCTTAAAGAGCCATTCACCACCCTGCGTTTATAGACGAGGGGGTGATTTTCTCCTCACCTTCTTACACACGATGCATCCTCTCCGCCCCTTAGTTCTTGAATGCACGCGAACAATATCGGCACTAAGTGCTAGTTCTTGAGCCTATGAGGACTTCGCGCTTCTCGGCTGCATGCTCTTATCGCCGCTTGCGGAGGTGCAAAAAATGAAGTTTGATCGGTTGATTGTGCACGATGTTCATGCGAGACAAAGAACAGATGGGCAGCTGCATGGCAAAGCAGTGCAGGAGACAAATCACATGTGATATTTTGCTTATATCAACGAATCGAGCGCATGTGCGCTGTAGACGTCATGAAAACTACTCTCTACGTCACTGCAGTAGTGCGCCAAGAAGGACGAGAAATATCAGGAAAGAATATTGCGCTTTTTTGTATTCTGGCAGCCTGGTGAGTGGCCCTTTCACAGAAGTTCTGGCTTGAGTGATTTGAGTGAACTTGTCTTCGTCAAAGATTCCTTTGTGAAGACAATTTCTTTGTCGAAGCGTTGGCTACAGCAACAGCCCCAATTCCAGGATCACTCATCATTTTGGATTTCATCTACCCTCAAACTTCTCCCTTACGTACAACTAATTACATGCCACGCTCAACGGTGCTCATACCTGTCATCGCTGTTCTTCTCTACACAGGCATCGTACACCGTATCGTGTGACTATATAAACCTCTCGCGAATGTATTTGCATTTTGGCATATATTGTGAATAGTGTTGTGCAGACAAACACACGTCAGAGCGATAATGGGGAATTTTCAAATCTAATATAAATCAATATTTCATGATATGACACGCTAGCCCAAAAAACAGATACAACAAGCACGGTTGTCTTTATAGCCGTTAGCTGTGTGACAAAAAATTATGTTGTCGTGTACAGCTTTTGTCTGAATTATGTTAACAAGTGCGTATCCACTTTCATTTTGCGCGTGCACACACACACACACACACACACACGCACACGCACACGCACACGCGCGCACACACACACACACACACAATGCATTTTGCTTGCTTTGAAATATTGTGCTGTCAGCCGAGTGTATTCATAGTTCTCGAATCACTTCGTCATTTTCTTCTGCATTGCACTTCGTTTAATTTCATACCCTTCGGAGTCTGTATGATGCGACAAGCAAATCTAGTACGACTGAACATACTCCGTGCAGTCGTAGCAGAACGAGATAAACTGCATTATACTCGGGTGGTGAAGGATAGCTTTGCTGTTCCTCAAGAATTATCCACTTCTCGGCCGAGCCACGCCGACGTTGGTGTGTAGTTTTTTTAGCTTTTAAACCTAGTGGGAGATAATTGGCGGTGTCTCTTTTCACTCTGCATGTATAATAGATGGTGGACAAGGTTGATCTCTGTATTTTTGTTGTTCATTATTTGTGTTATATGATCTTGGTCACCGGGATGTGCTGCACTGTGCCAATAAATGTTTGGTTGCTATGCCGTGAATGTCAATTTAGATTTTACTGACTGAACAAATAACATAATTATAACTCTTTTCTAAACATATCTCTTTAAAATCTTCAGATTTACCGGTAGTTGTTGGTCATTTCAATTAGAGAACAACGACGAAATATCCTTCTTCAGGGGATGAGATAACTCCTCCCCTGACGAAGAAAGGACCCCTCCTGAAACTCTTGGGAAATAAATTATATGTATCAATGTTGAAAATGCTTCCACTGTGTTACAACCCATAACTCATTGATGGCAACTGGTTCATTAAAATAATACGAAGTGAGAGAAAGTGCTCTCGAGGGTGCATAATAAGAAGGAGTAACCATAGAAAGTGCTTGTGCGTTTAAAGCGCACAAGTCTTCTTGTGGGAATAATGAAACGTTGGACAAGTCGTGGCATGCTGGCAGAGATTACGTGCAACACTTTAATTTTCTGAAGGCCTACTGAAAAGTCAGTGAGCAAACATTTTGCAAAAGTTCCAACATCGTTGCCTTCATAAGTGAAAAAAAATATTTGTTTATTTATTTATTTACCTATTTATTTTTGCATGCCATGAATTCAGTGTTGAAAAGCCGACACCTACCTTTCAACTATTCATTCATCTGTTCATAATTTCCAGCAGAAACTTCAGACTCCAACTGTTGTCAAACAGTACCTAGTATTATCTTCTGCATGACAATGTAGTGCTGTAGTTAACTTGTCCTTTCTGTCGCCAAAACTATTTTATCAGGATGTATTTATTTTAATATGAACAGGCCGACCAAGTAGTATATTTGCCTTGGCAATATTTAGCTCAGAGAAAGCTTCTAGGTTTTACTGAAAAACGCAGAGTGAAAAGTGACAGAGCGAATTGAAGTACAAACGATTCACTCTACTTTGGTGCGCAATAAAAGCCAAGTGCGCACGATTGATGACGTCAGGTAACCTTAAGTATTGATAGCGAACTCAAAATCATCTATTGTAGAATCTATTGTATTCGTTTGGTCTTGCTTTTAAACATTTTTCACAATCATTCATTCAATAATTTACCATTTAGTAGTTAAGTAGTCACTCAGTATATCCCTTGAACCACGGGCCAATTTTCACTCCTTCATCTCTCAACACATTGTTTGCAGCCAAATCATTGTAGCTTGATCATGTCAAAAGTTGCCCTATCTTGTCTGTTTTATGTCCAACTAGTCTTTCACCGAAGACCAAAAAAGTATATGTGAACATAGTTTCGAATACGCTTAAAAATATTTGCAGTTCCAATAGCTGTTTGACGTACTTGGAGCGCTCAGAGGCAGGCGCGTTTGAAAAAGGCGTTATCTTGATTTTGCGTTGCGGCTTACGGATCGTCTTTGAGTGAATGCTTCCGTTCGGGATTTTACGGCAGTGATTGTGAATACAAACTGCGACACTTTGTTGGAAGCTTAAGTCACGAAGGCCGCTTTAGCGAGCAATGCTGCAAGAGCACAGTAGGTTTTGCGAGAGCACGATGAATCCTGCTTCCATCGGAACTCTTTGTTCCCTCATGTGCACACCGTTCAGTTTTGTGCATGCTACTTAAATCTGCTTATTCCATCTGCTATGGGTGAACGGTAAAACAAGCAAGAGAATAACACACAAAAACCAACCACTGATAAACAAGCAAACAAACAAGATGGAAACACTCAGGTGCGACAGCGGTTGCTTATTCAGCGTAAGCTGAGCCATCATTTATAAAGGTAGCGACGAAGTGGCGGCTTTCCGCGTGGCGAATTTCGCTCTTTTTTTCCTTGCACAAAAGTGACAAGGAGAAAGTGGAATTGCTGACTTGAACAAATATCTGTAACATCATCAATAAAGTGAGTGAGTGAAGATATAAATAGATACATACGGCAGAGCGCATCTGCCGGTGATAATGCGCTTAGCATTGAATCGATGTAGCGAGAAAAAGACGCATTGTAAGAGCTAAAACGAGTCGTGTATGCACATGCGATGCTTGTTTTAATGAAACTCGAATATCTCTCCTGTTTTTTTTTCGACCCGCTGCGTCATCTAGCGATGTCACAGAACAAGTCCATGCATGCTATCGGGGACGCGTCATGCGTCATGCCGCTGTGTGTGAATGCTCTGAATTGTCACATCGCAACAGTGCACGGTACTCGGGAATTGGAACGCTACATTTTTTTATGGGTGACGCTTCTCATTGTGTGGGTCGTGTCCCTCGTCGTATGCTGTTGTAGCAGCCCCTTCTAATCAGTTTTAAGAAATGCTCACAAGATGGCGTTGTGTGTATATGTCCTTGGAAATACCACTAGATGATGTTAGTGGTTTTCGTATAGTGGATGATATCGTATAGTGGACGTATTGGACGGACGTATGGATGAGCATACAGACAGACAGACCCACGGTTGGATGGACCAACAGAAAGACAGACAAACGCTCCGCCCCACTCATCATCATGCACTCTGTGGATGTACTGTGAATTTTTTCAACACGAAAGTGTTTCATACCGGGGTCCTAAACGCATATCCGTAACGAATGTGGCGTAGTAAAATGTATACCAAGATATTGTGGGGAAAAAAAAGTAAATGGGAAGGAAAGGTTCCGTAGCGCTGCGTCGAACCAGCGACCTCTCACTTTGCAGCGCACGACCAATATCACTAGGCCACGAAGTGTACATTGACAAGCTTGCTAAGGACAAGCCATTTATGTACACCATATACAGTTGGTGGTCCTCACAGCTGCTCAGCCTCACCGTGTTTTTGTCATTAGTAGTGAGATGGCTCAACGGCGTCATGTTGGGTACCTCTCGCATTTCTTCGAGCGCGTGCTTCCACGGAACGTGGTCTCTCAGACTGCTGGCGGACTTACGAGATCAGACTCGTGGTTCAGGAGAGCACGAAGGTGACTTCGCTCGCTGCCGCGGCCACGTTTATGAACAGAGCACGCTGCTTATATACGATGAAGTAAGAATTGTGACAGTTGTTCGCGCTCGTCTTGTGTATACTTTTGCATTTGTTTTTTTAGTAGATCTTCCTGTTTGAGCATCCTGCTTTAAATGTCGAACTGAGACCGTTTGTCCACGGTCCTGCTGTGTATGCTCATTCCGTGTATGCTTTCTGCAGGAGGTTCGCACAATAAGTTTGGAGCAGCTTGCACCTTTCTTCGCTTGAAATCGCAATTTGTTGCTGCAGCATTCATTCCTTCGTCCTTGCGGCGAAACTAAGCAAAATAAATGCTTAACTACCTCGGTGAAGACACTTTTCGCTTTCGTGTTATACAGATTCCTAAAGACAGGGATCAGCCATGTTCTTTCGTATAACGATTGCTCAGAGCAAATAAAATTCTCGTAATAACCGCGTCTTGTTTCTGCATATCCGACCACTAAAGGTAATGTTGGACCTGATGCAAGTGTTCTAGTTAAAGTTACGCCGATAGAGCACAAGCTGTAGGCACTGGAAACGAAATTACGTTTACTGTGGAGGCCTGCATTTCGCGTTTCAATTCATCAGTACTTTACTGAGAGAAGAGCACTGAAAACTTGGGCATACCCAGTAGCACGCACTCGATGACTGAAGCTGACCAAATGCCTTGAGTGAATATTTATTGGCACAATGCATTCACGCCATTATTCTCACCATCATCACCTTCACTCGCGGCATTGATCGCTAAAGTGTCAAGCTGTTGTGCTTCGGGAAACCATGTGACATAGGTTTGATTCTGCTGCGCAGCAGAAGCATTTCATGGTTATCGTATTTATTTATTCCTTCATTCAAGCTGTGGGAAGCGCGAAGTTCAATGACGACAGATAAACTTCGCGCAGTAGTGGGGAAAGGCTGATGATGGTCTAAACTGTTTTTACAGTTTATGCTTACATATAATGCTGAGTCACCGGATTCAACCTTGTTTCTTCAGAAGTACGTTCATAAAGCAAACAAAATGGGTTTGTGCACTATGGCGAAGTTGAACGTGCGTTAAAAGGATTGACTGTCCATCACTGCGTATAAAGTGTAATCAACTACTCCCGTCCTTTTCCGCTCAGCTAATATGCCATTGGCGTTGGGCGAAAAATGAACCGCAAATTCTTCCTGACCACTACTTTCGTATTGTACTTACGGGGAAAATGTAGGTACATCAATAAATATGAAAGCAGTGATCGTAAGAGCAATATCTTACACGAATTTCCTTTTCAAATATTATGAAAGGTTGAATTATTTATTTTTTTTGATGTTGCGTGGGAAATGTCGCCTTTCTTTCGTTTTTTTTTTTTACCATCAGTGGCTGCTGCAAAAGAATTAGGATATTGGTATTCTACATGATACAATTGCGCTGTCTCAGCTGCACTTAAATTGACATCTCACTATATTCTTACAAATAAATCAGAAGTTAAGTGGAAGGTGGGAATTTGACAGAAAACGAGAATTAGTGGAGTTAGGCTATTGGAGCAACGTTTTTAGATTAACCATCTAGAAACGTTGGCTGGAGCTGACGTTAAGGCAAGCGATGCTTAACTTCTTCAAGGCTTGAAAACTCAGCCAATCGCTTCATTCCTATTGCACGGAGGGAGGAAAATGAAAAGACGCAATTTTGAGCTTCATTCCGTTCCCCTCCTATTTACCCACGGCTGGTTGGGTACCATATGCATAGGAATGTGGCTGAATAGTAAAAAAAACAAAAAAAGAGAATAAAAACATCCATATAGGTGTCGCTCGGTTTGGACGTAAAACGTCTGCACTGCAGCTGACCATGAAGGTATACCTTCAGGTTTAGCGCGTTGAATAAACAGTGTTGCTATGAGTGATGACGTATAAGGAGAATTCACATTTATTCGTTCGCCCTGGTGTGTTTTGTTGTTCAGCATGCAACAATATTGAAGTGAACGAGCGTTTATATGATTACGGAAACCGTGCTACAAAAAACTAGAAAGCTTAAACTTAGATACTCATCGCTTCGAGTATATATGCTCAATCAGTACCCATTTGCGTATATTGCGTGGAAGAGAACATGGGGCGAACTGACCAAGAAATAGCGCTTCTTCGTGGGAGCGACGTGATGCCAAAAGTGTTTAACGCGTGTCATCACTTAGCTCCGCCAACGAGGCCTCATTTTTTTTTTTTTAGCTAGAACCGCCTCACCTGTGCACGATGCATGAAACCAGGAGAAAAAATAAGTTTGAGAAGTAAGGAAGGCAGCGGGTCGGCGCGACTCCAGACTTCGCGCTCATAGACAAGCTGACGCAGCTCTGGCAGAGTTGACAGCGCCGGTGAACGACTCCGCTACAGGCAACGAAGATTGACGGCCCAAATAATAAACAAAATTCAGTTCCAAGTTTTCTTCCGACAGTGCCTCTTGCCGCGGTAAAAAAATGGCTTACACGTAGCGCAACAGCGAAATTGCGACACCCAGTTCATCGTTTGAAGTAAACGCGCTCTGATTTTTTGTCTACATTACGACGTGCCGCACTACCAAGTGGTGAATAAAAGAAAAAGAGAAAGAGAGAGGCTTGGGGTAAGAGGGTGTTTTTTTTTTTACAAGATATTCTCCTCTTCTAAATTTTGCATACTGGTTGTTATTAATCTGTACTTGCAGTGAAATCTGGCAACACGAGCATATGCGCAGATGCCTGTGACAATACACTTTAGAATAGCGTGAAATGGAGAAACGGTGAGATTTTCCCAGTAAGTTCCGATCACTTCCTTGGAGAATGATTTAAATATTCGATAAGTATAGCATTGCAGAAGTATAAGTGAGAAAATTTGCTGTAGCTGACAGAAAGTTACGTTCGGTTCCATGAACGTTCACCACAGTCGTAACGTGGCTGCTTCTATCATTTATACAACAAACAATATTGACTGATTTGGTTGATTGATTGGTTTATTGGTTGTTTGGTTGATTGATTGATTGATTGATTGATTGATTGATTGATTGATACCCTGCCTATAACTTATAAAAATTATCTGTGGGCAGCTTTTCAAAATTGTGCATTCTTTGATGTTCCTTCGCTACATGAGGACATCCACTTTATTCTAAGTCGAATGTCATAGAGTGTGATACTCGGGCTTTGCCTGACCGTGTATTTATGTTAACATGAGAGCATCAGGTTACAACAATGTCCGTTATAATTGCCGAAAAAATTGTACTCTGCACGCAGCACGTCTGTGAGTGTTTGCTTAAAGACAACACCTTGCTGTACATTAGAATTATCTGCTTTCATTCTCGTGAGCCATTGTATACATCCTAACGTACTGTCGTTAAACATGTGGAAGAAGCTTGCTCAAGCGACACCCAATGAATAATTTAGTTCTATTGCGACATCTTTGGCCATGTGATCATACATAAAAGAGAGGAAAAAGATAAAGCCTGTTATTAGAAAATGTTTATACTTTTTAGTAAAGCTGAAGGAAAAATAAAATACCAACACAGGACGAAAACGTATGGTGCTCATACTGTCGTGGCCGTATCGTCTTCTCGGGGCTCAATTTATCTGTGCTCTTCATCGCTTCATCTACTGGCCCCCAAAATGCCTGCAATCTGACAACTATTGAAATTTACTTTCGTAACAAGCAAATTTTATATAAAATACTGCTCACACGAACGCCATTATAAAGAGATAACCGAGGACAAAGTGCAAACGTTTTGCACTTTGCGATAGCTGATGTCCTAACACAAATTGCGCGTGGCTCCGTGATTTTGAAAACACAATGTGCAGATAATATCTAGTAAACAATTGAAATTGAAAAGGATGATGTAAAAAATAACCAACAGCGATCATACATAGAAAATCTATCAGAGACCCTCTGTTTTACTAAATGCCACATAAAACCATTGCGTTAAATTGCGATTCCTGTCTGAATCGGAATAATTGCATAAAAGCGAATTCTTCTTTGAGTAGAAGAGGGGTTGGGGCTCAAAAAAAGAAAGCTCTAAAGTTGCGAAGAGCTGATGCTTTAATGACTATAATGTATATATATTTTTTCTAAAGTTATTAGCTTGACGGATGCTGTCTCAACGAAAGAAAAGTGTTTTAAATGCTCGGTTTTTCGTTTTCTTCACCTGTCTATGACACTCTTGCCTCATTTCATTCGTAGCAAAGCCTTCGCTCCCTGTAACACCTTATTCTCGGTGTCATCTTGCTTCCACTCGGTGCCCTAATCCCGCTGGCACAAAGTGACGCACCCAGTGCGCAATATGTGTCCATCATCACTCGCGATATCGCCGTTTCCGTTCATTTCGGCGCACCACAGTGTTTGTCACCTCGGACGGGCCATTGACAAGCGAGTGCCGGAAAGCCCGACATGGATAGCGTGTCGTGCATGCATATTATTGCGATAGTGATAAGTTTGGAGAAGGGTTCTGGGGGGAGGGGGGGGACGCAGGGAAGGGTCATTGACGAGGGCACTGACGCAGTGCCGACTTGATCCATACCTTCCTTACGCGATTGGAAAACTGACCTAGTCTGCTCACACTCTCTCCAGTTGAGCCAGGACCATTGCTTGAGTGGCGTGTGCCGCACGTCACGCAAGGTGCCTGATCGGAGATATTAGAGACATGGCTGCCGCCCCTTCCCTTAACTGTAAGCGTGCTCGCGCTCCCAAACTTAGTGTTGTCGGCGCAGGTCACTGGCCGAGTCCTTGGTCACGCCATCAGAGCACCACGGGAACCACTGAGGAGAATAACCGAGAAAAGTTCATCTAGAGATAGAAGTACACTAGGCAAAAGTAAGGAACATTTTTCTCTTCCCTTTCTAGTGTGGGGAGGAGTGAAATAATGCCTTCAGTAAACTTTCAACTGCGGCTGAAATTTAGCGGAATGAGACACTATCTGTCTGTCTGTTCAATCACAACAGTAGACATTGTAAGGCCGCCTATTACGGACATCAGCAGAGATATATAACAAACGTGCTTGCCGTTATTAAGAATTTTTTTGCTTTATGGCAAGGGAGGTTCATATCACTGAGTGGAGATTAGTTTTAGAAAGAGTGGCTCGGTTGGCTTATGGGATCCAACTATACAAAACGACTCATACTATGAGAGTCACGGTAGTGGAGTTCTCTTGATAAATTTTACAACCTGGCGTTTTTTAGCGTGCCCTCAAATCACACAGTACATGGCCTGTAGCATTTTGCGATCTTAAAAATGCGACCACCATGAACGGGATTACAACCACGTCCTTCGGGTCAGCAACCAAGCAGCGTAAACTCTGGGCCACCTTGCCGGTGTTATTGAAAAGAACCTGGCTTGTAGTATCGTTATATAACTGCGGACGGGGTATCGCAACTCATAAATTTGTGGAAATGATATTTGGATGCGCTCTTACACGGTATGACTTATCGGAGCGTTACTGAAAAAAACATTGAAACAACAATTTTAAGAATTTGCAGAAAAATTCTGTAAGCACAATCACTTTCACAGCACTGCAATAAGCGCTTTATTGAGGGTGATTTATCACCCACGTAAGGAAAAATACAACATGTGAACGACGCCCAATGTTGTTACGTTATTCCAATGTAACCACAAATGGTCCCTTCTTAAATGACTGAAACTCTCAGAGTGTATGTTGAATGTAGATTTGTAACATTTTTTGGCTTTCTTTTGTTTAGTCTAGTGCCAATATTACATCAGTTATCGCACACCTCGTTTCATATATGCCTCACTTTGTGCTGCATTGCATTACTATGTCTTCTTTGGTGCGAACTTTTGCTTTGTGCGTTTACCTTTTCATTTTTTTTCTTCGTGTTCTGTCTAAATAATTCTTTTGAGAACATAACCCTGCCGTATTGTAACTACCCCCCCCCCCCCCCCGCCTTCTATTCAACGCCCAAATGGGCCCGTACGATATATCAATAAATAAAATAAATAACACCTGATGACACCACGGATAGGAAATAATACTTTCAGTGTGTCATGCAATATATCTGAACAAGTACGAGTAGATCAGAAATACATGCCCTCCATTCTCGACTTTTCCACCATCGTCCCACTGGTTACTGAAATATGGCGTTTTTCATTTACTTTTTCCCCACTGCGCCTACCTAGCCTTTGCACATGGCAGATGACAAATGCCCATCAATGAAGAAACCTTCTTGCCGAAGCTCCGAATGTTGATCACAGCCGCGAAGAAGGCAATGAAGGTGTCCTTTTCGCGCGCGCTACTCGAACCGATATCAATCGGCGCCTGTAGGGCTGGCAGCCGCGTGAGCACCTAAGCAGAGCGCAGAAGCACGCTTCGGCGAAGCCGCTCCGCGTCGTCAGTGGGTGGTGGTCCCCGCTTCCGTGCCATTGAGTCCTTCTTCTCCCGGGACGATCGCACGTTTTCGGCTCCTCTTCAAGGTGCCCTCCGCCCGCTCTCTTTTCCGAGCCGTCACCGCCGTGGGCTCCTTCGGCGCATAAAGCCTTGGATATTCCAAACTACCTGCCTCGTGAGCCGGGTGCGACATCTATTATAGAGGCGGCTGGCCGGAAAAGAGCGACGGGCGAACCTATCTGGCCGGCGAGAGGGCTCCGGCGTGTTCCAGCGTCTTTGCCGTAGGATCCCTAAACCTACATTGATCCCCGGCATGAGAGGACGCCGGTAGGAGCGAGCCCGAAAGCAAAGAATAGGGCGCCGAGTCGGTGGCCGCTCGCGGGGCGGAGAAAAGGGTCGGTCACTCGCGCCGTGGAGCCCCTATATTTAGGCCGGCCGTTTATCTCAGTCAGCTCTCTCCGGCGTGTACCGAGACCAGGCGGTGGCATCTCTCCCTCCACTGTCCGCCGCTCTTGCGAACCAGCCGAGCTGCTCCTTTATCTGCTTCTTCTCCCCGATTTCCACCTGATGTCAGGAAGAGGGCGGTATACACGCGCTTCTTCCATCTCACTTCCTCCCCGCCTGGCTGAGAGGAACTTTCTTCGTTTCCGCATGCCCGTTGTGGCACCTTGATATGTTTGCCTCTGTGGACGTTGTTGTTAATTTTCGCCTGCGACGCTGACGGCCTTAGGTTATTGTTATTTACGACGCACTCGGTACCGTTGAGTGATGCACGATGTAGCATTTTGCCGTGGTGGCTTTCTCGATTACAGGATTGCTGCGCACTTCGCAGGCGTCTTCTTTTTCTTTCTGTTTGAAGATACGGACGTCGAATTAGGGGGCTGTTTTCCAAACACAGCTGATAATATGTCCGATGAAGTGATCGATGACTACATGCTTTGGGCGTCGTGGAACTATACCTGTGTTCCACGTCACTGTGCAGAACAGAGCTTGAGATAATTTTAATCACGTGGTATTATTAGCGTGTCGATGTGGAAATGAGATCAGAGTGAAAGGTATGCCGAAAATAGTCATTCTCTTACACAACATGCTTTTTTCAATAGCCAAAGTACTTGGTTGTGTTCTATCATAAAGTCGACCACTTAGACAAAGCTATAAGAAATGTAGAATGAGCACGATCGCCCCCCCCCATCCTTTTCAAAACAAGAAAAACTTAAAGTAATCAGAAAGGGAATTATTTATTTGAAATTCTATGCACGGAGATAACCCTCAGCGTGAGGGGTTTCACCATTGCTCCCTTGGCTAGAAGACCATGGGCCCTGGCAGACTGAACGTTAGCTTTTAATACATTGTAAACGTACCAAATTCGTCTATCTGAATATGGGTGCGCTGCTCTTTGCAACGGTATGTTCACTGCGGGGGCGGAATCACGAGACACGCGCTAGATAGCTCAAATCTCTTCCGCTCTAGATATATCCACATTCCTTTTTATTGCACGTAGTCTGCGTTCTTCCTCCAATATTCACCATGATTTAGCCTATGCCGGACGGGTATGAATTTAGATATCTGTTTATTATTACGCTTTTTTTTGCTTATCGTGCGCTTCTTTTGCCGTATAAACGCTGTGCAACTTTGTGGAAAAAAACCGCATGTTAGTGCCTTTCTTAAATAGAACGCAAAGAAATAAAGAGTACTGCTTTTATGACGAAGTGAATCACACGCCGTCATCGATTTGGCACTGTGCGAGCCGTACAACAGCAAGCATTAGAACTTCAATAGCGCCGAACATGACGCGCGCGGTTATCGCGCAGCGCTGCACTGCCTTCGCGGAAATCGCGCAATCGCAGCCGAGAGATGAAATGGAGGAATGAAGACCACGCATCATTGGGAATCGTGGAGGCCCGAACAGCCACAAAAGGAACACGTTGCTAACGAAAAAACGGAGGGGGTGGGTAATAGATAAAACAAGGAAGAAAATAAAAATGTAAAAAGAAAAATACTGGAACATTTTCGAGCATTCTTATCTATACAAGAAAGAACGGGAAAGAGTGGAACATGAAGTACCAAAAAGGAACTCGTTGGTCCCTATAGCGCGAGTGATATCACGTGGAATGAGCAAGATCGCCTCCCCCCCCTCCTTCCCCTTTTTACTTACTTTGCTCGAACTCGCTGCCAGTCGATTATCATATTGATGGAAGGAGAAAGTCGGGGGCCAGTAGTGGGTGCAAAGCGAACGACGCTTCTGTGAAGATGAATGGCACTAGAAAAAAAAAACGACGAGAAGGGAGAAAATAAGCATGCTTGAACAGCAGGGGGCAAGCGGCAGTGGAGCTGTAGTAAAAAAAAAGAAAAACATGGAAGATCAGTGCTTCTCTGTTCTCCAAGATGCCTCTATCTCGCGGACTTCCTGCACAATCTTTCTCATTTTCTTTTTTTTTTCTGGGGAAGGGGAGAAAAAAAAAACAGGATTCATTTATATACGTATATGTGGACGCACACTAAATAAATACATGCATAGAGGCCACTGATGTTCGGCTAAGGCGAAGATAGATTAGTGCGGCATTCTGATGAGAAAAGCCTCTCAAGCGTATATATCCCTCCCCCCCCCCCTTTTTTTTTTTTTGTTCCGCCGGAACACTCGACGTGGTATTATTTGCGCGCATTTTTGGCTCTGCACCTTTGTCGCTCTTGATGTCCACGTCAATCACTCGGCTGTGCCGTCGAGTGCACCGTTGAAGGGTGGCTGAAGTGGCGCCCTCTGACAGTGCCCCGCGTCCGCGGCCAACATCTGGTGTAGGCGTTCCGCGCTAAGCGTGCGTGGGAACAATCAAGATGCTAAACGTCTAAAGTAACGTTCCGAAGACAGCTTTGAGGCATAAGCAGCTATAAGAGACATCAGAGAACCGGATACACAAACGTTCAGCCTCGTTCGGCCTCCACGAACACAAACAGTAGCCGAGAGGGCCGGAGAACTTTCTTCGTCACGAGCGTTAGATTACACAGAGTGGCTGTATGCTCCGTTCTGCTAGGTTTGTTTCTACCGTCTGGAATACGCGAGATGTCACTGCTTGTTAGTATTGCCAAGAATTTCTTTGATTGATGATTGATTTGTGGGGTTTAACGTTCCAAAACCGCCAAGAATTTCTCTAACCAAGCACGATGTGCTGAAGCAATTAACGGTAATTCCATGTGCACCAATTTTATACTGTAATATTTCCATTCTCGAGATCCAACCGAACTGAAGACTTCTCCCCCCCCCCCCCCATTTACACCAATAAAATCTGAAAAAGAAGCAACCGCCCTTTATCTTCTCGTAATTTGACTCACCTTGCTAATAGTAGTCACATGGTGCCAGTTCCGAGCTATTATACTGATTGCGAAATTTATATAATAATAATATTATTAATAGTAGTAGTAATAATAAAAATAATAATAATAATAATAATAATAATAATCTGGGCTTGAGCCTCCTCACACCACAGTGTGATTATGAGAGAGGCCGTATAATTTCGAGCATCTGGTGTTCTTTGACGCGCAATGACATCGCATAGTACACGGGCCTCTATCATTTGTACTCCTTTGAAATGTGATTATCACGGCCGGGATTGAATCCATGACCTTCGAGTCAAAAGTTCAGCTCCGTAACCAGTACGTTACCTAGACAAGCGGCGAAATTCGTTGGATATATCGTCTTAAACGCTGTGCCGCAAAGCTGATGCACCATACATAGTTGCGTAAAACAACGTGTACAAGACACACGAGCCCTTGCTCTCATACTTAATTAGAGAAAGCAGAAGAATGGAGGCGAGCAGCCCGGCAATCATGCACCACGACGGCGTCAATGACAGGAATTGTCTTTATTGCCTTTCCCTAGGAAGAGTGGCATGACCAGTTACAGCTTAGCCTTTCAATATAATCCGGTGTTTTTACATCTAGGGCAGTTTACAGCATCCTGCAAATCTTACCTACCCTTCCAATGAATCGTGATCAATCAGCTTCGTCACTGCATTTTTTCGCCAATGTTATAAAGGTATCTTGATGCTTCTATATACCGATGACTAAATATTCACATTCACAACCCCGAGCCTCTGAAATATGTGCGCCTTTGACGGGTTTCTCTGTGTGAATATCATCGCCATAAAATACCCATTTAGGTGTCTTTTCTGGGGCGAAGCTCCTTAATCCATGGGTCCTACGTCCCCGATGTATGTAGTAGTAGTGGTAGCAGTAGGTAGCCACCTCTCGTTTAGCCATTGGAATGTCCGCTAGATGGTGGTTTTTATATATGACCAATGCATGATGAAAAGATGCGAGATGGCGGAACTCGCAGTGTTCACTAGATGGACGGATGGATGGACATACATACATACATACATACATACATACATACATACATACATACATACATACATACATACATACATACATACATACATGCATACATACATACATACATACATACATACATACATACATACATACATACATACATACATACATACATACATACATACATACATACATACATACATACATACATACATACATACATACATACATACATACATACATACATACATACATACATACATACATACATACATACATACATACATACATACGACGGGTGGACGGAAAAAATGGACAGACGGTTGGATGGACAGACGCACAGACAGACAGATGGACAGACGAACAGAGGGATGGACAGACGAATAGACGCACAGACACACAGACAGACAGACGCTTCGTCCCACTTATCATGATCCATTCCGTGGATATGCTGTAATTTTTTGTTGTTTTTTGCTTGAGCCACGAGGTGCAGCACCACTCTGTGGGTGCGCTCATATTCAACCCTTGCGGCGCACCGGCATGGGGGGCTGCGAGCAGAAAAACGGGATCAAAGAAACGACAGTGAATGAAAATCAACTAAGCAGCCATTCGGCCACGCGATGAATGGAAAGCGTATGCAAATTTAAAGCCGTATGTAATAACAACAACATCACTTCTTTTCTCTAATCTACAGGAGCGTGTTTCTAGACTCCTCAAGTGTTGTAAATAAGTTTCGCTGCCACGCGCAAGGCAGCTGAATGGCTATGGATGACATAGCATACGACCACCAGTTTTTAGCGCAATGTTTTAATTAAATTCATATGAACGAAAAAGGTGGCAGTGCTTGAGGGTCAGTTTCGTTTTGTTCGGCACAACATAACGGAACCAACATATAATGTAGGTAATGAATGTAAAAGGACATTAGTTTTGCATTTTCAGTGTCCAATAGTAATTATTTCATCATTCGAGAAGAATAAATGCGTATGAAAGATATGCATCTGCCGCACAGTAAATGACCAGCCACTTTATTTTCTTCACCTTTTCGTCGCAAGTACGATACTACACTCAAAGCATCCTAGTAATGTCCACTATACATCCTTTAGCGTGATTGTTTGTTGGTTTCATTAGAAAATCAAGATGGTTTCTCAAAAGCAACGCTCCGCAGAAAGCTTCACTAAAAAAGGCTTTTCTTTTTGAGAACTCTATGTAAATTATATTCCACTAGTCGTTTTCAGTTTTTCCATTCTTAACTTATCAAGTGCATATCACCCATTTAGGGTATGAATAAAGCTGGCAAAAGTTCGACGATCTTTCGACAGGTTTCTATTTCCCCTTCACTTCTGTTAAAAACAATACATAAACACGTTAGCGATAATCTCCACTTTCGCACTCATGGGCAGGGACAAGCGTCGTGCACTCGGTGAACAATAAAATTGATATCAAGAAAGCGCAAAGACGCATGAATACAATGAAAGGAAGTGCCTTGTCATTTGTAGCGAAGCCACTTCAAGTTGTGAATGCACTGAACTGTGCCTTCTTTTCTTAATTTCCTAGCGCAACAATAAAAGGCTCAGGAGTTGTAGAATCGCACGCCTTATGGGCCTTGCGTACTAGAATACGCTGGTTCATGGTATACGGAATCGTCGGCAGGCATCCATACGGATGGCTTGGGCTGGCGCAGGTACAGCGCTGTTCACACTTTGTTGTCCAACCTGCGTTCAATCGAATTAAGGAGACTTGTTGTGTTTGTTTTGTCTGCTAGACAAAAGCTCATGAAACCAACGGACAACTAGAGATACAAAGGTGCAAGAAAATGGGTAGCGGGCAGTATATATAGTTATATAAACCATAGTGTAGTAATTAGTATGTCAGTAGAAATGTATTAAAGTTGACGAAAGATCACCTTTGCCGCCAGTGAGATCCACACCCACATTTTTTCAAACTTATACATTCGATGTTCTGCCAATTGAGGTACGACGGCGGGCAATCCCTCCGAACACTTAGTTGGGTGCAATAGGCATAGCTGAGGTTTTACGTGCTGAATTGAGGGTGTCATTACGAGGTACAGGGTCCTGCAGTACTTCGGAAATTTCAACCACGTGACTAGTTCATTAACGTGCTCTAACATAACGCAGTGCGGGAACGTCTATTCACCACCTGTAATATAGGCATGGAGTATTCTTTTGCCAGATGTAGGCTCTTGAACTATACGAAATCAGGGGAGAGAGGGTCAGCAGGTGAGATTGCACAGCTTAGTTAATGAAACTAGACGCTTTACACATATAGTGCACTCGATATAGACCAAGGTTTGAAAACTAAGCGGTCAATTTCACAGTACCAAAACGACCACCATCTTCATCAACACCAAATATTATGTTTCCAGTTGGGCGAAAGTTTTTCCAGTTATCTAAACGAACTCATCTCTGGCGGAGCTTGATCAATATAATTTGAATAATGCCTGTAAGCTTTATAACAACATCGAGCACTTTATTTTGTCGCATCATATACTCTTTACTTTTGTTCTCTTGCTTTGGTGAGTGAATGTGCCATCAATTTATCATTTTTAGGCTACTACAAGGCCTCCCTCACTCCACTTGTTTATGTAAATGCCAATTATAACATCAGCTTGATTTGTTCATTCTGCCACATTTTATTCTATTAAACACGCCGTAGGGCCCTTTGTCTTCCCTCACCGCTGCCCTTACCTCATCCGCTGTGCGGACCGCCCGAACTGTGAGCTCCGCCAAATGTGTAAAACACCATAGAGCACACCTATTTCATGACATAGTATTTTGTCAGCAACGAACGACGAGACAAAGTCAAGAACTGGTATCAAGGCAGTTATCACTTTAATAAAGCACATGGCTAGACATCAAAACCCTAGTGAAACTACTACGCTTCTTCGTTATTGTATATTTATTTATTTACTCAAAATGAGTTACGGGCCTATGTAAGGACACTACGTAATGGGGCATCAGTAGGTACTGAGCAACAAAAAATACTGGCAAAAAGCAAAGGAAAAACACATCCCTCTCTCTAGGAATTGGTAAGACACGGAAGTGACAAGTGTCTTCACAGGGGCAGTTAAGCGTCTATTGTGCATTGTTTTGCCTCAAGGACGAACCAATGAATGCTACAGTAACAAATTCTAAGGTCACCCGAAGAACGGAAAGCAGCTCGAACTTGCAGCGTGCACCTCAAGCAAAAAGCAGGAACTAACACGTGTAACAGCTCGACACTTGAAGTACGCTGCTGAAACAGAAAGAAGAACGCACGAAATGAACGCGCAAGTATCCACAGAAGGAGAG
Organism: Rhipicephalus microplus; assembly: GCF_013339725.1. NCBI lineage: Eukaryota > Metazoa > Arthropoda > Arachnida > Ixodida > Ixodidae > Rhipicephalus > Rhipicephalus microplus. The sequence continues at coordinate 85,022,440 of NC_051166.1, forward strand.
TGAACCATTCTAACGTGAACAAATCTTGCGCAATTCTTCACAATACTTACTTTTTTGTGTGGGAGCTGCGCACTCCTTTCGTAAACGTGGCCGCAGTAGCGGTCGAAGTGACCTTCATGCTCTCTTTAACAACATCAATTTAAAACAAAAAACTTGCGGTGGGAGCAGTAGACGTGCAGAGCACTGTAATCATAAAATTAGAACGTGCACACGAGCAAACACGCTCGGTAAAGCCGAGCACGCAGCGCGACACGTGGGGTGACGACCTTGAAGCCCTAACCGCATGCACGTGACCTCCTCACAGGACCTCCTCGCGACAGCGACCAACGACAGCGTATTTGCTGTCGCGGAGGCCCATCCGTGTCCACCGCTTGTCGCTTTGCGTGTTTCTGGAAAACTAGAAAAAGATTCTTTGTCACCCGGAAGCCAACGTGGCGATTTCCGGCAACATGGCTGCGCCCCTGGTCCTCTCTTCGGTTGCAATTTGCTCTCTATGTTTATTATCCGCGCGGACTTGAAGGAATGCAAGGTATCAACTACCTTTTATACATACTCATCTCACGCGGATAGCGAGATACCGGCCGCACTTTGTCTTGAATCTCGTTATCGAAGGTTTCTTTTGATGTTTCGGTGGTATAGCTTGTGACAATGTATTCGCTTGCTACAATGCGATATCTTCGTGCGAAGTATGTTATACCCGTCGTAGCGTACGCTTCTGGGCGTACGCTTCTGTCGTGGTTAAACCAAAGATTGCGAAAAAAAAAAAGCTCGTGAAAAGCTTTTGCGGCTTCCTCACGACACACAAGACAGTACTAAATTTGGCACGTTGTCATAGACCAACATTTTAACTTCTATTCGCAATTTATAGGTATGCACGTGATAGTTTTCATTCAAGCAACAAAGACACTTCGTCACCGACATGCGGTTGCAGCCGTAGCAACGCGACGGCGCGACGGAGCAAGTATGTTGCTGCCGCTAGCCGCTGTCGCTAGAAAATGGTGTGCTTGCGGTGAAGTTGCTGAGCTCTGAGGAACACCAGTGGTATAGGGCTTATATAAATAGCTCGCTGTTAGCAAGCTGGACAACGTACGCTGTAGGCTTCGCGTCGCGCGTTGCAGGGCGAGTGGTCGTAAATTTGACAGCTGGTGACAGAAATTTTTCTTGTCTTTTTTAAATACGATAGTCTTTCTTCGGATACTTTGACGCAGAAATATTGGTCTGTCTGTCTGTCTGTCTGTCTGTCTGTCTGTCTGTCTGTCTGTCTGTCTGTCTGTCTGTCTCTGCATGCGTGTGTGTTTCTTTTGTTATGTCTGTCAGTCGGTTCAGCCATCACAGCGAATGTTTGACTCCTGGTTGAACGACCACACATCTTGATCTCCTGGCTGCGTTCATACTAGAAAACATTGCCAATCAAAAAAGTCACATCTTTGACGCAAAGACGAAGCAATGAACACGATCGATAGCAACGAATCGGAAGGTCACGCGCAGAATGGCAAGCAGATCGAAATGAGCCCCGCGTTTCTCACGCACAAATGACGCACGAAACGTACTCGCAGGTACACATGAACGCGAATAAGCATCCCAGTTGTTGATTGATTGACATGTGCCGTTTAACGTCCCAAAACCACCATATGATTATGAGAGACGCCGTAGTGGAGGGCTCCGGAAATTCCGACCACCTGGGGTTCTTTAACGTGCACCCAAATCTGAGCACACGGGCCTACAGCATTTCCGCCTCCATCGCGTCTCAGTTGTTACTTCGCTGTGTCTGAAAAGCGCGCTTTTTTCGCAAACAGAGCCTGCGCAATCAATGCGCTGATTTTGTGCACCCGGTAACTACGACAGAATACGATTCAGTGGAAGTCCAAGGCCAACCAAGACGTACGATCTTTCCAACCACGAGATAAGAGCTTGTGGGGGAGTGTCCATCCTCCTCCTCTCCACGGGGCAAAGTACGTGTGGAAGATGAGGGCGTGCGCCGCCGCTTCGTGACGATTTGGCGATAAGCGCTTATTACGCCATCTTGTTCGTAATGCAGAAAACACGACAGTTTCGCCCGAGATGCCCAGCAAGAGCGCCAAGTGGTAGATATAAATAGTTTGCCGTTTGAACGGGAACGAGGTGCTCCTCTGTGGCTTAGTGGTTCACGCCTCGTATTCACGATGCAGCGGTCTCTTGCATTTACGTATATATATAGATATGTAAACATATACAGTGAGTGACGGCGACGACGGCGGCAAAGTCTAGCGGAGAGTGTCCATGTAATTGCTATAGCAATATAAATATTACGCATATTTGGGCGCAATATCAATACTAGGGCATTAGGTAGTGTATTACTTGGTCTCTAAAACCCATAGATACGTCATTCTAAAGACTGCAGTGCTTATTACGTGGCCCTGCAACGCGACACTATGACCGACAAAAAAGGGTGTTTCTAGCGCTTCACCGGATGGATGGATGCTATGAGCGTCCGTTTTATAACGGGTTGGTGACATGTGTGTCACCAGGCTCGCAAGAAAAAAAACGAATCTTTTTTTTTATGTTGGCCTACTGCTTTATCTACTTCGATTAAATAGGTGTGATTATAACAAAAAAAATATATAAATTCATGTTCCATCTTTGTGCCTATTCAGGCAGGATGACCTCATTTTCCGCCTATTTCACTCCTTTATCTCTACTTTTCTGCCGCCAACACTCTAACCCTCTCTCACTGAAATTACACAATGCTGCCACCTACCAGTGGCTTTGCGTTCTAAAAAAAAAACTTCGTTTCTTCAAATTACTGCTAGATGGCGTCTATATCTTACGCAGTGCCTACTCACCAATTTTCTCAAACAGAACGTCAAATGACGTTTCATTACCTCTCTCCAGACAGAAGGCCATCGTCTTTCGATGACCTTTGCCAACCAAGCATGCAGATACACCGCCAATTTTTTTCTTTACAATCTGTTTATATTTTACAACGTCATGTTGGAGACGGAAGTACTTCAGTGGAGCCGTAGTGAAAGCCAGTATAAAACACCTACATGTGTAAAAAAACGAAACACGAAACAATGCAAAGGGCAACAAAGTTACACAATACCAAAATATCATGCAATCAGGCTATCACGAAAAGTTTCATGGTTAGAAAAGAATACAACGTGATCTGGAAGACGGTTTTAAAGTGCAATGGCTCGATGTAGCGGTGATAAGTTAAATGTCTGCGTGTGACCATGAATGCGTATCAAACGACGCGCGTCGTGAATGCGTGGATATGTGCGAAGAGGAGGATAAGGCGGCAAACCTTGAAGTTTATTGCTATGAATGCACCTATGAAACAAACATAAAAAGTAAATGACAGGACGTTTATTCAGTGACAGAAATACAAGGTCTTGTTTTATTAGAGCAATGCTTGAAGTAAAGTCGTAGATACCAAACATGAATCTCGCTGCCCTATTCTGCTCGGCTTCCAACATACGGGCTAGGCAATCTTACTACGGTGATCATGCGGATCATGAATATTTTAGTTGTAAGTGAACATAAGTAATACATGATATATTGCGTATGTTATATGGAGCGTTGCGCAAGATTCTGCGCAGCACTCGATTTTGTGCAAGGGCGTCTGCATTCACACTCGCTATATCAGCAATACAAACAGCGTTGGCGTTTCCAAACATCTCTACTTCACGCTTCAGCAGTTTAATTTCAGTCAAGGCGCTAGTATGCCTAGACAGTAAAATTTCATAATTTTCCATCAGATCACGTGTTTTGCTAAGGACCAGAGCGAATGCGTCAGCTTTCAAGTTAGCATAGGACCAGAATTTGACTCGACGTCAACGGCTAACATTAACAAGAGCTCGCGTATAGCACATACACTCAAAATAAGACTCGCTTCAAAACATTCCAATGGAAGCTGCGATGGGAATGACACAAGAAAGAAACGGTTGTTCCTTCTTGTACAAGATGTACTAACAAGTAACCAACCTCCAACAGCTGAGACCATAAGCATGGCATCCTTCGCGTGGTGGCAAGCCCAAACCAGTAAGTCGCAGACTGTCGCTTATGTACCGCATAGCGCAGAGCGTCCATCGTGATGGAAGAGGTATGTAGCCACGCAACAAAATCATTTCCATTCATGCAAGGTTAGGAAACCGAATGTCACTGGTCTGCCATCTAGAGACTCAGAATCTGGTGTAAACTGAGACTAGACTGAGCCTGCACAGTGGTACTTGGTCAGCCAGGAGGCGTTACCCTTTTCGCGGCTGGTGAAATCATTCTTTGCGAGAGTAGTGGGTGTCGCACGCGTTTAACTGGGACTGGAGCAAGGCAAGACAACCGAAGCAGGCCAGGAGAAGCCGAGTAGACCGCAGTATATCGCCCAGATATTATTCACCACAAGCATAGCATCCTTCCCGTGGTGTCGAGCGCCGATACCATACGCATAACTTCTCCCCATCATGGCCTTTCATCCCTCATTTTTCCCCTTTCCTGTTTTTCCTATGCGGAGTAACAGGCTAAAGCACGCTAGCTCAGACCGGCCTCACGGCCTATTCTAATAAATTGTCTCTCTTTCTTTCTCGCTCACTCGACGTGCAGCAGAGGTCAGCTAGCAGTACTATTGCAATGCATTCAGCTGATGCTCGGGATCCACGAGATGACGTAACTAAGGAGTACACAAGGAGGTTTCACGTACCCACTTAAATTGCTAGCAGAAAGGTGTCTATAGAAATGAATAAGCAGATATGAGGTTGTTATCATTACTGAGTACTGTGTTTAAAGGTACCAAAAGATTACACTTTGCACATGCTCGCGGTCGCTGTCAGCAAACAGTAATTGCCACCGCCAATCTGATTGGATCACTGCATGAAACCTATACATATTTGGTATAGAAAGCTAATGCTCCATCTGCGTACCTTAGCTAAGCTATTTGAAGCTAGTGCCTAAATTTCTCGCAGTAATACGCGTATAACGATGACTTTTTACTAGAGGGTCATATAAAGAAGAAACATCTCCGGGTTCCCTTAACTTAAGCTCAGACAACTCATGGTAAGTTCTACTAAGAATCCATTAGAGTGTATTCATTGACATTATTTTGAGTTTCTTTCTGTGCTACGAAAGCAAGTTAGAACTAACGTTGGAAATCTCGGATTCCATAAAGTCGGCACCTTCACAGATAAACACATTTTAATTTAAACTGTTTTTTTAAGATGTCCTGGTGTTTTTTTTTTATTATCGCCACGGCTTCACGTTTTCTTCTACGTAAAGAGGTCAAACAGCTCATGCCTTGAGCCGCACTTTTTCCACTTTTTTTTTTACTATTTGGGTAGGCGCTAACCAAGCCAGATTTTTCTCCTCGTGAGACAAAGCAAGTTTTGGCCAGAAGAAAACAGGTAAAGTTAAATAAAACTTGGCTTCCGAAATTGAATCACCTTCTTATCTCACCTCTTTAACGAGAGAAATATTTATTATGATTAGCGACTTTCTTTGGACCGTTCGTGTTGATATCAATTACGTCGAGTTTTTATACTAATGATACATAAAAGGCTCTGGCGTAAATAGGATATGAAAAGGCCAAAAAGCTTGCTTTACAACGATGAAATACGTTGCTACTTAATCTCATTAGCGGTGATTCTTTCAAATTTGTAAAAAACTATCTTGCTTTTTTTAATGGCAGTAAACGCTGTCACTGTTATGATCGCTTAGCAGAATGTAATAGACTACCAGTGTCATTAGATTGTTTTTCCGAGAAATTGCTGTGTGTGGAATTTTACTCATCTCTACAAATATGCTTTCTTTAAGACCACCGTCGTATTGTTTGTGCCACAGAGCAGCCTAATTTAGTTACGTAGACCCATCTCCACAATTTTGAGCCTTCCTTCTCCCACTTCTGCTTCTCTTGTCTGTACACAAAATGTCGGCTGTGTATATAGGAACGCGGCTTTTCTTCAGCTTCACTGCACTCGTATAACTGGTGAGGCTCGCGCTATGCCAAAAGACAAACCAATTCTGCGACAATCGATATTGGTTCAGCTCTATCGATTACGCATGCAGGGCTAACGAATGACGTATCTCGCTAGGCGCGCGTGTGTGTGTTCTGTCTTCCTTGTTTGTCAAGCATTAATCAAATTTGTAACTCGTCGATGCGCTGACACTTGGCAAACACAGAAGGCTACTTGATGGAAACTGTTTGTACCAGATAACTCTTCAGAGTCATTCCACTTTCCCCAAGCTTGCCCAGGACTGTCACCCGCCAGTTCTAAGGCGAAACCTCCTTGCGCTTCTCAGCTATATACTGCAGTTGGCATTTATCGGCTCGTTGTATTCCTCCTCTATTGCGACTTTTGTGTGTACGCTAATGAGCAAGAAGGCTGCAGACCCTGCAACGGAGCAGAAGAGCTCAGAAGGTGACCCAATAACTCTCCCATTGCTCTGCGTCTTCCTTGTTAGATTTACATTGGTGCTAAAGAAGCCCAAGCTGTCGAAACAGTCCAGAGCACTGCGGCTCGCCTCGCCGGCTCGAGACACTTCGAAAACTGGAGGCTCTAACCGACATTTTAATAAATGTTGACGAATTTATAATAGGGTTTAAAATGCCGTTTGCTATGCTCTGAACAAGCATCGCACATCCTTACCAGGCAAAAGATTATATAATGCGACTTCATTACATCTTCTTTACGTTGTCTCAATGCACCAAGGCAAAAGCTATCTTCAGCAATCGGGTCAAAAGGCATTTGTAGATATATTTTATGTCATGTTCAGACTCATTATCTCTCTACAGCAAAGATCTCAAGCTAACCAGAGCTAGCGAGCCGCAGTCACAATATGTGAACCTGCAAGGGACGGGATTTCCGTGCACAAAGGCGAATAGATAATGTGACTACCATTCACCAAAGTCACAAACAGTTTATTCTTTGTGAAGCCACAGGATCTGAGCACGAGGTCATCGGGCTGCATGCGGTGCACAGGTCGCATGTTCCACACGCGACCCTTGGATTTTTCCAGATCTCTCAGGTTTTGGTGGAAAACTGAGCTTCATTGATAATAAGCCTGTTGTCCCTGTTCGAAGACATCTGTGACGTTTTCTTTTTGATATTTTTTTCTCTTAGAAGAGCCCAAACCAGGCTCCGATACTGGGCTGATTTCATCTGTAACGTAAAGCCCGCCTGAGTGTTTTTGACACTCAAGACATTTGTAATGAATACGGGGCTATTCCTGATTGTAACGTCCACCTAAGAAAGAAACTTCGATTGAAAATCAGCCAATTAGCCAAATCCTGGACCTCTTTAAATGAAACTGAGCCAGATGCATCAAACAAGCACTGTGTCAACAGTCGAGAATAAAACATCTAACTTCGCTGCTGCCAGTGTGTTCCATTGTGACCTCGTTGCTTTGTTATTGTGTGTTCGCTCCAGAATTTTCCTCCCTTGGGCAAGTTGGTGCTCACTGAAGGACATGAAATCGTAGGGTGAAAATCAAATGGAATGAGTAAGATGCCGCCATTCCGACGGCTGGCTGTTCATGTTTGTTTTTGAGTTTTGCGCTACAGCAATCATCTCCCATTTTCGCTCCAAAATGATATATTTGAAATAGAAGACAATGAAAATTAAGTTATTGGGCAGCGATCTATTTGTTAAAAAAAAAGTGATCCTGAACGGCGCGGCGTAAAGCAGCTGCGAAGTAAGAAGAAGAGCTGTGTCATTATTTTGGAGGTCTTCAATATATGCGAGTAACAAGAAAACGTTGCCAAGAGTTCAGAATTGTGCGCCTGTTTTCAAGAAGGACCATTCGCTCTTCAAGAATATATTCACCCACAAATTTTCTTTGAAGTACTGTGGAAGATGCAGAGCCAAAACGGATGTCGGCTACCATGACAAAAAATGATACTTAAATATACTGATATCTTTTGCCTTGATAAAGTCAATACTGCTTTATTCTTTATGACACTAACGTAGTTACATGTAATTCTCTGCCACCCTTGGCTACTTTTACCCTTTCTTGGTGTCTATTCCGACGCTGCAATTTACCATTGGTTATCTTCACAATCTACGTTGTCTGCCTAGGTCCACCTTTTCTTCGTAATGTCCGCTGAAACATTAAATGCCTCTGAGTGTTCATAAATCCACTCGATTCTCTTCCTGTCTCTAAATGTTATGCCTGTAATTTTTGGTCAATCGCCCGTTGGGCACTCCTCGAATTCTCCGGCTTCACTTTTATCCTCCAAGCATCCGCCACGTTGTTTAGGCAGTCAATGTTGATGGTTGTACGCTTTCCGCGTCAGGGACAGAGGTAAATCACCTGTCAAGATTTGAGAGAGTTCGTCGTAAGCACTCTAACCAGTGCTTATTGTTCGGCGAGTTTCCTCTTCGTGCAAAGGTGCCCTCTTCACCATACTCTCGAACAAACCCGAAGGTTGGTTGGCATTCATAAACTCTTTCTTTCTCCTCAAGCTATTCACCATGTTTTGTATGCTCACATTATAGCCCTACTACAGTGCTTTCGCAGTTCGGGTCTTCGATAATTTTTTGTAGCTTGTTTTCATCATTGCTATAAGGCACTATGTCCTTTGCAAATTGCAGGTTGTTAAGATATTCTAACATAATCTTTATTGCCATTTCTTTCGTGCCTTGTAGCTCGAATGCCTCTTCTAATAACACAGTAAACATTATTAGACAAGCTGTATTTTCTTGTCTGACCCCCTTCTCGATCACACTTATATTTATTTTCTTATGGAAAAATAAGGGAGCTGCGAATTCTTTCTATTATGAGCATTATTCATACTATTCATCTTCTAACCTATAAATATTCATCGACACCACTTGGGATGATGGGTATTTCAAAATTCTTCTTTATTCACCCACGAGCCTAAGCCCCCCTGTTTGAACCCAAGTGGTGATATCAAGTATTTACAGGTAAAAAGGTGAACAGTATGAGTAATGCTCATATTATATATGTTTCATGTACTTCTCGGCAACAAAATTATTCCTAAAACTTGTGATATCTCTACTGAGTGGAATGCTTTGGCATAATCTGTGTAATATAGAGATGTTTGTTGTACGCAACAGATTTTTAACTACCGCACTTATTCCATCGGCATGCTTCTTTGTAAAGCATCCCCTTCTCGAAACCAGCTTGCTGCCTAAGTTGCTAAAACTCAAATACTTTTGTTAATAAGTTGGAAGTTCGCTCGTAATTTTTTTAAAATTACTCAAAGTAAACTGACTGGCTCATAATTCAAGCCTTTTATGTCTCTTTTCTTGCGCATTGATACAATATTATAACATACTTGAAGATAATCTCGATAAATTTTGTCTAGTCGCTCAAGCATCAGATAGCGTGCTTATGAAGAAAGTTTATGTAGCTGAGATCATAACCCTACGAACGGTGACATCTCAAATAAAGGAGGAGGAGGAGGATTGAAAGAGGAAGGACAGGGAGGTTAGTCAGTTCTCAGACCGGCTGGCTACCCTGTACTGGAGAAGGGGGTAAGGAGGATAAAAGATGAGAGAAAAGAGGTGTTGAAAAAAAAAGGAGAAGGTCATCAGACGATCCACGACGCTGCTTACAGTCTGTCTCTAAGACCACTTGCCCGCAGAAAGCGCAACAACGCTCTCAATGCCTTGCGTGCAGAGGACGGTCTCGGCCAGTGTCCTAAATCTCAAATAATGTATCCCAACAACCAAGAGAGGTATGCCCATTTATCTTTCTGCTGGTGGCTCTGTCATGAAAATTGTGTAATGCCACATGAGAGCGATAAATACGTCGAGATAGAGAGAGACAGAGAGATAATAATCTTCACTGAAACTACTGGAGATGTCAGCTTGGTTTTGCCACCAGCCTTGCAACTCCAGGTGTGTGCTGATGACTGGGATATATGCAATAATCATAATTAAACCGAAATAGTACGTACAGTCGCAAACACACGTGTACATATAGACAACATAGTCATTCACAAACTTTCGTTTAGTGGGGTGTTTTTTAAAGATGCTTCGAAGAAACGCTTTACGTGGAATACATTCCCCTGAGTGGAACAAGGTATATTATCAATGCTTTAAAAGTCAAACGATGATCATGGCGAGACTGAGCCTCGTGCAGATTTGTTTTGTTCGACACCTGCTAAAAAATTCCCAAGGATGGTTATCCTAACATGCACTCAAAGACTCGTTTTCAAGAGGTTGGGAGATCTGAAATCACCTTCATATATGCGCACGTCGTGTGTTGTAAAAACAATCGCTTGCACTGTTAGTGAATACCCACTCGCTTAACTATATGAGGCTTCTTTTGCCATCTTGCGACTCTCAATGAGCCCTTAGAAACATAACTAATGTTTCCGGCTTGAATATTCTGTCTTTCCTTTGTCATTACGACCATCCCCGGTGTTTTATGTGCGCACCGAGCAGTGGTATAAAAAAGCAATTTCCTTCTAGAGCCCGCAAATGTTCAACTAGAACTCATGAAAGTGAGATCATCTCATTTGTGGGAGCTCCACAGGCACATTCCCCCCACAAAATCAAGTTTTGCAATCAGAATGCGGTACGGCAGTTGAGCCATTGAACGGATATTGCCATGGCCTTTTGAAGAATGTAAAAGGCTGCGCTGCCGCTTGCTCTGCCCGAAGCGGAGAACGCGGCCCGCATGCTGGCACCGCAGCCGCCCTCACTCCTTTTTCGCCGAGCGATCCCACGAATGCAGGCTAAGTAAATTTTTGATGAGACATCTGAACTACGCTACATCTGAACTGCGCTCGTCCTTGTCTCTTATGTTAGTTGTCTGAAGTTTTACGCGCCTAGAAGTTTTATCTGAACTACGCAAGAACATCCAGGAGATCGAGGATCAGGGACCGTTTGCATTGCCCTAGTCTCCGATGGAATAATGCCAGAAAGAATACAGTCGCATCGGGTCAAAAGCGAATTACCGGGCACACGTTAGTGGGCTAAAACAAAAATAATTTTCTCACGGCGTACGATGCTTTGACTCAAATAGGTACACGCATAAGTTTCTTACGATGGTGCATTCTCACAGAACAAATACCTGCAAGGCTTTTGTTCTAATTAAGATGCCCTTGTTTACTCAAGTTTAAGACGATAAGGCCCTGCAAGTATCGATTTTAATGGTATTTGAAGGGATGCCAGGCACAATAGATATAGTCCCTAAAAATGTCGCCGAAATCGAAACTTGCGGTGCCCTCATCTATATCTACCCAACCTTATCCTCTTAAACTCGAGTAAACAAGGGCATCTTAATTAGAACAAAGGCCCTGCGGGTATTTGCCCTTAGAGAATGCATCATCGTAAGAAATTTATGCGGGTATCTATTTGAGTGAAGGCATCGTATGCCGTGAGAAAACTATTATTGTTTTAGGTCATTAACGCTTGCCCAGTAGTTCGCTTTTGACCCGATGTTACTTGATTCTTTCTGGCATTATTCCATCGAAGAGTGCTTCAGCGCATGTTGACTTAGTGGATTTACCTTCTACGCTAATTATTCATTAATGCTATCATGGTGGAGCAAATTAACTCGTTTTTCTGCTGGTTGCTGTAAGGCTGAAAAAAAAAAACTCGGAGACAATGAATCTCTGTTTATTCTTGTTCACGCAGGCCAAACCATCTTTAAGGCACTGAAGGCGACATGGCTGGCTGGCGAATGAGCTTCCAAAGTGGCTGCAGTGTTAACTTCGAGATTTATCTGATATCGCATAGCTGCTACCACAGACGCGATCATGGATTTGTTCCTTGATAGACGAAAAGTTTCTGCCAAAACTAGCCTCCTACGCACGGGGCACCTATCAACTCGTTACACGCCATTTATTTCTCACAAACGCAATGCGACGAGCTTGGCAGCGGTTATTCCCCGCTGCAGCCTCGAAATATACCCATCTAATGGGCAGTCGTACATTGCCTTCGTTTGTGTTCACAGCTACAGCAGTGAAAATATAGCAAAGAGTGGTATAAAAGGTTACGAGAGGACACATCCGTATATGCCTCTGCCGCTGGTATGGGGTTCGCAGTGCTTCAAACGGTTGTTGAGAACCTTCGCAGCCTAAGAGATGGGAGACCGCAGAAAAGGATGTCTCGAAGGCTATTTTCTAGTGATTAAAATTATTTTACAGCCTCTGAGCCTACCGCTATGTGCGTGCTCGTCTCTGAGGCCATACTTTATTTTTTTAGCGCGCCGTTTGCATACATCGATTAGCTTCATGTAAGCTGCACTGCAAGAGCAGCAAGCACTCAATGTGATTATGTGTCTATGCACACATCTTAAATAAACCATGAAAATCATTGGAGGAGCAAACATTTTATGTTGAAGTGATATTCTTTGTGGGCACATGCTCACTTTGTTAATTTGATGTACGTGGGTACGATGACATAGGTTCATTGCCCTGGAAAACACGCAAATTAAGCTGTCATATCAAGAGTATAAATCACAGACAAGAAATAAGCACATAGGCAACAGAATAAGAACACCCGCAGAAGAGTAAAACTACAATAAATGCACACAACTACAGGTACAGTGTACAACGCAACACGGCAGTAGTTTCCGCACCACTTGACTCTATCATGAAACAAAAAAAAATAGAAATGTTGGCTATGCTTTCTTTCCCGCCTTCGCACAATTTTTTCTCCTATTTGCATTTCACACTGCTCTTTCGCGAAAAACAGTCACAAGCAGTTGCCGCAGTCAAAACAAAGCAATTATAGGTGTTATGCAAGCCGTTAATGAGGCAGAAGTGTTTACTCAAAGATTACGTTGTGGCTTTAGCTAACAAACATTTTTCAAGATTCACCACTCCTCTCTTATTGCGCTCGTTAAAGCTTTAAGCGATTCGGAAACGGCACAGATAACGATACTGAGCAGAACTGCAATTTTCGCAAAATCTCACTCCTACAGTGAATTCTAATACAGGTACTGGCACAAAAAAAAACCTAGCAACACGAGTGGTCACTCACTTTCTTGAGCCAAGAAACAATTTTCTCGCAAACGTGCTGCGCAACCATTCCAGACAGTTTTTTTTTTCTCGTGTGAATCAATCCACGAAATTCATACGTGAAGTGGAGAGCACCAAAAAAGCTCTCTGCACTGTCTGAACAGCACAATGCGAGAAATGTTAGTTTAAGGCTTCAATGGCCAATTCAATACGCACTTTACAAAGTAATAATGTCGCTCGTACGTAGCAGCAGCCATGCTGAGAGGCAGACGAAACAAGCGAAGACCACGACGCACGCCGGTGACGCTGTCGTACACCTTCATCGCGTCTTCCTTCTGCTGTCGGTGCTTCTTCGTTGCCCTATATGCTCATGAACACGAAGCGCATATAGAGTAACATGAAATAACAAAAGTTGTCACTCGGGCCAAAAAGTGGCTGAGCTACGCTGCTTCACGCCAGACTTAAGGTCGCAAGAGATTACTCACTGCTTCAAAGAGACACGCGTACTAGTTATTTATTACAGTAGCTTTTCTACTGCATTATACGTCTACGTGTTTTTCCGACTGAGATAGTGGCTTGAACCCATCTTTATCGTCTGCGATTGTACGGTCCGATGTCGTCGGGCTGGGATCAGGCATGAATCGAATGCGAGAGAATGCAGATGATGTCGACGCGATGGCAACGTTGTCACGCTTCGTGTTCATGAACATTTAGAGCAATGAAGAAGTACGGGCGGCAGCAGGCAGTCACCATAAAAGATGTGCGATAACCTGTCCCGAATGTGTCGTGGACTTCGCTTGTTTCGTCTGGCTCTCAGCTTGGCTGCTGCTGGGTTCGAACGCCGTCAATACTTTGTTAAGTGCGTATCGCATTTGTCATTGAAGCCATAACCTAACAATTCTGGTGTTGTGCTGTTCGGCGCAGAGATCTTTTTTGTGCTGTTCTCATCGCATACTGTTTTCGTGGATTGCCTCATATACTTGAAAGAAAACTGTTTGGAATGCTTCATAGCACGTTTGCGAGAAAAAAAATTTTGCCTCAAGAAATTGAGTTTTCGATCACGTTGTTCGGTTTCCCTTGTGCAGCTACATGCATTAAACTTCACTGCATGAGTGAGATTTTTCGAAAACTTCTGCTATGCTCAGTACCGTTATCTGTACCGTTCGCAAATTGTTTGAAGCTCGAACGAGTGCAATTAGAGAAGTGATGAATCTAGAAAATTGTTTGTTAGCTACAGCTAGGAGCTAATATTTGAGTAAACACCTCGTTCACGACTTGCATGACACCTAATGACAGCTAAAATTACTTTGTTTTTGCTGCGGCAACTGCTTGTGACTGTTCTTCGTGAAAAAATGATCTAAAGTGTGTAGGAGAGAATTCCTGGGAAGGTGGAAAAGAAAACGTAGCCAACATTTTTCTTTTCTTTTTTCGGTTCATGTCTGAGTCAAGTGCGTAAGCAACTACTTCCCTGTCGCGTTGTCCACTGTATGTGTAGTTGTGTGCGCTTATTGCAGTTTTACTCTGCTGTTGTTCTTATACTATTGCTTATATGTTTATTTCTTGCGTATAATTTATAATTATTATGTGGCAGCTGTATTGTCGCGTCTCGCAGTGCAGTGAACCTCTCTTTGTGCCTGCGTTTATCAAACATTAACAAAGAGGGCATGTTCTCACCAAGAATATCACTTGAAAATGAAAGTTTTCGCTCCTCCAATGATTCTCATGTTTTAATTAAATTGTGTGCATAGACACATACTGGCATCGTGTGCTTGCCACTTTAGCGGTGAAGCTTACGCGAAGCTTATCGATGCATGCAAACGACGCGTTAAAAAGACAATGAAAGCACGGCCTCAGAGAGGTGCACGCACGTGGAAGTGATCTCGGAGGCTGTATGTTATTCTTAGTCACTACAAAATGGCCTTCGAGATATCTTTTTTTCTGTGGTCTTCGATCTCTGAGGCTGCGAAAGTTCCCAACGACTGTTTAAAGCGCACCGAACCTAAATCAGCCGCAGGGGCCTTTGGGAGTGTCCTCTCTAACTTTATATGTTACTCTATGCGGAGTATGACAATGATGCCGTCGCGTCGACGCCAAGTGCACTTCTCTCGCATCCGATACATGCCAGATGCTGCTTGACCATGTGCACGCGAGGCGATAAAGACGGATGAGAAAGCCACAATTTCAGCTGCAATGACAGGTAGACGTGTAGTGCACTAGAAAAGGTACTGTAGTAGATAACTAGTACGCGCGTTTCCTTGAAAACAGTGAGTGATGTGTTGCCATCCTACGGCCAGAGTGAAACTGTGTAGCACCGCCGCTTTTGGCCAGAGTGGCCACTCCTAATTTTTTATGTTACTCGATGACTACAGTATGCGAATAGAAAAGCTCGAAGACAGCTCTACGAACGCATGCGACGATGTATCTGCAAAAAGAAAAGCGCACTGCTTTGCTTTAGGTGCTCGGAAGGTCTGTGAAATTGAATGTGAGATAGTGCAATGCTATCAAGTGGCCCGAAGGTGGTTCTAATGTTAAATCACCGCTTCCTATATTTCATCAATGCCAGCCAGTTGCGCCCGATTCAGCCGTTCACCACCGTCTCTCCTTGCCCTTCCCTGCTCTCACCCATCGTCTAGCCTTCGGGTGTGCTTTGAGGTCATTGGGGCGAGAGCCCATCATGCGGTGCCTTACGATGGAAATCATATGAAGTATTTTTTGTTCATCATCATCATCATCATCAGCCTGACTGATTAAGATTATGTTAGTATTCTTCCAAGACTCTGGTACTCTTCTCGTCAGGAGGCACCTCGTAAACAGGTTGGCTAGTTTTTCTAACACCATCTGTCCTCCATCTTTCAGCCGATCTGATGTTATCTGGTCCTCACCAGCAGCTTTACCTCTTTGCATGCTCTCGGAGGCTTTTCTGACTTCACCTATCATTACTGTTCAGTATTTTTTGTTCAATTGTGTACACATCCGTGGGGCGGCGTCTTGCAATCCTTGTGTTCGCCATATTGGCGGTCACGCTGGCTCTGTAAAAGATAAGGTGTTTCGAGATAGCTTGTTGCTGTTCATGGCGCTATGCGGGAAACCAATGAAGAATTGTCACTGCAACGCCACATCATGCACTGCACCGTGATGCGGTGGCGGCGTTGCTTCGAGTCAGATAGAAAGAGCACGAAGGAACAAATCTGACGGACGTATGATATTATAGTGGCAAACACGTACTGTCGACCATAAACGTTTATGAACCACGCGAGCGCAAGGCCGGAAGCCTCTTCGCGACACTTCCACTACGTCAGCGGTGGTCGATAGCACCGCAGCGCCCTGTTATGTCTGCGAGTCCACAGCGAACGTCCGTGCCTCTGAAAAAGGCAATCTGTGTCAAGGCCAGCACGCGAGCCCGCCTGACGCGATGAACAGCTCAACGGCGTCAACACGCGACGGCGCCTTTCTGTCGCCCACGTGCAGTGAGTCACCTCAGCAAGCGAACCGTCGAGTAAACAACCAGCGTCTTCCTGTCTGGCGGGTCTGACGCAATGCTTGCGACGTCACTCGTCCTTGGGTGCAGCCACCTGCAGCGCAGCCACTCCAGATTCGATGAGAAAGAAGGACGCGGCCCAGCGGCGACCCCATTGGAGGAGTCTGGCCTCACGACCAGCGGCGCTTCTGGTTGGACATTTTGTTATTCAAAGAATCCACCCGGTGCATATAAAAGAAGCCCTGCGGCGCGTCGCGAGCAGCAGACCTGTTGGAGAGCCGACATGTGTGTCAGAGAAGAGCGCTATGTGAACAGGAGAGCTATGTGAGCATTTGGGCTATGTGTTAGTAGACGTGTGTGTCAGAGCAGTCCTATGTGAGAGCAGACATGTGTGTCACAGCAGTCCCGTGTGAGAGTAGAGCTATGTGATAGAGAGTTCAGCTGTGTGGTAGAGAATAGAGCTATGTGGTAGAGAATAGAGCTGTGTGGTAGAGAAGAGAGCTATGTGATAGAGATTTGAGCTGTGTGGTAGAAAAGAGAGCTATGTGATAGAGAGTTGAGCTGTGTGGTAGAGAAGAGAGCTATATGATAGACAATTGAGCTGTGTGGTAGAGAAGAGAGCTATGTGATAGAGAGTTGAGCTGTGTGGTAGAGAAGAGAGCTATGTGAAAGAGAGTTGAGCTGTGTGGTAGAGAAGAGAGCTATGTGATAGAGAGTTGAGCTATGTGTTAGCAGACCCATTTGAGAGCAGACCTATGTGTTAGAGAGAAGAGCTCGGCTCTTCGCGTCTCTGTCGGCCCCAGTGCCGAATTTGTAACGCCTCTGTATATATGCTGTACATAAACCTTGTTCAACTCACCGTCGTCTCGTTCGCTCGTCTATCAGCTCTGCGCAGAAGCTGTCGCGAGCTGAGAAACGTACGCTACCAAACGGCTGGTGACCTTCCCGGTGGAATTCGAAGCAGTGGCGCCTTCATGACCGTGTTGGCGTCGCCGTCTTTCGAAACAGTGGTTGCAGCGGTGAGATTCGTGGTGCCCTTCGTAACGTCGTCGGAGGCGAGCGTCGCAACAGCCCTGAAAGCATTCTTCCCCTGACCGCTGGCCTGTCTCTTTTCTGACTGGGTACAAATAATTTTCACCTTTCAATTTTCAACGCGACGCGCCTTTGGCATCTAGGTCTACGAGCTTCTGCCTGGACAGGCATCTATGAGCATAACTACTATCAGTCACAACCTTTATCACAAAGTGACACCTAACCATCAGAACTCCGTTCGAGGCTCGCCGTGATAGTTTTGATCCTCCTATGAAAACAGCAATGTGTTGCCCCGCCGCGGTGGTCTAGTGGCTAAGGTACTCGGCTGTTAACCTGCAGGTCGCGGGATCGAATCCCGGCTGCGGCGGCTGAATTTCCTATGAAGGCGGAAATGTTGTAGGCCCATGTGCTCAGATTTGGGCGCACGTTAAAGAACCCCAGGTGGCCGAAATTTCCGGAGCCCTCCACTACGGCGTCTCTCATAATCATATGGTGGTTTTGGGACGTTAAACCCCACATATCAATCAAACAGCATTGTGATGGTCTTACTGCAGATAAGCACGTCGCATGAAAACCATGAACTAACAATGAGGTACGTGGCAGTAGAAAACTGAAAGGCCAATGAATTACAAAACAACCCGTTTATGGTCCAGAACTGCGGTCGACGGTAGATGGCGCACCACTTGGTGGCACGGACAGGCAGTTTGGCATGCGCTCGCATGGTCCGCAAACTTTTGCGGTCGACTGTACATAGCATTTCCGAGTGAAAGCACTTGGAAGCGCGTATGGCACAACTATACCGCTACCCGTCATATAGCGTCGCATCACGACCACTCCCTGAACTAAGGCAAACCGACGGCTGCCGTTGAGAAGCGCACGTTTGTACTGCACCTGAAAGAAATAAAGTAGGCATTGGTTTAGTCGATCAAGAGCGCAAGCTCAAAAGGTCACGATAAAATATATAAATATATACATGTTTGAGCACAACAAAGCAACGAAGACCCAAGACGGGTGAATACGAGTCGTGGCGGCTTGTATGTCTACGTTTCACTCATCGTGTTTTGTCGTGTCGTGTTGTTCAGTTGTTGTTTTTTTTATCTTTTACGATAACGACGATGATGATGATTGTGATAATTATCTATTTGTAGCCCTTTATGGCGCAAAGTCCATTTTATGGTCAAAGAGTTCTTTCACGGAAGCAATAATTGATTTGTGGGGTTTAACGTCCCAAAACCACGATATGATTATGAGAGACGCCGCAGTGGAGGGCTCCGGAAATTTCGACCACCTGGAGTTCTTTAACGTGCACCTGAATCTGAGCACATGGGCCTACATCATTTTCGCCTCCATCGAAAATGTTCACGGAGGCAATTACTGCCGCTACCAATAGCAGCGGAAGAAATTACCTTCGCGGCGTATACGATACCAAATGTACAGTCAACCACAAAAGTTTGCGGACCACTCGAGCGTGGGCCAAACTGCCTGTCCGCGCCACGTACTACAGTGCGCCATTCACCGTCGACCACAGTCCTAGACCGGAAACAGCTCTTCTTGTCATTGGTCTTTCAATTATATACTGTGCTTAGTGCGTAGTTCGCAGTTTTCACCCAAAGCGTTGATGTACATGACCGTCACATCTCTATTTTCACAGCAGGATCAACGCTATCTCTACGTGCCTCGAACGGCGTTTCATTAGCTTGGTATCCCTTTTTTGATGAATATAGTGACTGATAAAGTATAACAGTTATGCTCATAAACTGCTCTCGAGGCAGAAGCATAAAGACACAGATGTCAAAAAAGTGCGTCACGTTAGAAAGTGAAAAACTAAAATTATTTGTACCCAGTCAGAGAACAGACAGGTCATAGATAAGTACAGATGCGTCTCAATACTGCGGTGCTGTTGATAGCGGCTGACGTAGCGGAAGTGTCGTGAACAGTTTTTTTTTCCCACGCGCTCACGTGGTTCCTAAAATTTGGTGGTCGACTGTACAATTCCGCTAGTTGGGTGAACAACATGCGCCATTAATTGCGACCCGAAACATTGCTCGTTTAACCATATCCACTTCTCTTCACATCTTCTCAAAAAAACCGTCGTCTACTGCGTAACTAAGGTGTTCAGTGTACTTTCCCATTCATTTCACGCTTTCACTTTATTTGAGCGGGCCGTTCATATCCAATGACGTTGTTGACGTATTTGAAGTGAGCATTGCTGGGGTCTATATGGCTTCGATGTGCTCTGTACAAGCGTGAAATGTACAACACAACAAAACAACCAACCATTCCCCCTCCCCGTCCCCCAACAACAACGCAGAGCTTGTGAGAATATCACAAATATTTAATCCATACTCAGTCGTAATGATTACTTTATTCGACAAGTACTTGCTCAATATTGTTCACATTCGCGGCTTAACTACTGTGGTCACAGTGCTTGATGCATGGCTAAACACGCGGGTTTGATCCCAGCTGCTGCGGTTGTATGTCGACGGAGGCTTATTTTTAGTGTCCCGTGTAGGCGAACGTTAAAATACTTAACGGGGCCGAACCTTCCGAAGCCGTACATTACGGTACGCCGCGAAATCACATCATACACTTCTCACATCAATTAACCATAATTATTAATAAATATTACTGATAATCTGCAACGTTTCATTTTGTATGACATACAACGTACGACAACAACCTTCAGACCGTGCAACGAAAAATTCAGTTTTCGTGATGTTCCCTACTCTAAGTTATTCTGGTGCGGAAGAACGATGCTTGTTGAGCAGTAGTACCAGCTTTATAAATGCAAATTCATTCGGCGGTGGATTCGCTCTCAACAGGTCATGTGAATCTCCCGAAGACGATGGTGAACAGGCGTTTATTTATTTATTTATTTATTAGAATACCCTCAGGGCCCGTAGGGCATTACAGAGGGGGTGGGTACAACATATATAACACACAAGAAAAAAAGACAAAATAAAGAAACAAGTGTCAGATGCGCAAATCAGGAAGGCAACATAAGTCAACTAAAAATGTATAAAAGTCAACTAAAAATGCGTTCCTCTATTTGCCATCTTGAGAATATGAAAACGACCTACGGCTCACGACCCCCTCTCCCCCACCTTCTCTCTACCTGCAAACACATTCAATGATCACTTGGAAATGTGTCGCAGGGCGTCTGAACCAAATATTTACTGCCTCCCAATATTCACCAAATATTTACTGCCTTCCCCACCTCCTCTCTACCTGCAAACACATTCAATGATCACTTGGAGATGTGTCGCAGGGCGTCTGAACCAAATATTTACTGCCTCCCAATATTTATGTGACTGTTATTATGTTACGTTTGAAGTTTTGAGACCCACGCGTACCGAATATTTTTTTCCTTGAAGCAAATATCGCCGTGGTTATCAAGTTTCCTGCTTCCTTTCAAAAGGAATAAATGTCACTGAACGAAACAAGCCCAACCAGTTGGTTTTAGTTCATTATAACCAACAATTACCAATATCCGTGTTCGTTTTAACGAGCTTCAACAGTAGTTACAGACGCTTGCCGTAACCTTACGAGACATTATAGACACGTATAGTACAGGATTACCAAACACCATAGCCCGTAAACATGCTTACAAAGGCTCGGGAACTCTTTCGGCACTTCAGTTTTATGACTTTTATACAAACAAAAATCACCACGTAATTTGCTAATACTGTAGGCTATTTTTGAGTCCCGTGGCCCATTTATACTTAAGCTACTTATCATAAAGGTCTCTTTAAAAAGAAATAAAAATCAGGGAATAGTGTAAAATCAAGAAAGTCAATCACGTGAGCGCACCGTTTGTTACCCCACTGCGCGCTTCGGAAGAGCCCGAACACAAGCAAAAGTCAGATTTCCTGCCAGGCTGAGCGAAGGCAGCATATATATATATATATATATATATATATATATATATATATATATATATATATATATATATGGGAAAGAAGTGTATACCTAAGGGCTCGTATTTCCGTGTTTTAACACAATATTAATGAGATATAACAGGCAGTAATGCCAAGGAATGTACAGGAGAAGTTATTAGAACCAATGGAATGTAAATAAGAAGAAAGAAAAGTGGATGAAAAAATAACCAGCCGTGAGCAGGAATCGAACCTACGACCTTCTAATAACGCGTTAGATGCACTCGACGCGTTCGAGCATCGAACGCGAAATATAAACACACACACACGCCAGCGGCCTGCTGTTTCTCGGTGCCCCGTCGTGCAATCCCGCGACGATGGCCCCCCTCTCGGTACTCCATTCGGCTCGGCATTGCTTTCCGTGTCCAAAGCAATCTGGGAGTGCACACGAGCATTCGCCGTGCGCTCGTTAAAGAGCGTCGCAACTACAAGGTGATGATGGGCCCTTACAGGCCGGTTTTGCGCTCGCCGCTTTCAGCGCGCTTAAGCGCCGCCACCCACTATCACGCCCCCCCCCCCCCCCCCCCACTTTCGCCCACGTCGTAACGTGCTGTCGGCAGCCAGCATGCAGTTCGGGCGGCGCGAAATCGTGGCGCGACAGACGAAGCATATGGCGATAGAAGGAGGTGGTGGAAGAGGCAAATGGCGAGACTGAGGAGGTGCACGCTCTTGGCGCATGCGAGTATACGCAAGGCTCCACGAAACGAGAACAAATAACTGCAGTCGTTAGGCGCTGCTACGCAGTCGGCCGCGGCTTGGGATTTTTTTGCTATTTTATCCCACGAGAACGATCTCGAAAAAGCATGAAACTCTCGTCCACTTCCAGTGCGCGACGGCCCCCTTCGAAACAAAAGCTAGCGCCTTGTCGTCACGTATCTCGGTGGTATACAGCGGCAGCTGTTTCCTAGATACGCGTAGAAGTGATAGCCTTTCGCGGGCGTAAGCGAATAGCAATTAACGGCGACTGTCATAATCAGTATGAAAAGCAAGCTTGTTTTTGCATCGCCCCTTGTTCAAAAGCTACAGTGTTTCTTTTATTTCTGCGTGAAGACAGAGCGCTTACGCGAGAAACGAGCCGGAAGGAGTGTGCGTTACCGATGTCTCCAGCAAGGAATAGGGGGGGGGGGGGGAAGTAAGTGGAGACAGAGGAGGTGGTCTCGAAGGCGCTGCTCTTTTCAGAGGACGTATAGTACCAGTGAAAATGGTGCGATGACGAGAGGGGTCCGAAGCGGAGGAGAGGAACCTTTTTTTTTTTTTTCCAAGCGACGAGCGTTTCCCGAAACAGGCCCAGTGGCCCGTTCTGTGCAAGAGACGCAAAGTAAAAACAAGCGACGGACGCAGGGACCGCAGCGGCGGCCCAAGAAGAAAGCGCCGCTGGCCGGGGGCGGGCATTGTTCGTCTCGTCGCGCGCGCGAAAAGTCTTACGCTCTGGCGAAGAAGAAAAGCACTCCGCCATTGGCGGGCGTCCAAAAAGCGAGCGCTCTCGGCGGCGGAATCTCGTTTGTACAGTGGGATGCCAGATTCGGGGCTGCACGACGCTGCCGCCGGCTTGCATGGTCGCCCCCGAGGCTTGGGTCTGCGACAAGGCAGCGCCTCGCTGCGCTCCGGCTCGCTGTGTTGTCGGTGCCGCGGTTGGAGCCGTTGTTGGCCACGGCGGTCGCCAGAGGCCTTCCTTGAAAGAATCTTGCTTCACGCGGTAGGAAGAAGAATATAACCGCACACGCACGCAGCTACGTCCACTGAGGTGTCGGGATTGGACGAGGCGTGCTAACGACGTTCCACTGAAATTTACCTCCGAGACTACAGCCTCTCAATGGCCAAGTGGCGGAAAACCAAGACAGTTGCCGAGTTGGTTTACGTATAACTCCGCCACAGCACTGTTTAAGCGGACGAATATAGAAAGATGCTTCACCTACTCTGCCGCCGTTGTGGGTTTCACTGGAGCGAAAAGAAACAGACTGCATTTAAAATAGTGCGCACAGAGTAAACATAAAGTATGTTTAGTATGAATTAGTGAGTAAAATTTCAGCATTTCATGAACAAGCAATGCGTTCATTGTGTGCTGCTGAAGCGCGCTAAGCAATTACCTAGAATCGCTTGCAAGTGAGAGACAAACACTTTATTGCGAAAAACTATACCGGCGTGTGTATAACCACTGACATGCTACTCTGCATAGGGGCGTAGATTTTGATTGAGCGATTCCAAAACAGAGGAAAACATATTAGTAAAAAGAATTAATATAACAAAATATCAATTGCGCAAGCGAGTCTGATACTAATATTGACAACAAGGATGGCAGGTAGTTTTAGTCTTTTTCATGTGAAGTAATGAATCAATATCGCTTCGCGGTAAGGCAGATTTCTGACGAGTAATTAAATTAGAACCATAAAAGCTATCGCTGCTTTGTAAGGCCGGGTATTGGACATAATAGGCTGCTGAGCGTTAGCGAATAGTGGGAGATCCTGCCCATTTGTCGCTCAGACAATTGTCTCTCACCGTGGTATGCGGTGCTTCCAAGTAAAATTTGCTACTGTCTCCGTACTGTAACAGTCATCTAGGTGGAAATTAGCGGTACAACTAAGTTCATTGATTGATTGGCTGATTTGATTGACATTTGGGTTTTAATGTCCCAAAACCACTATATAATTCTGAGAGACGCCGTACTGGAGGGCTTCGGAAATTTCGACCACCAGGGGTTCTTTAACGTGCACCCAAATCTGAGCACACGCGCCTACAGCATTTTCGCCTATTTGAAGATGCAACCGCTGCAGCCGGGATTCGATCCCGCGACCTGCGGGTGAGCAGCCGAGTACCTTGGCGGGGCTACAAATAAGTCACAACTTGATTCCCTCGCTTTTCTTCGTTTAGTGACGCTTTCCTTCTCTCTCGCCGCTGCCGCAGGGCACACAACATGGAACGTGTGTATTTCTCGCTGCATATGTGCCCTAATAAAGACAGCGAGAAAGTCAAATGAGATGCAACTCCACACTGCAGGCGATAGCCTATAGGCTACTCTGTACCTTGAAATGGGAAGGAAGGTGTGAAAAAACAAAACTGAAACAAAACAGTCTATGAAGCATCCGCTCATGATTTTCTGTGTGTTCCTTATTCGTGTCCTCGTCTTTATACGCAATTTAATAACGTCTAGAAGCTGTGAAACTAGCCCTTCTGAACCGTCTTACCACCAAATAAAATTGGCTATGTCCATGCCCAACTGAAAAACAATATGCAAAGGCTAGTTTCAATATATTGTAGAAGAGTATGAAGTTGGGCGTGTTGGTAACGCATAAGTGATAGGTTACAAATATGATAGGATGCTAGGTTTGAAGTAAGCTCTCCCCTTCGTCTCTTCCCTTGTCCTGTGTCAAATATTTCTTTGCGCTACGTGTTCGGTTATGTCGGACAAACCAGTGTCTCGAGGGAACGCTGCAATTCGTGCTGAAGTCTACACTGTAAATAAAGTTAAGTCCAGGTGGGAGTAAACGACTTGTCCTCTAGCGCACGGGATATTTATAAACACCGTCCAGAAGGAGTAAAAAATTTATTCCCCAACAGGACGCGGGGTTTTTTTTATGGATTTAAGGGAGTATACATTTACATCTATCGCGGAACTTTTTGAGGTAATTAGTATTTGGGAGTAAATATTTACATCCATTGAGAAAAAAACTAATGTCTGCAGCCGTACCCTGCGCAAGCATGACTTCAATTAAATTGCCTTTGAAGCACACAGTATTGATCACACGTACACTAACATGCACACAATTTTTGCGTAATATTACAACACTTACGCCGACCTGAGCTTGTCGCTTGCAATATTCAATGCTTTTTAACTAGCGAAACTTAATTATCAGCTGGTGCTTTGTCGCATGGACTGAATTTGCATTAGCAGTACCGTGCGTGAAGGTATAAAATGCACTGCATCGTACACAAAGCCCGAACGGCCATGCATGAACACATCAACAGCGCACATTCAGTAGCCCCGGCGAAGAACCGAGATACCGCGTTCTACCGCTGTGCCTCACTCATCACTACGGCACGGCTGTATGATCAATGACAGCTGGCGATCACAAAATCCTTGCTGCTGTGGAGTTTTCGTCGTCATTATTTTTCACACGCACAGAAATAGGTGTCCCCTATACACGCAGTTTAAGCTGTAGCATATGGAGCGATATACTTAAACAAATAAGACGGTTCGCAATCGTGGTTCCTGTTGCTCGCACTGCATAGACATGCCGTACCCATTTTTTGTGTGCCTCTGCTTCGTGTGGCACTCGCCTTCATGTCAGCCATTTTTTTGTTTTTTTTTATTCAATAGTTATCCTGCTTAGCGTGAAGGCGCTGTAGCGGGGGGGTTGCAAAGTCAAGAAAAACACATCTTCATTAATACAGCACAGTTGTTCAATTGATGAGCGATTCCATTCACTAATGAAACGAACAAAACGAATTAGCATACAAATGAGATCTGGTACGATACTCTACAATTTTGCAACAGTGATCATTTCACGAAGAGATATAATGAGGACTGTGAAGGCACTTTTCTTTTCGAATGTCGGTTTTACCATGAAGTATTTGGTACAGGAGCTTTGAACGCAGTTTCTTTCGACGCGATGAGAGTGATTGCCATCCTAGTTCATTTTTCAGTCTTGTGCAAGTGTAATTTCTTGAGTGCGGACTTAGGACAAAATTTGCAGCTCTATTTTGCTTTTTTATGTTTGTAACTTAAAGTACTTTGACAGCTGCAATCACATGGCGCAGAAGAGAATACAATTTCTTATTCTTTTCAGCAGCCTTTACTTTCTGCGAAACACATTCTTTGCTTCACCAGTGGCCGGTGCTAGCTCGTAGAACTCGTCACGGTGGCCGTTGCTGCAATGCGAACTCTCTACACCGCCGCCTTGATACCGACGGCGTAGTGACGCGTTCTTACCGCTTGCAGCTGGTGAAATACCCGTGACACTCCGATAAGCCACCGTCGCCAGCGGTCGGGCGCAGCGCATTGCCGGCACAGCTCTCACACCAGCAGCCTGCCATGTTGCCATGGTCTAGCGTAGCCTACTTCGTATCACTTCGAAGTTTCAAAACGTGTCACACGGAACAATCGCTCACTATCGCAACAACTTACTTTTGTTACCATTAAATCATTCTGCGCAATTTTTTGTAACTCGGCACTTAGAAGCGAGGTATTCGCGGCGTTTAGTTGAGGAATCGGAACAATGTCCAGTGTGGTTCAATGGTGCGAAATACCTTGAAACGTTCACACTAAACACCAACAGGCTGCTGCGAATCCTCAGCGCGCTAGTAATTTCGTTGCCTGTCGACAGATGTTCACACGGTCACCCTCGCAAGGCACCGGAGTTCCCCACCAGCGTGTTAAACGACTACCCTCACACACACACACAAATACGCACACACGCACGCACGTCACAACAAAAAGGGTTTTTAAAGCTCCCATAGGGAGGTGCTAGCCGCGTGACCTCAAAGTCTGTGGGGAGTTTAACAAAGTCATGTCATTCATTAACTCCGTCATTAAGCAAGGGGCATTTTACGATTTGTGCCAAGTTAACTCAGCTACCACGAAGTAAATAATTTAGGCAGGGGAGTTTTGGGAGATCATTGGCTGGAAAAACTCTAATCTCGACTAATTTTTGGTTACAGTGTATACGTGTATTGGTTACTGACCTAGAATTTTGCTTTCTGTGACTATAGGTGGTTAGACAGCTGGCTCAATGCCACTGACATCTCTGGTTTTTGTGGTGGTTAAAACGAGGTAACTCGAAAAAGGCGGACGCGAATGCTTGCTGATGTGTAAGTACTATTGTGAAACATGCTTTGTTACATGCGAAGCATTTCTCGGTGAAGCTATATATAGGAAGCTTTCACTGTCTATGTCTAGCCGCTCAACCCTTGGTGTTCTCGCGGCCGTATATATACCAAGATAGCCACAGAATGACATAATTCCGTGATGAATACAAATGATAGGTCACGAAATGAAAAAATTTCGGAATGTGTGGACACTCTTGTAACACAAGATGGCGAAGCCTCGCTGCACAGAAAGCTGTTCTTTAGTGCGCTTAAATTCATTTGCGTACCACACCACAGTTAAAAGCTATACAAATGCATTCAATGCGTTCCAAGCTTTCTCCACTTCTATGCTTTCCTTACCTCCATTCTCTGTTGATTTCATTTGGTTCTGTGCCACATAAAAAAAAGGCCTTGATCGATTCTCCTTCTTTCGTTCTGGCTGCACTCGTGTAAGACAAACGAGCTGCAACGACCAAGTATGTGCCCATGTGCGACAATAAAGGAACTATTTATAGACGCTTGCAAAACGGTTACGCCCTTACTGCACGGTCTGATGTCCATGTGGAGGCCTCAATCAAATTGCTTTACATAGCTAACGCATATATGAATCATTACTGCAGAGCTTCGAAACCCACCTGGTAAACAGACGTCAAAACACTTTCGCAATGACGGCCTCCCTGGATGGTTCTGTCATTATGGTGCTTGACTGCATACCAGGAAGTCGCGGACTTGACTCCGGTTGTGGTGGTCGTATTTCAAGGGAGGTTATACGGCCGGAGGGCCGTGTACTATGGAAGACAAGTGCATGGTTAAAAAAATGAAGACACAAGGTGGTGTAAATTGCCCGAGTCCTCAATTAGGGCTTACCTCACACGCATATTCATGGTTTTGGCCTATAAAAATAGATATTATCTTCGTTACGATGGCACCACCAGTTATACAGAGTGTTTTCAAAAGTTATAAAACCTATATTGACTGATTAGGAGTTACGATTCCTTAATCACCTTCCAAGTACTTTCCTCGGTAATTCGTCCACTCTTCTTCCTGCACTCTGGTCACTAAGATACTTCGTAACGCTTACTTAGGAATTTTCAACAACCATGCATTTGCATTCCGCATGTAGTCAGCATTTAGGTAAGGTCGGGTTTCTCTCAGTGGCCTTTTTGCAGATTAATAAACGGACGATAGCCACATGGTGCCATTTCGGTTGACTATAGGGTGCCTACCGAATACTATAAATGCTTCCCAGCCGGAAGTTCGTCTGCGCCACTGTGAGGAGTTTTGGCGGTAATTCTTCGGGCCCTCTCTTCATGTTCAAATCGTTGGTCAAGATTGAATGCACTGACCCAATGCTTATCCGTGTCTCGTTCGCCGGTTCTCAGAGTGTGATCATCAGGGGCACCAGCTCTTCTTCTCATACTTTTGAAAACAGCACACAGCGCTCGGATTTAACACAAGCAAAAGAGCAAAACACTTGATTAACTGTAAGCTGTGCCTATTGGGTAGTGATTTTTGCTTTTCAATGTAGAGTTTGCTATTGTTGTGACCCCACGCGTTAGTCATTATATATGTCCTGGTGTTCTTACTTTTTTTCTTCTCTTCTTCGGACTTTCTTCTTCGGACTTCTTCGGACTTCTCTTCTTCGAAACAAGCTTCCGTTGTAAGTCAGCGCTGACTCGTGTGCTCCGCCCACATGTCGCCCTTGTCGAGAGCACTGCGAAAAATTTATCATGAGCCCACCACTTTCGAACAGTTAATTTGTGTATACTGTAATATTAAAAAGGGCACTTGTTGTGGATATTCATAATTAAAAGACTAAGAAGTAGTGGACTATAAACTTTTTTTTGCACTTGCCATGATAACAACTCGTGTTGCCATTACATGCAAAATGATCGTGTTTCCTGGTTTGGCTACGTTAAATTCGCCTTTCTACTCCGCAGCACAGGTGTGATCGTTTCGATTGACTTATCGCTTAAAGGAAATGCTTGTCTGAAGATCGTCCCTGCACCGGCTACATTGATCACGCGGCGACTCGATGTGAATTGTGTGAACGGTTGTTTTTGTTGGTGTTTTTTTTTCATGTTGCTACTGCAGACTTGTCGTATACATATGTGCTATACCGGGTGATCAAAATTAAGTTTTATGGTTTTGCTTGAATGCGACCCTTAAAGGTACGTGAAGACCACATTCTCAAATGAGTATCAAGGGGGACAAAACGTGAGGTAGTAATTATCGGACTCCCCGCCATCGTGGTGCAGTGGTTTGGGCGCTCGGCTGCTCACTTGAAGAATGCGGGTTCGATTTCAGCCGTAGCGGCATTTCAGGGTCGGCGAAATTCCGCAGGTTCGCACACTGTACGATGTCAGTGAACGTTAAGGAATACCGGGCTGCCTAAACTTCTGGAGTCATCCAATATATACGGCGTGCTGCATACTGGTGTGATGGCAGATCAAAAATACGAACGCATATACGGCTAATTATTGTGAATTATCACTCTGTTCAAGTACCCGCAAAATAATTAACTGTGACTTCAGTGAGTGCACGGTGTCTTGAAAAAATTAGAGGCAGCCGGCCGTGTTTCTATCCAGTTTCGATTCTCAGAATTCTTCTAGCAACTCCATGCTCTCAGATATACGGCCCTAAAGTCTAATTGTTCTTCGCAAGGTCACGCATGCAAGACAAGGAACACTGGGGCAAAGCTCCTCCTTGATGTGCTGGGGCTTTTGCGTGCAACATTTGCTATGAGAAAGGATGCAACGCATAAGAAAATATGACAACGGTTACCTCTTTATCACCGGATGACGATATTAACGCATGACTGTGCATCAAATCAGCAAGAAAAGTTATGCCAGCCCTCACTTCCTTGCTTACATAGCTATTTAAACGGCAATTAAACATTGTGCCCGGATATTATCGGATGACTGCCACGTGGCGATAATTCTGGTAATAGTAACGATTAAGGAACGCAGCGCCCGTAAGAGAACGCTGGTGGTGGAAACGCTGGTGGTGGCAGCGAGGGATCAGCCGTCATTTCACGGGCAGTCCAGGCAGCAAGAGAGCCGTAGCATTTACAAGAACGCAGCGCCCGTAAGAGAACGTGGTGGTGGAAGCGGACAAGGTGTCTCGGAAGCGGTCAGCGCTACGGGAATCAAGTGGGCAGAACCGGGAACACGCCCCTGAAAATACGTCCAGCTCTGCTATAAAAACCACCGCCTCCACGAGGATCAGCCGCATTTCACGGGCAGTCCAGGCGCAAGAGAGCCGTAGCATTTACAAGAACGCAGCGCCCGTAAGAGAACGCTGGTGTGGAAACGCTTGGTGGTGGCAGCGAGATCATCCGTTCATTTCACGGGCAGTCCAGGCAGCAAGAGAGCCGTAGCATGTACAAGAACGCAGCGCCCGTACGAGAACGCTGGGGGTGGAAGCGGGCAAGGTGTCTTCGAAGCGGTCAGCCGCTACTGGGAATCAAGTGGGCAGAACCGGGAACAACGCCCCCTGAAATACGTCACAGCTCTGCTATAAAACCACCCCAGCGAGGATCAGCCGTCATTTCACGGGCAGTCCAGGCAGCAAAGAGCCTAGCATTTACAAGAACGCAGCGCCCGTAAGAGAACGCTGGTGGTGGAAACGCTGGTGTGCTCCGCCACATGTCGCCCTTGTCGAGAGCACTGCGAAAATTTATCATGAGCCCACCACTTTCGAACAGTTAATTTGTGTATACTGTAATATTAAAAAGGGCACTGTTGTGGATATTCATAATTAAAAGACTAAGAAGTAGTGGACTATAAACTTTTTTTGCACTTGCCATGATAACAACTCGTGTTGCCATTACATGCAAAATGATCGGTGTTCTGGTTTGGCTACGTTAATTCGCCTTTTACCCCGCAGCACAGGTGTGATCGTTTCGATGGACTTATCGCTTAAAGGAAATGTTGTCTGAAGATCGTCCCTGCACCGGCTACATTGATCACGCGGGCGACTCGATGTGAATTGTGTGAACGGTTGTTTTTGTTGGGGTTTTTTTCATGTTGCTACTGCAGACTTGTCGTATACATATGTGCTATACCGGGTGATCAAAATTAAGTTTTATGGTTTTGCTTGAATGCGACCTTAAGGTACGTGAAGACCACATTCTCAAATGAGTATCAAGGGGACAAAACGTGAGGTAGTAATTATCGGACTCCCCGCCATCGTGGTGCAGTGGTTTGGGCGCTCGGCTGCTCACTTGAAGAATGCGGGTTCGATTTCAGCCGTAGCGGCATTTCAGGGTCGGCGAAATTCCGCAGGTTCGCACACTGTACGATGTCAGTGAACGTTAAGGAATACCGGGCTGCCTAAACTTCTGGAGTCATCCAATATATACGGCGTGCTGCATACTGGTGTGATGGCAGATCAAAAATACGAACGCATATACGGCTAATTATTGTGAATTATCACTCTGTTCAAGTAACCCAGCAAAATAATTAACTGTGACTTCAGTGAGTGCACGTGTGTCTTGAAAAAATTAGAGGCAGCCGGCCGTGTTTCTATCCAGTTTCGATTCTCAGAATTCTTCTAGCAACTCCATGCTCTCAGATATACGGCCCTAAAGTCTAATTGTTCTTCGCAAGGTCACGCATGCAAGACAAGGAACACTGGGGCAAAGCTCCTCCTTGATGTGCTGGGGCTTTTGCGTGCAACATTTGCTATGAGAAAGGATGCAACGCATAAGAAAATATGACAACGGTTACCTCTTTATCACCGGATGACGATATTAACGCATGACTGTGCATCAATCAGCAAGAAAAGTTATGCCAGCCCTCACTTCCTTGCTTACATAGCTATTTAAACGGCAATTAAACATTGTGCCCGGATATTATCGGATGACTGCCACGTGGCGATAATTCTGGTAATAGTAACGATTAAGAACGCAGCGCCCGTAAGAGAACGCTGGTGGTGGAAACGCTGGTGGTGGCAGCGAGGATCAGCCGTCATTTCACGGGCAGTCCAGGCAGCAAGAGAGCCGTAGCATTTACAAGAACGCAGCGCCCGTAAGAGAACGCTGGTGGTGGAAGCGGGCAAGGTGTCTTCGGAAGCGGTCAGCGCTACTGGAATCAAGTGGGCAGAACCGGGAACAACGCCCCCTGAAATACGTCACAGCTCTGCTATAAAACCACCGCTCCAGCGAGGATCAGCCGTCATTTCACGGGCAGTCCAGGCAGCAAGAGAGCCGTAGCATTTACAAGAACGCAGCGCCCGTAAGAGAACGCTGGTGGTGGAAACGCTGGTGGTGGCAGCGAGGATCAGCCGTCATTCACGGGCAGTCCAGGCAGCAAGAGAGCCGTAGCATTTACAAAACGCAGCAGCGCCCGTAAGAGAACGCTGGTGGTGGAAGCGGCAAGGTGTCTTCGGAAGCGGTCAGCGCTACTGGAATCAAGTGGGCAGAACCGGGAAAACGCCCCCTGAAATACTCACAGCTCTGCTATAAAACCACCGCTCCAGCGAGGATCACCGTCATTTCACGGGCAGTCCGGCAGCAAGAGAGCCGTAGCATTTTACAAGAACGCAGCGCCCGTAAGAGAACGCTGGTGGTTCGAAACGCTGGTGGTGGCAGCGAGGATCAGCGTCATTTCACGGGCAGTCCAGGCAGCAATAGAGCAGTAGCATTTACAAAGAACGCAGCGCCCGTAAGAGAACGCTGGTTGGTGGAAGCGGGCAAGGTGTCTTCGGAAGCGGTCAGCGCTACTAGGAATCAAGTGGGCAGAAACCGGGAACAACGCCCCCCTGAAATACGTCACAGCTCGGCTATAAAACCACCGCTCCAGCGAGGGTCCAGCCGTCATTTCACGGGCAGTCCAGGCAGCAAGAGAGCCGTAGCATTTACAAGAACGCAGCGCCCGTAAGAGAACGCTGGTGGTGGAAGCGGGCAAGGTGTCTTCGGAAGCGGTCAGCGCTACTGGAATCAAGGTGGCAGAAACCGGGAACAACGCCCCCTGAAATACGTCAAGCTCTGCTATAAAACCACCGCTCCAGCGAGGATCAGCCGTCATTTCACGGGCAGTCCAGGCAGCAAGAGAGCCCGTAGCATTTACAAGAACGCAGCGCCCGTAAGAGAACGCTGGTGGTGGAAACGCTGGTGTGGCAGCGAGGATCAGCCGTCATTTCACGGGCAGGTCCAGGCAGCAAGAGAGCCGTAGCATTTACAAGAACGCAGCGCCCGTAGAGAACGCTGGTGGTGGAAGCGGACAAGGTGTCTTCGGAAGCGGTCAGCGCTACTGGGAATCAAGTGGGCAGAACCGGGAACAACGCCCCCTGAATACGTCCCAGCTCTGCTACTAAAACCACCGCTCAGCCGAAGGATCAGCCGTCATTTCACGGCAGATCCAGCAGCAAGAGAGCCGGTAGCATTTACAAGAAACGCAGCGCCCGTAAGAGAACGCTGGTGGTGGAAACGCTGGTGGTGGCAGCGAGGATCAGCCGTCATTTCACGGGCAGTCCAGGCAGCAAGAGAGCAGGAGCATTTACAAGAACGCAGCGCCCGTAAGAGAACGCTGGTGTGGGAAGCGGGCAAGGTGTCTTCGGAAGCGGTCAGCGCTACTAGGAATCAATGGGCAGAACCGGGACAACGCCCCCGAAATACGTCACAGCTCTGCTATAAAACCACCCTCCAGCGAGGTCAGCCGTCATTTCACGGGCAGTCCAGGCAGCAAGAAGAGCCGTAGCATTTACAAGAACGCAGCGCCCGTAAGAGAACGCTGGTGGTGGAAGCGGCAAGGTGTCTTCGGAAGCGGTCAGCGCTACTGGGAATCAAGTGGGCAGAACCGGGAACAACGCCCCCTGAAATACGTCACAGCTCTGCTATAAAACCACCGCTCCAGCGAGGATCAGCCGTCATTTCACGGCAGTCCAGGCAGCAAGAGAGCCGTAGCATTTACAAGAACGCAGCGCCCGTAAGAGAACGCTGGTGGTGGAAACGCTGGTGGTGGCAGCGAGGATCAGCCGTCATTTCACGGGCAGTCCAGGCAGCAAGAGAGCCGTAGCATTTACAAGAACGCAGCGCCCGTAAGAGAACGCTGGTGGTGGAAGCGGACAAGGTGTCTCGGAAGCGGTCAGCGCTACTGGGAATCAAGTGGGCAGAACCGGAACAACGCCCCCTGAAAATACGTCACAGCCCTCTGCTATAAAACCACCGCTCCAGCGAGGATCAGCCCTTCATTTCACGGGCAGTCCAGTGCAGCAAGAGAGCCGTAGCATTTACAAGAACG
Source organism: Rhipicephalus microplus (assembly GCF_013339725.1). Lineage (NCBI taxonomy): Eukaryota > Metazoa > Arthropoda > Arachnida > Ixodida > Ixodidae > Rhipicephalus > Rhipicephalus microplus. Next base: position 85,056,832 of record NC_051166.1, read on the forward strand.
CAGCGCCCGTAGAGAACGCTGGTGGTGGAAACGCTGGTGGTGGCAGCGAGGATCAGCCGTCATTTCACGTGGCAGTCCAGGCAGCAAGAGAGCAGTAGCATTTACAAGAACGCAGCGCCCTTAAGAGACGCTGGTGGGGGAAGCGGCAAGGTGTCCTTCGGAAGCGTCAGCGCTACTAGAATCAAGTGGGCAGAACCGGAACACGCCCCCTGAAATACGTCACAGCTCTGCTATAAAACCACCGCTCCAGCGAGGGTCAGCCGTCATTTCACGGCAGTCCAGGCAGCAACGAGGCTGAACGACAGCTAAAAAATTTACCTTGCTTTACGCAGGTACGTGAACGACTTGTACTTTGCTTCTTTGTTCCTGGACTGCTCAGGGAATGACGGGTATTATGGGTGATAGCCGCCCACTACTGTGAAGGAACTAGTTTAAGGCCTTGTCAGATTTTTCTGCTAGAATTGATACAAACATGATGAGCTAAAGAAAGACATCACAAAGGTTATTGAAGGCGAACTACAAAACTCTTAGACAGTCAATCAACTTCATGAATGAGCAATTTGAGCAATTCAGGGTGGAACTTGGCGAAACAAAGAAAGAACTTGCTGCGGTGCGAGCAGAAAACCACGCGATTAAAAGCGAAAACAGTCGCCCTCGTCAAGAATATTAAGGAAATAAAACAGGAACTCACTGCTCAGCAACAATATAGTAGACAGAATAACCTAGAAATAAAGGGAGTTCCTGTGATGGAGGGGGAAAACTTGGTCTCCACAATGCAACAGCTTGCCAGCTACCTGAAAGTTGAAATCAAAGAAACAGATATAGACGTCGTGCACCGAGTGCCATCAAGGAACGCGTCAACACCTAACATCATAGTTAGGTTTCTTTCGAGAGCTGTGAAAGATAATGTTCTGAAGACTGCTAAGAAGCAACGACTTAACACGACAAGCTTTAGGTTTTCAGGGCATCGCATCTCCAGTGTACATAAATGAGCACCTTGTGTCCCGGCAAACAAGGAATTGCTAACAGCCGCTCTAAAGACAAAGCGGGAAAAAAAAGTGAAGTACACCTGGGTAACTGGTGGAAAGATTTTGATGCGGAGGCGGATAATTCACGTGTGCTTCACGTCACATGTGCTGAGGATCTTTCCAAAGTTGTTTGAGGATTGCCTGCTTGTTTCTGTAACCTGGAGTTTCCTATACTTTTAAATGGGCGTTTCTTTTTCTGAGGTGTGAAAACATATGGCTGCAGCAGAGATCATTCGCAGTATTACATTGTAATATTCGCAGCACAAAAAAGAACTTCGATCATCTGCTTTCGTACTTATCACAGCACTCGTTTAAATATGATGTCATCGCTATAACTGAAACTTGGCTTCGAGAAAGCGAATCAGTTCATTTACCCGGCTAACGTCATGCTTTCGCACCTAGAAACAGTGCTACACGAGGAGGGGGTGTGGCGCTATTTATCAAAGACTGCTTTAGTTTCGTTCACCTTAGCAATAGCTCATGCGCAGTTCATCGGCAGAGACTCTTTTTATTCATCTTCAGAATGGTGTCATCATCGGTGTAATATATCGTCCACCAATTTCCAGTGTGGCTGATTTCATTACTGTGATGGAAAGTACCATGATACCCATTGTGGCCTCTAAAGCACCTATTATTGTCTGCGGTGATATTAACATAGACGTGTCTGGAGATACATGTGATGATTACGTGTTTTTGCTACAATCAGTTAATCTGAGAAATGTTATTTCATCACCCACTCGCATAACAGACCACTCGAGTCGATTATTGATCACGTGTTGTGTAACGCTGACCTGGATGTATCGGCAGGCGTATACGCTGTTGCTATTGCGGATCACAATCCCACCTTTCTCTTTTTACCCAGAAATACATTTGTGCTCCTGCCATACCTGCCATTAAACGAACAACACGTGTCGACTATAATTCCGTGCAAAAACTACTACAAGGAACGAATTTTGATGCCCTCTATGATGAAGACGTGGACGTCGAGTGTGATAACATTGTAAATGCATTATGGATGTCATTTGAACGATCAACGCGTAGCTGTTCGCGCCGAAATTATGACCATGCCATATGTCCATGGATGAATAGAAATATACTTGAGGTTTTGAAGCTGAAAGATTTTTACTACGACAAATGGAAAAATAACAGGAGCAATGAATACTACCATCAAAATTTTAAGCTTTACAGAAACAAGTCAGTAGCAATGATAAGAAAATCCAAGAAGTGCTACTATACCAACCTAGTGAAAAAAAAATGATGGTAACACGAAGAAAATATGGCAGATTGTTAAAGACGTCACTGGCATGGGTAGCAAAGAACGCATTACACCTGATAATCCAACTCGTGAAGTGGCCGACAACTTTAACGATTACTTTACTAATATTGGTCTCAGCCTTGCGAGGAAGTTCCTACTCATATGCAGAATTTAAATGCACCCTGTACTGTTACCAATAATTTTGATTTATGTGATGTAACTGAGGATGACATCCGACAAGTAATTAATAAGTTACCAGGGAACAAGGCAGCTGGACATGACGACATATCATCAAGGATTTAAAGGAGAATATTGATGTATTGTGTGGTCCCTTATGCCATATATTTAATCATGCATTTTCCTCTAAAACTTATCCTAGTATACTTAAGACCGCCAAAGTAATACCAGTGTACAAATCTGGTGATCGGAATCTTCCGGACAGCTACAGACCAATATCTGTTCTGAGTAGTATTAACACTACGCTTGAAAAACTAATTTCGTCGCAATTAAGGCGCTTCCTGGGTGAACAGAATGTACTTTGTCCCCAGCAACACGGCTTTGTTGCAAACAGGTCCACTTCAACTGCTGTTTCGATGCTTACGCAATATATTAATTCCGCGCTACATGAAAACAACATAGCAATAGCAGTATTTTTAGACATACGAAAAGCATTTGATGCTATTAGTCATTCCATTTTACTGGAAAAAATGCATTCTTATGGGATAAAAGGTAACTCGCTTGATTTTTTTTCTAGTTATCTATCGGCACGCAAACAAAAGGTAGTCATTGGTGACATCAATCATCCTGCGGTTATATTAAATGCGGGGTGCCACAGGGTTCAGTTTGGGCCCTATATTGTTCTCTCTTTATATTAATGATGTCCCGCGATCCCTACAAAGGTCAAGGGCACTGATGTACGCGGACGACACTGTTTTAGTTTTCACAGGACACTTCCTTAGCAGATTTACAAAATGACGCGATGACCGATTTATCGAACATTTCGGAATGGTTTGCCAAGAATCAGCTGACAGTTAACTGTACTAAAACAAAGTATATGGTGTTTCACTCTCGTAGGGAAACATATTGACGCTGAATCTCTTAACCTAACAATAAACAACACTCCTATTCAACAAGTTCCTTGTTTTAAATATTTAGGCGTCACTTTTGATGAACACTTACACTGGCATGAGCAAGTACAAAGTGTGTGCGCAAAAGCTAGCCTATGGCTGCTATTCTCTAATAAAAGCTCGCCAATATTTTCCACAAGCTATACTCCGCACACTCTACTTTTCATTGTGTCATTGTCACATAGGTTACTGTCTGGAATCGTGGGGTGTGACGTACAACAGTTATCTAAAAACTCTTGAACGACTTCAAAAGCGTACACTGAAAATCATAAGCCAAGGTGAATCAGTAAGTAATATTTTCCAATCACAACGCATTCTCTCGGTTCCGATGTTGCGTGACTACAAAATTGCTGTTTCAGTAAATAACATAATTAATAGAAATTCACCTTTGCCTGCTGATCGTTTTTCAATTCCTAAACGCAATACGCGACATGCTTCGAATGGTAATTTCATCTGCCCAAATGTTTAATGTTTACGGAGAAAGACTGATACAGTTTAGTGGAACAAAAATATGGAACCGGTCCCCCTAGAGATTAAAACGGCACGTAATTTCAGCATGGCGTGTAAAATCATTTTTTCTGTGGAGTCAAGACATGTAAGCAGGTGTGTGTGATTCGATTTTCATTGTATTTTTTTAATAAGTGCCTATGTATAGAAACTAGCTGCAAGCTAATAAGTATGCATATCTGCAAGAAAAAATGTATTACTGTGTTATCTGTATCACATGATTGTTTTTTTTTTTATGTTGTTACCTCAGAGCTGACCTGTACACTTTTTTATGTTGCACATTGTATTGGACCGTCCACTAGCCACTTTAGGCTATCGGTCCAAATAATCCCTGTAATTGCATATATCTATTTATGAAAATAAAGCTTCATTGATTGATTGATTGATTGATTGATGTAGATATAAGACTGCCTCTAATGTTTTCAATACAAACATGCCCGCTGCAGTTACCAAACAGTTAATTCTATTTCTTTTGACTCTGGATACATAATTTATATGTAAATGTGGTCTTCACGTGCCTTATGTTGCCTAATTTTAAATAAACACTTTAATCTGAAGATCGATCCCCTTGTATATATTAGTATGGCAGTAGCGGCCGTCTGTGTCACTGTAGAACGTTCGCAACGTATGCGATGAGCGACATGGCTTCTGACAAACCGTTCCATTCAAACCGTTCCAACAATCTCTGCCATCGATCCAGTAGCCTTCAACACCGGTCTAAAGATGCTGTGGCGGCAAGCTCTAATTTACCCCCCGCCAACACCGCTGTGAGGCCTACCACAAAACATGATATATATATATATATATATGTATATATATATATATATATATGTATAATATGTATATATATATATATATATATATAGATATATTATATATATATATATATATTATAATATAGAGAGAGAGAGAGAGAGAGAGAGACTTTTTATTTTTCTGCGAGCTTCTCCCCGATGCCAGTAGAGCATTCATAAATCTAGCGTGCCATCCTGGAAAAAAAATATTCAAACAGAAAGGGCGAGAAGTGAATTGCATGCTACCAAGCCGGGTGCATTGGCTTTTTCGAACTGGCTCGCCGAGACCGGTGTGCACAACTTCTCGACAACAACTGCTCACCTTAGGCCGTATACGTAGCAGTGAGAGCGAGCTAGCGGCCCAATCTAGCTGAACAGACGAACGCCGCAAGAGAAAAACGAAAACTGACAGAAAAAAAAAGGAAAAACAAAAATAACAAGTGAATGGCGCAACCAGCTATACCGCACGGTGAGCGATCAAAAGACTCTCTTGCCTCGGCGCGCCTCTGAGCAGAAGGCATGCACCCCATAATCTGGCTTACACGCATCTCGCTTGCTCAACCCAGCGGCGTGCGCCGCAGGGGCTCGCCTGCTCTCTCCTTGGCGTCGTCTCAACCACTCCCTGGCCGAGTGTATACCGTCGCTTTTCTCAGGCTCACTTGGTATAAACTATACGCTTCGGCTAGCGTCAAAATCCAGCACGGCAACGATCTTTTTTCCTTCCTTTTCTCTTCTCGTTCTTTCCTTTCGTACGCCATCTCTTCCGGCTGTTCTTATTTTTTTTAACCGCAGTCTGCGACTGGAGAGGTCCGCGGCGTAGCGTTATTGGACAGCATGGGATCTTTCTGGAATTGGATTGACCATCCTACGTCGTCCTGGCGACGGCGCTACAGAGGCGAACAAGCGACGAACAGTGGTGGCTGTAGCTCGGTAAACCCACCCAAAGGGGGCCCCGTAAAACCTAAACCCTGTTTACGTATCTTCTAAAGATGCGCTCACTCGCGACAAAGAGCGAAATATATAAATAGATGAAGTGAGATAGATGAAGTGAAAAAAAAGAAGCGAAGGAATGTATATCGAGAGAGCTTGCGATCGTCCTTCGTGTGTGAGCTACTCTCACTCACCATTGCATTTTCTCTTCGACTTTACTGAAACCGAAAACACACGAACACCGTTCCTCTCCTTTAACTCGGGACTCAAAAACCGCGCCACACATGCACGAGCATGCTTTCGAAGGAATAGCGGTGGGCGCGCCGTAGCTGCCGGGTGCTGGCTTATTCATGTGTATGTTTTTTTTTTTTCATTCTTATCCTTTCATTTCAAATCTCTCGATGGCACAACTCCGTTTTCTAACGCTATTTGCGAAGAAGCCTGTTTATCTGTTGTTCTGTTACGCGCACTTTTCTTGCGCCCCGCTTTTGCGCAATATATCTCATTGCCCGAGCGAAATCGCAAACCCGCGAGCAACGGATTGAGGTCCACGCTCAACCCGCGGGACAAATAAAATGAAGTCCACTCTTTCGTGATTGGCTGCCTCTCCGCGCATGCCCGACGTGGAATTGCACCTATACACGCGGATCAACTTTTGTGGTCAACGTCTCTTGTTTTGCCCATGCCTCTCCGAGTGAAGGTTGTTATGAACCACAGAATTTGGAGGGGGCGTCGTGGGCTAGAAACCTTGCGCCGGTGAGCCTACACAAATGGGGTCCTCGAAGGTGCGACGGCCCAACGCGTTTTTCTAAGCGTTGTTCTCCTATAATCGATGCTTTCTCGATCGTGCACGCTTGACGGGGATCAGCCAGTGCTGATATGACGATCCAGTCTTTTATGGAGATCACGTGTCATTTTACGTTGCCACGTTTTATTGCTGCCTGGATGTGAACGCGGGACCGTCGATGTTGCTGCTAGCGACTTAAGTGTAAAGCGCTGCTATGAGCGCGCGGAATAAAGGAAGCAGGTAGAAAGGAGCATCGCACGATGTGAAATTAATAAAGAAAAAAAGAAAAAAAGAAATAAAAAAGCAAGCAAAAGATTGATTGATTGATTGATTGATTATTTGATTGATTGATATGTGGGGTTTAACGTCCCAAAACCACCATATGATTATGAGAGACGCCGTAGTGGAGGGCTTCGGAAATTTTGACCACCTGGGATTTTCTAACGTGCGCCCAAATCTGAGCACGCGGGCCTGCATTTCCGCCTCCACTGGAAATGCAGCCGCCCGCAGCCGCGATTCGATTCCCGCGATATCTGCGAGGCAGCAACCCGAGCACCTTAGCCACTAGACCACCACGGTGGGGCAGAAGAGAAGAAAAGAATAGAAAGAAAGGGAGGAAGAAAAGAAAGAAGAAAGAAAGAACAAAACGAAGAACTAAGAAAAAGAAAAGAAAGAAAGGAAATGAAAGATAAAAAAGAAAGAAGGAAGAAAGAAAAAGAAAGAAAGAAAGCAAGAAAGAAGAAAAGGAAAACGACCAGGATAGTAAAAGAAAAGAAAGAAAGCACAGGAAAGAAAGAAGCCGGCCCCCGCGGTGATCTAGTGGCCCTAAAAGGGCGTTCACGCGTTACTCGCATCAAGCCGCAACGGACCACGTTGTCTGGGGGACACTGCCGGCACGGCAAGCGGGGAACAAATAAGCCGATTGGCAACACGCCCGCACCCTCTGCTTGGGTGCGGCAGGTGTGCTGGCACGTACGCTGTGGCTGTGCGGCTAGCGCGTAGTAAAGTACTCGGCTGCTGACCCTCAGGTCACGGGATCGAGTCCCGGCTGCAGTGGCTGCATTTTTTATAGAGGCGAAAATTCTGTAGGCCCGTGTGCCCATGCAGATTAGGCCACACGTTAATAAACCGCAGGTGGTCGAAATTTCCGGAGCCCTCTACTACGGCGTCTCTCATAATCATTTGGTGGTTTTAAGACGCTAAACACCACATATCAATCAATCCAATGGTGCAAGGACTCCTTATGTTGTTGTTTTTATTCCTCTACTTAAATTAGCATAATCATCTAAACATTCTTATTTTTCTTGTAACTACACTCTCAGTACAATGCGGTGAAATATAACCATGTGCAGGTGGCATTTTCGAGGGTAAAAATACAAATAGGACTCGCAATGCAATGCCAGATAGCCATGGTCGCTGTTATTTTCAGAAACCTGCTTAGCTATGGCAGTGCATTGCACTCAATTACAAAAGACGTCTGATTGAGCAATGGTATGAGGAAAACTAGCCCCCACCCCCCCTCGCAAGATGATTAGGCATGCTGATCTCTTCTGTCACCCCCTCATCCCCCGCGCAAGCTCACTACGCTGGCAATAACACATCTTGAAACGCTGAGAATCCTGGCATACATTCCCAACTGGATTTGAACTGGGCTACCGCATGCTGCTTGTTTAACGTCACGCGGTTCTTTCACCCACACAGCCAGCCTTTCCCACAACAACACACACTACGGAGGAATTACATAAGTAGTGGAAAGTTCTGTCTTCTAACTATGAATGTTCCTAATGAGAGATGTCACTTTCTGAAACCATTTAGAGCTCCGCACAGTTTACAGACAGTGCCACACAAAGAAGTGAAGGCACCCTTATTATTTTCTGAGGGGGACGAGAGGCTTCTGCGAGCACCCCTGGTTTGCGGTGCAGTCCTCCACGCGTCAATGAATTCACTGTTTTCTCTTTCCTTCTCTCTCTCTCCCTCTTTCTATCGGCCAACGTGGTCTAGTGGTTATCCAAGGTTATCACCATGGTAGTCTTGTTGATAGCCATTTCCCACTTACTGGAGTACAATGTGACAAGGACAGGGCACTGCACTTGAGACCAATAAGAAGAGTTCCTGATAGTGCAAACTTGCGATTGAGCATTCAAGCCACTTGCCTTCGCTGTAGAGATTAAAAGTCTTTGAACACGAGCTCAAGATTGAGCCAAAGCTTTGCAATGTGATCTAGCCCTTGTAGGCAGCACTGCACAACCAAGGCAATTTCTGCCTTGACCAAGACAAGAGCACTTCCGGAAACTTTGAGTCCAGCCACACCTCACGTTTAAGGATTAGTTCATTTCTTCAAGCTCGTATCAATCTTACCTTCATTGCTATACATACGTAAACAAACTGTCACTAAAACATTTCTGCCTAAGCATCATGACTTAAGTATACAGCAAATACTAAACACCAGTTGGCGAATGAAGGGACAGACAGGATGTAACGTCGACTTGATTGATCTCAAGCGGACGGCATCCACATCGTCGGTGGTGCCATATCCAATACTAAAAGATTTGTCATCTTCTTGAATCGTCGGTCGTTCGGATACTGCTCGGACAAGCTGTGAAATAATTGCTCGAGGAAGGGATGCCCGCCTGACCGATTGTCTCTTGGATGCAAGCTGAGACAACGTTTAGTCTTCTTTGTGTCACCCATAAATGTGTTATGTAGTTATGTATAACTAGTTCAGAGACAAAGAGGGTTCGTGAAGAGAGCCAATCCCAGGAGCTTGACACTGCCTACACCTTCGATTGCTATGGGCGATCAAGAGTTGAGCAAAGAGAAAAAAAAAAAACAAGCTACCCACATCTCCTCATGGGGGAAACTCTAGTTAGTAAATGCATCGCAGAATGGGGGGGGGGGGGGTATCGCGTGAATGTTGCTTAATTGGCTGTAGTTTGGGAATGCATAATTGTTATTTCGTCTTTATTATTCTTATTGATTGAATGAAGGAGAAGCGGTGCCTTGAGCAAGTGGTGACACGCTTATGTTTGGGTTGTGCCCCACTACTGGTCGAAGGTACAGTTGCTTCCATCACATCTACTCGAGTCAAGCAAAGCGTCAAGTCAAACGAAAGTCAAGTAATGACGCATTTGACTCGATACCGAATGTGCGATTCAGTGCCGGTTGTGCAGCGCGAGCAATCGGTTTTTTACTACAGCAGACGCTGCCGGCGTCCGCTTTGTAAGGCGAGAGAGGGAAGAGGAGAGTGACAGTTAGCACGAGACGCAACACGCGAGCATGCGCAAAGGGGGGTGTAGGCGACACCGCCGACGCCGGATTAGCGAGTAGGTGCGACTATAAAATGATCCGCACCTAAAAGAGACGGAAAGATGAAGTGAGAAATAAAGTAAGAGAGTAAAAAAGACAGAAAGAGAAAGAAAGAGCAGAAGACCTATAAAAAAGAGATAGAGAGAGAACGAAATTGAACTAAACGAGGACAAGAAAGAGATAGAAAATGCCCAAAAAGAAAAAAAGAGATACTTCAAAAAACAGCCACGCCTGCGCGAAACGCTGAGCACATTCACAGCAAAAGCTGGAAGATCGGCCTCTTAGAGCCTTTTCTAAACACTCTTTTGGTAACTGCTCCAAGCACACTTATTTCACACCCATTATATTATGAATAATCATATTTTTTTCTCGTAGGCCGGCATTTACTATACTGTCCTTCGTCGTTTCTCAGAGAACCATGGTATTCTCTTGCAAGGAATTTCCTGCGCTGTATGCTCAGATTCTGGTGCACGTTAAAGAACCCCAGGTCATCGAAATTTCCGGAGCCCTCGAGCCCTCCACTACGCCGTCTCTCGTTATCATATGATGATTTTGGGACGTTAAACCGCACATATCAAATCAGTCAAGGAAGTTTGCGCATATTTTTATGCAGTGGCTCGCGACGATGAAAAATTATGCCTGAAGTGGGTGTGCGCCACAGTTATTAGGTGATCCAGACCAAGTTTTTCTAAAAGATTGAAACAGTGGACGACCCACTGGTTACGCAATTCGCATCGTGTGATGCCTGGTTGACTTTTTTTTTTTTGCTGTTATAAAAAACTTTGTTACTCCTACTAACGTGATTCCTTTCCCTACATCAAGCCTGCCTAAGGCATGTTTGAAAATGGCGTTTCAAGCACCGGCGAAGGCAATGAAGGAAAAAAACAAACCCTACGTGGCTCAGTGGTAGAATTCTGGGAATCACCATTCATTTATTTATTTTAGTTCATTGTTTCTTACCAATTTTATTCGTTGGTGGCCTTATGATTGTCCACTCTTACATTCCCTAGATGACTGAATGTTATTTTTCTTCATGAAAATTTGAAATGATTTTCCCCGTTACAATAACCACTGGTTTGATGGCATATCCCTTGTGCTGGGCACGAGCCAAAACATTCAGTAACAAGCAAACAAGCAAGCAAGAATCCTGGGCTGGCATGCAGGAGACCCGGGTTCGAATCTCACTGTATGCTTGGTGTTTATATTTACGAAATGTTTTCTTATTTCGTGCGATAGTTGTTACGGACTCCGGTGGCGGCGGAGGAGGAGGAGGAGGCCGACCCTTGTGATCGCGAGACTCTTGTCACCTCATAACTGCTTTCGTTTCATTGAAGTGTATACACTGCTTGCCGCTAGCGTTTTTTTTTTTTTCGACGGCATGATGAAGAAACGGTTTCACGTCGTACTATAGTACTCCCTTCGTGCGAACTTCTCCGAGCCCGGGCTACCCTGTCTACTTTTACAAGAACTGTGCTAAGCTGAAGCACTGCATTTCTAAAAGTTAATTTGAGCACGAAAACACGACACGATCACCCACACACGCACACACCCATGCATCAAACACACACAGCGTTTGATGCATGGGTGTGTGCGTGTGTGAGTGATCGTGCCGTGTTTTCGCGCTCGAATTAACTTTTAGAAATGCTCTACCAACTAGCCCAACAACAAGTTCTTGAAGCACTGCAAGCCGTTCTCATAAGTATAATACCAAATTGGTCGGCTTTATTGGCAGTTATCGACGCAGACTAGGTTGGAACAATTCATAAATGACACATTGACGGCTAAATTACCAAATTAACCACATAACCAGATCCCAAAGAGCCTCTCGATCACCAGGTGGCGTAAATTATTTTAATTACACACTGGTTGCTGTTGCGTGCCCAGTAAAGAGCACTATGGCACAAAAATATTTCTAGGTGGTCTATTAGTAGCTGACAAAACTAATGTTCTGAGGTGGCGTGAAACTATGATGTCAGGAGGCGGGCTTTGCCGCTCGCTCCGTGTAGCTTTCGCAAGCCAAATCCCTTTCCTGCCCTCCTCGGCAGTTGAGCGGGACCATCGCCTGAACACGTCATGCGCACACATTGTCACAAGAGCATGACGTGCCCTAACCATCCCGAGCTTCCAAGACTTGAGTGGCGCTGTGGCGGTGTTCTCTGCGCTTCGTCGCCGCTAGCTTTGTCGAATGCACCTTCGCTGATCACTGGGCTTTCAACCAATCACTGAGCATAAAAACCACTATATTTTTACAGACGCGAGACTAGCCATGTGCCACATGATCATTTAGTAGGACGCGGGAGTATTAATGAGCCTAATCTGTGCTCTAACGCCGTAGAAAATAAGTTTCGTTTAATGGACGGGGGGGGGGGGTGAACGTCAGTACGATGCAAAAACTGCGAAAACACGACTGCATGCGACGCGGAGGTAGATTAGTTGCGCATCTCGTTGCGATTCACAAAAGATTCAAAGAGAAAACTCACACATTCATTTTGTGCATTTTATTATTGCTCTAAAGTTCTATTCATCTATTCAAGCAATAAATTACAGCAAAAACAAATCGTGACAAATAATTATCGCAGTGTCATGTGTTACTGATGGCGACGTCAGAGCAGTCGTCTGCGTAGAGTAGCGACGTCACAGCACTACCGCCTAAGTAGGGCCATTCAATCGTGCATGTCATCCGTCCATTTTCTGGACGCGCGCCTGCGAGATGAAGGCCTAGTAGCGATGAGGCTGAAATCTGAGCGATTTCCGTGGAGCGTAGCGTTGCAAATTTCGGTAGACGCGACTGTGAAACCCCATTGTATGCATTGCGCTCCTTAGCTCAAAATCGTCAAACCTCGGGAGGGTTCTTTAAACCTTGTAATTCATTATGTAAGTTGAAGTTCCTAATATTGTGAGAATATGAAGCAAGCCTTCAACTGCTCAGCTTTCCACTTGAACCACACTGCTAAGCCGTATAAGAATCACCTCGTGAGACGTTATTACCTGAGTGTTTGCGGTATGTAGGCACATATTTGGTTCCCAGCAGCGAAAATTGAACGCAAAACTTCTGGTCTAATTACATTTTTTGTGTATGCGAAAGAAACACTTGAGGTAAGCGACTGAGTGAAAGAATGTAATGATGAAAATAACTTGGATATTTTCCCTGCAGTGGTCCTTTTATTGTTGTTGTAAGTGAAAATGCTCTGTTTCTCATCGCAGAATCATAATTAAACACACAGCTGCACTTACAGCGAGAAAAAAAAAAAAGCTAGTTTTTGGTCCACTAATAATACATAAGAGACAAGTCAGGTGCAAAATTTTAACAGCGTCATATCACGGCCCGTTTTTTTTTCCTATAACTTGCAAGGAGCATTTTGGGATAGACCTAACGCATCAGCTAAATAGGTTATATACACGGCCACTATCAAAAGAGAAGAACTTCCCACAATTCGCAAAATTACGTGCGGTAAACCACACGAACTGAGTTTTGACACAACGAGTTTTGACTGAACGCGTGGGACAAGTATTGTGCATCTGAAATAGAGCTGTTAGTTGCTGTTTTTCGCATGATCCAAATCATATGAGTGGTTAAGCAGGCTGTTGTAAGATTACGCCTGGCTCTCTATGTGTAGGCTTACTTCAGTACTTCGCCCACCGGCGCGTTCTCGCCACTGACGCATTTTCTCGCTGCCATAGGTGAGATCTCCGAGCGCAAACGTTGAGGAAGTTTGCAATCTTTGGTTGTGTAGTTTCCCCCGTTGTGCTGATAGCGCTGTGGCGCCGTGCCCCAGAGAAAAAATTGCGGACACAACAATGCACCTCCATGACACTTTCACCGAAGGAGTAACAGCCGACACAAAACGAAGCGGTAAGGTTCCTCTCGAGCGTAGACAAGACAGAAGAAACGCCTTCGAATAGATACACAGCTTGCCGTGTGCACGCCTTCACAACAGAGAACAATAAAATAAAAAAATACAGTGCCTTGGACTACATTTTATAGTCTTGGTGATCTCTGTACGACCGTATATGTTTAGAGCAAGGAAAAGTGAAATCATACCTCAAGCATAATTTTGCACCCGAGAAGTAGGTTTTCGTAGGCCCGTGTACTCATATTTGGGTGCACGTTAAAGAAGCCCAGGTGGTCAAAATTTCTAGAGCCCTCCACTACGGCGTCTCTCATAATCATGCGATGGTTTTGGGACGTTAAACCCTACGCATCATTCGTCAATCAAGTAGGTTTGTTCATAACAAATTACGTAGGAACGACTCGTGACGCTACTTCTAACAGAAATCTTCTGACAGACGCCGCTATATCGCTGAAGCAGCCGGTAGTGACGCAGTGCTTGCTTTGCGTCAATAAAGGGTTGAATATTTTAATAACACTACTTCAACATCCGATGGAAATATCTTTAACCAATAAACTGTGAAACCCGCTACAGAAAGTTCATGGCTGGAAAAGCGTTAGAAGAATGTAGCCACAGGTGCCGGGGTTCTTTCAAAGGTTTCTTTCTCATGTTATGTCGAAACGTCTTGTTGGTAAACGTCAACATGACGTACGCGTTGAAACAGTGCGCGTATAGCGAAGAAAGCCAACTTATTGATCATGTGCAGAAGAATGGTGTTACTACTATTGCTTCATTAGAAATTTTTAACATATGTAATCATTTTACGCTGTCTGGACGCACGATATGCCTATATTCACGAAACGTTTTCCAGATATTGCGAATTGACGCAAAAAGCGCCCAAGCACGCCAAGAAGTAAACAAACTTCTTAATAAAGCGCAGAGCGGGAAGAACTGCCAGATCAAAGCCAAATGATACCAGCCAGCCTATCATACCATATAGCTGGCTGACGTTCCACATATATTGTGGGAGGAGGAAAGCGATAAAAAGGGAGCCGCCGTATCATTGGCGTATGAAGGAAAAAGAAAGGAGTTTGGGGGGTTTTCATTGAGTGCGCTTCGCCAGAACGCAGAGGCACTAAAGGTATCCCGCCCAGGCTACAAAGGGATGTAAGGGTTGAGGCAAGCGAGGAGGTGGGGATTCTGAAAAGTGGCCCCCGGGGGTCACAGGGCCAGCAGAAGCGGAAGGCTCGCCCAGGAGTGCCACGGCGTGGCGGCGGATACTATTGCTCTACTCGGCCAGCAATCAATCACGCCCGTAACAATGGCCGCCGCAGTCGTCGACTGCACAATGGTGGGGTTAAGACTCGGGCCGTGTCTTTGCTCTCTCTACACTTTTCGGGCATCTCCTGCCCTCGCCTTTCTCTTCTGTCTCTGCGCGGCTTCTATTAGTTTCTCTTTTCGACGCTTATTTGACTCTCCCTCCTTCCTGCCTTTTTCACTGTTATTGCATCCTTTTTTTTTTTTGTAACAACACGTTACGGGGGCGAGAAATGCTGTTTCAAAGCGCAAGAGCGAAGGCTTCGCGGGCACTACAAAGCGGCAAACAAGCAAAAGGCAGTGAGGCGCGTATGGCGATGCGCTTCCTTTCCTCAGTGTCTAAACTCACGAAAAAAAAAAAACACGTTGTCCGCATTCTATTTTTTAACCTCAGTGGGCTCTCTGATCCACTAGGGACCGAGGTGGACGGGGCTAGAAGAAAATAAAGAAAGGAGAGGGGTGCTAGAATGTATTATAGGTCGGGTGTATATATCTACGCCTGTAGAACTCAGTTGCGAAATTGCTGACTGAGATTCGAACAAGGCGTTCTCTTGCTCCTATCGTTTCTACGCCCCCGTTCCCCGCAAGCACACACTGTGAGCCTGTTTGCTCTAATGAAATATGGCAGCGTCCTTGTTCGGTCATTTGGCTCGGCTGACCGGCCTGCGTGCCGACCGATAAAGTGGGGATTCGAAGTACAAGTTTACAGAAATACTTCTTTTTTTCAGTGTGAAGCGACGGGGGAAACGCGAGCCTTTTATTTTTTTCTTCGCTGGTATTTTTTATCTGCGGCTCTGTTTTCACACACACACACACACACACACACACACACACACACACACACACACACACACACACACATATATATATATATATATATATATATATATATATATATATATATATATATATATATATATATATATATATATATATATATATATTTATTTATTTATTTAACGCGGTCTCTTAGAAACCGTTACTATTTCCACATAATGTGGCTAATGCGGAGCAGCGGCAGCACCTCATTGTCCCTGCTTCAGTATATCGACGCAAGATGGTATTTTTAAAATGGCGATAGACAAGTTCCACACAAACTAAAACATACGCGTATGAAAGAAAGGAGTTTTCGAAGGAGTTTCATTTGTTTGATCCAGCCTTACTAAAAAACCTGCAGATAGTGAAGTTAAGGAAGGTGTAGGGGATGTTAGTTGTACATAAGTGAATTGTAATAACTGTGATATAGAGGTGAATACAGTAAAGTGAACGAAAAGACCACTTTCCACTGGCAGGCATCGAACCTGCGACCTTGGGATTACGCGCCCAATGCTCTTACCTACAGAGTTTCAGTAGTGGTCGTCTCCTCGTCCACTAATCGAGTAGTTATGTGCATGCATGAAACAGCCTCAGTATAGGAACGGCCCCGCCACGGTGGTCTAGTGGCTAAAGTACTTGGCTGATGACCCGCAGGACGCGGGAAGGCATCCCGGCTGCGGCGGCTGCATTTCCGATGTAGGCGGAAATGTTGTAGGCCGGCGCGCTCAGAATTGGGTGCACTTTAAATAGCCGCAGGTGGTCGAAATTTCTGGAGCCCTTCACTACAGTGTCTCTCATAATCCTATGGTGGTTTTGGGACGTTACACCTCACATATAAATCAGTATGGGAACGGGTGTGCGGCCGTTTCAGGCATTCATACCTTTTTTTTTTCTTCGGCCTATTTAACAGGACGAATGTGCATTTTGTTGTTTGTGACTGAAATGACGATGAAACACGAAATAAACGGAACAATTTTTTTTACCTGAAGGGCAGCCTATGTGCTAATAACATTTCCGGCCTCATACCCAGGCCCAGCTCCTTCCGAGCGCTACACATGTATGTTGTGTCCTCACCCTTCGTATGGTTCCCGAACGATGTTTTTTGTAGCTTTTTTTTTATTTGTTGGTTGATGCGCTTGCTGTACATTTCGCGCGCAGTTTTTTACGAAGACAACCTTCGATACCCATAAGGTTAAAAAAAGAAGCGTTTGATATTTTTCATGAACTTCGATAAGTTTGAACTTCAACGATTCATAAGTCTCTGACGCCATTAATGGTGACTGCAACATTGCCCTACGGCAAAGACCGAGTTCTTGACGTGGTAGAGTTCCACCACATTGCCAAATTTCGCTATTAGTCCACTCCGACTCAACCAGAGGGCTGCTAGGCCTCTATGGTTGGCTGAAAGAAGTAAATGACGTCATGGAGAGTTGGAAAATGTGGCGGGATTTGGCAGTGCCCAGAATACCACCCCTTGTCCCTTTGACGTGTAGATAACATTAAGAGGGAGTACGGCGCAAAAGAAGACGGGGTCCAGGAAGGGTGACAACACACTGTGTCGTGCATGCGTCGCCTTTTTCTTATGTGGGTATAAAAGGGAACAGAACAGGAAAATGAGCCCCGTAACTGTCGGCATCTGGAGCGACACCTCAACAGTAGCTCACAAGGGATGGGGCTAAGGAGGGATTAAAAGGATAGGACTAAAAGATATATATATATATATATATATATATATATATATAGAGAGAGAGAGAGAGAGAGAGGCACAGGGGCCGGGAGCGACGGAAGTAAAGAGAAGATAGGAAAGATGAACACGGTCACAGGAGTCAGAGGACGGGGCACCACTGGCGAGAGCTCTTGTCGGCAACAGGAGATGGCGTAGGGCTAATCCAGTCGGCCAGAGCTGCACTGTCATCGGAGATCGCGAGGGTACAACCGGTCGGCACGGAATCTTGCGAGCGAGTCACGTCGCCCTTCTTTGTTTCCGTCTTTTTATGTGATGTGTTCACTACGATGTTTCACTAGCACTCCCAAGCTTCGACTCTAAGGTACAATCAGCTTTGTCGATTAACACTACGTTTTTTAGACGTCACTAGACACTTCAACAAACGCACCATACGTTTCCACCACCACGTGATTAGGATACGTCATCGCTATGTGCAGCTGTTGAAGTGACGCGCCCTGTTGCAGTAGTTGCTTCCTAAAATAGAAACGCCTAGGTGCTATGGTGGCGCGAGCTGTCCACGCGACACTGCTACTTCGGAAGCAGGCGGACTAATGTAATCCCCTGCTTATATCTGCGTGCATACACCTATAAATAAACAAAACTTGGCAGGGTTTGTTGCAGCAAGCTCAGAATCTGCTGAAACCACGCTTCTTGTTTACTCCTACTTAGCGAGAACGGGTTTTTCGATTACATTTCTTCGTTTACGGTCTTCGTGGCAGTGTATACTCTGCTGGTGCAGCACGTTCACGCGCGCGCGTACGATAGGGGGTGTCCGAAAACGGCACTGGGCTCGAACAATTAGCGATTTGGAAAGGCACCGTTTCTGGAGGAGCGGAAGCACATGGTGGGCACTTTCTGCATCCGCGGCAACAGGGACGGGCGCCTCTTACGATGATAGAGACTGGCTGTAAGACCGTTGATGAGCCCATAAAGCATAAAGATATTGAACCAGCTGCTTTTTTTTCTCTTTTTTAACCACCCTTTTTCCGACGGAATTGAGGAGAGTGAGAGAGAAAGAAAATCTGAACCGGAAATGGCCCATCATAATATTTCTGGCCGAAGCTATTTTACAATGCAAAGGAGCGCGTAGGATTCCGGGTCGCCCAATATTTCTCTGTTTTCATTCTTTTTCTTTTGAAGCTAGGCATTAAACATACCTCGGGAACTCCGGACGACGACTCGAAACCCTTAAGTGTACTTTGCTATGCGCGAAGATTTTTAGGCAGCAGGATTTTCGGCAGCGCTTTACTTGTATGAAAAACAAGAAATACCTGGTTTTCGGAGCCTTAAGCTACTTTCTCGAGCCTAACGACGTTAGTATGCATGGTAGCATGCCTTAGCGATGAGAAAAAAGTGAGAACTGTGAGCTCCGTATGAAAAGTTTACGGCCACCCACCACGGTAGTTGCGTAATAACGGAATAAGTAAAAAGCGATTATGGAGAAACAACCGAGTAATACTGACTCTCTATTCAAATGGTACATTTTGGAAAAGGTTATACATCATCATCCTACTTTCACCGCATTGCGAAGGCATCTACCAGTGAAATTTAACCAAACTTCTCTTGCGCAAGCTGGTACCACTTTCGGCTTTCGAATTTCCTAATAGCATTGCTCCATCCAGCCCCTTGCCACCCTTGGTTCAACAGAAGGTGCAATGGTAGATATTCAAGTATACAAAAGTGTGCTATTAATCTGTTTATCTTGTGTATAAGGAGATTACTCAGTCCTCCGACTTAAAGGGGCCCTGCAACACTTCCCCGAGTAATCATAGAAAAGCTTCATTCAAGAAGTTTATTGCCTAACAAATCGGCTATCGTCAAAAATGTTTAGGCACAGACAGGTAAAAACTTTATTTTTGTTTTTGAAAGGAAAGGGGCAATGGTACAGAGGTGAGTGGAAGTAGCTACACTCGGTAGTCCTCCGCAACGCTCTCTGCCAAACCAAGGGTGGCCTAATAGAAGTAGGGTTTCAAGCTCCTCAAGGCAGCCTCCCGCTGCTCCTGATTACTTAAAATACATTTCGGAGACATAGAAAGCGTGTACATCCCCACATAATATTATTAAGATTTCCTTGCTTTGCGGAGCAATACTTACAGGAGGAGGATTGGTAGAGAGAAGCGTACATGAGGTGAAGAAGGTACAGAGAGGGAAAGGTGCGAGTGTGCAGCTGTAGGTAATCCCGCGCAGCAAAGGGTGCCATTGTCGAGACGGAGCTCGGCTCTTGCGCCCTCTGCGCCCGGACCATAGATTTTCGTGCGCTGGTGTGAGCCAATTTGTTACCGGCAAAGCGCTCGTGCGCGGGAGTCCATATGAAATCTGCGTCTTGTTGCGCGGATGTCCAGGAGGAGAAAAAGGGCTGTTTTGGACACCCTACCGACTTCAAAATTGTAGATGACGGCAGGCTTCAAGCAATTTCTCTCTCCTTTCATCCTATAGTGAGCATGCTGGAAGCTAGACATGGTTTAATGCAAAGGGGCCAGAAAGTGCGTCTGTTTGACAGCGCACGTTGTGACCTTGAGCACTCTCTTTTTTTTTTGCCTGCAAATGCACGGTTCACATTTAGAATTATCGTGAGTACGAACGCAGGCACGTGGTGACGGGTCCCGGGGTAGCCCCAATAACTACGAACATGGCCCCTTTACCTAAGGGGCCATGTCTGGCGCGGTCGCTGGATCTCCCCCCTTTACCTAAGGGGGAGATCCAGCGACCGCTCTGTGGAGCTAACGATGCTCTGATCAGCCAATAACCCGAGAACTTCGGGTTGGTGGCATGGTCACTTCAGTTTATGTTCCCATTTCTCGAGAAAATGGGGAGTTATTTACGACTGACTTTGAGAATAATTTGAAATTTCTAGGCCGGGTGCTTAGCTATAATACTTAGCTTGTGGTTTCTCAGAAGCCTCGACTGCCCAATCTGCAGAATTTTCTGGCCATGCTGAAAAAGGGTTTCATCGCCCCTTCAAGGCTGATGTTAGGGATATCACTTTTGGGGTAGGTGAAGGCCTGGTCCTTTTAGAAAGGGCCTTATTGGGCTAGAAATACGGATAAATGAAAATTACAAGAGAGCATGTGCGCAGACTCGCAGCTACATTTTATTGAATGAAACATAAATTTATTGGATTGATATGTGGCGTTTAACGTCTCAAAACAACCATATGATTATTAGAAACGCCGTAGTCGAGGGCTCCAAAAATTTCGACTACCTGGGGTTCTTTAACGTGCACCCAAATCTGAGCACATGGGCCTACAGCATTTTCTGCTCCAACTAAAATGCAGTTGCTGCAGTCGGGATTCATTCCCGCGACCTGCGTGTCAGCAGCCGAGTACCTTAGCCACAACATCCCCACGTATGGGGCTTGACTGAAAGGTGACATTGATACACTGAGCATAAAATAAATATCTCTATCAGTCTAACAAGGCCAAATGAACGCCTGAATCACAATCTCAAGTCTAGATATTGCAGCTCAAGATCCGCCTTCTTTCGTCTATGTTTCCTGTGCAAGTAATAATCATTTTATTCGTTTTATATAACATGAATTGATGCCGTAGACCGAGCTCATGCAATGATAACAAAAAAAAACTTCAATCAACCACAACCTAGGTTGGTGCTCCACTTTTGGTCCTTTTAGTAAATACCATGAATATTTCCGTGTTGTGTGGCGTATTAATCAGGAAAGTAAATAATTTCAGTGGCAAGCGAACGTGATTGAATCGAGTAACGGTAAAGATGCCGAGCCTCTTCAAGGGAAAATGGAGATAGATCAAGAACAAAGGCGAATAAATTAAGTGTAAATATTTGCGACGTGTTTCCACGTCACAGTGCCAGGAATCGCAAGGATTCGCGCAGGATTTTCTCAAGAGTGGTTGGAATGGTGTTTAGTGGTTGCAATTTTTATAAGCCTAAGACAACATCGCTAATCCTTGAACCTTGCTGCGGGGCTGTGTCTCGTCAGTTGTCGAGCGAAGTAACACGACCAAGACGAGGCTGAAGTTGTACCTCGCCGTCATGTCGGATTATCATGCTTAAAGTCGGGGCATAGAGCATCTAAATCCTACAAGTGTGTCTGCTGATGGCATGAAACTCGCATAGAGAGAGAGAGAAATGAGAGAGGGAGAGAGCATGATGGGAAAAGGCAAGCAGGTTAATCAGACGATCATCTGGCCTGCTGCCCTACACTAGCGATAGCAGAATAAAACATAGAAAGAGGGTAGTTGAGCCCTGCGCGCACACAGTTCTACAAATGGTCATGGAGGCTGGAGGTTCAC
This sequence comes from Rhipicephalus microplus, assembly GCF_013339725.1. Lineage (NCBI taxonomy): Eukaryota > Metazoa > Arthropoda > Arachnida > Ixodida > Ixodidae > Rhipicephalus > Rhipicephalus microplus. The sequence continues at coordinate 85,078,520 of NC_051166.1, forward strand.
TGAACTACTTAACGTCGGTGCTCTGACGTTCGAGTGGGGGATTATGCCTTTTAAAAGGGCCATTGAAAAACCATGGTGCCTACAGAAGTACTGAAAACACTGGGCTGAGAACCTGCAACTGTTTTATAGGGCAGTTAGGGCTGTCGAGGTATTCAGCATATTCAGGAGCATATAGTGAAAATTTTGTTGAAGCGCACTAAAAAACGGACGGACAGAAGAGGCTGACAAGGACAGAACAAGCGCTGTCTTTGTCAGCCTCTTCTGTCTATCTGTTTTTTTTTTAGTGCGCTTCAACAAAATTTTCAATTATGAACGTAATCCAACTCAACCAACTTGCCATCTTGCTGCAAGAGCACAGTGTTCATAAGAGACCGAAGCATCCCAACAATGGCTCCCTCTCCCCTTGAAGAAGTATTCCCCTTCTATATGATTACTGCATAGACCCGGGGTATGCATTCTGTAAAGGTTGGTTGGGAAATATCCTTGAAAGCGAGGCAAAAATGCCATAATCTCTAAGACAGCAAGCAAAAGCGACACGTGTAAACCTATGGAGCAAACGAGGCTGCGCGCAAAGCCGGGAATAGAGTGAGATGTTAACAAGTGCAAATATGAAGTACTTACGTTGTCATACTCATGTATACTGCGTCTCTTCAACGTAGAAGCTCATGTCTTATCGTGCTGATGACGATGGCCACATATAGGTCTCCCAACCTCGGCCAGGGGGCGCTGCGCCAAGCGCGTTTTGTCGCCTTTTTAGCAAACACTGGTCGCTCGATCGACAACCCACTCCCGCCTTTTGACTGCGCTTCCTCAGCATGTTAACGCGCCTTGTACGTGCTGTCGTCTGGTCTCCCTGCACGTGCAGCGTCACCTGTGACTTGCTCCGAAGATTTAAAAAGATTTTGAAAACGTTTTCATGGTGTCAATATCCCCAGAACCAAGAGCGATTCCTCAATAACCTTTGGGGGACCAAGACATGAAGTCATCAAACACGATGTCATTGAACGAATGCTGTTAGCGCGTCGATGGTGAACAACCGCGTTTTTATGACGTTAAAAGCGAAGTGACGGCACGAATTCTATATATTTGTTACCAGTAGGATACGCATTTGCTGTCGTAGTCGTGTCTTCTTTAAGATGTCGGATAATCACCACCACGCTTTCGCGTGCGTTTGTGTATAGCGTTTGGATTTCGATTGCTTAAATGCCAAGTTTGTCGTGTGGCTTTGAAGTTTTTAGACGGCCAGTGTGAAGAGCCTAATCTTACGTTTGCCCTGTGGAGTCACTGGCACAATAGCAGTGCATTGTGTTATATTTCATTAGTCTTTCACTTTCCGAGGTTTTCATCGCATGTTAACAACGTCGTATTGTAAGTTATTCAGTGCCACCTTGAATTTTTTTCAGCTCCTTTGAAAGACTAATGACGCTCACACACACAAAAAAGTATTTTATGCCCACTTTGGCCATGCTTGTTCTGGTTTCCTGCAGCGCATTTTTTCATTTCGAATAATATACACACCTGATCACGCAGCATGTTCCCAGAGTTGAATGTCACTTTGGTTGTTTCAACAGCTCGCTTGGTCCTGGTCATATAAAATGCCCACTATAGCCGAGGATGTCCTTAGTTACATCGATATTTGTTCCTAATTACCACATCTAATTTTGCCAAACAATCGGAAATTTTATTGCCGACTTGGTTCTATGACAGCTGTATATCGCGCGTGGCTCAGGCGCATGCAAGTATATAATATTTTACATACCAGAGCCACGATGCCATTAGGAGGCACGTTCTGGTGTGTGACTATATACAGATTAATTTAGGCCACCTGAGGTTTTTTTTTAACTTGCATCTAAATCTGTTTGAATTGTGAGGCGCGACGTGGAAGCATGGACAAAATGCCATAATCCACTCTTGACGCCATTGCTCCTCGCACTGGTTGCATTAGAAACGGTCGAACTTAAAGGGCAGTTTTCAGCTCTTCGTCATTTTTAAACTTTTGCAGCAGCACAAAATGCGGCAGGAGTGAGTGCCTGCTTTCCAGACTGACGAACGATAGGCAACCATAGCGCGCAAAATGCGAGATAAATAACCCAAGGAACACGTTTTCGTGTGCGCAAGGAGAACACCAAGCAAGCGTGGCCCGTCTGAGCAACCGGACCTTTGCCCTTTCTTTCTCCGCTAGGGCAGCGAACGGCGCGGCGCAAACTTGAGCCTGTCATCCCTATCAGGGGCCGAAGCTAATGCGAGTTATAGGGAAGACAGGCGTGTGATACCCACTGATATCCAGATTGCGAGGTATAAAGTGAAGGTTAACGAATAAACGGGGTGAAGTATCTAATTCGCTCACCCTTGGGCAGGCGGATTCGGACCCGGTACTAGGCAACTAAGGTTCCATTTTTGTGCAGTGCAGCTGCGTCTCTGATCTGGCTACTCTGACCAGGTTGATTTAACGGCTTTTTCGAAAGAAACCGCCGTGTGCAGAGACCAATCATAATGTCGTTGTTGTCCCCTTTTTTTTTGTGAAGTCCGCATATAGAAGTACAAAAATGTTAATGTTAGGTTAACCGTAAATAAATTCAGTTACTGCAGTAGCAAGACATCCGCTGACCCCATGATATGTTATGAGCCGAGAATGTCCGTAAAAATACCGATACTAACAATAATACTAATCACAAATGTGAACACTGATCTCAAATTCTCGCAACGATTTGCTGGGACGTTGTAATTGTTGACAGTGCATGACCAAATTGATTGAATTATTTTATTCATAAAGAATGATCACAAAGTTATTGCAAGATTTAAAAAAAATCACAGCATATCTATGAAGTGAATGATGATGAGTGGGGCGAAGCGGCCGTCAGCTCGTCCGTGTATCCGTCCATCCGTTCGTTCTTGCTTCCATTCGTCCACGCGACCATTCATGCGTCCATCCACGCGTCCATCCATCTGTCCGTGCGTCCATTCGTCCGTACGTCCACGTGTCCGTCCATCTGTCCGTCCGTCTTCTAGTCTGTCTGTCCGTCCGTCCATGCGTCCATCCGTGCGTCAATCTAACGAACACTCCAAGTACCGCCATCTCCCATCTCGCATCCCCTGTGGCGCATACCCGCTCTAGAGCAGGTACGTGCCACCAGTGGCTACGTACGACAACAACGGAAGAACAGACCCAAACTCTAAGGAGCTTTGCCCCTAAAACTGAAGCAGTGATAAATTAGTACCATTTTTTGTCGTTGGTATAGCAATTTAAACGTGGGAGAACATTTTGAGCGTGAAAAACAGCATGCCTACACATTGCAGCAGGTCTAATCACAGATACACGGCGTGCTGCTCGTTTCCTGTCTTGGCGCGTCATTTTTCCGCCTAGTACGTACATACCGACTAGCCCCCTACAATGAGTTTTGCAGAAAATGTTGAAATGTCTAGTGGCTAAGGTACTCGGCTGTTGACCCGCAGACTGCGGGGTCGAATCCCGGCAGCGGCGGCTGCATTTTCAAAGGAGGCAAAAATGCTGTTGCACCCGTGTGCTCGGATTTGGTTGCACGTTAAAGAACCGCAGGTGGTCGAAATTTTCGTAGCTCTCCACTACGGTGTCTCCCATAATCATATGTTGATTTTAGGACGCTAAACCACCCATATAAATAAGAATAAAAAATATGATTCTATGTATCCCTTCTAAGTAGCTTGACAAGCAGTGACAACTCCTTCAGGCTGCTGCTGCAATTGTCGCTGATCAAAGACCACTCACCAAAGTGTTTTCAATATCGTGCGTATATAGCACAATGGGAGATGCCTAACTCAGCCTACGATATTGTGCCGACTTCCGCTGGTGGCGTCAAGAGGAGCGGTGTAAATGCGGGAAAGAATAAGAGATGTGCGGGAAACGATGGACGGCGTAGTATGTACCACGTAGATATATCCGATTACTCCCTTTCGCTGTAAAACTCGCTCCCCTTATTTCTTTTCCCATCTTTCCTTTGTGAAGATTTCGACGTTCCCGGTGGCGATTGTGGCCAGCGCGCTGTCGGCAGGTTTTATTTCGCGTCATTCGCCACACAACCATGCAGCGCGACGCAATGCGTCCTGCTCTTCGGTGACGCATCTTCTACACTGTACGACGCTGTTGTTGTGCGGCGGCCATAAACAACGGCACAGCGCGCTTGGATGAGCACCCTGGAATAAAAGCGACTGTGGGAGACGGGGAGGAGGGCCGCTCGACAAAGCGAAACGACGACGACGAAGACGCCAAATGTGCCGTCATCGGAAGCGTACGACGGCGAGTGGATGAAGAAGAAAAATCCAGAGGGGAAAATGAACGGCGGAAACTGGAAAGTGTAGGAGAAATCTCGCTGTTATATTGGGGGGGGGGGGGGGGGGCAAACAACCTTAAAGCACTCCTCGTCGACTGCAATGGCAATGGCTCTGGGACTGCAAGAGCACGGTAGTGGTGGAGCTGGGCACCCAAGCGCATTGACGGTGTTGCCCCACTCCGCGTGCACTCTGTGTGGCTCGCAAGTTCGTGAGGCGAATGTTTTTGTTCATCTTGCTCATGCCACACCTTCGACTTGCGTCATTGCTACTTTTCTTAGCCCATTTGCCGATGCCGTCTGTTCTTGGGCACGTTTTCAATTATTTCGTTTTGTTTAGGTTCGATTCTATTTCCTGTTGTTGTTTTTGCCGCTGTCTTTCGGCGTTCTTAATGACTACGCGTGGGATATTCTCTGCCCGAACGATGAGTCCTCAATTTTTTGTTTTGCTGTTATGCGCTGGGCAGAGCCTCGAGAAACGATGAATGAAACAGCATCGTTTTTGGGAAGTAGTCGAGACGCGGATAGAGAGGACAATGATTCGCGGGATTATTACATGCAGAAGGTAATGATAAATTAGTAATACCTGATATATATAAGCTTCAAGCCGTCGTCTTTAAGCCCTCGTATCTCTGTTCTTCTTTATTCAAATAAAGTCGCTATATATTTGAGACGCCCGCTCTATTTCACTTCCAATTTATGCGTCCACCTGAAAGAAAAGGGAGAAAATTGGGCGATATCTTCAGCCTGGGGTTATAAGACGCAGAGCTCGGTTGAGTGGTTGGGACGGCGATAGAATTTTACGCTTCAGTGTCCCAAAATGCTACCCCACCTTTATTTTGTACACGTAGAGAATTATGAGATGAGAGAAAGTAACTGCGGCAAAAACCGACGGTGTTATAGGTATATTGCGAAAGGAGCAATGTTCCTTTATGAAGCCATGTCGCAATTCAGGGGGGGGGGGGGGGGGGGGAAGGCTTTCGTCAGCAGGTTCTCATGTTGAATAGATTTGTTCTGTTTCTGCTGCTATTGATTCGAAATGAAATATGGGCAGATTGGCTGGGCGAGAGGGAACGTGAACGGCAGGCCGTTGCAACCGACCGCCAGCAAACGGCGCTAAAATAAATTGTCTTCAAACGAAGATTTGCGCCGTAGGGCTGTATGAAAGCTGTTTGGGCGAGTTAATTGCTGGTTCGCAGAATTCGTAACTGATGGCACTCAACGTGAAGTTCTGTTCCTGTGCCCGCATAACGTCTAAGAGAAGAAAAGTATGGCTCAGTACTGAATTGATTATTGCAAGCAGACAGGGGAACGAACGAAACTGACTTCCGAGTCATTGCAATGTTATCAAATCGAAAACTGATGCGAGCAATATTTGAAATGGGTGCTAACAATGTTCAGCGTTTGTTCTAGAAAGATTTTTATTGAGATATCGCTGCTTTTCTTGCTCGATAGAAAGTAAAGGTCCACTTGGATAGTTTAGATTTCTTTTGAACAAAATCAGCGTCGTCTTTCTAGCATAAGAATAACGTTTGCAGTTGAGCGTATACAGTACGGTTCACTGTTAGAGGGAACACTCGAGTACGTGGCCGGTGGTCCGTGGAGCGCTAACTGCTGGGGAGATTTCGAAATGCGGCGCGCGCGCCTTGGCTCATCAACGTGGTGCGTGCCCCACGTCGTCTGCAGCATCTCCGCCCATGCACTCGCTTTTCTTTTTCGCGCTGTAAATGAAACTGATCCTAACTAGGTCTTGCAAAGCTGTCTCTTGCTTTTCTGCAATCACATTTTTTGGACATGACATGACTCGGTGTTCTTCTTTCCTTCTTATTTTGCGTGTTTAGCCCGTGCCTCCATGTTGTACGCAATGGTTTATCATAGCGGCCTTTTGTTCATTCACTCTTTGATAATAAGGGTGGTTTGTGGACACGTGCATTCGTGTGATGCACACATAAGAACGTTCTTTCCGAAACAGAAATTTTCAGTTGCCAGTAAGCAATATGCATGAACACTTGAAAAAAAGCACAAGACGGACCATCTTGTGTCCTTTTTAGGTAACCCTTCGTGCATATTGTGCTTGTTTAAACATTAACTTTTATTACCATACCCAACTGGCCATCATCCAGAATAATTCGTTAACGTCAGCACTCGTTCTTCCCTCTTCTCATTCTGCGTTCCCTTTTGGCGGGCACCTTGAGTAGATTAGTTTCAGTAGTCAACGCTTCTCCAAGAAAGGACACTCTAGCCATTTTCGGCGTTTCATCCGTGCATTTGTGGCCACCATGAAGACGTCTGTTAATTTAATGTTGGCGTTACAATAGTTTCTAATAGACCCAAAACACCGTTGTTACCCTAGAAGGAGAGGCCCATGCCAATTAAAGCTGACTGTGTACGTTATTAAAGCAAAAATCTTCAAGTGCTCATGGTCGCATACTGTGTTGTACGGCAGCGTCGTGAACATGAATCGTACCAGAATTCTAGCGTCGTCTAAAGCTTATATAATGGTGCTAATAATTAGTAGAACAAATTTAAGTGAATTCAAAGTGAACCGAGTTATTCAAGATAGAATAGAGAACAAATCAAGTTTCTCATATGTTAGTTAGGAGCAACTCAAGTAACTGAAAAGCCTGTAATGAATGAATGAAGTGACCTAAGTGTGAATACATACATACACTGCAGACAATCAAGAGTAAATCAAGAATGAGTCTAGTAATGAGAGTGGCTCGCACAGAAACGACTTTCCCCCGTGATCTCGTAAGCGTTGGCTAAAAGGACCTGTTTACCGTTTAAATGGGGTACTCATGGTTCAATCACTGATTCTATATACTCCGTTCTTTGTTATTTTTACCCTACAATTGCAATGTGTCAGAGGCTCAAGTGATTGTCGTTGGTTGCCGTTCACTCTCTCCCTTGCTCTTAATCTCTAGTTTGTTCCTTTTCTTTTTCAATTTATGGCAGCCAACCGGCTTCAATCGAAGATCAGCCTCCATTTCTTTCGGTTATTGTCTCGCGACAGGCCGTACAAAAGTCCAGCGCCATGACTCAACAATAGGCGTTGTTTACTTACTGATCGCTTTTCTCGCTTTCGTTCTGACAAACAGGGAAGTAATCACAGAGCTCCTGAGATTGCGCATACGTTAGTCAAATATCTCCTCCAGTCGATCGGCACCATGTATGCCATGGAAAGCAGCTACATCTGTCGCGGCGCGGCTGAAAGCGAGTCGCACGTATTTGGAAACATGAGCAGGCCCTCGACTGCATCCGAAACAAACAAGCAACAGTCTTTGTCTGCGTCAACGGGCAGCGTGTTGTATGTTTCTCCAATTACGATTGTCGTTTGCCCGGCTTCCGTCTCCTGCGCACTTCGCTCGACTGTCACCGGCTCAATAGAGCAGCTATCTCTGACGCTTCCGTAAGCAGTGACTCTCTCGAGAACGATACCACGTCTTACGCATGTACATGCTACAGAGTTGCCTTTTTGGGGTTGCTACTGGGAGTCTTTTAGCGTTTTTTTTATTGATAATCACGTGCATGGAAGACGCTGCCATTGAACGTCAAGCCAGTTGTCGAACTCGTACATTTGTAAATATATATACTTATGTATGCATATAAATGTTTTTGCGTGCGTGTGTGTTTTAATGGGTGCAGAGCGAGAGAGAAAATGAGTAGAGGCCATATTTTAAGGCATTCGAAAACGCTTTTCCGGGGCTATGAATAGGTATTCAAAAAAATGTTTTAGAACTGTAACATCGTAAATACAGGCACGATAAATTTTTACATAAATCCAAAATATTTCAAACGGGCACATGCGCGATCTGTATTTGTGACAGAAAAAACGGTCCTACTGATTATGATGGACAAAAAAATATTGTTCATGATGGCAAAAAGGTGCCAACAGCTGAACAGTCAAGTTATTTCGCACGGTTGGCAGAATGGTATCTGCGTTTATTTTGCAGCTTGGTGAGTCAATAGCCTTCCATTGTCGAATGAACACGAATGAACGCCCTCTTGGGTGTCTTTCTTTTGGTCATGACTGAAAAGAGCAGAGCCGCTGAACAGATAACTAGACCGCTTAAAGACCAGAAGCAAGGATTGCTTCCTATTCGCCGGACCAAATCGCATAACGCCAACTTGTACCTGGTGGTGAGAACCTTAAAAGGTAAATTTCTAACAATATAAAAGCCCCGTGGACATCCCATTTTCTTCTTCACTATGCTGTTCACGTTCCTTTGCTCTGACGGCACTTCGCGGTTTCGCATTCACCAACCACCTGCGACATGTCAGCACGGAGGGACGCATGCTGGCCGGCACGTCCCACTTCACTGCTGTCAGCAGTTAATTTGGTAGTTAAGTAGAAGACTGTATTGAACCACAGAAAGTTCGAAAGAGTTGGTGTTGCCCAGTGAAATGAATTATGGTCCGAGATTTTACCTGAAAGCGAGACTTAAGGCTAAACTGTGTTCATATTGGCGCTTATCTTTATTATAGGCACTTACGCGCATTTAGGCAGAAATGCCAAGCAGGCATTTCGCGTCGCTTTAGAGCCTCTATAAATGTCCTTCTCAACTTCTAATTCATGCTCACATATCAACGGAGCACAAGGAACAACCGTATGTTTTAATGATCAGTCACGAATCAGCCCAGCCTCCACCTTATTGAACAAAATTGATAATCACCGAAAAATTCCGTCTCTGATAAGGAGGTGTTCTTCATACGCATATGATAATTTTGTTGCTCAAGACCGCTTAGTTTTAAACACCTACAACATGTATTTCTTGATTACATCACATACGACACTTTCATGGGTGGCGCACACAGGCGGGCATTTGGCTCAACACTCTTCACAACGTAATTAGGAAAAGTAGAGAGTTTGGTGGAATCTCGCCTGGCCGAGGAATGCCAGGGACTGTTTTGTCCTTGCTAGGAGACGTTCATGATTAGTGAAACATTCGGATGAACCAATATGAGTACTGCGAGTGCGAGTGTTAAATTATTATCACTTGCTACGACGTACACAACATTTGTCAACAGAGGAGATTTAACATGCGGACACACTCATCATTTCTAAAACTGTGCGTACATCTGTGAGTTTCAAGATTGACTCCCTTCCCTAAGTGAGTTATCGTAAATAAAAAAAAGCCAGTGAAATCATATAAACAGTTGAGCTGGCACGCAAGTGCCTCCACCTAGCGTACTCGAACTTGAGTTCTTCCTTCTTTATTCATTTCCTTATTCCTTTCTACATCTTCGCCTTTTTCTTGTTTTATTTTATTCTTTATCTCTTTCTATATTTGCTCCTCTCCTCCTCACCACCGATTCTCTTTCTCACCCAAGTGATATGCTATACTATGCATGGCTACGCTATATATGCTTGGAGCTGCTTGGTTCACACTAACTGTGTGTGGCGCATAAACATACATCTACCCTCACAGCCATACCCCACCCTTTCTATACTATACTGGCCATGCTATGCTAGGAGCTGCTTGGCACATATGAACTTTATGTGGTGCATACCCACCGAGTTTTCTTCAACATCGGTCTTACTTCGAGCTTGACGAGCTCAACCCTTAAAATACGTACAGGTTTTATCAGAAGTTGGCTAGCTGATATCCCTTGTAATCCTATAGCAATGTGCTCTGGTAACTTCTGACAACTCTTGCACATCCAAAGCCAAAGTTTCCAAACACACTAATAGTCCGCGTGATAAAACACCCGTTCCGAGCCGTGGTTCACCTGAAGAATGATCGATTATCGTTTGTCAAACCTTTCGGATAGTAACGTCATAACTCTTCAGCGCATGCATGTGTGGCGAACTTATCCTTTTTCCTCGAGGTCTTCATTTCTTTCGCCTTTTTCTTAGCACTACCGGGCCTAGCTTCGTTAACATATATCTCTGTAATTTTTCTGTTTTGTCAATCTTTATTTTATGTTATTTTTTAGAACGCACTTCGCTCATTTGTGACCAGGCAGGCGAAGAAGGGAACAATAAAAAATTTGCAAACAGTAAAATAATCAAACCGATAATAAAAAGTTTACGAAAATTCACTGTGGATGATGCGTAAAGAAAAACATAACGAATCTAGGGTCATCTTGATTCTAATAGTTATCACGCACTTGCTGCAACCTTCCTTCTTTTTATTCGTCTAAGGTGTACGGTGCTACGCGTATGGCACATTTTCTGTGAATGCACAAAAAGTGATGCATACTTCTAGAGGACCAAAAATAAAAAGAAGACTGTTCTCAGTGCTTCCGTACCACTATAAGCTTTTGCGCAAAGATTATAAAACATTTATTACAAGTTCAATTGCGAAACTACCAAAAATTAAGGCAGGGAATAAAAACCACCTGTGAGGAAAGACGAGTGCTCTTCACACGTCAAACATTTTTTTTTCTTTGTTTTTCTTCACTGTAACAAGTTGCACTAGCGCTAATGGCAGCCTGCTCCTTTTTAACGGCCCCAACCATTCAAAGTAGGTCCCGTAATCGTAACACTCGCTAGTGGTGCGACGCGAAACAAACAAACACAAATCTGCATGCCACCAGTGGCTGCCACACAAAAAAATAGAAATATAGGAACAAACGGTTAGCACGAACAAATTTGAACACGCCTGCCGACGGCTTTAAACAAAGCTGCCCATGTTCTCTGCGCAAGAACGAGCGGTATTGCAGACGAACGCAGTGAGGAGGAGGTGGCAGCGCGATGATGACGCAACAAGCAAAACATGCAGACATCTAGCGACGGCTTGTTTATCTAGAAGGCCTTTGACGAGCTTCATTAGAGCTTCGGGGATCAAAGAAACGTTTTGTACTTTGGATGCGCGCACGGACAAAAACAAATATCGCCCAGCATCCGGGTAAAGCTTTGCGAGAGGAGGGAGAGCAAGCATAGAAGCGTCTGAAGAGTTCGCTCGCACGGTGGTGAGCGCAGAGGGGGGGGGGGGGGGTGCCCATAAGCGTGAGACCCGTGGCCCGGCGCTGCGCATCTCTTGGCCGCCGTGGCAGGGCGTAAACATTTCGTCTTGTTTGCGGGTGACGATGGGCGAGAGCAGGAAGCCTCGCTGCGCGCGGGATGGAGCGACGGCGGCTGCCTCTGTTTAGTCTCATCTAGTTTTGAAGCGCACCCTCCGGAGCGCCACGTGAAGACGCTACGCAGGCCGCCGCACCACGCCGCAGCCCCTTCGGCTCACGGAAAGGTGCAAACCAAAGGGGGCGCCAACCATGGACGCGAAGATTGGGAACCGCTACGGTGTTCAAACATACGAAGTCGTGGGAGGGGAGATGCCTTAACAGATGCTCCGCTGTGTACGCGGCTTCGTGCCAGCGGCTTTCAACATCCATGTTAATGTTTTTTTTTTTTTTAATACTTCTTCCGAGGCTTTTGATTAGGCTACCGCATCGTGATTTCTTTAAGAAAAGTCTGTACTCTAAAAGTGCAGGGATCCCGCCTTTGTGCGTGGACCGCCAGTTGTATACAAAAGACGGTTTGATGAGTCAAGAGGGCGAATTTTTAGCCGCCTGCGTTTCCCTCTCGCACCCCTATAAACTTGTTTTTTATCGTTGCTTACGAAAGTTGCACCGAAGAAGGTTTCATAGCCAAGATAATCATTTCGAAACACCGGATGACGTGCACTTGTGCATTCCTTCACATTTGATCCTCATTGATGATTTGCGCCAATGATTCATTGATGAGGGAGAAACAGGCGGAGCGAGTGACGAGGAACACGGGCACCAATGAAACGGGACTACTGCTGGAGCCGCACAACAGCGAAGCTCACGTGGTAGAGCGCTCGTTATTTATCACAGCCAATTAAGTCACCCTGATTAATCAGCGAAGGGTAAGGATAAACATCGACTCGCTTCGGGCTCTAAACCTCTTGTTTTCTCCTTCGGCGCTGGCAAAAATGTTCCTTCCACTACACTACTAACTCAGCCCGTAGCTCCCCCTTCGCGTGAACGGTTAAAAAGAAAGAGTATTTGTTTACAACCACACCTTGCTAACCTTCTGCCTCCTCCTCGTGAACTTGCTTTCTCTTGAAATTTATTATGGAACCCTTAATTACCGGAAGTTATCTTGCCTACACGCTACATGCCCGGCCCATACCCATTTATTCTTCTGTCCCTATCACTGCAGGTTTGTTCTCTGGCCATTTTTTTTTTGTCCTTTGACGTTACACTGATCTTGGAAAGAAAAATATACAGTTTTGACATTACGACAATAAAATTTGAGGTTTAGGTTCCCAAAACCACGGTATGATTATGAGAGAAGTCGTAGTGGAGGGCTCCGGGAATTTCAACCACCTGCGGTTATTTAACGTGGACTGATATTACACAGCACACGGGCCTCTACCATTTCGCCTCCGCTGAAATGCGACCACCAGGGCTGGCATCGAACTAGCAATTTTTGGGTCAGCAGCCGACCACCGTAACCACCACCACCACGGCAGACCACAGTTGTAACATTAAGGGACACAGCGAGAATAGAGTGGATCAGGAAAGAAACCCGTGTTGAGAACTTCGTAGCTTTATTAAGTTCATTAAGTGCAAGAATGTATTACAATGTAACCCTGTTAGTTAAGTGTAACAATGTATTTCAAGATAAGGCAAGTGCGCGAAGAGGTGACAAAATGCTAGGGGGGCAGGTGAGACGAAGTTTGCGCGTATAATGTCGCCGCAGCAAGTACAGGAAGGGATTATTCATTCTATTATTGAAGACGCCTTCACTTTGCAGTGGCAATAAGCTAGGTTAATGGTGGTGATGATGACGACAACGACTCCTTGCCATTAATGAAATGAAACAGAGACGCAGAAAATAGCGTCAATAATTAGCTATGGTTGCGGAATTTTTTAGTAGGTAATATTCACTGGAATGAATGGATGAATGGATGAATGGGTGGATGGATGGATGGATGGATGGATGGATGGATGGATGGATGGATGGATGGATGGATGGATGGATGGATGGATGGATGGATGGATGGATGGATGGATGGATGGATGGATGGATGGATGGATGGATGGATGGATGGATGGATGGATGGATGGATGGATGGATGGACGGACGGACGGACGGATGAACGGACGGACGGACGAACGGACGGATGGACGAGCGGACGGACGGATGTTTGGATGGATGGATGGATGGATGGATGGATGGATGGATGGATGGATGGATGGATGGATGGATGGATGGATGGATGGATGGATGGACTTTAGTTTTAGTCCTAAGAAATGCGACTAGCGCGCAGTAGAAGCATGGTCATTTTTGTTGTTCTTCTTGTTAATGCTAGCTTTTTACTTCGTTGCTTTTACCATGCCTATTGAAGAGACAGAAATGAACCGGAAATGTGTGCGCTCACACACATACATGTATATGCATGGCCCCCATATATACACACATATACTTACCAGAATTACCAGACACTATGGAGCTACGAAGGAAATATTCATCATAAAATAGGCCTCGAAGAAAGCTGTGTGACTTTCGTGAAGAAGCTACAGAAGATATAATATTTTCAAACTTTTGCACATTTTTGAAAACATTTTTATTTCATAAAAGTTGTCACTCAAATAGGAAGTGGAGTTTGGAAAAACTCTTCCAGTTATTTTGAACCAAAAAGTATGCGCAAATATAGACAAAAGTACATGTTTTTTTAACATTTCCTTAACATATGGTTGACGTCAGCAATCAACTACTCAAAGTCATCAATATACGGTTTATTCGTTAATACGATGATCACTAGAGAGAGAGAGAGAGAGAGAATAAGAAGAAAGGTGGGAGGTTAACCAGGGCTGAGCCCCGGTAGGCTACCCTACACTAGGGAAGGAGAGAGGGGGAAAGAAAGGTATGCTGACAAAATCGACGTATACACGAGCTCCACCGGCGCTACCGTCCTTTCATCGCAACACATCAACATCACTTACAAACTTCGTCACGTGAACACAACGACTGGTTCAGAAATTGTTGCCCTACGAGGTGCCATCGATTATATCAAGCAACAACCGGCTAACCAATGGGCAGTACTCTGCGACTCAAAGGCGGCTCTACATTGTCTTTCGTCGGCACTTCGTCGCGGGTCGTACGAAAGACTAGTGTGGGAGGTCAGGGAAACGCTGCATTATGCGACCGAACAAGGACACAACATTGTGTTCCAGTGAATACCAAGTCATTGCGTTATCTTCGGCAACCACCCCGCCGCGGTGGTCTAGTGGCTAAGGTACTCGGCTGCTGTCCCGCAGGTCCCGGGATGGAATCCCGGCTGCGGCGGCTGCATTTCCAATGGAGGCGGAAATGTTGTAGGCCCGTGTGCTCAGATTTGGGTGCACGTTAAAGAACCCCAGGTGGTCGAAATTTCTGGAGCCCTCCACTACGGCGTCTCTCATAATCATATGGTGGTTTTGGGACGTTAAACCCCACAAATCAATCAATCTTCGGCAATGACCTTGCCGATGAAGCAGCCAGAAATGCACACGTACAAACAAACCGTGTTTCCGTACCTTTATCTAGGATTGACGTGGCTAGATACCTAAGTAAGCTGGCGCAGAACATGACACTCCAGAAGCGGCAGTCATCACAGTTCACACATTGTCCACTGTATTCTCTCGACCCATATCTATGACTTCGGCTACCCTGTGGTATTTCTATGGCGAAATGTACAGCTTTGTGCCGTCTGCGTCTGGCTGTAGCCTTCACAATGCCTAATCATTTAAGATTGGGATGGCCGGCAGCGTAGAGTGCAACGACTGCGCCGTCGATGAAACTACTGAGCACCTCTTATGCTACTGGCCGACATACACAAACGAGAGGCTTCACCTGCGCAGTGTTTTAAATCAACGGGACAGAAGATATTTCACTGACGAGAAAGTATTGGGACCATAACTCTGCCCATCTCAATTCTGAAAGGCAAAGAAAACGCTGTTGCGTTTTCTAAAAGACACCGGCCTCCTTCATCGTTAATGATGTGAAACGTGAAACTGGTACGCGTCGGCCCAGTCAATGGTGGTCACTAGAATAACCATATTTGCCAGGAAACTGCAAACAAGACCATAAAAAATGGCTGATCGCTGTTGTAGGAACCGGACAACAGCAGGCTATAGCAACAAACTATAGGCTATAGAAACAAAACGTAACGTCGTGCAAAGAGCGGCAAGAAGCTCGAAACTTGCAGCAAGCTCCTCAAGCAGCAAGGGCGCGCGAAAAAAACATACGACAAGTTCGAACTGTAGCAACTGTCTCAATTGTGGCTTCTTTGTGTGTGCACCATGAGCAGTGCACTTCTTTCGCAAACGCGGCCGCTGCTGCAAGCGAAGTGGCATTCGTGCTTTCTGTTTTTCCATGCAAACTGGCGGTGAAAGCTCAACACTTACAAAACGTCTTCATCCCGAGATAGGCTCGCGCGCACGAGCGACCACGCCCTGAAGAGGCGCGCGTGCATCGCAACGCGCGGAGCGACGAGCTTTAAAGGTCGTCGGGCACCATGCCCTGTGCGCTATGTCGCGAGTGATACCAAGAACACGCGGGAGCCACCAAGCTATGTGAGTACCACCAGTGGTAAATGCTATACAAATAGATCGCCACTATTAGGCTATAGAACGTTCGCTCTGTGGCCGAGCCGATTCGTGCCGAGCGCTGCGGAGCGAGGGGGTGTAGGGTAGACTTCAAGCTGCGGAACTTCTTCTTTGCCATCTTTTCGTGCACATTTTACAACGTCATATCCGTGACGGAAATAAATAACTAGATCTGTGGTGGAAGCCAGCATAAAACACTTTCGTGTTCGAAACGCGACAAGCCGCTGTAAAATTGAACAAGGGACACGGCAAAAAAAAAAAAGAATCCCAAATCCGCTTATTATCAGCGGGAGTATCGGCTCTGATGCTCTATTACACACGCGTGAGCAAATAAACAATCGCACGCACACACAAGCGCAGACACTCAAGCATGAAAGACACCTGCAGAAAACGCGTGCATGCGCCGACCTACAAAACCACCTACACGGACACACGCATAGACGCTCACCTACAAGCATGCACCAAACCCACACGCGCACACGAACACATACACAGGATGCGTACACAAACATACGCACGCGGGCTTAAACTTGCACACACACACACACACACACACACACACACACGCACACGCACACACACACATGCACGCACGCACACACACATGCACACACACACGCACGCACGCAGGCATGCAGGCACACACGCACACACACAAACACGTACGCACGCACGCACACACACACACATGCACGCATGCACACACACACGCACACACACACATGCACGCACACACACACGCACGCACGCACACACACACGCACGCACACACGCACACACACGCACACACGCACACACGCACACACAGTAGTTGTATATTGTGTTCCTTTTTCTCGCTGAATAAAGCACACCCATAGAGAACACTGGCAGGGGCATCAACACGCGACTGCGGAAACATCGCTACAATTTTACGTAGATCAGTCATCTTCAGAACTTGGCTACTCACTACAGCTGGTCGGAACGTCATTCACAATCTCATTGCACAACCATTGTCTCGCAATCTAGGGATCCTATACTAGAGAAATCATGAAAGCTTTTATGGTGTACTGGTTTGGCTCTGATGTGTGTGAAAGAGCACTCACCGTAAATTCATTTACCTGACGATAAAAATGACCCTAGACTTCGATACACGCGAATGGTCAATGCGCATTCCGGTTGCTGTCTTGAAGTGTTAAATTAAATTTTAATGTGAGAAGGTTCATTAAATCGGCGATTTGCTTTCTTTCTCTAAAAGTTTGTTAGGCAGAAATTCAACCTTCCAAAGCAAACTGTAGTCAGGAAAAACTTTTTATCTTTTTGAAGGAAAAAGGCAGGGAGGCTGTTTCAACGGCGCCGCAGTACAAAACACTGACTTGAATTAATTTAACGAAAACTTTTCTTAACCATTAGATCCAGCGACCAAGGCTGGATACTGCACCGGCGAAGGCCTCTTCAAAACAGCGGAATGCCACTAGTGAATCGGAAACGTCACGCATCAACCTCAGGCCAAACGCACTGCTGTAATGTGTAATAAGCAAGCCATCATACCTGTTATGCTACCGTGCCTTTTCATTAATATCCCCGGTGTTGCCAGGAGTAGTGCGAGGCGGACACTATCATTTTCACCAAGTCGAACCACTTGTGTGTCTAAGTAGAGCACTACAATTTTCAGCTAATTCTTTGAATACACGTCCCATCTTTTCTTTTATGAACGATTCCCACGACGAGGGAACCAACCACCACTTTCTTACTTCCTTAACGTTCATTGGCATCTACTACAACGTAACGTGACAACTCGCCCGACAAGCCACTACTGGGACAAAGAAAGGCAAATCAGGCGTCATGGTTTGCCAAATGTGACCTTTCGAAGGGCAGATTTAGTGATGCAGTTTTATTAGCCCCTGTAGCTTTTATATGCTACACAGTAAGCGTGGTACAGTTTTACAACATAGCACTTAAATGACGCCGGACGTTGCAAAGCTGCACAATTTCAAATATAGGGGCAACAAAACGCTGTATATACCACCTCCACCACTTTACGTAACGGATTTGCAAGATTTGTCGCGCAAATATGTGTGTGAGATTCTGCTGGTGCTTAGTAAGTCGGTGATTATATAGCCGAGCACGTACAGAGCCCACGGGTAGAAACGTGATAAATTTGCACACTGAATAGTGCGCCTTTGTTTTCACCACCTTTGGTGCGTGTAATGTCGGCCTAGTTTCGACACAAATGCTCGTATCAGAACCAATGTTATCTTTAGCGACCACACACACACACACACACACACACACACACACACACACACAACCTCGGACACTTGCGTATGCCAGTCATTATACTAAATGTTTCGTCGTAGCGTTTTACTCTGCGAGTACTGTAACGTATAACTATGGGGAATCGCAAAGCTCAAACTGGCCTGAGTTATATAGCTATTTTAGGGGCAACGCGAAAATATCTGGTGTGCAGATTTGTTCGCGCGACGTTGAATTCATTTTTTCCTTGGGGTGAAAGTAGTGGATACATCTTTTTTCCGACGCTCAGTGCGATTAAGTATCTATCTATAATAGCCAAGATAGCGGGAAAAAAAGTAGACAGGAGTTAACAAGCGGGAAAACTTCTGAATGTGGAATAACAAGCACAGATCTTCGACGTTCACAGAACCTGGTACCGCCACACTCTTAAAGGAAAAGTTCGTAAAAAGGTAGTAACTGCAAGCAAATAGGTAGTAACTGCAGCGCTTACTACCTTTCTTCGGCCGTTACTAACCTTTTGCTACCTGTTTACTACCT
This sequence comes from Rhipicephalus microplus, assembly GCF_013339725.1. NCBI lineage: Eukaryota > Metazoa > Arthropoda > Arachnida > Ixodida > Ixodidae > Rhipicephalus > Rhipicephalus microplus. Next base: position 85,097,155 of record NC_051166.1, read on the forward strand.
ACCTTAATAAACAGTAACTGGGATGAAAGAGGTAGTAACTGCAGTTGTTACTACCTTTCTTGCCCCGTTACTACCTCTTTGCTACCCGGCTTTTGACTATCTATTTAAAAATAGTGTGTGAATGCGATTCTGATAATTTATGAGAGGAATTGTCTTGACGTATTATAATTAAACGGAAAAATGACGCAGAAGGTATCCATAGATCAGGAAAATAATTTTTGTTTTAATTTACGCAACCTAGATATGTAAACGTCATTCTGATATTGTCGAAACGGAGAAGTACAAGTTAACGAACCATAAGCAAGTGCTACACGCGTTGTAATAGACAATTACAACAAACTTAGTAAATTACAGCACATACTAACAAGACTGGCAGATCAAAATAACCAGACGGTCACAATCAGCCCCGAGGACAGTCACAGTTATTCAACTGCGGCGTGTCTCCAAATATTATCATTGTTTTGGCGCGTCAAACCCGAAAAACAATTATTACCTTTCAAACGCTGATATATTAGCGGTGTGAAGCATTCAAATGCACCGAGATTGAATTCGGTACCTTGTTCCAGCCACTGTACTTAATGCATTTTGTGGCTCTTTCATGATAAATTAATATAACAGACAATTTTTAGAAGTAATGTTGATTAAAATTCTTGTGCTACGTCACCAAGCACACGTAACCATGTAGTATATTATAGTGCTATAGGTTTAAATTAGTTATAATTCATCCTGAAACACACGTGCTCCCTTGTGCCAAACATGCCCCTGCAAAGTAGGGGCTATATATACCCCATGCTTACTTCTTACTACGGGTATACGTAAAAAAGTTGTGAACTTGTTCGGTCTATTCCTCCTTCGCATTCATTGCACACCACTCTTCTTTACCCGAAGTTGTCTGGTATTGAGACAATGATTGACCAACATTACCAGTAAAGGAATTGTCAAAATGAGTGAACAAATACCCTTACTACTTTTTTTTCTTGAAACTTTTAGAAGGTACTATCCATTGGTGGTAACGGCTAGGCTAGCAACAGTTACTAAATGCTGGTCGTAACAGCAAAGGTGGGAACCGTTACCTTCCTCGTCGTTACTAACTGCGCTTACTGCCAGGGTTGTAACATATGTGACAAACTATTACTACCTCAAAGTTAGCAGGCACTACCACCTTTTTTCTAAGAGTGCACTGTGAAGGCTTTTCCGAAACTTGATAACATCTGTTTAATTATGGTGCAATCCTTCACGCTCCAGTCAATTCACCGCCTCGGTTTTTACAGCGAAAGCTGTATATGGCTAGGAGAAACGAAAATCCGTTCGGCTGCGCTGTCATGAGTGGTCTCCATTGGTTACTCAATCAGTTACGTCGACCTCAGCGTCGTTCCCAAGCAAGGCTACGCTGTGAGTGACGTCGTCGCAGGCATGGCGCTGAGCCCACGCGCAAAAGTTTCTCCTGAAACCTCCCCGCCGAGTTGGCTCGCCGATGGTAGACGCTTGCTATATCGCAGCGTTGCGGCGTCAATGTGATGATTGCGGGAGTGCGTTCGGTGGAGCAAACGCCCGCTTTTCGTGGGAGTTTCTACAACAACACATTGACTTCGGCTGCGACGTCTGCGACCGCCTGTGGTTCAAGCACAACCACTGTGATGAACTCATTGCGAAACGCATTTAACCGCTCATTACACCCCTCCATTACCGTGACCATGAGAGGCACAATGCGGAGCAAGTAAAATAAACACTGTGGTAAACAGATGTGATACATTTGTCTAACCTTATTAAGAAAAACTACCGTGGAACCAATAATTGCGGAAGGCTTCAGTGAGACATCGGGTTGAACCCACTGCGAAACACCGGGGCCACACGTTTAAGCTTTCGCTGGTTAACCATTTGTACGGAGTGCTGTGGCGGTGACCTTTTTCCTCCTTCTTTCCGTTTTCTACCTCTTATGTTTCGATGCTCTTTCCCCAATTACCAACTAGAAGCTTTTTTAGCTCACTCTTGATGAAAGGTTATCTGCTATACAAGTGCACTAGCATGCTTTAGCAAGTAATGGCAAATCTTTTAACGTGACAGTGTTAAAGACATCGTTTCGCAGAAATTTCGGTGTCAGTTTCATTGGTTCTGAGCAAAAGGTCGTCTTCTTATTCGGAACCGCGAAATTTCAGAAAGATGGAATTAAAATAAATATCAATAATAATAGCTTCCAGAGAGGTCAAACTCGGGGTGGTCGACTGCAAGTAGGTGTTCCACCACAAAAGCCACACTAATGCTTGAAACTGCCCTGAAAAAAAAATCATATTATTATCATGTAGTGTAAGGAGTCTTCCTAACGCCTGTAATATTGCGTGACTGAACCCTGGAATCGGAGCAGCCATCAAAACAAGTGAATAGCACAGCGAGGGAGTGTTTTAAAGGCTGACCCATTACAAAGGTCTCCGACATATTTAATTATCATCAGCTGCAAAAAACATTCACAAAGGGAGCAAGTGCACAGATTCACGTGTTGCCTTATGGACGCGTAGTGGGTAAGCCCTGTACTGATTGATTGATTTGGTGGGTTTAACGTCCCAAAACCACCATATGATTATGAGAGACGCCGTAGTGGAGGACTCCGGAAATTTTGACCACCTGGGGTTCTTTAACGTGCACCCAAATCTGAGCACACGGGCCTACAACATTTCCGCCTCCATCGGAAATGCAGCCACCGCAGCCGGGATTTGAACCCGCAACCTGCGGGTCAGCAGCCGAGTACCTTAGCCACTAGACCACCGCGGCGGGGCAAGCCCTGTGCTGATTTGCCAAAGGAATACCTATGGCGTATAGTGGGCTCTGAACGACTGTACCTGCAGGATTCCTTCTAGGATAGTTTAAAACGGCTAATGTTGATGCATGCATTAAGAACCAAAGCCAGGTTAGTAACTGAGAAGGCGATGCGATTGCGTAATATGGCCCGAGATTACGCTATCGCGTTTCAGTCTTGAAGGCTAAGCTCAATTGTTCTCTCAGTTCTGTCACCCAGCGCGCCCACTCGCTCACTATTTCCCAGAAAGACATATCTGGCTTGTGGGATTTAATGATAAAAAACACTGACAATGGGAAATACTTAGAGGCACTGACCCCCGTATTCTAGAACGTCCCTTCACTCAACGCTTCGCCTTCACTTGAGAAAGCCGATGGGAGCACCATCTCTACGCACGGCAAGTGACTGAATATCAGCGATAGTCTGCTACGATTCTTGAGTAGCCCAGCGTCATTTTTAGCCGAGTGGTGGCGCAGCGCTCAACTCTGTCAAGTGAAGGGTGAAAGTCGACTGGAGGAGTGTCTGTGAATACGGGGCAACCTCTATTAGACCATTTCAAGAGTTTAAATTATTAATACAGAGTGACAATTTAGGTCAATACCTTGTTGACGAATCCGTTAGTTGGGACGAAGCTTTTGGCAACTGCCTGCACCGCTTTATCCCTGAAACTTTGGCAAGGCAACACAGCAAATTAATCTTCCTCGTCGCCTTCTATATAGGAAGCCAGACTTGTTCCGCTTGAAGTAGTAGGGCTCCATTCTCAGAGTCGCACAAGCCGCAAAGCCAGGTAATTTTATTGACTAGCGCAAACTCTGTATCGGCCAGAGTAGCAGCTGGGTCGATGGATAGGGTAAAGAAACCCGAACTTTCCATCAATGATAAAATTTAATTCAAGAGCCCTATCCCTGTCGGGGTTATTGGGGACATGGGTGGTACGTGCCTGACACTCTATTTCTCTTTCTTTCGTTCGTTCTTTCTTTCTTTCTTTCTTTCTTTCTTTCTTTCTTTCTTTCTTTCTTTCTTTCTTTCTTTCTTTCTTCTTTCTTTCTTTCTCTTTTTTCTTTTTTCCTTCTCTTCGTTTTTCTTTGTTTTTTTCTTTTTTATTTGTCTGCTTATTTTTAGTTTTTTTTTCTTCTTTGTTTCTTTCTCTAGTTTGCATCGCATGCTGCTCTTAAGGTAAGCGTTCAATTTTATTAGCGTCCATTCCCAAAACGATGTTTCGATGCTGAATTGGCATGGCATCTTTCATGTTCTTTTTCAGCGTACGTCACCATCAAGAGGCACGACGAAAGTGTCATCACAAAACCGTGGAAACTCGTGTTATGAATTTTATTGTCCTGAAATGCACAATTCCTCACACTGACCTCACGCGCCTTCTAGCAAATCGCTACACCAACTTGAAATATTTCAACGACGCACTCACTGCAAGTCCACTGCTTGCCAATTGTTTTTTTTTTCCTTGTCGGTCAAGCGCACTCGTAGGCTTCTGTTAAGTTCACAATGGGCAAGTTTGGTAGCGTGGTCTAGTGGTTAAGGCACTCGCTTTAAGACAAGAGAAACTTGAATTCACGACACAGCCTCAGAAAGAAAACGTATTTAGTTATTACTTCTTCAGTGTCCACCAGCTGGTGGTGAGGAGATTTTTTCAGAGCACCACGATCAAGAGGTTCACAAGTCAGTCTGTATAAACTACGTTTGAAACTAAGGTTAGTGCGTATTTACCTACGCACTGTAACACCAGCATGTATGGGGCCAGTTAGTTCAAATATCCGCACACTGGTAGATATGTTGCACGAAAATTCTTGGAGGCTTATTTTATCAATGTGAAACGGGGCGTTCGTGTCAGTGAGCCTGAGAAGAGCGCGCCTTCTAATACAAAAAGTTAATGATTGCATAAAGATGTGGCCATTTTTGTAGCGTCAGCTACACTGGGCAAGCCAAAGTGGTCTCCCTGTCCATGCGCAAGGAGCAGTGCCTGCGCGCGCCTCGCCGGTCTGCGCATTCCAGAGGAGTGACGTCATGTCCACGGCAGACGCCTTCTGGTTGTACCCCGAGGCTCGTGCAGCGCGACCTACGCTGCTCTCTTTGGTCGCGTCTACCACAAAGCTTTGTACATATAGCGGGATGTTTGCCAGTGTGCTATAGCCATCGAGAAGGAGACCGAACTGGCTGCTCAGCGGCGGAGAAGAGCGAAGAAGCTTAACTCGTCGGATCCCGAAGTAGTTGCGTGGCAATGAGCGGTTGAGCGCAGAAAAAACGAACAGAAGAAGGCTTAACGTAATGCAGAGGCATCGGAGCAAAGGAAGGAACGTCTGGAAAATATAAGTCTCCAGGAAGACGATTGGCCGATTATACGGCGAAACTTAGGGAAAGCTTTAATTGATTGATATGTGGGTTTTAACGTCCCAAAACCACCATATCGTTATGAGACGCTGTAGTGGAGGGCTCCGGAAATTTCGACCACCTGGGGTTCCTAAACGTGCACCCAAGCCAGAGCACACAGGCCTACAGCAAACTTAGAGAAAACACCAGTGTAACTCTGACCTTCGAGCCCCGCCGCGGTGGTCTAGTGGCTAAGGTACTCGGCTGCTGACCCGCAGGTCGCGGGATAAAATTCAGTCTGCGGCGGCTGCATTTCCGATGGAGGCGGAAATGTTGTAGGCCCGTGTGCTCAGATTTGGGTGCACGCTAAAGAACCCCAGGTGGTCCAAATTTTCGGAGCCCTCCACTACGGCGTCTCTCATAATCACATGATGGTTTTGGGACGTTAAACCCCACATATCAATCAATCAATCAATCAATCAACTCTGACCTTCGAGACAGACTGCGTAAGCAATCTGTTTGGATTTTTTGCTACGTGTGAGCAAGACTGTGGCACATGGAAGACTTGATGTCGGTAGTTAGTGCTATGCGTGAAACGTTGAGTTTAGCGGCACCCGCTTAGCTCACGCTACGTAGCGTGAGCCCAGCTAAGCCACTACTAGTTTTTTTTATTATTATTTGCAAATGTACTCGCGCTGCTGGTAATCTCGCATACAAGTGAACCTACCTTCAAGGTAAACGCTTTCATGCCTTCCATTCATCACCTTGGGCTGCGTCGTAACTACTTTACTCAACATTTCCTTTATTTTCCTTTCTTTCTCTCTATCTGCTTGTCTTCCCTCAGTTCTTCTATTTCTACACCTTATAGTGTTGAGTAGCAAATAAAAACCAGCATTGCGTAATGTTTCTTGTATTTCCCCTCTCTCTTTTTGCATATAACCCTGACAAACACGTAATCAAATTTTTGACAAATAACGAAAGTAAACTCTTTTTGAAACAATGTCCATTGCAGATGCCTCTAAAAGATTTTTTCCCTTCTTATTCTGATATTGTTGATATCATGTGTCATAACTTGATGGTCTAGACGCCTGAGGCTCACCTCCAGCAACAGGCTGAATATGTTTGTCTGCGCATGTCACAAGAATTTCGGCTGATGAAAAAAGTACGAAGAAGGTAAGGGGGTAAAGTGGGAAATAACAAAAAGGCTTGTTGCTAGGCGCTTGCATAACACCGGACAAAAAAGCTTCAATCAGTTACTCCCAAAAGCGGAAGCAGGATAACCTAGTGACTTGAATCTGAATGTGAAAGGTTGCGATGACTTGTCTTCATCATGAATAAATCGGACGATGAACATGCCTCCAATTATGCGCTAGTTAACAGCCATCGGCTGAGGACGAAGCCACGGGTGACAGCAGCGGCTAGTATCACGAGCGTGACCCCACGAGTGGGCACGACTGCTGCGGTTGTGCACGTGGTGGAAAACGGGAGGAAGTCACGGTTCCGAAGCCTCGAGAAAGTAAAGAAATAGGGTCAAGGCATAGGACCGGCCACTGAGCCCCGGGATGGGAAGCGCGAGTCGGCCGTGAGGAAGGCCCTGGGGAGGAGGAGGGCGAGCCTGCAGTGCGCCGGCGCGGCGCTGCGCGCGTCAGCGCCGCCGCGGGGGCCAGCAGAGCCGCCTGGGTCAGCCGCGAGCCTGCAAGCTCCGGGGAAGACGACGTTCTGCTGCTCGCGAGAGGGGACCGAGGAGCCGCCGCGCAGGGAGCCCGGGAAGAAGGCACGACGGCGGCCGAACGAGGCCCTCGCCGTGGGAAGCGACTGGAGGGCCATGGATAGCGGCGGCGGCTACCCCGTCGAGCCGGCCCAGCTGCAGGTGACGAGCGCAGCCGTGGCGCCTGCCGCCACCGTGCCACCGCCGGTGATGGTGCCGCCGCCACCCGTGGTGGTGGTGTCGGCGGCCAGCGGGAAGCCGCCGGCTCCCGCGCCACCCATCGTGATGGCACCGCCGCCGCCGCCCGTGGTGCCCGTCCACCACCCGGCCATGGGACCGCACCTGGTGCAGGACCAGGCGCGATACTCGAACCCGCCGGGACATCGCTGGATGTCGCAGACCACGTCGGCCGGTGAGCCTCCTCAGACAGCGCGCGTCACACGTGGGACAGCCGCCGCTTTCGGTTTCACGCGCCCTCGGCTGCAGAGGCGGACACGCATGTCAGCCTGAAAACGCCAGAGTACCGCACTTGCTATCATCCAATGAAGTCATACTCTCACGTAACCATGCACGGTCACACATATAACCGTTATGCGTAGGTCCTCTATTTCCTTGCCCATATACCCTGGTATCAGCTCACACTGATATCAAGGTAAACGGCGAAGAAAGAATTGCATAGACGAAGCACTTTTCATTCGCCATGAACAGGGTACTTTGATCACAAACAAATGCCCCGACAAAACATTTCGAATGAGAATGTGATGAACGAAATACAGGCTGACTCCCTTTTCACACAACTCGCCAGTAATTCGCAATGCCGCTTCACACACAGTGAAAGAGTGTTCGGAAGGTAAATTCCGCTGGTGAGGCTAAGCATTACACAAGGACAGATGAAAAGGCGGACACAACCCCTGCTGCAGACGGCTGTGTCCGCCTTTTATTTATTACCATTGACTATGCGCAAAGCATTATAACTTTTTATGGGGGCAAAATGAAGCTTTAGATTAACAGGTGAGTTACAGCATCCCGAGAATAACAAAAAGGCTCATACGAAACTCATCAAGTTACGTCAATCGGGGAGTATTTACGTCGACGTAGAAGCTTTGACCCATCAAATACTTGACTGAATCCAAAAGATCAACGACTCACAGAACGTGTGCGTTCAGCGTTCCTCTCTGTTCGGAAGCAGCGCGGTTGCTTTCTAAGGAAGCACGAACGCAAGCAAGCGCATGCTGCCGCTCAGCAAGCACGCAGCGCAGCGACGCAAGTCACTTTTTATGTTTCAGGTGGACATCCCAGTTGCCGTCACCTATAGTAACAGTCCGTGACTACTTGTGCTTGTACAGTTCTTCTTAGCATCATAGTGGTAAATTCGCCGATGTCTCAAAGGGAAACATTATGCAACGGACGCGCGCGGATACTCAGAATTCCTGAGGGACATTCTTCTTGGTGATGTACGCTACATATAATCCATAGTTTCTGTCACATAGCTTCGACAACTACTCACTCGCGTAATTGAGATAAACTTAGACGCGACATACTGTAAGCAGTTACTCCTTGTTTGTTTTTGGGCAGACTCATGTTTTGTTTACAAGCCATCTGTGAGCATGATTGTATGTCTTCATTCCTCGCATAAAACCATGTGACAGGATCGTAATGTATCATGCTAGATAAACTTTGTGGATAATGAGGATGACCTGAATAATCTATAGGCTGTTCGCACACTGCTTCATTATAAAAGTGCGGTTACCGACAAAAATGTCACGCTTTATTTCATTAAAATCTAGCGAATTGGTAGGTTTCCTATGTACCGAAACCTCGATATGGCTATGAAAGACGCCGTGGTGGAGGGCTCCGAAAAGTCCAGCCACCTGGGCTATACCTATAGGTCTATGAGTACACGTGTCCTTGGCATTTTACCCTCCATCGTGAATGCGGCCACCACAAACGGGATTCGATCCGCGACCTGTGGGTCAGCGGTTGAGCATAATGCTGTTGCTTTCCTTCAGCGAGTACTCAAAGCATATAGGGGGGGGGGGGGGGGTCCAAAAAGTGGGTTTGACATATAACATGTCAAATGATATGTTGTAGCGGCAGTTATATTCACATACCCTATGTTGATGCACGTTCGGAAGACGGGCGAGTGCCTTCGATAACTTTATAAAGTTACTCCTAATAAGTGCGCAATCCCATCGCACTCACTTCAATCGGCGAAATAAATATACTATGAAATATAGGCTACATGTCAAACAATGCCGAAAACACTTAAGTGAGGTACGGAAACGTTGTGTGATATTGAATATGCGTCATGTTATCTTTTTGTGCGTATTTCGCAAGCAACCACGAGAGCAAAGTGTAAATTACATGATCGACACAAGCCATTTGTGCAGCTTTGCTTTTTCGTTACGACCGCAAGAGTATTAATCGTCACTCAGTGCTTTACTACAGGATCTTCACTGATGTGAGAGTAAGAAAGTACAACTCGGACTGCCAAGACAGGTGACGTCAGCCAGGCTAAAGTGGACGTTTGTTTATGTCTGTAGGATAAGACTGTTATAGAGTTAGTGAACACGAAGAGGTTCGCGAGTGGTGTCAAGGCGCTAGTTCAGCACGGAGACCAAGACAGCTGTACTAATATCTGCCGAATCTTGCAACGCCGTGTGTCTTTGAGAGCCCACAAATTCGAAAACAAGGACATCGCTATATCTCTTCTTTAGCAGAGGAGCAGATAACTGCGTTTTTATGGTGCCCCAGGTCCCCTGTCCCTACCAGTTGTTCAATCACCGTAGTGCAGCGATCAGCCTAATGCATTTAATATAAGCGTTCTTACTCGTGATCAAATTTATACGAAAACAGGCGTTTTCTGAGACATCTTGGAAAACAGTCGTTTCTCTATTGTGAACTTTATTCTTTATTCTTTATTCGATGATTGCCCCGCTTAGCCCGAAGGCGGTGCAGCAGGGGGGTTACAACGTCGAGAAAAACACATCTTCATTAATACAGCACACTTGTTCATTTGATAAGTGATTCCATTCTCTAATGGAACGAACAAAAAACGAATTAGCATACAAATTAGATCTGGCACGGTACTCTAAAATCTTGAAACAATGATCATTTCGCGAAGAGATATAATGAGGACTGTGAAGATACTTTTCTTTTCGAATGCCGGTTTTACCATAAAATATTTGGTACAGGAGCTTAAGCCGCAGTTTCTTTCGACGCGATAAAAGTGATTTCCACCCTAGTTCATTCTTTCGGATCTGGCGAAGAGAATACGTGCACTCTATCGCCAACTGCGAGAACAAATATACCACTTCGCGGCATATTTCTTCCCCTTTGACATCAAAGAATCGTGAAACTCGTCGCTGCGGGACGTGAACAGGAAGCTTTCTACTTCATAAAAGAATGGGAACATAAAATAAAAAGGTCGAGGGAGAATTGTCTGGAGAGCTGGCTTTGCGGGCTCCAGTGTAGTGGAATCTTTTCTACTTCCTTCCACGGTCCCCAAGAGTAAAGCTACGTCTTGCGGAGAGAATCTGCCGGTGAACGTGCTCCACTGCTCGGTCATTTTAAATTGTTGTATGAGTTGCGATTTCAAAGTATACGGACAATTTAGGTAACAACAAAACAATGTGCTTGCACATTTTACCAGACAAGTTATGGGCAATATTTTCTCAACCACGAAGTCTGAGAACAGCGGCGATAATACGCACGCTCATGGCCGCGGTAAGTCGAAGTCTTTCTTGACAAAGGCAGATTTTATCAAATTATTTTTCTTTCTTGTGCTTTGTACACGGTACATACTTTTTAATGTGCTTCACCTAAGAAAGCTTCAAGATGAAGTCTCTAATGAAGCTCATCGATTGCGTTACATCGCTCCACAGTTATGAAATCGAATCAAGTTTGGCTGCCTGAGATTTTTGAACGTGCACCAAAATGTAAGCGCAAGAGTTTGCTTTTCGACCATAATGAAACTCGGTGGGCGTGGCGAGGAATCAAAATTGCGTCCTGGTGCGGAACAATTATGCGCTTAGTGCGCGCGCACGTGGTGGTGGCGGCACCCACTCAGTGAAAGGCTCTGGCTGAAGCAAGTCGCTCTCAAGGTAAACGGCAAGTCGTTATTGCTTTGTTGGCTGACGTGCGATCGAGATGGTGCTCAAGTAGCACCGTGGAAGGCTCTCATACTCCGGAATATAATTATTACAACACTGCGGCTCGTGTACACTCCTGTGATTGGGGACATCTGTTTTATACGGTGGGATGCAACTTACGACGTCCGGAAAGGCCCCGAGCAGACAACCGAAGCACGGAACCCGATCACCCCTACCTCTAAAGAATTAGTCTCTCTCATACAATCGGCAATGTCCTCTCAAGGCGGGGTTACCGGCCATCCGGTTCGTGATGTTCGTCTGGAGTGTACGCCCATTGGTGTAGGCTTGTGTGCATCTGCCTTTGAGGAGCGAATTGTGCGGACTTCTGAAGTTGTATCCGACTATATACACATTTCATGTTTGCAAACGGATGTAGGTGCTGTTAACATACTAAGGCTCTTGTAGCGACGTCGCTACAAGTGCCTCAGTATGTCGGCCATGCCTACCACTGTTTACAAACATGAAACAAGTCTATAGAGTGTATTTACTGAATCCTTGTACAAAGCTACCATCACATTGTGCGAGTTGTCACGCAGCTGATGCTGTTTCTTTAGAGTAGATTAAAAAGTAGAAGTACCCTATTTACTATTACAAACTGTCAATTTAACTTTCTCCGTCTCTACCATATGAACTATGCATTGTTTCACTATGAATATGGGGCAACTGTAAAAAGTTATAGCTTATACAAAAACCAGTGATTACCAAGAAGACAATAAAAATACGGACTGCTCAAAGGCATTTGACAAACTAGAGAGGCATCAAAAAATCAAGTCTGGTCATTGCGTATAAGCTGTTGCAGTACTGTCAGAACAACACGACCATGAACAGTTCGCTAGAATGCGAAAAAAATATTTTAAGGTATAATTAAGAGTGAACTTTTCAAGTAACCATCTAACAGATTTTTTTTTTACCTTTGATAGCTCCTGTGTCGGTTGGTAAGTAGCTGAATATGATGTCTCCTTAAAGTGTTCGCATAATTGAGAAATAATTCTTGGTACAGGTGATAAGGGAGCCACTTTACAAGACAGTGCTCGACAGGAGTTTTCATAACGCTGCTGTGCGAGCCTTCAAAGAATTTATTTCTCTCTATGACCAAGCAGTAAAGCGATTGTATAGTTTACAGCGAGGCATGAATGGTGTAGCAGTGCGTCTAGTGTACCGCGCATGGGTTGCGGAAAATGGCAGTGATTGGAATGGCTCTTATTGGCATTAATGTAATGTATGAAGGGTAATCTGAATGTATCTTTATTTTCTCCATATGACACTACAGTATTCCGTGAAAATGGTTCACAGATCAAGTATCCACGCTTGCATTCGTCTTTGACACATCATGTGTACTAATGTGAAAGTATCAGCCTCTTTGATTAGCTACGGCATCGTTTCTGCTGCTTGGTGGCTATTCTGAACATATACAGTGCACCGAACTTATATATTTGATATTATAGCGTAGGTTTCATTGAAGTTTCAGGTGTCATTGACCATATATATATACTACTCTCTTAATTCTACCATATTGGCTTCCTACCGGATGTTTGACAGGCTCTATGCCGCTACGGTAGCCTTAAAAGAATAGTGTCGGCAGCATTTCAAACATGGTATCATGCAGCTGCGCACCACAAAAATACGCTGGGATGGGTACTTCTGGATATCAGGAATCAATGAATAAAATGACGTAAAATTTAATAAACTTCATCGCACCTAACATAACTTTTCAAGAATTATATATGTATATTTGTCAGGCCCAATATGGATATGATATCACCAAGAGGAAAATTAAGTATACGCTGCTCATCATTTTCACCAAAACCCCAGAAACATTCAAGTACTCTTTCTAGCGTCCCTCAATAGTTAGACCATCAAAGAAAAACTTAATCAGCGGGCTTAATCACCAGTACACTTATACTCGCTTATACATCCACAACGATAAATCCACCTATGGACGCGAAAATGTAGTACATCCGTGATTAGCCAAAGACAACTTGAATGTGAATGCAGTAATCGTATTCATGGATATATATGACTCATGAGGCATACCCGTGTACCGAGGAATGCATGCCCAGACATTGAACTAGCATATGAAAATCATATTATGCACATTTAACACAGAGAAACGGATTTTCTTTGTCCTCATTATAATAATATGGCTCACAAAGATAAAAAATAACCATGAATATAACAAAGAAAAACAAAGGAGTCCTCACAGAAAGCTGAAAAAGGCTGCTTGCTGGGGGCACACTTAGCTTTGCGACTGCGGCCCGCAATCGTTGTCCTCTAGTCCTACTTCATTATCAAGCATTAGAGAAATCTCTCTCGTCAGGTGCAAGTAGGAAGATAAAAATATCGAAACAGAAGAAGCATTTTAAGCAGGCTCGGTCAGTGTCATTGGCCACTTACATGATGGCAAGAGCAACGAGCGTCTTGGAAACCGCTTAAAGGACGCCACTGTCCTACACGAGGCTCAAACATATATACCTACATAGTACGTGTGTCACTGAAGTAGTACCAGAAAAAGAAAACAGCATAAACTGACCTATCTGAGCGTCCCTTTGAGCACGCTAACTTTGTGTACTGTTTGCCTCACCCGCGAAGCAAGCAGCGAACTAATCTTTTTGATGTTTAGGGCAAGTTCACGAACAGCGGCCAACCCAAAAAGAGAACGGTGTCCCGCTCTATTTCTTCCGCACTAGCCGCCACTCGTTAACAAGAGGAGCATCAGGCTTCCAAGGAATCGGGTAAAAAAAAAAAGCACAGGCCCAAAGTGTGATACAGAAGCTTGCAAGTACAGCGAAGTCCGGGAGTGAGATATAAAAGTAAAAAGGATGCTCGCGGGGGACAGTTCGTGATTACGGGAGCCAAAGGTACAAGACTGGCTTGTCACCACTCGGAACAGGAATGTCCGAGCTCTTCAAGGGACCAGTGAGTGACCTCTTCGTTTATTGCTACAGAATTTTTTTTGCCCAATTTCCAGCAACATGCTCAATGATTGGCGTAGATAAGAGCATGATCTGTCATTAACAACGGCCAACACTGCGTCTTAACGAGTTTGTGTAAGGGCGAGGGGGAGACTCGGCCTTCGGGAAGGTCCCACACCAGTACACGAAAGAAAGCACGCAGGAGACGTAGTGAAACAGATGGACAGGGAAAATTAGAAGACTTGATGTTTTTTTTTTATTGCGACCTTTAACGTTAAGCTTCTTGAATGAAAGTCAATGCGAAACCTCCTGTCTCGTAACTGTTTCATTGCTTTCAGATTCTGTCACGTAAGAGTGCTTTAAACGCGCCATTTGTCAGACCCAAATTTTTACGTGGGCACCCACTTCATTCAACCATACGCTCACGTGGCTGCCGGATTGTGAGGTACATTCATTTTGTTAGCTAAGGTAGAGGGAATGCTGAGCAACAAACTTTCCGGGACGAGTGCCTGTCTCTTCTTCGGTGGCATTCATTTTTTGTAAATTGGTGTAGTGCGAGTGCTCAGCTCGGACACTAGGCGCTGCAAAACCTGACGCGTAGCTTATGCTCATGTTCACACTGCGGGAAAATGACGTTTTTTTTTTGTATCTGCGGACAAGTCATGACGTGATTAAGTGAAGACCCAATCACGTTGAATAAAATAAAAGCCACCGACAATCAGCATAGCTTATTGATTTGTTACTGCACAGCAACGTCCCACTCTGCTATCGTTGCCATAGTTTGAATCCAGTATTAATCTGTCAAACTAACGATCAGTTTGTAGGTGCAGAAGTAGTATTGATGGTACAACTGTTGAGTTTTAGATAGCGCGATTTTTTTAGTTTTCGATTCTATATACTGTACTCAAGAATTACTTCACGCTTGTCTCTGCTTTCGGCTCTTTTCGAGACGAGATGTGTCTATTCCAAGGTGTGGCTTATTTCTTTTTTTTTTATTTTTTCAGAAAGGTTGTCTGGAATAGCGCACAACTAGTTTAGGCATTACCTGGCGCAGTTACGCGAGCACAGAATGAAATATATTAACAACTAACGCAAAGCTTTCGTTACAACACTGAGGACTTTAGCACTGCACTATTCTGCTTGTGTTTCCCTTTACACAATAGTTTTTTTGACAATTTCAAGCAAGCACACACTTGTTCTTTGTTTGTTTTTCCTTACTACTAGTGTGGCTAATCGACACCATGCCCCGTGTTTACGCTGTTAAATGTTCTTTTCTGTTCGCGGAAAGTGTCGCCGTGACACAGTGCGTCGGGCGCATGCTGGTTTGACGCAGAACAGTAGCTGCTCGCTCTAAAAGCTGAAGGGCACTATTGAGGGCGATGTGCCAGCCGTCGCGTAAATGACGCGCTTTCAGAAAATTTTCAATGTTGGGTAGGCGAAACACGCTCGAGCGCAGCACGATAAGCAAATGCCGCCCTAAAGTAAGTGGGAAAAAACGGCGGGAATTTCAGGAGGAAGAAAAACGGATGGCCGACAAAATAACGTCGAGCGAATAATACTGTCAATGTAGTTGCGTGTGAATGTTGGCTCAGCTGTGAAGCCGTACGCGATTGCGAAAACACAATAATATGCGCTCTTTTTTTCGGAGGCGCTGAAGTTTCGTAAGACGTGTGCAGCCAACTCAGGGTACGCGGGGAATGAAATAGAGTGGCACTAAAACCTACATCTATTCTGAATTGATGCGAAGCTATGAGATGACAAACAGCTGTTTGACATGACGTAGGCGTGTCTTGAGTTGCGTGTGTTTGGCGCATTTAGCACTCAGAAAAAAAACAGAAGAGAAAAAGAGCTACGTACTTTGCTGAGAATGTCAAACAAGCTTTAATAGACAGTCGTAGAATACATGAGCTCCTTATTCTCCTGACTCAATAAATACAGGTCATTGCACAGAATCTGTCCCAAAATCACCAAAAATAAAGAAAATGAAAAATTCGCCCACTATCTTCAAAACCTTTTTGTGTTGTGGGGAACATCTTAAGATTACTGGACACAGCAATTACTGCAGTGGTTCAACAATATATTATTCAGCTTTTTAATTAGCTGGAGACAGGTGGTCATGTCAAATGGGAGCACTGTTGATGTCCTTTTTGCGAAGAGGTCATTGCCTCTTTGAAATTTTGAAAAATCGGGCTGTGGTGAATATTGCGGAGCAATGAAATTCAACCAAATTCATTAGCTAAAACCGGAACCTAAGCTCCGTTAAGCTGAACTAGTAGACAACCAAAATGACGGCACTGTTCACGACGGCGATTGCAGTGTCGTTAGTTCTCCTTCATTAGTTAATGTAACATACGTGTGCCATACGGGCTCTAATTGTAAAACGAAACCTGCACAATTCACGATGCAAACTCGATTGATGATTGGTGCAACGGTGGTCGCTCATTTTAGATGTTTGGGGGAAAATACACCCACCTTCGCGAAGTGAATGATGACGAGTGGTCATCATAATGTCCATAATGTGTCCGTTGAAGTTGTCGAACAGTATAAAGAATTTGTGTTTGTAGGTGTTTGATATTGTTCTGCCACATTTATGATTGATATTAATGTATTGTAAAACTTTTTTGTCTCACATATGTTACCCGAGCGTCGCCCTACATAATGTAAACAGATAAAGTGACAAATAGTCGATGACGAGGTCCATAATGTCATCGTTGAAGTCGCCAACTTCAGGGCTTGTGCTTTTAGGTATTTCATATTGCTCTGCCATAATTATGATTGTTGTTTGTCTATTGTAAAGCATTTTTTTTCAGTCACATACACACATAAGCTTCATCTATAGCAATGGTTTTCTAACCATCTTGAGAGCGGGCAGTGAG
Organism: Rhipicephalus microplus; assembly: GCF_013339725.1. Classification (NCBI taxonomy): domain Eukaryota; kingdom Metazoa; phylum Arthropoda; class Arachnida; order Ixodida; family Ixodidae; genus Rhipicephalus; species Rhipicephalus microplus. The sequence continues at coordinate 85,113,915 of NC_051166.1, forward strand.
CGTCGTTGACAACGCTATAGGTAGTAAAGTCCAGAATGTGTACGTAGAATTCGCCTACTAATATAAAGGGGTTTCACTTCTAGATATTTTATATTGTCCGGTTCTGTTTCACCCTTTTGTTAAAGGTGGAGGTGTTTTTTCACTGCTGTGTAGCAGGTGTTCGGATATGAGTGTTGATGCCGGTACATAGACTGATGCCGGACATGTCTAGGCCCTAAAAAGCTTGATTCCTAATATATCACAGTTACGTCCTACGGAGTTTCTGTTTAGGTTTCACCGGAGAAATCGATCAGGTTTCAGCATTCGCTAAATATTGCCAGTGCTTAAACTTGCGAAAGCTGAAAGCGACAACAGGCTATTAGCAGGATGGGCTACAATTTTCTCATTTAAATCGATCACTTCTATCCACTAATTTAACGGAGAAATAATTTCATTACTTTATATATGAATTGATGCCTCCACTCACTTAAGTTGCCGGCCGCCAAACCAGAAGTAATTTTGAAGGGAGCGTGAAAATATATTTTTGAGGATGCTATTTTTTCGAGGATTCTCAGACACATTTCTTAAGCACCTTGTATAACTAAAGTGGGCTTTGCGTGAGCTCACACAAAAACTCATTAACCTTACTTTTGTGTCATAAGTTGCTACGAACAAGAACTTCCATTCGAATCTTCAATCTCGCTATTATTATGCAGTAAGGAACGCGTTGTGACAAGCAGCTGGTGCGATTTAAAGAAACATGTCGGTTCTTTGGGTAGTTTATGGTGATCTGCCCATGTCCAAGCTCGTTGTGAACCATGTTTGAAGGATGAAGTGTCACTTTTGCTGTTGATACACCAACAAGGGTGTGCGCCGAGAAGTCGACTAAATTCAAGCAGCTTTTCCGACAATTATGTGCCCACTTTTGTTCTCGAACATTGCAATTCACCTCGTGAAACTATTAAGGGCAAATAGACGCACGTAGGTGCAAACAGCTGGGGTGAAGCTTGGTCGAGAGTTGAATGTCGATAATTCTCAAAGTTTAATCCCCAACTATTCACTTGTTTCGGGAGACACATGTGTCTCACGAAAATCTATCAACGCCGCTTCGGCAGCACGGTCTACGCAAAGCCGTCGAGTAGCTGAGATAAACGAATGGCGCTGCCTGTGCAGGCACGGAATGGGCGGGCTGAGGGCTAGTCTGCTGGCGACAGGAAACGGCTCCTATAAATCTAGGGAGCGTTGCACAAGCTGCGTACTTCACACTCCCTGCGAATGATCCTCCACAATCTCTGATCCGCCATCTAGGCTATTCGTTCGGCATGGTCACTGCATCGTCCCCGCTTTCTCGGCACTCAGTCGAGTCGTGCTGTTACAATATACCACTCTGCAGGCTCACTAGATTGGCTAGAGTAGTACGGCTACGAAGGTCACGACAACGACTTCTTCGTCAAAGAAACAAGATGAAAAAGACAAAAAAAATGCGGGTAGGCTAAACTGAGGAAATTCAAATTGCAATGCTTACGGTATCGAGGAAAGTACAGAGTTGATAGTTTCGTCATAAATTGCTACGAACAAGAACTCCCATCCGAATCTTCAATCTCGCTATTTTTATGCAGTAAGAAACGCGTTGTAACAAGCAGCTGGTGTGATTTGAAGAAACATGTTAGTTGTTTGCGTGGTTTGTGGTGAACGGTCAATGTGCAAGTTCGTTCTGAACCATGTTTGAAGAATGAAGTGCTCCCGTGTTCGTGCGCCATGCTAGACACGTCCTCTGGGGATAACGCAGGCAGTTATAAACCTTGGAGGACTTGTTAGTCTGCCAGTTACGTACGGGGAATGCCACTTGTGATGCTAGCACCAAGACAAGAAACCGGAGTATATGGTAGGTGGATGCTTTGCACAAAGTCCTCTAATCCACCCCCTACCTTTACTTTCCATATGTAACTGTTAATGTGCCCATTATTTTATACTCGAGGTTTTAAAATGGGAGGAAGTTCCTCCTGAGTGACTCTCTCGTCTATTTCATTTAATTGAGACAACTGAAAAAGTACAAAGCATTTTTTCAAAAAAAAAATCTGGGCGTACGTCAAATCAGTGTGCAAGGCTAAAGTCACAGTGGAGCTGATCGGCTCTTGCGCGCACCGACCATGCGAGGCGATACCAAGTGATACAAAGTTCCAGTTGACTCCAGCACAGTAGCCTCTCGCCGTTTCGGTGGTGCTACGTTGTAAACTACCTTCAACGAGTCAAGCCCAGCTGTGTCGCTCGGCAGCTTGTCGCTACTCCCGGTAAGCGACTTCCTTATGAGCAGTGCAACCTTCTTTGTTCTCCTACGTGTCTGCGTCTGGCGCTGTGTTGTACAGAATGAAGGAGTGGATGCGCAATGAGTCATTATCTCACGTATGAAGTGAATGAGCGGTTATGCACAGTGTCCAGTTAGCTTACGAAGCAGGTGCGCAGCAGTGCAACCGGTTGCTAGGCAATGCGTGGCGGCATCATCGTGACATGGCGTTTTTTTACGACGAGTGTCTTTCTTGGGGACCTTCGCAAAAATTTTGGTCTGTCTGTCTGTCTGCCAATTTGTCTGTTTGTCCGCCCTTGATGGTACACCAAAAGATACCCCAAATGGCGGACACCATCTGCAGCGCCCACCAATATTGCTCAAGTTTTAGCGTTCATACTTGTGCGATTATCAATTAAAAAGCGATTATTGCGCATATCTGAGGCGCCATAACAACACGTCAATATTCTATATGTGCGCCTTCATACTAGAAATGGCATACATAAGTAGTGTAAGGACCGTAGCGCTTATCACGCAGCGCTGATAATGCAACGCTTCAACAAAAAGGCAAGTGTTTCCAACGCTTTGCTACGACTACACGTTGGCGGCACCTACCCGTCGCCTTGAATTCTACACCTTATCGCCTTCAAGACGGGTGCGCACGCCGCGCGCTTCGTTTTCCAAGACAACTGCCAGATAGCGCTCCTGTCTCACGCGTGACGTGACTCGCTACGCTCGTTTGCCACCGCTGCACGCTCGAGGCACCCTGACGCAGCGCCTCGACAATACCATTCACTGACTTTCTTGCGCAGAACATCAAATGAACGCTTTGTTCACTCTCTCCAGGCGCAAAACTGTCGTCTTTCGACGACATTTGCGGTGTATCTTGCAGATACGGGGCCAATTTTTTTTGCCCTGAGAGAGTACGGCTAGCTAAAAGAGTTCCGCAGCTAAAATATGACACAAATTTAACCAGTGGCCAAAGTAACATAAAATTGGCGTACTGCACACGATGAGAAAAATTAGTATAGCAAGGAGACACCGGCAAGAAAGTTGGTATAGTCACAATTCTATCTACATCATCATCAGCGTCAAATGCTCAGAGAGAACGAGGCACAAGAAAAACTGAATGTTTCCGTTGCTTGGTCAGGCAACCTTGAATTTAAATTTCCGGCTTGCTTTAGCGCACGCTGATATTGAATGGGCAGTTTGAAGAAATAGAGTCACAAATTGCTGAGACATTCAAATTTTTTTAAGACCTAATGGTATCTAGACTTCTGACGCCGGCTGCGCATACTAGTTTGCATGAACATGTAGCATTTGTTAAACAGGCTTGTCGGTAACTGTGAAAATGAGCGTCGAACTTCGCAAGAATACATTCAATGGCACAACTCAGTGGACATATCTATAGGCGAATAGATATGAGAAAAGTAGACGCAAGAACAAAAATGTGTCTTCTTGCATCTCCACATATCTGTTATTTTGTTTAAAAAAGTTAGCTGCAATGATAATATCCTAGTATCACAACTTTCCGCACGAGTGAAAAGAGGAAACACTTTTAATCGCAGATAAAACTGCAGTTATTGTAAGCCCATGGGAGAAAAGGCTCATGAACATGACCTAAAACACGTCGTCTGGATTGCTACTCAAGTCTCGGATGGTGATTTTGGTACATACAATAATTCCAAGCACACACATACAATAGTTAGTCTCACAAACGCACACATCTACACGATGAAGTCATTCGTGGAGAATCGTAAAAGCTGAGTTGTCCTCAAAATATACCGACAGCGTTTTGTGTTACGCGTCGTAGAACCACTGGTTTGCCACGGTCCTAGATGGAATCCCTGCTCCGAGCTGAAGCACCATTGCAAATTATGGGCTGCCTTGGGAGTCTGCCGTTGTGCGCCGTAACGAGAACAGTCCGAAAGGACCTGTATAAAGTGTTTTGGAGTGTTGAATGTGGTGCACCTAGGGAAAGTTTCACTGCTTAATCTTGCGCTTGAAGTATTTCGTAGAAAAAACGTCGAGTCTCGGTTATTGAATGCGGGTTTAACCATGCCCGGTTAGCCCTTGTGGTATGTAAAAGCTACACGTCGGGTATATTCCGTTCAATGGTCCGCACTGGTTGTTTGCATCGTACCGTACTCTTCGCTGTATATTTCATGCGAGCGCCGAAACCACAATCGTTCTGTGTGTGGTGTGTTTTTGTTTTTTTTTTTTGTTTTTTGAATAAGAAACGCCTATTTATCCGATGGCCCATCTTGTGCGGCTCTGGCAGAAACATCAGCTCGAACATTCCCCTATGCGTTGAGCTGATAGCCACTGCAGTACAGCGCCGTGGCGTAGTTCATGAACATTACTTAGGCACCCAATGTGGAGGATTGGTTGAACTTCTGGGCGCGGGGACTTCAGAGGCTAAATTTAGAGACTTTTCTGTTCAAGTAAGGCTCATGAGTACATAGAAAAATACATGGGGAGGTATGGGGCCCGCACTGTACCCTGTCGCTTCTGTTTCCGCCTTCCAATCAGAAAATTCATTGCCGAACCAAAAATTTTGTTTTTGTTTGTTTGTTGGCTCGAAATACTTTGCAAGTTAGCGTTGCAGCAGTTACATGAAAACCACTGAGGTCTTGTGGTACAGTTAGGAACGCAATTATGAAGCTAATTCTTTTTTTCTTTTCTTTTCTCCAAACACTAACGATAACATTACTGCCATGTTGGTCAACGGTTCTGGTACAGTCGAAATAGCTAGGCGAGCTTTAATTATACAGAAACGCCGGGGCTTCCGTCTACACGTCCGCATGTTGGCCAAGTACTAAAAAAATACTTCCCGCGCCTACGCAACCGAGTCAGCATCGAGAACAAAAAACGCAGAAGAATGACTTTGGATTTATGTTTACTTCTCATATATATATATATATATATATATATATATATATATATATATATATATATATATATATATATATATATATATATATATTATTGTTTCATGTTCATACACAAATTACTTTGTTACATTGCATGGTTGCTTAACAGATTAGTACGCTTTACAGGAGCAAGCTGCAAGTCATTGCAAATGTGTCAGTAGGCATGTCGACAGTATTGTGAGTGTGTGTGTATGTGTGTGTGTGTGTGTGTGTGTGTGTGTGTGTGTGTGTGTGTGTGTGTGTGTGTGTGCGCGCGTGTGCGTGCGCGTGTGTGTGTGTGTGTGTGTGTGTGTGCGTGCGTGTGCTTGCGCGTGTGTGTGTGTGTGTGTGTGTGTGTGTGCGTGTGCGTGCGCGTGTGTGTGTGTGTGTGTGTGTGTGTGTGTGTGTGTGTGTGTGTGTGTGTGTGTGTGTGTGTGTGTGTGTGTGCGGAGAGAGCAAGAGAAGAGACGTCACTAGACTATATTTTGCTGCATTCACAACATCGTTACTTACTGCATACTGTGTTGCCCACACAGAGAAGGTTTCACTACAAACCTCTCGTATAAAATGCCCGAGATCGTAAAAAACGAAAATTCTTCCTCGCTTTCTTGGGACTCCACAAGCGCGTCTTGCTCGGATGCACTGGAGGCGGGTTCGTGCCGTAAATCACTCGTCGAGCCTTCTAGAAGAGCGTTGTCTGCATGATGGTCGTTAGACGAACCACTCGTTCGCAGGCATTCTTACAGTGGGGCTAGAATACATCTCCAGTTTCATCGTGCGGAGAGCTACACTATGTATCAGCGAGGAAGACAGTTCATTGGCTAAAGTGACGTAGTGGGCCAATATTTCTTCTCTCGAAAGCGACGTTTAAGGCCGCAAAAAATTAATAAATAAAAGAAGGTTGCTTATGTTTAGCAGTCAGTGTTTGCTCAGGTATAGAGCTGTAGATATAGAACAGAATATTTAAAAAGCTGAATTTACTCAACGTTGTTGAAAATTTCAGCTTTTTTTGTTTTGTTTTGTACTTTCTTTCCGCACAGATTCGAAGCCGACTTCCACATGAGAACTAGAGGAATTATGACTGCAGTTATTGTAGTTTGTGTTACGGTCTTTGTTCGCTGTACTATCTACGCTATCTTTGCAAGCTATGATTTAAAAACGAAAAGAATAATACTCTTCAATACTGATACTTTTTTAATTATTAAACAAGAGTCGATGATTTTCAGGGACAAATATAATCTCTCATGAGAACGTGTGTCATGCCATTTTTGCTTGATGTATCTGATTCGGCTTTATAGTTTGATTCAAAACTTCTTGATGACGTAAAACATTCTTTGTGAGCTATTCTAAAAACTACTCGACAAAATACAGCTGGTTTACAGACAAGACGACACAGGACCAGTATTATCAATAGTTGTACTCAAGTAAATTAATAATTATTTGAATAATAAAACATATATATACGATTCTGTCCCGACGATGTTTTAAAGACAAAGGTATCAGCGCCCGACGCTATAAAATACGTAGCGACTGCTGTTGCATGAGGTATTATTCTCATTGACACATTACTTTTGCTTTATCGGATTTTCCTCTCTGCCTTCTACACTATCTTGAAGTTTGAAGTTTATTTCACCACAATGTTACACCATCTGATGGTAGGAAACAAAAAAAATATTGTGGCTAGCCTTCCTGACAGGCAATATTTTTTTCCATGTATGAAGATACCGCAGACTGAAAGCGAGTTCATCATGTAGTTGTAACGCTGCAAACAGTTGCGTTTAGCGTCGAAAAAAAACTTTAATTGCCTGCGCACCTGCACTGTCTCTCCACGGCATCGTTCACACCGGCGAAGCAAAACTCGCGTTGGTTCCACTCTCCACGCGCATTATACGCAGGCGCAGTTCGCTCCGTGTAACACAAACTCCGCATGGTCGCCGCCCTCGCTAGGTGGCGTGCGCCCCGCCGCTCGATGCTTCGAGCTCACCGACGCGAACAGTGTCTGCTCCACGTGCGGCGCGTGTTTATATGCAAAACGCGCGCACGCAGTGGCACGCAGCGCGGCGCCTGACAGACACGGGAAGATATGAGGCTGGACGAGCGAAATCGATTTCCAGGTCGAGTCCAACCGCAACGCGGCAATAAATGCTGCAGCTCTCGTGCGCATCTTTCCGTTTCTCTCTCTTTCTTCTCGTGTCTTCTTTTTCCGCGCCATGTCGTTTTGCGTGGGCGAAGCTTTAATTAAGCCCCGCAGGCAGCGAGCCTGCCGCTTCATTGCGCCCACCTCTCCTCCTGCCCTCGTCGGCTGCCCTTTGCTCACGCGGGAAAAAAGAAAAAGACAGCGGCGCTCTTCCCCGCCGCGGCACCTTCAGCGACGAGATCCAATTTCACCAAGGCGTGTCTTCATTAACGCCAAAACGGAAGGGTCGCGTCGGGCATTATGCTCCAGCATCACGTTGTGCGTTCTGCCGCGTGCGAACGTGTCCGGAATAGCCGCAACGTGGACGAAAAAGCCGATAAGTGCGAGGGCGGCCGTCTGCTGCCGGAGCTGGTGCGCATGGAAGGCACACACAGCCCGGCGAATGTGCTCCCCGCCGGCAGAGCTCCAGTGTGTACGCCGAATGTTCCGCGGGATGGCGAGCGGAGCCTGCGTCCCTCGCTCGCTCACTCATCTTCCTTGCACGCGATGCTCCTTGGGAATCAGGGTGAGGCCGACTTTCTCGCGAGAAGAGCCGAAATATACTGTGGTCGATCTCTGTTGTTTCGGGGTGGCGAGGTTCCTTGTTTTGGGAAGTCGGGATGATAGTCACCCGCGAACGATCGTGTTCCATGCTAAACAGGATATTCGGGTTGTTTTGCTCTCGTAGTCTTTTTTTTTCACTCTTTCTCTCACAGAAACAGACACTGAAATAAACCATTTGCACTGTTATTTTAAGGCGTGTCGAAAGAGAAAACCGCACCTTATGTTTCCAAGCTTGTAACCGCTTTTGTATCTACGTTGGTTTGTGTGTCAGTATATTTCAAACGTATGGGACAAAGAAAGGCGTTGCCTTCTTATGCACTCCCCGATCCTGATTGCCAGCGCCCACCGTGAATTCGGTTTTGCGAAAGATTGCTTGACGTTTCGTTTCGCCTTCTTTTATTTCTTGATTTTTCTCTTCTTGGGGTTTTGTCGCGGCGAATGGCCTGAATTTTTGACGGAATACAAATCCACTAGCGAGCACGAATGGGAACCGTCGGCACACTGGATTATTCCGTTCATCGGCTCGGCGGCGAAAGAGAAAGGAGAAATTCGTTTCTTTGTTATCTTTTTCTCCACCTCACCGTGGTTTGGTGAATAAGGTGAAAAATAAAGCAGATAATACTTGGGAGCCTTCGTGGACAATGATGTATGTATGAGGAATAATTTGGGTGAAACAAAACACTGAAGAAACAAAATAAAAAGAAACAGAAACGGAAGCAGAAATCGAACAAATGAAGAAAGTCAGGGGTAGAAAGGAATGGAAGGGAAAAACAGCTTTCTTCGTGGTGGTTCCTGTTTTACTGCTTGTTATTTCCCATTTGTTTACAGACTGGTCGCTAGAACGACGCGTGTATACATTTCGGATTTGCCATTCTGGAAAGTAAGCAGTGCGAGAATGGGTGCGAAAATAAATTGAACGGATTATTGCTCTACGTAGCGCCTCTTTTGCATGAGTAAGGAGCGCATTCAGGTGAAAGGGGATGAGAAGTTTTCTCCAATTTCTTTTGTGTCCGAGGCTTCAGACGCGAGAAAGGAGACACGGAAGGCAAACCTGAGGTGAGGCTTGCAGGTTCGGATAAGGAAACATGGTGGCCAACGACGCAAGCAGGCGCACAGTCTCCGGGGAAGCGCAAATTTTCGTGAATCATTTTTTTCCCCTGTTGGCGCAGTGCGGCTTCGCATTGAACTTTTCAGTTTCCTCTGCTGGCGTGTTGCGGGCTGTGTACTATATCGCCACCACCGTAGCGGTGGCGTGGAGCGCACGCGACGGTTCGGAAAGCACGTCGAACTGTTCACTGCGCACGCTCGGCAAACAAAGACTGCTTTTGCCATTCCACAAATTGCATTATGAAACAGCCTCCTCGGTGAACCACCCCATTCCCTGCTCCACACTCCAGCAAGTTCACATAGCTTCGATGCAACAACGACCGAGAGAAATGCAGAATGCCTTTCTATGTAACGGCAGCTATAGATTATTTTGGGCCAGTGTTTATTCACTATTTTTTTTCCTTGAGAAAGATTTGTCGTTTTATAAAACACGACACTTGAGAAAAATAAAGCACGAAAAATCGGGGGCGGAGGGCTTATTGAAGATGAGGGAAAGCAATAAAAAAGCAGCAGTTGTTGGCGAAACGCATTATATGGAAGGCGTGAAGATACGGTGGGGGGGGGGGGGTGTTGTGTGAGCAAATGGCAGGAGATGCAGGACTTGTTTTGAATCGCAGACGCGGGAGTCGGTGTACACGGCGGCGTACATATCGGCCTATTTTCGTGCACACCCTTCCTCGAGGAAAGCGAGCAACTTCCGTCGCCTTTCCCTGAACATTGTAGCAGCTTCCGAAGCACGAGACAATCACCCAGTTGTGCTTGGACTCGAAACAATCCTAGAAGAAGGAGAAGACAGCGACACTAAAACAAACTGAAGTATATACACCAAACATCTTCTGGAAAAGCGTCACTTTCCGCTGTTCGGTCTGTCCAGCCTGGGTGGGCGTTAACTCCCCTCAGAAGCAGCGGAAAAAAAAAAAGGAGACTCCGTCCACTTCCTCTTGTTCGCGTGAATGGCAGCGGAAGCGCCTTTGGTCTAGCCGGCACCAGGATGTCCCTGTCACTGTCGAGATCACAAGAACAGAAGAAAAGGTCAGCTGCAAACTTACGGCGCTCGGGTGAAATGTTCCAGCGCCTTGCATCAGTGTCGCTCCGGTGTGGAATGATTCTCCGGCGTTTGGACCACAGTCTGACATTGATCGGAGTGGTTGTTTAGAAAGAGGATTGTTGTGGATTTTTTATTCGTCTCTTTGAAAGTAAGAGGAAGAGATTTCAGAAAAAAATCGCCTTTTCTTTCTTCATCTTCAGTTAGCTCGTATTTATTTTTACACCATGTTTACTGTTTATTACTGCAGGTCGTACAATCGTTTCCCAAAATATAGCCCAGAAAACTGCATCGTATCTGCTTGATGGAGAAAATTGGTAACCGGCTGTTTGTAGCGCAAAGCTCTGATTCTGAACGATGACAATTTTTCCGTCAGCGAGGAGCTTTTCCTCCTTAGCAATCTGTCGAAATTTTTTTGTTGCTTCAGGCTTCAAATGGGTGAATTACAGTAATGTTTCCTCTGATTGTGGCAGTTATATTATTACAGTTATATTTCCTCCACATAACTAATTTTCTTTGGCTGAAACTATGTGTTCTTTCTTTTTTGAACCAAACTCATCTATACTCATTTCTACGTCAGCTGTTAGGCCTTTTTGTGTCTTTGCCAGCGTCATATTGATTATTATTTCTGGTTAGTGTGCTTGGATGCAACTTGCATCATGCCCTTGGACTAAACTACTACTCAAACCGTTCTGCAATATATACCCCCTTCCTTTACTAAAGAGAGTATTCATAAACTTTCAGCAGGAAGGCAAGAAACCGTTTTTTGCGTCAGAATACTGCAGCGGAACAAAAAAAAATAAAGACCGATCATGGTTGAGCTTTTTATCACGAAAATAATGTAAGTGCAGAGGTTACTGTGCCAACAAAAAAGCTGGATGAAATACTGACATTTTACCGCATACGACAACAAATGCACCAGAGCGCCTATATGTACACGTTACCCCTGTACATGCGAGCGAAACTTGCGTGTTCGAGGCCTTCTGTAGGGAGCGCCACGTATCGTACTAGAGCTCCAAGCGCGCACCATCATCGCACGCCAGGGAGCAAGACCCGAGTTCTCGCTCACTTGCAACAGCGCGCTGAACCGCAAGGTGCACGCAATGCCTCGGAATTTCACTCATGCTTCTTCCTTGCTCCGGGTCTAGCTCGGCCTTTTATTGCTTATTCTTGGCGCAACTTGCTCTCTCTGTCCGTCATGCCTCTCTCAGCACGGCCGCAAGGGCGGAGGATGCAGCGAGTGTGCTGTATATACTCGAAAGCGTAAACGCTCAGGATAGCTCACCCACCACGAAGAACAAACCGGTGCGCGGTGCCGGGCCATTTCCGTGCTGCCTTGGTGCGCGGAAACTCCTTTGTTTCAAGCGGTCGGATAACGTGGGAGGCGTTGAAAATAAAATAAAAAAGAAAAAAACTGAGCAGTGTAATCTTTGTTTCGAGTATATCTGGCGAGTGACGGCCGGGTGTAGCGGAGCAGCGAGGGCGCTATGGGGGTTGTTCGCCGTTTCTTCACAGTCTTCTCTCACCACCGGTGTGACAGCTGCGCTCGCTGTATTAGCTCACCGAACGCCATCGGCTCTCGTAAGTACAGAGAACTCATAACAGATGAGCTGGGGTTTATACTCGCGTACGCTTCGAGCCGTATACAATCTCGCGAAATTTATACAAAGGGAACGATGGCGCTGCGATCACTCCACATAAGTTAAATGTAACAACGAAAAGTGTATATATATATATATATATATATATATATATATATATATATATATATATATATATATATATAAATATATATATATATATATATATATATATATATATATATATATATATATATATATATATATTGTCGAGCCGCTTATGACGCTTTACTTTCATTAGTTATCTACAACTCACTAGTTTTGTAAACACGTCGAGGTACTTATATGTGCGCGATTTTGTACCATGTCAGATATTGGCTGATCTATTTCGAAACAGCCCAGCAGTCCGCTATGGCGTTTCGGTATACCGAAGGGCCATTTTTAGCCATACAGATGAAGTTTGGGCCAATACACGGTACTACCTTCTAATTCCTAAGGTGGCTGGACCGCTGTGCCTATGAATTCACATTTTCTCACATCCGTGTGCTTCGGCTGCCATTTTTTGCAGAAATATGCGAAGAGTGACGCCGTTATCACACCTAATACATTGCCATAATGCATGCTACGTCCCTGCATTAAAATTCAAGCATGAACGGAAGCTTGTAGCTAACGTGTAGCAAAATAAAAAACACGGTGCCCACAGCTAGCCGGTCCTCCGCTTTAGACAAGTGTGTTTCCGTCTGTACATTCACACTATAGCGTAGGAGCTCGCAGTAGTATATATATACAAGTAACTGTATGCAACAATCTAATTAGTACTGTCCACAATACATCGCGCACTCAACAGTGGCGTCAATTAGTTCGGCGTGGGATGCAGTTGATCAGATGGACGAGAGAATGAATTCAGAGACAAAGGAGGAATGAGGTAGAAAGGAAGGCAAATACAGAAATGCTCGGCGTAAAAGTTTCTTGGTGAGGTGACATTGGAGCCCACGTATCCACGATCCCAATGTGAGCCTCGTAACCACTCGGCCATCCAGGAAGAACACTAGCGGAGCATAACACGGACTTGTTCAGCATAGTATGCCAAGGTGCTGGGAAAAGAATGTGGGGGTGTGGAGTAAGGAAAGAAGGACTGCTGAAAGTAATGAAAAGAATTAGGGATGAAGGAATAAAGAGAAAAGGGGAAACAACAGGAAGAGATCGAATAAAACAAGTTAATAGAAAATAATAAACAGAGGGAAAGAGACAGAAAGAACAATCGACCGAGCCAAAGAAACAAAGAAATATATGAAAAGATAAATACCTAAACAAATAAATAAATAAAGAAACATAAACAGACACAAAAACATGAAAAAAAAAACATAGGATGAAGTGAAGAAAAGAAGAAAAATAAAAAAATGATAACGAAGGCAGCACAGCTCCACGCTTGCCTCTGGCTCTGCACCACGGAGCTGCATTATTTCAATTTTTCTTCAGATGCTACATCGTGTGTATGTCATGCGGGAAGAAAAGTCGCGCTGCTACCACTCGCCTAGATACGTTATCTTCTACATGCCGGCACCGGAGATGCGAATCTAAGCGGCTGATGGACAAGAAGATCTTATTCTCGTTTACCGTGCCCGAGTAAAAAGCGACTTCCGGTCGGTTGTTTACAAGTTTGCTACAATATCAGTTCAGCTGGTCTGCTTTTGGTTCATACTAGGTTGCGTCTACCGACGCTAAAAGAGCACGTACGACTGAATAGATAAGATCCTCCACCTCCCGCCCCACCATAATCACAGTCATCAGCAGCAGCAGCATCGCTGTCGTCTTCATACTTTTATAGTGATCCCATTTTTGTATTCACCCTGCAATATGGAAGTGACTACACGTGATCTGTAACTTCTCTCTTTCTTGCTCTGGCTGATTTCAAGTTACGTTGAAACATTTCTCAATTTTATTGCAGTAGGCTAGTTACCTGTCATCGTCCACCACGTTTCCATTTATTAGGTACGAGTTTTGTCTCTCTAATATAGACTACCGGTTATAAAGCCAAAGTTTTATACATGGCCTAACCAGCTACACTTTTTCCTCTTGGATTTTAAATGAAACACTTGAGCTGCCCCCGTTTCTTATCGAAACACTTCTGTCGCTATTTTTTTTTTCTTTTATTGTGGAGCCTAACATTTTTTGTTCCGTCTGCCGTTGCGAGGTCCTTAACGCACGCTAAAGCTTCTCAGTGATTGATTTATATGTGGAGTTTAACGTGCCAAAAGCACCATATGATTGTGGTAGACGCCGTAGTGGTGGGCTCTGAAAATTTCGACTACCGGGGGTTCTTTAACGTGCACCCAAATCTGAGCTCACGGGCCTACAGCATTTTCGCCTCCTTCGAAAAATGCAGCCGCCGCAGCCTTGATTCGACCCTGCGACCTGCGGGTCAGCAGCCGATTAACTTAGCTACTAGACCACCGCGGCGGGGCGAAAGTTTGTCAGTGAATCTCCGATTTTCCACTTCTTATGTTAGTATCAGAAAAAACGCAATATTTTAATCTCGTTTTTTTTATTATCGCGGTTAGCGGTAATCTACCAATGATCATTAGTAATGCATTTCGTATTTCCCCTCAAACCTGCTTTCATTCTTCTTCAAATTTTCTTGTCGTAATTAGGAACCCTTTTGAGCATGTGGCCTTAATGAATCAACCCTTGCGCAGGTCCTTTGCAAGCGAACTGCTGGTTCTGGCTCAGTAAGGTGAAGGACTTGACTGCCTCATAAAGCACTAAAATTGTCCGGCGTTCCGCGTCGATCTCCCCTCGATCGATGGAGAAAATTTATCATCCCTTTATGACGTCATCATATGCGATCACAGATCCAAGACGCTATGTGACAGGTCTGTGACGTCATAGTAACACCGCATAGTGACGTCATCACATGCATCTTAGCTTGGCCAACGAAAGGCCGATCACGGAGGCAGGGCAAGACCACGTGAAGTGCCTCCGATCTTGGAGGCAATGTGATACCCACAAAATAGGTGTAGAAATCTTTCGCAGAGTGGCAACGCATTAACAATACATTGACTGAGAAGCATAGAGGGTAGCCTTCGCCTACCAGCTGTGTTACGTATGTGCAGAAGGGACCCTGAGAATTTTTCGTTGGCTTGCTAAACTATTGCAAAATATCCTGGCATTCTGCAGGCAAAATTTCTACCCTACTCTCACAATACCTCAACTAGCGCTCCCCATCGATTGTAGAGATTCATTTTCAGCGTTGTCGACCAATGCGATACCGTCGGTAATGCAGAAATTGCTGGAATAGCTGGAATATTCGTCTTTAATCTCTGATCCGTTATCATGTGCAGTCGACTAGCTTAAATACTTTTGATCATGGAGTGAACTCAACGGGAGAGATGGTGTCTCTGTCTCAAGTCGTTATCCTAATACGGAATAGGATATATGAAGCGTGGAAACTTGGGCGAGTTGGTAGGACATAATTGAATATACAAACAGCGCAACTTAAGTGTAGTTACAGTATAACTACGGAAGCAAAAATACAAAAATGGCAAATTCACAATGGTGTTGCGCCAGGCCCGCCTTTGCCGTGAGAACCTCTATCTGCAGCTACAACGTTCAGAAAGGCCCTCTACTGCCAAGAGAAAATGGCGTGAGTTATCTGCCTTGGCTGACAGCACGACGGAATTCATGTGGCATTACACACTCTGTAGCCTACGAGCTGTCCCTTCAAAGGAGCCAGCATTGCCGAAAAACCGTGTACACATCGTTGGTGAAGAAGAACTTCCTGAGAAAGTGCGTGATGTTTTGAGACTTGGACAAAAGGTCGCAGTTGAACCTCGAAAAACGCCACAAGAGCTGCTCACCGTCGTACCCCAAGTTTCTCGACGCACCCCGGACGGCGAGATGAACAGGTGTGTTTCCGATAGGGTGGTCGTTTTAACACGCTGTAAATCGCCTGGCAGTGTTGTGCCCACTAGGAATGTAGTCTCTTTTTTGAAAGTCAAGTCTTTAACTCTTTTACAGTTGGTCAAGGAAGGTGGCTTTGCTGTTTTTCCTTCCGTTTTGTTTAAGCACAAAGCCACCATGGCTAATAAATCGGTTTTCAAACCTACCGACTCTTCCCTGGCAAAAGCTAAATTGGAAGCAAAAAGGCATTGCGACTCTCTCAGCCTAGATAGAGTTGCAAAATTAATTGACAAGTCAAAGAAGCTAAACGTTTTGAGATCTTTTTTTACCGCTAAGACGCGCAAGATTGACTGCCCACTACAGGTTATATTTTCTTAAAACGGGATTTGGCATGAACAGGTCGCCTTGTTTTTATAAGAACAGCTTAGCCTACTAACTATTGACGATGCTTTTCTGGTGGAAGACTCTGAGGCAGTCATTAAGGTTTTAAAGACCAATGGCAAAGGACTGAAGGGTTTCTCGATAGATGTAAAAAATTTGTAATATTCGCTTCCACATAACGCACTGCTCCAGTGCCTAGAGGAACGCATTGATTCCTTTGGGTCAACATACTTCCAGAATGCGTAAGGCACTTCAGTCCGTGGTTCCCTGCAATTGCTTTCGTTTTATTTAAAGTCAACGGTTGCGTCTTAGAATAGGCAAAATTTCATTAAAAAAGTGGCATTTGTATAGGTTCTTGTTTGGTACCAGTCTTGAGCAACATCTTTCTCGCGTACAAGGATCGCCTCATTGAAAAAGATCTCAACTTATCTCTCGTTGTGAAAGTCTCAAGGTTTGTCAATGCCTTCATTGTATTTGTCGATTGTTTAGATGGTGTTTTTGAAATTGTTGTGCCTAGTCTTCTAGGGTTGTTTAGAAGGCACTTGGATCCTCTAGAACTCACTTATGAGCTACCGTCTGGTAATTCGATTAGGTTCTTGGACCCAACACTCTGTTTCCGGAGCAATAATTTGTGCTGGCTGTTCTCACCAAGTAGTGGTAAGCCCCTCTTACCTTTCCACTCAGCTCATTCGATGTAGGGTAAAGGGGTATCACCAATGGTTGCCTTGTTAATGCTCTTAGGAGGTCACGCCCGCACTCTCTGCAACGCGGTTTCAGAGCACTGGTCGAGCGCCTTTAACAGCTGGTTACTCGAACACCCTGATTTCTGCTGTTGCGGAGAAGCTTTGCAAGCAAATCGAAAATCAAGCAGGGCGATCTTAGCCCTAAATGCGCCAGTTCTTAAGGACTGTGTTGCAGTCCCTTATCTGCTCAACGTTTTCTCATAGGCTGAAGAAAATCGGGAAATGAGCTGGTAATGCTGTTTTTATCTTCCACCCCGGAAAAGCTGCCAAAGCTTCGTAGGTTAGTGAATCAACCAGCAGCAAATAGAGTGAAATGCTCCGTGAAACACAGATTGCGCTTCGTGCCTTGTGTTATTGGTGTTGTATATTTTATTCCGCTATCTTGCGATGTGATATATATTGAGCAAACCGGAAGGTGCTTGAATGACCGTTTAGAAGAGCAAAATATTAATGTGCACCGTGCAGTCCAAGGACACCTCGAAATCCACTGCCGAGACTGCGGCTGTGTGCCCCTCTTTGAGCGTGAAAGTTGTAAATAGGCAAGCACCACTGACAGGCCACGCAGGGGATATTTGAAGCCTATCACATAACAAAGTATGATGGTAAATGTGTAAGTTTCCAATCAGTTGCGCTATTGAAGAAAGAGATTGCGTGTCTCGATCATTTTAAGCTATGTATTTGTTCAATCAACAAGAGACAAAAGTTTTGCTGACATTGTTTCGCAGTTGTTGTAAACTGCACCCTTCTACGCATGCCCATTTTCTTACTTTTTCGCCTACATATGTACACCACTCCGCTATTAAATCATCGTTGAAAGTCAGCGCTCTTTGGTATCTTTGTATCTTTGCTTCCGTAGTTACACTGTAACTAGTTTTAAGTTGCGCTGTTCGTATATCCGGAAGAGGGGTTCAAGTTGGTGTACTGCATACTTCTGCACTTGTAGCTCGGGCACGTGGCCCGAAACTCACACCACAAGGAGGACCAATAAAAACGCCAATCAAATGTTGCTTTCTTTTCTTGTTTCGTTTTGTTGGCGCAATTCAATACCTGAACTGGCTTTCTGTATAAATCTGTCGACCTTTCATGCCACGTATGATGTTATCCTGGGAGGAATGTGGAGGGGGGGGGCGATTGATTGATTGATATGCGGGGTTTAACGTCCCAAAACCACCTTATGATTATGAGAGACACCGTAGTGGAGGGCTCGGGAAATTTTAACCACCTGGGGTTCTTTAACGTGCACCCAAATCTGAGCACACGGGCCTACAACATTTCAGCCTCCATCGGAAATGCAGCCGCCGCAGCCGGGATTTGATCCCGCGACCTGCGGGTCACCAGCCGAATACCATAGCCACTAGACCACTGCGGTGGGGCGCGGGCGGGGGAGGGGGGCGATAGAGAGGGGCATTAAGCAGGAAGTGTAACTGACCTAATTAGGCCGGTACGGTAATCGACTTTGGGAACTATGAAACTTTGGTCTCCCCCAAGAAAATCCCCCGGATCGACGCCCGCATGACGTTTTTTTTTTTCGCTTGTCCCATGCAAATCCAATTAGCCGCTGCCATGAGCTCCCCGCCCCATTGCTACCGGACACACTGGCAGGATCATAACGTGCTCAGAGCTCGTTGCTTCCCTTATCAAAAAAAAATTCAGCGCAAGGAGCACTTCGGTGAGAACTCTGCCATTTACCACTACAACTTCATGTATGGCCAGTGAACCCGTACTTTCACGTCTTTCCGGCCAGGGATTAGTCAAGTTTTTGTCAAGAAACTCGCCGCGACGTCAACCGCTGTGATGATCCTCTTTTTCGTAGCTGAGAACAGGGCTCTTATGAAGGAAGAGCGATTGTAACGAGAAAGAAAGCAGGAAAAAAAAACTGTAAGTCATTGATACACTTCTTCTGTGCTCAGCGCGATCTAGAACCAGCCTTTGTGTTTTTGAGGAACGCAGATATTACTCGGAAATTTTCACCAAGCTCATTGAAGCCTTGTCGCGGTCGGCTTACGATTATGCTCTTTTTCTTTCTATTTATTGGGTGAGTTCCATGAAGCTTGCACGGCCGCTTGGACATAATGAGGCCTTCCTTCACGAACTCTTCATTCTGTCTGTGGTAATGATAATAATAATAATAATAATAATAATAATTATTATTATTATTATTATTATTATTATTATTATTATTATTATTATTATTATTATTATTATTATTATTATTATTATTATTATTATTATTATTATTATTATTATTATTATTATTATTATTATTATTATTATTATTATTATTAACTGTGAAGGTCTTACAAGAGTCTCCACAACGGCACATCTCCTCTTTATGTCCTGGTTTCGATACATGAAACTCACTGCGGTAATATTCGAGGCGTAAAAGGACGAACTAGCGCTGGGAACAACCGAAAGCTTCGCTAGTTAGTAGGTGTCCACGTTAAGATACTGGGTGTGCGAACGTGCGCACACGCAAGAGAAGATGGCATTCGGTATGACTCAACTTTTTTGTCTGTCCTTGCTTGCCCAAAAAATCAACACGCCCTACAGCGGTGCCACACTGGCTAAGGTACTCGACTGCTGACCCGCATGTCGCAGCGTCGAATTCCGGCCGCGGCGGCAGCAATTTCGATGGAGGCGAAAATGCTGTAGGCCCGTGTGCTCAGATTTGGGTGCACGTTAAAGAACTTCAGGTGGTCGAAATTTCAGGAGCCCTCCACTATGGCATATCTCATAATCATATGATGGTTTTGGGACGTTAAACCCCACATATCAAACTATCAAATCTTTCAACACCAACTAGAGGCCTCGAAAAACAGAGACAGCGAGGGGCGCGCGTTGGGTCTATTGCACGCAGTTAAACCTGTAATACACAGCTCACCATACATTCCCTATATACGCTGAGTTTGACTTCTGTGTTTGCCAATAGAAGCAGTCAGATTAATAGAAAGTTCAAAACTGCAAATTTAGTTCAGCGAAGAAAATATTCAGTGAAACACAGTCATCCCATCAATGACCAATTAATTAGTGCATTCTGTGATGTCTTAGCTGGAAAGACGCTATTTAGCTCTATAATTTGGCAGCGAGGAGGCATAGCGAACGCACAATGATGATTATCACACATAAAATTTAATTTTCAAACGTATGTCTATACATGAACGAACATATGGCCCACATTTTTGGCGGGAAACGAAAATGGCCTAATAATTCTATTTTTTCTCGATGGGGATTTCGGCTTAAGGGGATTTCGGCTTATTAACAAAATATATTAGTACGAAAAGTAATCGACAAGCATAATTGGCAACCTGAGCTTGGCAGTAACTCTGTTGTTTTTCTTTCTTCCCAGCGTTTATATAAAGACCACATTATTGCGATTTCTAACCCAATGATCGCCTTATTGCAAAAAACCAAGACGTGACAATGAATGTTTAGGTTCATGGACCCTGCTACCGATGACGTTCTCAAGGGGCGTCTTGTAAAGCAGCTCACGCCGAAATTATTAGTAAATCAATGTATAAATGAAAATTCGCTTCCGAGCCTCTCACCGACGCATGTTCGTAATATTGTCGCAATCTGCTATGCCTTCAATTATCATCCCTGCGTTGAGCAGGCGAAAGGCGCAACGAGGCGGCACATTCATGGCGCCACCGCACCGGTGGCAAGGCGTATTTAGGGGCGCGCATTGTGAAACTCCTCTCCTCCTTTGGGGCGACGTAGGCACAGCCAGGTATAACATATACCTCTATAGCACTCTCCCCGCTGCGCGCATGCCGCGAGTGTCATCGCACCGCGTCTGAGGATGCTAAGGAGCAGAGGTCGAGGAGTGCTGAGGAGAGCTCGGCCGCGTTTCCCGGAAGATGGCGGTTGTCGGAGGAAACGGGAGAAGCGCCTATTTCCGCCTCCGAGCAGCTGCGAGCGATCGCTTCTGCTGCTTCCTTTTTTTTTCCTTTTTGTCCCGGCACGAAGGGACGGGGAGAGGCAACGTGGATAGGAATGCAATTGTCGGAGTGGTCGGACGCACCAGCGGATTCCGATGCGCAATGACGCCGAGCACAGAGAAGCGAAGGGCCACCACCTCGTTCGTCCTGCGGCTTCGTCCATGACGCGTGATCCTGGAGCTCGGAGCCATTCTCTCGCCAGTTCCTCCCCACTATACACAGCACGTCCTTTCACTGCCTAGGTTTTTTTTTTTTTGCTTTTTATCTTGTTTTTTGCTGTTCACCTCAGTTTTATTGTCACCACTGTTTTTTTCTCTGTTTCTTCTATGGTCTCACTATAGTTTTTCACTCGAAACGAGGCCAGCGTTTTGTCTTTTTACGCTTTCTTTCCTATTTTATGCATACGGTGCAGCAACGTGAATGCAGGGATGAATATATTGGGAGGGAAAAAAATGAGCCCCCTATATCTGCGAAGCAGTCGGTACTAATCTACCGATCGTCTTTTTAGGGATTTACTCAACCGAGAAGAAGCCCACGGCTGTTGTGACTCAACATTTTCTTATAGTGTGGTCGTGTAAGCGACTTCCGGAAAAATGCGCATATTTACGTGACTGTTTCTCCTCATCTTCCCTGATTAAACAGTGCACCGAAAACCGGCGCGGCTTAACTCTGGCAAAATCATGAGAGCTATGGGCAATAATATATGGTAATAAGTGCCATAAAAAGAACGCTCTTTGCCTTCCATGAAAGTGTTTGTGGGTTGACTTTATCATAAATAACAAGATACCCATATTTACAACGAGACACAAGGTGGTCTCTCCATGTTCAGCAAAGTTTAGCAAAAACGTGCGACATAACATACAAGACGCGTGAGAGAAAATGCACTAAAGAGGATGACCTCTCTCACAAAATGGCTGATTTTGAAGTGATGAATTTATTGTACACAGAGTACGTTAAACGTCTGTATTGCAGCAGTACACTACACTCCGAATATCAGCTCTTTGAAGCCGTGTCTACCAAATAGGTCCAACTTTACGGGGGGGGGGGGGGATGAACGTGCTTGCGATTTTTTTTTATTGCGGCAACGTTAAAAACACCGTGTCACAGAAATTCAGGTGCCAGCGGCGTTGCTTGTGTACAGAAATCGGTGTTGTCTGTTTTTATTCGCGATGGATGCAAATGATCGCGATTATATTGCGTGGTTCTTCAATTTTCCACAGGGCAACTTTATGTTCTTTTTTTCTGGAAATAAAACATTCTTCAAAGGTAAACTCACTAAATGATGAATAGTATGACGGGAAACACTTGGCAACCGCAGTGCGTTTGGGAAACAATTTAAGGGACTTTAAACACAGTTTCGTGCACAGGCGGTCTTTTGCACGTGCACACTAAAAAAAAGTTGACTACACGGAGAGTGTTTCTACGACACAACAATAATCGTCATCTACTTCGAGTACATTCCTCGCGCTATCACCGCGGTCCCGGTAGTTCCTGGTCGCGAACGGCGCGCGCGTTATCACGGAGGCATAGCACTCCCAACAAGAATGTGGTCAGCGCCCGGTTTTCACGGAAATAAATGCGAGCAAGTAGGATGATGATTATTGTTTATGATATGTGGGGTTTCAACGTCCCAAAACCACCATATGATAATGAGAGACGCCGTAGTGGAGGACTCCGAAAATTTCGACCACCTGGGCTTCTATGACGTGCACCCAAATCTGAGCACACGGGCCTACACATTTTCGCCTCTATCGAAAATGCAGCCGCCGCAGCCGACGTGGAATCCCACGACGATTATTTTTGTGTAGCAGAACTACTCCCCAAGTACTCCATTTTTTCTTCGAGTGGGGCACGATTGAAGCATCCCCCGAGACGCGAGGCTTGGCTAGTGTAAGGGGAGGCGATGCGAAACTGAGCTGATTTCGATATCGCGTTCAACTTAGAAGGTGAAAGTCAAGCGTCCTCTAAGATCTTTCAGCGCGCGAACAAAGGAAAAGGGACAGGGTAGACAGAAAAAGTGCTCTTTCTGTCTATTCTGTCCTTTTTCCTTTGTTCGCGTGCTGAAACATCTTGCAAATATGACTACGCACCAACTAGCTCAAGCTTCCACTCTTGTGAGTCCTCTAAGCTTTTCCTGTGTTTTTTTTTTTTTTTTTTGCTCAAGTGGTATCATACAAGCTTGACACGTTAAAACAATCTATCTCACCGCAATGCATTGGGGGAACTTAGTGTGTGCCCGCCCTTTACGCCACCCATGTACGTCCTTGCTAATGCTTTCATTTCGTACGACTGCAAACTTGATCACAAAACACGATAAAGTGAAATGTCTGCGCAATCGTCTAGCCCGAATATAACTGGATCATGTGTTCGCGCGCAACCACGCACAGTCGCGACGGAACCAGCAATATTCAGGACGAAAAGAAGTATCGATTTTTTTGTTACAAGAATCTATATGATGGCGCCAGTTTGAGATATTACACATTGTTCCGACAATGCCTCCGACCGTTTATCTATTGTGCGCATCTGAAAAAAAAAAATCTTGCCAAGCCAATATCTTCTGGGAATGCACTTGCCTGAGTTCTAGTTCAACGACACGTTAAAGGGATATTGAATTTTATATCCTTCGTTCATAAATAAAAGAAGGGGGGGTGGAGAGGGCAACGAAATTTGGGATTCACATTCATTTTTTATACGTAATCTAATACCGTTTGACAATTTAGCGATGCCCAGCAAGCGCAAAGTAGTTTCACACAAATAGAAATGCAGCTACAAGAAATATTCTAATCCCACGTATAGCAAAGCTTTGATCTTCATGCGTTACGTAAGCGCGCACGGCGGACATGCCATTGGACGTACTGCAGGGACTTTTGTGGAAATTCCAAGCCGTCTTTTTTTTTTTTTTTTTTTTGCTGAGTCTCGATTGGTAACCAGCAGGCCAATATCTTTTTTTTTTTTTAGTGCAATGGCCCCTGGCCTTGCGGCAGTCTTGTTTACGAGCCGGAGCATCGCTACCATTGCAAATATTGTTTGTGTAGTGTGACGGCTTGCCCCGCCGCGGTGGTCTAGCGGCTAATTTACTCAGCTGCTGACCCGCAGGTCGCGGGATCGAATCCCGGCTGCGGCGGCTGCACCTGCGATGGAGGCGGAAATGTTGTAGGCCCGTGTGCTCAGATTTGGGTGCACGTTAAGGAACCCCAGGTGGTCGAAATTTCCGGAGCCCTCCACTACAGCGTCTCTCTTAATCATATGGTGGTTTTCGGACGTTAAACTCCACATATCAATCATCAAGTCTGACGGCTCAGTTGATGTGCATACACATATACACAGACGCACACACACACACACACACACACACACACACACATATATATATATATATATATATATATATATATATATATATATATATATATATATATATATATATATATGACGGAGAGAGAGAGAAAGTACGCTCATCGCAAAAGTAGTATGAACGTGTTCCGTGTATGTATAAGGCAGTAGGGAAAGCAGTACAGAAAGAAAACGAGCACGTCAGCGCTAAATTCTCGTTACAATGTTGAAAATTCAATACTAGGTAGCCAGACGTGTACAACTGGGCCATCGCGAGCGTTAGAGTTTGCATTGAAAGCAATGGTCAAGGCTACATAGATGTCTTAATGTCAAATTGATGCGATCTGCGATGCAGAAAGGGGAAAAGAACGAAAGAACAAAGCGGCTGCTCCTGCTAGCTCGTCTGCGCATTCGCTCTCTATAATCAGGCCACTGAAGCGAAAGGAGCGCCGAACGAGCGGATGGGGTGGGTTCGCGATAGCGTCAAAAACGAAGTCGGGCAATAGTAATGCGATCGCAGCTGCAGCCAACGGATGCCGCTCGTGGTGTCGATCGTCACAAGACGTCAAGGCGCGCAGCCGCATCCGACGCGCCTGTATAGCGGCGGTACAGATGCAGGGAGAGGAGATAGGATGGCGAAAATGCGAAATGTACCAACGGCTGCTGGCTCTGGAAAGAACTTCGCGAGAGGAGGATCAGCGCCATCGACTCGGAAGCCTTGACGTCACGGTGACGTTTGCGCAGCGTCACCGTAGCAGCGGAGCGCCGTTCCAGAAATAGCTCGGCCAGTTTTCTCCCATCAGATCCGACAGTGAGGGAGAAGGTTCGCGCCGCATTTTCGAAACTGGAAACAAAGGCGGCCGGGATGGAGAGGGCGCGCCGTAATGGACGGGAAAGGACAACGAGCACTCTCCAAGGGGCAAAATGACAGAGGGAGAAAAAGAGGGTAGCGGATGGGAATAAAGTCCTCTTTTCGTTTTTGCATCAGCGGGAGCTTGTGCTTTCTTTGCTCTCCTTCTGCGTGTGTCGTTGGTGGCGCGCCCATGTTGTGCGTCGGTTGTTAGGCGCTGTTCGCGCTTTTTTTTTTTTTTTTTTTCTTTATTTATTTACCAGACCAAACTGGAAGGTCGCCAAGGCTAAAAGCCGTGAGAAACGGCTTGACAAAGGCCCTGGTGACCTGAATATACACATGGCAGTAGTGCGGAAATGATTACAAGTACATAACATGCAAGTACAATAAAAAAAATATGAACAATACACAATTCAAAAATGATTTTTTAACTGATTATTTTACAATACCTGTTATAAAATGTGTAAAAAAGGGTTTTCAATAAGCAAAATACACCATGCACAGACAAATCGTATACATTGACACTTATCAACCTAAAAAGAAACATATATACATTTATGTGAAAACACATACATTCATATCGCTAATACAACGCAAGATAACGAGATATAACATGATACAATTTATTTACACTGGACTGGACTAGGAATGTTCCTATGGAGCCAGAGAGCAGAAATGTGAGTGTAGTTGTTTTTTGTTGCAGGAGATTGTACTTTCGTGCGTGTTAAGTGTTGTGGGAACGTTGTAGGCCAAGGCTTGGTGTCTATATGTAGTGCGGAAACGCGGTACGAACCAAATATCTGTATTTCTTGTAGGAAACGTAATGACACGACGCTGTAGGCATGACAGTAATCTAATGAAGTTGGAGAACTCCTTATGCGAGAAATAAAGTGTGTGCAATAAGCGAAATGTGTAAAGGTTGTCAGCTCGTATTATATTAAATTCTTGGAAAGCTCCACGCGTCGTTCCGAACGGTTCAATATTTCCAATCTGGCGGACTATTTTTTTTTGCAAAGTAATGACTTTATTGATGTTTGCTTTGCTTGTCGTGGCCCATACAAGGCTGCAATACATTAGATGTGAATTAAATAGCGCATAATATATCTGAAGTTTCACTTTGAGCGGCAAAATGTTCCGGCAACGAGACATCACTCCTGTTACCGAAGAAAGCTTTTTACAAACAAAATTTACATGTGTATCCCAGCCTAGATTGGAGGAAAAATAAACTCCGAGTATTTTGTAGCTATCAACAATATCAATCGGCACTGATTCAAGAACTAAAGGTTGATGGGTAGCGAGTACTTTATTTTTGGCACGAAAAACAATGGCTTTGGTTTTATTTGGATTAATTTTAAGCTGGTTCATTCTGGACCATGACGAAATTCTTGAAAGTATATCATTTGCTTTGCTTACAATGTCATCTAAGTTAACGCCATCAAGGATTATTGTTGAATCGTCCGCATATATGACGTATTTAACTGTTGTGTCCAGTTGAACAATGTCATTAATGTAAACATTGAACATCAGCGGACCAAGTATACTGCCTTGCGGCACACCACGAGTGAGGGGCAAGAATGACGAGCTATTTTCATTAATGTAAACACTTTGGCACCTATTGCTAAGATATGATCGAATTAAAGATTTGGCAACACCCCGAATGCCATTTGATTCTAATTTGTCTAACAATATATTATGATGAAGCGAGTCAAATGCCTTACTGAAATCTAGAAATATGCTGAGTGTGAATTTATTTTGTTCAAAGTTATGAAGTATAGCTTCCTTTAATGTCAACAATGCAGTTTCAGTGGACTTGCCGCTTATAAAGCCAAACTGCGCATCTGTTAACACATTGTGTTTATTAAAAAATTTCGTTATGCGGACATGAATAATTTTTTCTAAACATTTAGAGAAGACAGGAAGGACCGATATAGGCCTGTAGTTACTTTCACTGTTGCGGTCACCACCCTTAAAAATGACTGATACACGAGCTTTCTTCATGGCTTCTGGAAAAACACCATGTTCAAGAACTAAGTTATATATATAGGTTAGTACACTACTAAGTAGATATAAAACGTGTTTTATTGGTGTGATCTGCAGGTCATCGGCATCAAGAGATTTAGTACTATTTAGATGCTTGAAGATTTCGCATACTTCACTTTCGTTTGTTGGGTCAAGAAAGATACTTTGGCTCACGTTACTGCATCCGGCGACAAAATCCGCGTTATCATTGCACAACGCTACTGCATTTATGAAGTAGTTATTAAAATGATCTGCGAGTGCTGCACCTCTAAAATCTTTACCCCCAAAGGTTATAGACTCAGGCAAAGCATTTTTATTATCACGACCGAGTATGGTATTAATTAGCTTCCACGTAGCACTTGAACGTTGCCGATTGGCATGTACAAAGATACGCTGATAGTAGGCTTTCTTGGCACGTTGAAGTTCAGCGTTTAATCTATTGCGAAGCTTTTTAAATTCTTTCAAAGTTTCAGCAGAGCGCGTACGTAGAAAAGTGTGATAGCAGATGTTTTTACGCTTTATCATACTCAAATGCTCGCGAGTGACCCAGGGTTTCCTTGCCTTTCTTGCAGATTTTAATGTTTTGAATGGAAAATGTTTTGCGTAAATGCGTCGAAAAGTTTGGATGAATGCATCATATGCGTTATCGGCATTTTTCTCCTTAAATACAGATGACCAGTTTTGTTTGGATATATCGAGCGTAAAAGCTTCAAGACTTCGAGATGTGATATGCTGTATGGTAGGCAGCACCCGCCGCGTCCCTTTATCAAGAGGTTTGCAAAAATAGCTCATAAACACGGGACAGTGGTCACTAATATCAGATGTTATTGTGCCTGCGCTATAAATTACTGTGTCAATATTGGTAATGACAAGATCCAGTGCTGATGAAGTGGAGCATGTAATTCGTGTTGGCGTATTAATTAGATTTTTAAAACCACTCGAGAGCAAAAGGTTATTTAGCTCGCGGGTGACACAGTTTTCCTCCAGTAGGTTAATATTAAAATCTCCTGCAGAAATAAGGAGGAAATTATTACAACAAGCATACTCCAAGAAGTTCTCGTAAAATTGCATGAAACTTGCCATGCTTCCATTTGGCGGTCGGTAGATTACCGAGATAAGCTCATCTTTAAACTGGACTGTAAGTATTTCATATTCATCTGTTATCTTACTGAATTCAGGGACGATGTGGCAACTCTTTTTTGTCGTAACAAGCAAAGCAACCCCTCCCCCTCGCTTATGCGTCCGATTAAGATAGAATGTATTGTAGCCATCCAGAGTAAAAGTTGGTTCATCATTTGTACCCCAAGTTTCAGTCATCATAATGAGGTCAAATTTTAATTGGAATTGCTCTAAAAAGAGTGCAACGTCGTCCCTTTTATGGTTAAGTGACCTCGTGTTAATATGCAGAACTGAGTTGCCTGTTTGATTGTGTAAGCAGATATCGCGAGGAAAAGCAAGCTCTAGGTAATCCATAGCGAATAAATGCTATTTCAAAGTTTCAAGCAAGCACATCAACTGACATTATGCAGACACAGAACTATTTTGCCCTCCAAAAATCCTGTCGATATCACGCTCGCTGGGTATGTGTACAGCAGGTGTTTCGTCAGTTGTTTAGCGTATATCTTCCCGTTGTAAGACCATACAGATTTCCATTTCATTTCGTACTTCTTTTTTACAGCGGTCGCGAGCAGTTTTTTCAACGTCGGGCAGAGATGTTCATTCACATACACAGGCGGTGAAAAGGAAGTTGAGTTGCCAATGCCCAAATCAGCATTTGTAAGGCGCGCTTTTTTTGCCTTCTTTAGCACCCTGTCCCGTTTGACGCGGGACTTAAATTGAACAACGATGTTGCTCTTGTTTTCCGTTCTACTCGGCACACGGTGACACGCCTCTATGTCATCCTTGCTAAGCGGCTCTCCGATAATCGTGCCTAGCGTACAAAGTAAGTCACTGACCGATTCAGTCTCCCTTTTCACAACGCCTTGTATTTCTATATTGACATTCCTAGAGTACTGTTCACAGCCGGTCAATCGATGCTCCAATTCAAATACAGAGGTTTTCAAGGACGCGTTTTCTAGGCGTAGAGAAGCATTATCACTTTTAAGGCGAGCACTTTCAGCGACAGCTTCTTCTAATTTTTTCTTCAACTCCTCAATACTGTCGTGAGCGTAGTCAATGCTTTTAGTCATGTTCCTTTGTTCTGTTTTCATGTCTCGAATTTCATTCCTGAAATCCCTTACCACAGAGTCACGGAACATCTTAAGTTCCTGCTGCACCTCCTCCTTTAACTTCAAACATTCAGTCTTCATTTCCTCCTTCAATTTAGCCATAACAAATCTTAATGATTTACGAAAGAAGCAAGAAAGCACCACAGATAATTCAAAACAATTTGGCAGCTGACGACGGAACACACAAAAAAGCTATAAGCAGCTCAGTATACTTGGTCACTGACCTGTACAGAAAGCAGATTGCTTATTACGACGTTCACAGTTCCGTTGTCACTGCCAAGTGATGCAGCCGGCGACCTGAGCGCTCTTCTTGTAGGGTGAATTTGATGACGTGGACGAAGCTGCACCGCGCAGGACACGGCAGCACGCAGGCGCACAAATGAAGCACGCAGCAGCGTAACTATGCAGCCAGGGACCACGGTACTTTTCCTTCCAGGGTTGGGTATCACCGGTGAAAAACGTGCGTCAGCCTGTACAGAAAGCAGATTGCTTATTACGACGTTCACAGTTCCGTTGTCACTGCCAAGTGATGCAGCCGGCGACCTGAGCGCTCTTCTTGTAGGGTGAATTTGATGACGTGGACGAAGCTGCACCGCGCAGGACACGGCAGCACGCAGGCGCACAAATGAAGCACGCAGCAGCGTAACTATGCAGCCAGGGACCACGGTACTTTTCCTTCCAGGGTTGGGTATCACCGGTGAAAAACGTGCGTCAGCCTGTACAGAAAGCAGATTGCTTATTACGACGTTCACAGTTCCGTTGTCACTGCCAAGTGATCAAATCGCTGACGCATTTTCCCTTTTGACGACTCCCCCCCCTCATCGATTTCGCAGTTGTGTTTGTTAATGGAGCATTTTACCATCGCAGTGTTAGTCTTTTAGATATGTTTTGCTCGATAAGTACACTAACTTTTCGATGCAGACGCTGATCGCTGTCAGAATACAGGCGTGTCTGAATAACGTGGATAGGTGCTGAGCGAGGCTTCAGCGCGACCCGAAAGATATATCGTTCACGCAAATACCGCGTTACAGCCTGTACGGCCCTGTATGGCCCCAGAGTGTCGACGTTTTGTCAGAGGAAAAAAAAGGATGAAATGATCTTGAAGATTGATATTTATTGATATGTGGGGTTTAACGTCCCAAACCATCATGTGATTATGAGAGACGCCGTAGTGGAGGGCTCTGAAAATTTCGACTACCTGGGGTTCTTTAACGTGCACCCAAATCTGAACACACCGGCCTACAACATTTCCGCCTCCATCGGAAATGCTGCCGCCGCAGCCGGCATTTGATCCCGCGCCCTGCGGGTCTGCAGCCGAGTACCTTAGCCACTAGACCACCGCGGCGGGGCGTAATGATCTTGAAGTGAACGTGCGTTTTTGAGGGGGACGGGGGGGGGGCTGTTCGTTTGACAAAACAAAATAAACTGCACGTCTATTGCATCACTACCTATACGGTATGTCATACAATAAAGGTGAATAAAGAATAAAGAACATGCATGGTTACTTACTGCAATATAATCTTGGTCCGCCTATGGATGGAACAATGGCTGCGGTACTCGGCTGCTCACCCGAACGTAGCGTGTTTGATCCCGGCCATGGTGGGGACATTTCGATCAAGGTGAAATGAAAGAGGCCCATGTACTGATCGATGTCGGTGCACGTTAAAGAACCCTAGGTGGTCGAAATTTCCGGAAGACTCCACTACAGCGCATCTCATAATCCTTTCGTGGTTTTTGAACGTAAAATTCCACATTTTATTATATTACAACGTGGTTCTTTTGATCCGATCAAGCTTTGTGCTATGTAATGGCACCACTGATGTTATTGCAACCCACTTGAGCCTCGCCTGAGTTTTTTGGAGCGACACGACCTGCATGATGTGTGGAATATCTATTCCGCACATTGTGAACTGATAAATGTGCGGAATACCTACCGCAGACGTAAGTACCTGAAACTGCATTGTACGTAGGCTCTATTGGTAAGTAAGAATGTTCTTGTAAAGCGTCTTTTTATCTGAAGCATTTCTTCGCGAAAGTAAGGCACTTTCACCATTCCTATCTATCTATCTATCTATCTATCTATCTATCTAATTATCTATCTATCTATCTATCTATCTATTTATCTATGTGTCTGTCTGTCTGTCGTCATGAAACCCTTCTAACCATGGGATTAGACAGTCGCGCGTTTTACCGAGTTTTGCTGCATCCAATAAATGCTTCTTCATTCACTCACTCAGTCACATGTGGTGCATACCCGCAAACAACTGCCCTTCGTACGGGCATAAGCGCTACAAATGTTTCATGTTTTATATCAGCCCAGACCTATAGAAAATCTTGCCGTGGCAGCGTGAAGGAGCTCGTGTCTTAAAAGAGAGACCATGTCGTCGTTGTAGATGTGTAAAATATCTATATGCAAGCGAGGAATAAAAATCACGGCTCCAGCCAAACGAGGCATATTGCATGTCCAGAAATGACTGATTCGCGAAGCTTTTGAAAGAGAACTGAAAAGTTTCATCTCACCTTGAAGGAAAACTGTATGCAGTAGCGTTCGACAAAACAAGTTATCTGTTTGGGAGGGAGGTTATTCTCGCTCAGCTGAAAATTTGAGCTGCTGTTGTCAAACAGCCGGAAAGCTCTTCTATAGTATATACAGGTGGGGATCACGCACATAGTAAAATGAAGTAGACATTGATGCATAAAAAAATAAGAAGATAATGCTACTGGCATTACGGGGCGCATAAGTAAAATGCGAACGCACCGAAAAGGTCAACTGTAGCAGCGGTGGCGATTCGGCGGCGGGACTGCTCGACCTTCGACATTTAAGGTTGGCAGGTGACAAAAGGTGTTTTTTTCTTTCTTTCTTACAATCTCTCGTACCAACACGACTTCGCTGTTGGCAATTTTCCCTCGTCGCCATCTTCGAAGCACGTCTCTGCATCGAGGGTCTCCTCGTCGTCTGTGGCCCGTTTTCTCACCGCGTGGTGAACGATGGTACAGACGGTCGTCGCTGATTGTGTTCGTCCGTATGCCGGGCTTCTCGACCCCCGATAAGATGTTTTGTATTCCAAGTGAACGGAATAATAACGCTGGATGGAACCGTGCAAGTTGTATTTCGTTTCTTTCGGCTGAACTTTCTTTTTCTTTCTTTCCCAGAAGCTGTGATTGGGATAGAAAAAGAAAAGACAGATGATTGAAGTATATAGAAGTTTGAAGGGCGAGCTCCGAAAGGAGTTGCGAGGCGGTCGTGTGCGCTTCAATAAAAGGACACGTCGTTTCCTTTTAGCAGCAAGCCCGGAGCATGCGGAGAAGCATGGAATAAAAAATGACCTCGCTACAAGCGATGAGCAAACAAGCAAAAAAAAAATGAATGCGAACGGTTTCTGCTGCGGGAGTGAAACCCAGCCTAGAGATCGAAACGCTCGGTCGTTGTTTTCTCGTTTGCCGTTGCCGAACTGACCGTGTTAGAAAGTGGGTTGCAGCTGACAGCCAAAGCTTGCTTTCAGAGGACGCTGCCTGCCTTCGTCGTCAAGGAGTGTTTCTCTTTTAATTTATTCGTACATTTTTGGTGCGCTTGCTTTGTGGCATGTCATCCGCCCTGAAAGCAACGCTAACTGGCCGAACCACTTTGCGCGGGGAGAAAAAAGGCATTAAATTTCTCTTAAAAGCTTCTCTATGCTTACTTTGACGAAAATTGCTGTATAGCGTTGTAGCATAAGGTTATCATATACTCGGATGTCTTAGCTGATTCAACGTACAACACTTAAAGATTTAAACGTGACATCGTTTTCTTTGGTGTAATGACAGCTAAAGGTAACCGCAGTAACCGTGTCATGTTGGGGCAAATCTGGCTGCCAAAGGTAATGCAGGCTTTGATGCAAGTGTCGGAGTTGAAAGTACGCCCATACGCTTATTTAGCTGCTTGACGAAGACAAGTCGGAACGTTGCTTCAGCGACAATGTCTGTTCGATAATTTTTCGTTTTTCAAGCCTACATCTTTCCACGCAAAAAAAAAGGAGGGCGTCATAAATTCACTGATAAAACAGGCGATCATGGGCTGCATTACCATTGTGAGCAAGCCCTCAGCCGGTATTGTATACCTCCAAGCCTTCCCTTCATTTTATACTACTATACCATGTAGCTGTACTGAAGAATGATGTTGCAATAGACCTGAAATAATATGCCGTGCGCTGGCTTCTGACGCATATTTTTTTGGTAAGTTCATTGTTCTGAATTTTGTGTTAATTGGAAGGTTAATGTGCTTATATAGTGTTGGAGCGTGCAACGCTGCTGTCCATAGCACAAGGCAAAACACAGTTCAGCTTC
This sequence comes from Rhipicephalus microplus, assembly GCF_013339725.1. Classification (NCBI taxonomy): domain Eukaryota; kingdom Metazoa; phylum Arthropoda; class Arachnida; order Ixodida; family Ixodidae; genus Rhipicephalus; species Rhipicephalus microplus. The sequence continues at coordinate 85,147,277 of NC_051166.1, forward strand.
TCCACCAGGCCAGTTGTCGAAGGGAAGACTGCAAGAGTGGACAGGAAACAACAAACATGGGACTAAGGAGGAGGATTGAAAGAGGAAGGACAGGGGGGTTGGCCGGTTCTCAGACCGACTGGCTACCCTGTAGCACGGGACTGAGACAAACAGTGAGCTTATGAAGCAGCGTTTCTTCCTCTCCTCGTCACCATTGCCTCGTGTCAAATGTACCGTGCGTGTATGGAGACCCCCTAACTCTCTCACGCGCCGTCAGTGTTAGCGGAGCTTGATGGCGGTGGCACCAACGGCATTGGCGTGCACCTTCTCGAGCGACAATGTCATTTCTATTGGTATGAAATATACATACCACCGTCGGCCTTTGTCCGAGGAACAGCGAAGTGATTATAGGCACGTGCAAGTTCCTCACGCGCAGTCTCGATGAGCCCTCGCATTGAGCAACGGCGTGCATCTCAGCAGCTCTGGCAGAATCCGTTTGGTGTCTAAGTGACGAGACGATGAGCTGACGCGGGAGTGGGTCGTATCGAATAGCTTCGACCACCGCAGTGAGTTGTCCATTTCGATGCAAGTGGAGCCGCTACGCTTCTCGTTCTGCTCAGATCGTTCCTTTTTATTTTCTTCCCCCACCAGTGCGCAGGACGGAAGATGCGACTAACGGGGTAGGTGAGAGCTCGTGCGGGCAACGAGATCAGGCGCCTAGGATGAAGGGACCGTGAACGCAGCCGGCAATCCAGGCACCGGGTTGGTGCGGGTGCGAGAGTGCGCCCACGCACGCACCACTTGCCCGCGCCCAAGTGGTGCGGCGAGCGGACACGGTCGGCTGGCTGCCCTCGGGGGCATTTCGTCGGAATGGAACGCGCGGCACGCGTATACCGTGGGCTTCTGCCGCGGTGGCACGCGATATTGGAAAAGGCGCATAAATCCGAAGAGTGTGCAAAAAAGAGAGCGAGAGAAAAAATAAGCGGCGCACACCACAAAAAAAAAGAGCGGGAGGGAACGGGGCGACGCGCGTTGCGCAGCCGGAGAGGGCCGACCAGGTAAGCACGAACACTGCTGCTGCCCCATCGTCCTAGCACGGCACGAGCACTCGCGCTGGTGGAGACGCAGTGCCCGCGCTTCTGGGCGCTCCCTTCTACTGCATCGATCGCCCGGGTGCGATTCCTCGCTCTCTGCCTTACCCTTTCGCATTTATCGCGAACGCGGCGAGAGGATTTTCTGGGTGTGTGTGTGTGTCGCTCCTCTCCTTATTCCCCCTCCACGTTTCCCGTGAAAGCTTCCCCTCTCCCCCCTTCTTTTCTCTGCCAAACACCGGGTTCTACAGCGAGCCTTTCATGTTTTCTCATATCACCGCGGTAGGCGAAGAGGCCTTGTGCGGAAATATTTGGCTTGGGGATTTTCTTGCTCTGGCTCGCGCCTACTTGGCCGTTCGCACGGGCTGCCCTGGAGGCAAGGCGCAGTCTAAACAGTTGGCGACGGCCGCTCTTGTAAATCCTCACGTACAGAAACGGTGCTGGCTGTTAAAAAAATAACGGTTGAAGAAAAAAAAACGCAGGAAGTGGAGCGGCAACAAGACGGTTGTGCTGCGTGGAAATGAAAACGTGACCGTGGATATATGGACTGGGATAATAAATATACGCAGTATAGGCTTTAGCTGCAAATGAAGTAGAACGCGTTCTAAGTGAACCAAGATGCGTCGAAAGTTATGAATGCAAGCGAGACATTAAAAAACAAAGGATGTGGCTACCTACAGCGTCTTCAGGCGCATTAGCAGGTATTCCGTCGTTTCCAGACGGTACTCCGTGTTTGAACGTCTGCGTGTACGCTGCTAAGAAACGAAATGTACCTGTGAAAACAAACAAACACGCAGATAAACAAGATGTTTGCTTGCCCACTGCGCTGTCGTCGAGCTTCCATGAAAAAACATTTTTTTTGCCTTTATGTTCTCTCGCGGCCACCATTCCTTCTGTACAGAGACAATCTTCTATGACACAGCAGTTACAACCCCCAGGTATTTTGAAGTTGTGCCATTTTTTCTTAACCTCCTCGCAAAAAAAAAAACTTACATTTGCTGGTGCACTTCATATGCGATGGATGAAGCTTGATACGAACGGCGATAATTTTTCTCAGGTGATATCGAACTTTTTCGTTTTTATAATTAGACCAAGGTTGTGGATGGCGCTTAAAGAAGATTATTTCATTGACCTTTTTCAAATTTTAAAGTGGTGCAAAATAAAATATATATTAAAAGCATTCACCTTGAATTGCTCTGGTAAAAATATCGCACTCGAAGTGTGTGCAATACTACCTGAATGTTGTATGCAACCTATAGTATTATGTATTCACCATTTCATAAGCTCCCTTACCAGTCTGGAAGTACTGTTGCATGAAACACAAAAAGGGGTGTTTACACCCTGTCAATGCAATCATACAACGTGTATACCTTTCGCCATTCTTTCTCCTCTTCTTGCACCATCAAAGCAACCAGCCACAAAAGGCGGGAAAACAAATTACACTTAAAGTTACTACGTGGAGAGAGTTATTCTTACACATGTCGTGCTTTGAAGGAAAAAAAAAACAGTAGTACGATCGTTTTTTTATAGCGAGAACTCTATGACATCATCAAAAAATAACAAGTAAAACAAAGGCTGGTTTTGGCACGATAACTGCGCAATAACCAGTGTTACACCCATTTTCGATAAAACCGAATGAATGAGGCAAAAAACAAAACAATTGTGCAAGTATTGTATATCCAATGTACGGAAATATACATTTGTAGAAGAAGATGACGAAGAAGAGAATGGTGACGAACAAGGCGATGATGATGGTGGCGATATTCAGAAGGCGGAGCAGAAGAAGTTGATGATTGTGAGTGTTATTCGCCCACTCACATAAGCAAGCGTAGCAAACAAAAAAATATATAAAGAATGGGGTCGCAAAAAACTTCCCCTTTCTCCCTAAAGAAATAAAGCAATAAAATTGGCATAAACAACCCTAATCCTAATCTTTGCACCCTCTTCGTTCCAAGCATTCGCCGCCATCGTTAACACCGAAATAAGATGCGGGCAAAGATTCTTCGTAGCCCGTCGACGCAGTACGAGAGTGTAGGTGGCGAAACATTTAGATATATAAAAAAAATCTTGTAAAACAAAGGAGTCAGGGCCTTCTATACCTTCATTGATCAAATTCATCTTGACGCACTAGAAACTGGCACCTAGAAAGTCCTACTTAGGGAACAGCGTCTTGTCGTCCTTGTCGCAGCTAGCCCAGCCGCATATGCGTTCTCGTCGCGCTGCCTTTTCAGCGCCTTCAGCCTGACGACATCCTTGTTCTTCTTCTACGACGCGTTGCCTCAGCGTCGACACATGCTCATCGCAAAGGCGCCGCCACCACCTACGTTGTCAGGCTCGCAACGACTACCACCACCCTCCATTGTTTCTTTTTCTTCATTCGATTTTTCTCGGTGAGATTTCTTTCTCGCTTCTTTCACTTGGTTGATTTGATCCTTATAACGGAAACGGAAATGAGCCTGCAGACAAGAAAATGGCCAGCCCTCTTGCGCAAAAACGGGAACATTTCGTCTTGTGTTTTGCAAGTGTCCTTCTTGAGCCTGTTCCACTTCCTTCCGCGACAGGAAGAAAGTCGTCGCGTGGTGGCAGTGACTAAAGATTCGAGTATGGAGGGAAGACAAAATTAACGAACAGAACAGAAAAAAAGAAAACCAATGCAGTGCTGCATGGCAGGTGCAATTTTTTTCCCAGCTCTTATGCAATGCGAGCTGCGATAAGCGGCTCTGCACAAGGAGTGCAGACCAACGTTATTTAGTTCAATTTGTAAGCGCTCACTTTTCGCTTCTCCCCGTTCGCAATTAGTTTCGATATGAAGCGTCCAGTTGGTCATGATCCCGCGAGAGTAACTACAGACGTTATCATGCACTCTCGTGGCAGTAAAAAAAATATATCGATATCGATAAGAAACGCCTAATATATCGCCCTAAGCTTTAATTGTTGCACAGGTACGCTCAGGCAAGACCTCATGATACCTTTGGGCGCACTGCATGCCTTTGGGTCACTGTACTGCGAGTCAAAATGTTGTCTACTGACAGCGATGTCTAGCTGTGTTCATGTTTTGCAATAAAACGTAAGCCTTTCAATACTCTACCTCGCAATGCTACATCCAAACTGAGCACAGGTTGACTTTCTGTAGCAAAGATTGACAGCCCATCTGCTACTATTTGTGGCTGCACAAGTTAGCATCCATACATTGCAAAGAAGTTCTTCAGGACGTCAAACTGTGTTAAAAAAAAAGGAAATATGATCAGACCAAAGCGAGCCTGTAATACGCTTTGCCTGCACTATGGCCAAAACTAAAAAAAAATAAAAACTTCCTCACCAGAAACGTTTTTTTTTCATTGACCAGAAGAATTAGTTAATGACATGTCTAGAATGCGGATGGTTTGACGAACATTTACAGCGTAACACGTTTTTGCAAATATGGGTTCTGAAACATCTCATCGTGTTTTACACCCAAAGTCTGTGTGTAATAATAATAATTGTTCCGGTTTAACGTCCCGAAACCACTATATGATTATGAGAGATGCCGTAGTAGGTGATTCCGGAAATGTTGACCACCAAGGGTTTTTTAACGTGCACTTATATTCGAGCCCACGGGCCTCAAGCATTTTCGCCTCCATCGAAAATGCGGCCACTGCAGCCGAGATTTGATCCCGTGACTTGCAGGTCATCAACCTAGTGCCTTAGCCACTAGACCACCATGACGGGTCGTGCATGTGTGTGTATGGAAGGTAAACGCAGCGCAAGATAGACGAAATTCACAGAGAAAAACAGAGGACTAGCGCTGACTGTTTTATCACTTCAATGCAATATAAAGCAAAACGGTGGGTAAGCATGTTACGTGGAAATTGAAGCTATTCGTCATGATACAATGAGTAGAAGCTATTAATCTACAAGATTAATTTTCTTTAGAAGTCTCCTAGGCACATAAGCGATGATTAATTACTTCTTTGCTTACTGTTTTAGACAATTCACTAGCGTATGCATCACCACTTGGTTTGATAGCGAAGGCCTCGGCTGTCAGACGACTGTACACGCTTGGGCATCTTAATATTACTTTTCAGTCTCGGAACTCCGCCGTTCATCCACACGTGCTGCACTGGAGCTCCATGTTGCTGCTTTGTTTGAGACGATGATCGTTACGATGCGTGCCTATAGTCACTGATTAAGACAACGACCCGTTTGTCCATTGTAGATCTTCTTGCAGGAGAGATTAACTTCATAGACGACGTTGGCCGTGACCCCTACAAACGGTCTCCTATGCTTCGTCGTACACGTTGGCTTCTTGGGCCCTTCCAGGTTGATGCGTCTACAAAGTCTGCCTAGCTTATTGGGGTGCTAGAAAGCACCCTCGATTCCGATTTCTTGACTGTTTTCTTGATATTGCGTGAAATACCTCGAGCGTACGCTGTGGCATCTTCCTGAAGCTGCTTTCAGAGCGTTTGTTGTTTTTCGTCCCTTCATGAACCTTTGAGAGCATCTTGTGTGCCAGGCCAAACAGTAAATTCTCAGAACAACCAGCGTCACGCAGTCCAGTCACTTGTTCACTGAAGATCGATATGCACCTTGTGTTGGCATGACCAGTTGAGGCCTTCTTCATAGTGGCAGTGGCGACAACACGCTTGACGAGTTCTGAATGGCCTGACGTGAAAGGGGGGATACCCTTCACAGAACCGAGTAAATAGCTCCAACCAACGTGTTCGTGAAAGAGTGATAGGTTAATTTCCAGAAATTACAATTGCCGTTGGTTAGCGAACTTGGACGTTATTGTGAAATCCGAGAAAACTGTGGTGAAATCGCTGAAAAGTATATATCTGCTTCGCAGCTTGAAGCTTTCATTTGCTTAAAGATAATAAAGAAATTGTCGGCGTACAGCAGCTTCCCACCCCTCTTATTTTTTTTTTTACCTGAACGCGTGAGCGTTGATCCGCGAGTCATATGCGCCGGTTTCTGGCGTCCCGATGTTTGGTTGCCGGGACAATGCGGCATAAAACAACCACAGAGAGCTGTTCATCGCGTGCATACACGTATTATCATACATTTTGCTACCGTTCTTCATTATACAGCGCTAATCAATTGAGCAGTCGAGGCTCGCACGTTCATGTTAAAAAAAGTTGGTGGCTGTACCTGAAGAATTTGCGGGCGCAAAGCACCTCCAATATTTTAGTGCCCTCAACAAGCTAGGCAGACTTTGTAGACGCGTCGACCGGGAAGGGCTGAAGAAGCTGACGTGTAGGAACCACAAGAGACCTTTTATGACATGCACAGCGAACGTCGTATACGAAGTTCCGCTCTCCGGCAAAAAGACAGCCGCTGGAGATATGAAGGTTAACGCACAAGTGTCAGCCTATCTGATGTCAAAAGGGCCTAGCGGCGTGTTTCACAACAGCGAAAATCAAGATTGCGCATTCTTATCTCCTTCGTTGGCTTTCCGTGCTACAACAATCACCCCTACAATGAACTCTACACATTTTCTTTTTTTTTTTTTTGAGCCTTCCATTCGTAGCGATCAAGTGTATTCTTCGTGGGCTGTTATCCCTGCGGGCGTTTACAAATTTGCTTGGAACAATATTTTAGCTCGTGCTTGGCACTGCTTCGTCTAAACAGCACCCTCAAACGCTAGCGATTCCCGCTTAAGGAACAGCAAAAAGATTGAGTGAAGTTTGCGTGATATAGCCTTCTTTTTCGAAAGAGTATACTGAGACGCGGTGCTCTTGTAGTTCTTGGTCGATGGTCACGTGATATACTCCAAATCGCGCTTGACTGTACATTGGACAAACGGATAATCGTCTTAATCAGTGACTTGGCGAGCATCATAACAATCATAGTCTCAAACACGGCAGCAACATGGCGCTCCAATGCGGCACGTGTGAGTGTACACCAGCGTTTCGAGTCCTAAGAGTAATGGGAAGATCCCCAAACGTGTGCAGTCGTCTTGTAGCCGAGGCCTTCGCTAGGAAGCTAAGGGATCACACATGCGCTAGTTAACCGACAACCACTAAGCAAAGAAGATGTTAACCATGTCTCTTGCTTCTAGGTGTATCTTCAAAAACATCGTTGTTGATTAGCAGATTCTGTGCATTGTATCATGACGAATGGCTTGAAGTTTGAAGTTCCAAGTGGCTTGCTTCCCCGCCTGTTTCTTTGATTTTGCATTGAAGCAATAAAACAGTCGGTTGTTAGCAAACGCTTGTTCGGTGTGTTTGTTTGCTCAGGCTCGCCTATTTTGCACTGTTTTCACCTTTTCCATAGTGGCTCCAACTAGCCCAACAAAATACACTTCTCTCTCTCTCTCTCTCTCTGTGTGTGTGTGTGTGTGTGTGTGTGTGTGTGTGTGTGTGTGTGTGTGTGTGTGTGTGTGTGTGTGTGTGTACGCACGCTCGGGTTATGTCCTGTGAAGCGTGCTTTTCAGTAAAACAACCAAGTCCTGCAACGTAAGCAACCTTCCGTAAAAGTTTTGTGGGTGGCAGCAACACTAACAGAAATGCTGCTTTAGTAAAACGGACAACGGGTAAACTAATTTTTTACCTGTCCAAAATCACAAATAAACAATTGAGTGAAATAATAGTCGTAGCATTGGCTTGACCTGAGAGAAGAACGAAATGCAAGCAACGCAATCAGGTAGTACGCAAAGGCTAAATGCAATACTAGTTCTTCCCTTAGTTAGCGCTTTCTGTTATCACAGCGGAAACCATCACTTTTGTGTTATCTCCCAATAATTATTAATGCAATAGCACATGACTATTTATCTTGCTTGTCTAGCACATGTTATGCCAGCTTCGGTTCTTATAACGAGCTTCCTGTCTATCGTTCGTTCTCTCTTTGACCGTTAACGCTTGTCGAACAGAAAAATTCTACGATTGTATGTGGCCTTCATTTTTTATCGCTAAAACAATTGAGCCCCATGGCGTTTGATCTGTATTTATTGGCTGCTTTAAAAAATATATGGTCAATACACGGCAATGCTGAACACTGCACATTAACACACTTCTGGAGAAACAACCGATGTGAAAAACCAAAGTTAAGAGGTTCTAGAGCAACACAGGTGGCGGTCCTTTCTCGTGCACTTCGTCAAGCTTTCTCAAGTCACTTAAATTTCTTGGAGCCTGCCCCCAGTCACTGATAATGCAAGTTTGGCGTAACCTTAACAAGTTTAAATTCGGAACTCGATCCATGGAAGCTTTGCATTAGGAGTTTGGCTCAAGGGGACTGAAAGCTCGTTCAACAGCTTTAGCGAGGGAGCTTGCAGGTGTGCCTATAAAGCCTCTGCGCCACCTTCGCACACGCAGCAGAGCGTGCGCGCCGCGTTCTATTGCCGAAGGTCATTTAGGATCGGCGAAGCCAGGCACAACAACGAGGGTTGCGAGTTACAAAACACTGCCATCCACGCCAGTCGCAGTGCTCCTCGACAATTACCTTTTGGCAGCCGCTGTAGTGGAAGTCGCGAAGCTTCACCGCGCGTGAAACGTTCTCATTTGCCGTTCGCCTGCCTCCTTCCTTCATCCTTTAAATGTCGTTCGGGTGACTTTGTGTACAGCACTGATTTGAGGAGGGGGTCGTGCGCACTCGGGAAAAAGCTGGTTTGAAATGGGAGATGTCTTCGAAATGAAAGGAAACGAATCAAAAGAGAAAAAATCACGCTCCACGGCGCCTTTCTATGACTGCACTTGCACAAACATCGGCAGTAGTTGTAGTCTGAAAAGGCGGTAGCAGTTACGGGGTGCTTACGATTGTTTCCCTTGCTGTTTCTGTATTTTTCTCTCCAACGTTCTTTTTTTCCATGTTCGCGAAGTCATTTCTCGTCTTTGTATCGAATCTGCCACTCTTCTTTCGGAAATCAGGGCCAGCTTTGTCAAACTCAAATTTCTTTTTGCCGCTCCGCATCGTCGCGCTCCCTGAGCATCCTCCTTGCTCCGTTTCATTCTGAACTTTCCTCTATTTCTTCGCTTCCCCATTTGCGTGGATATTGCGTGTTCGCCAATCATTGAAAGCCGGCCAAGTGTCACGGCGTGCTGCCGTCGAGAAACTGGGCGGGCATAAATCAGCAGCGTCGTCCGCTGGCACGAAGCCAAGGAGCACGAGCCCGACTCTGCACACAAAACGCTGCTCGGTGAGGGGACGGACGCACTTGCTCCACGGAGCGTGCACGATGCAGAAGCAAAACAGGATAGGGGAAAACTTTTTTTTTCTCTTTACTCTAAAGTGATCGCGCTTCAGTGACGTCACGGTTCACGCTAAAATGCCAACCAGACCGGAGAGCAGTCACTGAGAGAGTGGAGAGACGAGCGAAGGGAAGGTCACAAAATATGGATCCCGTTTGGGGTTTTTGGAGCCAACCCCTTTCTTCTTTGAGCTTTGTCGACCAGCAAGGCTTGCTCATCTGGTGACCCCATTCAACTTTTCTCCCAACTCCCTTTTGTGAACCAGCTTTTTGTAGTCCCCTTTCTCTCCTTCCTTCTTTTTTTTTCCTCCCACTTAGCTTTATTTGTCCTTTCTTTAGAACGCGAAGGAGAAGCAAACAGGCACAAGCATGTTTACAGAAAACCGGAACGCTTGGTAGAGGCTAAAGACACATGAGGTGTGCTCGATACCCCAAGCAAGAGTTACCCTTCCACGTTTAATTTTTTCTTCTTGTCTCTGATTCGTGTAGTCTTCTCCGCCTGTCATCGTATACGCATCACCGCCTTCTGATCTGCTTTGTCTCTTGAAGTTGGGCAGCAAGGGGGTTGGTCGAACGCGCAAGATCATTTACTAGAAGAAAAATAAAAGAAGGCGTTCGTGCTTGTTTAGGCCCTTGGTGTTATGAGATACACTTTAGTATACCTACACATGACGTTTTACCGCTTCTCTGCTATTGTACGAATTGATTTTGTCAACAATCAGTTTGATGCATTTCTGTGAGAATCAGTTTTTAATCCAGCAGACTTTCAGTGCTCGAACTTTTTGAACATGCTCCAACCTACACAAAATAACAACTGTATTCGCTTAACATCACACATCCAACAAAGCGGATAAAAAATTGGCCGCAATCTATGTGTTGCACTGTAAATGTCGTCGAAAGACGATAGTCTTGCGTCTGGAGAAAGTGAACAAAACGTTTATTTGATGTTCTGCGCAAGAAAATCGGTGAATGGTATTCTGCAGGCGCTGTGTTCCTCGAGCGTGTAACGGAGGCGAACAAGCGCATCTAGGCACGTTAGACACGAGCGCCATCTGGCAGTTATCGTCGAAAACGAAGGCGTGCAGCCCGCGGAGAAAGATGCGCGCCAGTCTCCGAGGTGATAAGGTGTAGAATGCAAAGCGACGGGCAGGTGCCACCACCGTGACATCGTAGCAAAGCGTTGGAAACACCTTTTTGAGCATCGCGAAGTACTGTCAGCGCAGCGCAATGAAACGCTACATTCCTTAGAGTTACTTGTGTGCCTCTTCTACTATAAAAGCAGACATAGAAAACATCGAAGCATTGTTGTGGCGCCTCAGATATGCGCAATAATTGCTTTTTGATTTACAATCGCACAACTACGAACGCCAAACCTTGAGCAATATTGGTGGGCGCTGCGGATGGGGTTGGCCGTTGGATGCCCTTTGAGGTATCGTTAGGGCGGACAAGCAGATAAATTTACAGACAGACAGACAGACCAAAATTTTTCCGTCGAATGTCCCCAAGAAAGACTATCGTCTTTAAAACTATGCCGCGTATCTAAACTAGACGAGCTGACAGGCAAGGTGACCTTCGCGGCCGAGTGAAGCGGCACAACGTAGCCTCCTCCTCTTTTGTGCAGACACCCGGCGTGCGGAAATCTGTTGCCGACAAACCGCAAAGCGAACCCGGGGCAGGTCCGGTCAGGCGAGTGCGGGGGGGGGGGGAGGAGGCTCCCGCGCTCTTTAGGGCCAGCCGGCCGATTAGGCTCTCTAGCTGCTGTCGCCATGATCGCAGAGGCTGTTATGAGCCTGCGGACTTTCGGCGCAGCCCCGGGTGAATAATTGAGCGGTCCCTGGGTCTTCGCGCGGCTGATATGACCAATCTGCCGCTGGAAGGGAAGAAAAAAGGGCCACACAAAGCCGTCCGGCCGACCAAAGGCCACTCTTGTGTGCTCAGGCGAGATCCTGGCACCGCCACTTGGGCCACATGGCCAGTCAATGAGGCCGCCCAAGCGAGGGGCGTCGCGGGCTTTTCGCCTACTTACGGACATTGTCCGGGCGTTCTCGGAGCAAGTCTTCCCGGCCTCTTTTTATTACTGCAGCCTCGGAAGAAGCCACCCACGGGGAACTGGCTCGAGAGGAAAAGTCCTTTGTTAAGGCTGCTCGGGGCCGAAGCGTCACTTCTGCAGCTTACCGTGACGCTATTACCGAATGCACCATTGAGAAGGCAAAGTAAACATGCTCAATGAAATCACCCTTGCGGTGTTCAAACATACCTGCATTTCTCTATTAGTCTAACATGCGTGTTTGCCTTTCCAACTTAATTTTACGGTTTATTTCAACTATAGAGAGCTCATACCTTGTGTCCGTGACTATGGTAGCTTAGTGGTTTGGGTGTACGACTGCTAAACTGAATGACGCGCGTTCGTGTTTGGTTCAACGTTTAAGTACATCAGGTGGTCTGAATCAATCTGGCGTTCCTCACTATGGCGTGTTTTATAATCACATTTATTAAAGAAGGAAATTTGGAAGGCTCGTTTCTTTGTTGGTTCTGACAAACACTCTTAGGTTTCGACGCTTAAATGTGCCCTATAAAGTGAACGAGCGACAACATCCGCCAAGGCTGGATTGTTAAGAGCATCGGCACGTAATCTGAGGCATGGAGGTACTTTTTATGCGGCGGAAAGTTGTCATCTAGCTCGCACACTTTGCTATTTTCTCATCTGTATCATAATTATTAACATGAACTTAAAACAGTACAGTTGACGTTTTCTATATTTTCCTTGGGCTCAATATATTCTTGTTATCCTTAAGTTTCTGGAATATTATTTAGGTTTTGGGATTCACGACGCCAGTATTGTTATTTATCAACGCGTGGTCGTGTATCCAACTCTGAGACGTAAAAAAGAGGGTAGAGATCTAAATGATTGAAATTAGCTTGATTGAATACTTCGTTACTGTTATAACATCAAATGACACACATTAGTCAACGTTACCAGTCTATTAGCTGTCATCAGCCAGAGCTTGTGATACGCTAATAAATACGGTAAGAGACCCCGCCATACGTTGTCTTCTGCGTAGAACTGGGATGCCATAGTTACAAGATACCGCCGGAGGTAGCCTTATTAGCCTACGGTTACCCACCTGACTTCCGTCATTCACAACATTTAGTCTGTCCTTGACAAATCTCAGAAGATTAATCTAGTGTTTTTTTTTCAAGTTTTAAGAAAGCGTTTGACCTTGTTTCTCACTGTGACCTTATAAAAAACTTGAAATGAGTAAACTGCTAGCATATTTATTTAATTGGATTTCTGCCTATCCGACTAACCGTAATTAGTTTGTTGTTCTCGATGATAATTTTTCGGCTGAACTTTCGGTAACTTCGAGAGTCCCACAGGGCAGTATTTTAGGACCTTTGTTATTTTTAATTTACACTAATGACATCACGAGCACAATTACAGAGCCCATTCAACTCAAATTGTTTGCCGATGATTCTGTGGTACTTAATGAAATAACTTGCAGAGAAGACAATGTTGCACACAATTCTAACCTTCAAAACACCGTATTCTGGTGTGGTACTTAAAATATGGAGTTAAATGCCGGTAATTATGTGTAAATGAAAATTACCAAAAGGTTTAAAAGTTTGTCGCTTCCCTCTAATGTTGCTCCCAAACCTCTGATTGAAGTTAATCAATTTAAGCTCCTTGGTGTTACTATGACTAAGAATTCATACTTCAGGATTACGCATGTTTCTAACCGTCTGTAAGTCGTCTTTCTGTAAGCTCTGCTTTTTAAGACATATATTAAATCAGGCTCCCAACGACACTCGCCAAACAACTTATTACTCGCTAATTCATCAAAAATTTGAATATGCATGCAAAGTGTATGCATGCTCTCTTCTGCCAAACGTAACACTGACGCATTATGTAAATGATACAGCGCAAAGCAGTATGATTCATTTTCTCCAAATACCATTCAACTTATTGTCTATCAACCCTAATGCTAAATAATAACATTCTGACGTTGCAACTACGGCGTAAAATTACCAGACTAAAATTCATGTTTTCACAGAAAAATAATCGTTCATACCTTAAACCACAGCCTTTCTTAACTCCGCTTGAAGCACGCCGGACAAGGCATCCCCATTCTGAATACCTAACGCCTTATAGCACTAAAACTATCCCATTTAGGTATTCATTTTTTCCGCGTACAGGAACAGTCTGGAACAACTTGCTTTGTGAACATCTGTTCAATATTGACGCTACTGCACAATTAAGATGTCAAGTTGAAAACTTTTGTATTCTTTTTTTTTGGTTTACACCTACAGTGTTGTTTCGCTCTTGTTATTATAATTTGTACGTCCCATGCCCCTCCTGCTTGAGCCCTTACCTGAGCCTGCAGTATGTCTCAAAATTTATTGAATCCCTATAGCGGGAAACCTCAAATGGTAGTGCCTGAGCAGCAATGAACCGTTCAACTAGCCAACGCCCTATATTGGCAGCCGTCGACACACAGCCAGAACCCCAAAACGTGACCACCACGCACTTCGAGAAGTTGTGCGAGTTGGCGACGGCAACTTTCTCATTAGGCCCTCGAAGGGCTGTGTGCGTTTGTGCGCATCGTTTCTAACATGCGTAGGTACGCTACAAGCAGGCCGGGTTCTCGGCCAGGCGGTGACCCTCGCAGACGGGCTGCGAACGCCAAGGGAAGTTCACCGGAGGTTCCTGTGCAAACGCGGATTAAACAGGATCTCAGTTCAAATCAGTGACTTCATGTTGCAATCATTAGCAGCCTGGTGAGCTAATTAGACCGGGCGCAGTCGAGTCCCGGTTTCCTCGATTAGGTTCCCGGTGGCTCGTTCGGCCGCACAACGCGCGTTCTGTTCGCCCTGGTAGTTTGCGAGCTCAGATTTTTCGAGCCGACGCCGGACAGTGCAAACTGGTGGAGATAAACGACACCATTGAGAGTGCACGGTGCGGCATGTCAGTGCGCGCAGAAAACTATGGAGTCTGCTCTATACAGTTGGTGGCAATGCGCAACCGTTTGATTTCACCCTGATACCGGTCTCATGGTTCACGTTGTATTCTGCATAGCAGGCTTGCATGCATGACCGTGTATTGTGGGATCCCTAAAGACGCTTCATTTTAGCGCCATAGTGCGCTGAAAAGAGTACTGGATGCCGGGACAGCAGGCGTTGTTCTGTAAGTGGACTAAAGTCATATCACTGAACAGTGACATGACTTTAGATGGGGAGGTCATATATAGATATAGCTCTTGAAAATCGTTGACGGTTGTCATGTGATGCGATATGACTATATCAACTTCAAAGATGATCACGAGAACATTGCTTTTCTTTGAATTGCTGCTATTCGATGTAAAACTTGTGGTCAGGTCAAACAAAAAGGATGGACCACTAGTCGCTAAGCGGGTTCAATTATGCTGCTCCAGTATCATAGCCACAAATTTTGGGGGAAGACGGGGTTTAACCGTACTACACGTACGAGCGTGTGTTTGCATGTGGGCCCGTGTACGTGTACGTATGCTTGCGAAATTGGAAAATTTTGGAGGTTTTGAACCCCCCCTCCTTCCTCTCTCTTTGAGTACACCAGTGATGTACATGGAGGTGGTTGGTGTGAGCCAGTATTGGGCGGCTGAAAGGGGTATACCGCACAGTCGCAGTGAGGCGCTTGATGTGTGCTACGAGTACTTACAATCGATGAAAAATGAACCGTGCTAGTTAACAAACGAAAAAAAAATTGAAGTAAGGAAGGAAAGATGGTACCAACACAACAAGAGCATTAACAAGTTGTCGCATCAACTGAAAACATAGACTGAGATTCATAACAGGCACGACATGCCCATGATATTTGTCACATATGTGAGCGACAACCAGAAGACGAAAAGTGTTGCTTGCAACGTGAACCACTCGAACATGTTTGTTGAGAGTGAGAGAGAAGTAGTATATCTTGCTCCATTTTATTGCAGAAAAATTGCATATATAGTAAACTGGCGGTTCTATTAACACGCGACTGAATTAACATCAATATTATTGTCAGCAGAGCTCACCCGGGAAACACAGCTGCTGCTTGAGTGGGTGCAAATTTCATCTAAAAGTTGCTTTACAATCATTGTATGGCAATGTACGAACAACAGAGGAAGAAAAATCACCGAGGCCTTCACGATGCATTAGTTTTGTGCTGATGTGTATGTCGGAGCACCGTCAAGTAGAGTAGATGATTATGATGTGGTTTTTATTCAAAAGCAAGGGTCGACACGCGTACCTTCGTCTCCACTTGAAGTGTTGCTATTTTGTTATATTTTTCTGCTTCGTATTCTTTGCTTATATTCCTGTAATGAACGTGTCAAATTATCCATTAGCTCCTCCGCTTGCCCTTTTAGTAATTACCGCAGTTTCGAGTGCCATAGACGTGATATGATTGTGAGGGTGGCCTCAGTGGAGGACTCCAGAAATTTCGAACACCCGTGGTTTTAAATGTTCACCTAAATCTATGCACATGGGTATCTAGTATTTGGCCTCCGTATAACATGTGACTTTCATCCGCGGCTGAGTACCCTATAGGTATGCACTGTATCATCGCGCTGCCGCGCTTCTCCTGTTCAACAGCTACATTTTCCCTAAGGTTTAATTTTTGAATGCGTTTGTATCCGTCCATCTGAGTCTCTATGCACAGAAAACTAGCCACACCCAACACCCCTCTCTGACTCCTCTTGCAAAGTATTGAGTGGCTACTTGCCATTCTTCGGCAATAGCAGCTGTTGCCATCGCTGCTTGACGAGGCGAGCTATGTCTTTCACACCAATATATTTTTTATTATTTTACGAATGCTACTAATGCAGATATTGGTTAGTATGAATGAGCTGCATCACAGATTTCGTATGAGTGTATATGGTGCGCATGAACGGCAACACCAGGAACGCACCGACAGTACCACACCTTGAGGTCATTGCCACAGCAAGCTTAAGGTGCTCCTCAATGTGAAAGCGCACAGCTGCTGGTAATGGAGGGGTAAAATTGATTGATTGATTGATTGATTGATTGATTGATTGATTGATTGATTGATTGAACAAGTAAGGGCAACAATGTAACTATATGAAATACCCTAGCTCATTATTTCTTGCGTTTTCGTGCTGTTTAGCTGGCCTCCCGACCTAATTGCACTAATTTTTTTGCGTGCTAGCTCCGTAAAGAAATGTGGCCATTGTAGATGGTAACCGAACCCACGACTTTGTATTTCGAAGCAGAACACATTACACACTGAACTAGTCGAGCACAAAACAGAATGTATTCGCACTGCAGCGAATACGAGCGCGAGACAGAACGTTCGTAATGGCGTCTTACGATGTTACCTTTGCCTGAACAAAAAAAGAAAAAAAGAAATAAACAGCCATCCAGGGGCTGTTCGCGCGCACGTTCACCATTATATGTCACGCCTTCTCTTCAAGCTGAGCCGTTCTGTGTGCTGACTTAATTACAAGACGGGCGCCTTGATGATTTGTTCCCTGAGTTTCGTGACGTTACATGCGCTGATTCAATCGGCATGAGGAACAATATAAAGAAAAATTGCGAGACATCAACAACGACAAGAGTCCAATCACTATGCGGACGGCAATAACTAAATAAACGTAAAATGTGCGTTAATGCAGTGTGAGAACAAACGAACAGCGGACACGTTCATTCTGTAATTAAGCTAATCAACTTCCGCGCAGGCAGTGAGGGTCACCTTCCGTCCTGTTTTTCCTATTGCCGGCTTTCGCATTCTCTAATGAATGGACTGCCGAAAAGAGCATTTGCGAAAGTGGAAAAAAAAAGAAAAAAGGGGGAGAAGTGTGGCTATCAAACCGTTTCCGTATACGCTTGAGTCTGCCATTTCGAATCAATAACCAAAAGAAATGAAAATATCGTGTCTCTTTTTTTTTTCTTACTTGTACTAGAAATAGTATTGGAAGAGGATCTACTTTTCATCGTATTTTTTTTAAGGATGCGTTAGAAGTGTTTAATTTTGCATGACAGTTTACTGAACTTATCCACCGAGGTAGCAAGCACGATCACCGGTGATGGCGGCCATATTTCGATGGAATAAAAATACGGGGGGAAAAAACTAAACAGTTCCGCTTCGTGGACACTGATGAAACATGTATAGTGGTGGACTTCCCTTCGCAGGGCTACCGCATTTATTTGTTTTACGAGTCGTTCGTATAAGTTGTACCACTGCTCTTTAAAAAGCACCCCTTTTGAAGCTTTCAGGTGATATCATAGCCACCACCTTTTATGACCGCGAAGTATCACGTGACCATGGTATGACTGTGGTAGGGCATACGCCATTTGTTGGGCTAACCGCCGCTTTCTTCATCGTTGGTGCAACTTGTGTGTAATGAGATTCATCTGATTGCCATGAGACATACGCGTTAACGATGATGACAGTTTTCTGATAGGCTGTACAGATATCTGTGGAACGTATCCGTTTGTTCGCCTAACTGCTACCTTTGTTTTTTATTGCATAGGTGGTGAGTAGTGAAATTTAGCCCATGACTGTGGCACCTATCAGCTTGTGATGCCCGCGAGCGTTCCCACTCATCACGCACCTGAAAGCATCACCTAGGAACAGCTTTGCTGTTAAAACACCTGTCTATCTAGGTTGGGGTTATGGCAAGGAACCTCAGGGAGTTAAAAAAAAACGAAGCCCCTCCCGCGCCACTCAGTACGCCATGCCTCATATTATTACATATATTTCGGCGTGTAAAATTCCCCGTAAAAGTTAGTGTTCTTGAGATGATTTGTCACTACTTAAGGTTCATTGTATGAGTGTGCGAAAAAAATTCAGTGCATGTTGCTGAGTCAACGCTGCAGCTTTCTTGAAATGAAGAAAAAGCAGTGCGTCGCGTACAAAGACATTTATGCAGAAAAGAAACAGGCGTCACAATTGGGTCCAGTTTAGTTGAAACAATATCGTCGTTCGCTCTTGCATAGCCATCTATGCGTACCCTTGCGAATTTAACAGCAGCTCACGCCATCTACAAAATATACTCGTGTAGTGTAGCTAATACAACCAAGAGCCTAGAACCGATACAATAGCCGGTGAGCAACATAACTCTAAACATATCAAGAAACTGCGTGAATATCAACGAACGAAGCAGATGGCCGACGTCGGTGTAAACGGTGCTAGAACATTCGTTGCGTCTGAAGTGATATATATATATATATATATATATATATATATATATATATATATATATATATATATATATATATATATATATATATATATATATATATATATATATATATATATATATATATATTGATATTCGCTGTAGTATAGCTCCTCTTGCGGGCCGAAACGCGCGGCCATTTGGTAACGGCGTGCTCGCGCGCTCTGCGAGCGCCATAATACGCTACATAACACACCGAAAATACATAGTAGCCTATATCGCGAGCGCGGCAAGTGCGACGCATGATAACGACCATCGCCGGAATCTGCAGCCGCAATCTGCCCCGTAGAAAAGGGAGCAATGAAGCGAGCCGTTTCGAGGGAATAAAAGCCAAAGAAAGTGGCTGCCCGTAGCGGCTGGCTGCTGGCCGGCCGTAGACCTTGCGATGCACGCGGTCTATGTTGTGCGTGTGTCTTACGATCACCGTCTCAAATAGCCTCCGGTCGCTATCGCATCTGTTGTGCGCTTGCGCCAAAGATCAAGACGCACGCACACCCCCTCCCTCTCCGAACGTCGGGTGCTCTTCTCCGAGAGGGAGGCACAGAATGAGCGTAAATTTTGAAAGAGAAGATGACCACGGAAACGGCTCTGCTTCGCCGGCTGTAAAGAAAGGAGTGCGCAATGGGTGGCCGCCCGCAAGCGCTTGCGAGAGCGAAGGGGTGGGCAGAGCATGGGAGGTCGTAAAGAAGCATAATAAACATCCGACAACTAAATCCGGGCCTCTAAAACGCGCCCCGCCAGAGCAGCTCGGAGAGGCTAGCGGCCCTCAGCGCCCCCTTTCCCCGACCCTTGTATGCGCACGGGCTCCGGATGGTCAGCAGCAAGCTCGCCACCAGAGCGAACAAGAAAATCGCGTTTCGGTTACAAACTCCCCGGGGGATCCCGATAAAACTTTGGCGCCGGAGTAACTGCACGCCCATTGTAGAGGCCCGTGGGATAGGAGCAGCTTGCTTTGCCGCGTCGTTATGCGCTGGTTCCACTCCCAAGGACAAGAGCGGATTGTGAAAGCTATGCCTCTATCGCGTAGCGATACCTTATGTGGAACGCCAGTGGGTTAGAGAGAGAGACGGAAAGCAGGAGGCGAAAGTCTTTGAAGATTGCACCTGTGAGGGCTACATGCGTGAATAACAAAAAAAATCATTTAATAAAGCAAACGACAGTGACCCGAATCTGCTAAAAAATTTGTTCGTATATATATTCGAATTGCATAGAGAAATCTCTATCGAAAAACTTTTGTTTTTGTCAATGAGACACCGTATGTCCCACTGGTAAAGAAGGCAAATTAGTGAACGGGAGCTAAACGTCCAACGTCCAATCTTAGTAGAGGCACATATGGGTACGTAGTACGACTCCGGCCAAAGAAACGAACTTCCACTGGCACTGAATATTGTCGATACCCTCGGGACATCACTGACGCACCCGCTGTTCGCCTTGTTAAAATCTCTCCCGTTTTCTGTCCCCATTTTCTCCACTCTCTTCATCCCATCACCCATCACGGCCCGGAAAGGCCTCGAGGCGGCAGGAAATTAGGAGACCTTCGGACAAGCGTTAACGAGGGAGGACCACGCGGCATCCACCAGCAGCGCACGCGCTGTTTTGGCCCCCTTTCGCAGAGGAGCCGTTTGTCTCTTGGCCGCCCACGTCTCGCGCAGGCGCGCACGGACCTCCCCGCCGTCCACCACAGCTCTCGGTGCCCAAGCCGCCGTACACAAAAGGAAGCACGACACGCCAAGTTTGTGTCTAACCCCCCTCCGCTACCACCATCCGCTCCCGTCTGGCATCCTGTCCGCACAGCGTGGCAGCCGCCGCTGATATCTTCTATCACGCCTGAAGAGAGCGGCGCTCTCGGGCACGCGAACAGTTTCTCGCAACATGCGGCCGCGTACACTTCGATGCAAAGAAACAACAGAGCAGTGACCGGTGCGTGCGGGCGAACAAAGGGCCAGCCTCTCCTCGGCCACTGTTTCGTCCAAGCACAAGAACGAACGTCGCGGGCCTCTGACAACGCTGCACCCGAACATAGGGCGCCAACGCTGCTGTCGGCCTCTCCGCCAGCCACGCACGAGCGACAGCACACGTTTACACGCGCTCTCCAGGCGCGAAATCGAGAGTTGTTCACCGCATCGCTGAGTTAGACCTCTTTCTGGTTGACGAGAAATGCGATGAGTCGGATCTTTGGTATATTAAGGAAAACTGCACGTTCAGAGCGTTCGTTAAACTTCGCGCTTGCTGTGCGCCTTGATAGCGCGCCGGAGAGACAGCAGTGTGCAGAAGGTGAGCTATGAGGGAGAGCTCTGTTTAGTAAACCCCTTGGGGTGTATTCTGCAAGCTACCGTATCCTCCATCTAATCCTCCATGTCTTCACTTATTTCGTCATTCACTTCTTCCAGGCATTCCGATTAACCCCGTATCCGGGAGTTTCTTTCGAGGGGGCGGGGGGGGGGGGGGCACTTGATGATGGCTTTAAAATTTTGAGAAAAACTTTATTTTTGGTAGCAACACAGCCCCTCTCCAAAAAAATTTCGAATAGAGGCAAACTTCTGGAGCACCCCTATTCTGGCTACGGGCCTGGTTCAGATACCTAGTTGATGGTTTTATGGATATATTAACGCCCCGATGAGCCTAACGAAAGTTTTTTTCATTGCATTCAGGATACTGGCAGTTTCATGTGCTCAGGGTACTCGCAGCGAAGGCTAAACAGGAACACACTTCATAACAATAAGTATTCCTTGTTAAGCGCCTTATCAACAACAATAAAAAATCATTTGTGTGCGTTAGACGAATGTGCGCTTAGCCTATAAGCCAAGACGAGCAGTATGAATATTGGAAGTGGGAAGAGGGCGTTTGAAACACTTCGCTAACCATCTCATGCAGGAATATCTGTGAGCGGTGAGGCTTAATGTGGTGTCGTTTGAGTTTTATCGCCCACAAAACCGTAACAGCTGTGAATAAAGTGAGTTCTGTGTACTTTATGTAGTCACTCATATGCGGAACTTCGCCGAACACACGGCCGAAAGAGTGGCTGCACACATGTAGTAGAGCTTCTTGATTTGGTTGTGCGATGCTATGCGACTGTGTATGTAATGCGTGTACCGATAGAATGCCTCTCAAATACCAATGACTGTTATAACACGAGTCTTTCCTTTAAAAAGCAACTAGAATGAAAGCTGATGAACCAGAGTCATTCATCGCTTGTGCAAAAAGAGCGCGCACAAAGCACTTTTTCCACAAAATTTTGTGAGCGGGTAATCTAGAATGCAGACGTGGACACGGGTATGAAGTTGTGCAACGTACTTTATTAGAATGCCCATGATATCAGGACAAACAGCAACTAATGAGAAATGTAATGGCACTGGACCGTAGGCTCTTCAGTCTAAAAAAAATCTTATAGGCCCACGTCAACACGCCTTATAAAAACGCGCACTACTTGCCGTCAAGAAATTTTTAGAACGGAGTGGTGTTCTTGAAAACTGTTCAGAAAACCTGTTTATAAATATTTTATTCATATTGTTAGTGGTTCTAGAGTGCAGGAGCAGCAACGACAATAACAACGAAGATGAGAAAAAGAGGACGACGTGCAGTATTGGATTACACTCGCGGTTCAGCTCATTGCGAATAAACATCTCTTACAAAAACTGTAACAATAAGATTGGACCTGAACGTGCAGCGCTTTGTGTCACTTGATGTGAGAGGTCATTCTGCGTCATGAGTGAACTTTCCCAATTTCAGTGCTGCTATGAAATTGTAGACACTTGACGTTGTTTGGTGTTGTTTCATAGCATATATGCGGTATGTTCAACTGCATCTTATAAAAACTATAGTGTTACGAGACGGGTATCTGTATTGTGTTTTTCTACGTGTTACAATGTGAATGGGTTTATATGATCGCGTCCTAGGTGCTCTTTTCATTATAATAATATTTTTGTTGCTGTGCTTTTCACGTCCGTGGAAAGGTGTAGCCGGTGCTTTGCAAAAGCGCGAACATGTCTAAATACTATATCATAAAAAAGTGCTTCCTCTTGTTTCATTTCAACCATTATGATTTATTCATATATTACAAATGAAGTGCTTGGAATTGAATGAGAACTTGACTTAATTTAGTAACCAATGCCTGCATGCTGTTCGGACAGCCTCACAAGGTAGCGCAACTAAACGGCAACTAAACGCGTGGAAATATTGTTCTCTCCCTTAGTCCAACAATGCTAGATTTGTTCATCAATACAGGGCCTGAGACTTTTGCAGCATGAACGTCTCTATAGAGCCCTTTCTCGGATCGAACCTCGGTGCTCGCGTTTTTAGAGTGCACGACGAACAGACCCCTCGTTAAAGCGCAGTTTGGGTATTGCCTCGAGCGCACACTTAATTTAGAAAGCCTTTATTCTGTCTTCAAGAATGGCTATACTCTCTAGACTGTTTTATTTCCCATTACTTATCGTGTCGTCTAACTAAACTTGAAAAAATGCGCCATCTGAACACAAGAAGATTTCCTAAATCTCCTTCTTTATTCGTTTGTCCCTTTCTTTTGCGACTCGCACTGAGTCACGTACTTAGGTGCCCCGGAACGCTCACTACAGAAAGGCTTTCTGCCCCTTGGCCCTAAAAGACCCATCATTTTTACATTACACCCATCGACCTCCAGCGGCCTTTCCAAAATCAGCGTTCAGCAAAATACAAAGGCGCGGCGCCTGCGAAGTTCTCGTCATACAGGCTGCTTTGACGCATATGCCAGTTTCGTGAAGTGATGAAGGGCTTGCAATGTAAAGCACAGAGCGCTCTTTGAACCTCCCTAGTGACGCTATATGCAAAAAAAATGCACTGCCTATTGGTATGAGGTGGTACGTATATTGATGACAACCTTCAAAGAAAAAGAAAAGTTCACACACCAGGAATACTGAATAAATGTACGATGTCGAACGATATTGTCCGTGCCTTCTGAACCACTTAGCGGACAGTATTATGCAAAACAGGTTCTTTAGCTTTTTTTCTTCTTTTTTAGAGCTAACAATAGCTTACCCTGTCGATTACCGGATACACTGCCATATTCGTATCTTGGCATCTGACGTAATCTGAACTCTTTGTTAGTAACAAGAATGATATTTATTAAACCAACAGCAATTTTCTCTTGTCTAGAACCTTGTACAAACCAAATCGAGCAAAGGAAGGCATTGCGAACAAAATATCGCGAAATACACGAGTGGAGGAACGGGGGGAAAATCCAACTTTAAAGCAAGGCCGTCAACAAGCCGTTGAGTTGTGACGCGAAAAACGCAAGCACACTGCGAAAACCCTCAACCATAATATCACTTGTTGGGAGACGTTTGACGAAACAATCCAAAATATAAGATTTGTTATTAACAATTCTTTGTTCACTGACCCACACAGTTCTTTTATTTCTCTTAAGGCTACACCCATACCCTTTTCCTTTCCATTGCTTGCTGCGTCATCCTAAATTTCAGATAAACCCTCTTTTGGGAGCCTCCATGTTTCTGCTCCATAGATAAGGACCGCTAAGATGCGGCTGTTATATATTTTCCTGAGGAGTGATAGTGGTAAACTACCATTGATGATTTGGCAATGCTTGCCCAATTCGCTCTTAGGACATTATAGTCAAACTCGAGAAGAATGGACATGGGCAGAGCATGTGGCGGGTAGGCACAACTGAATTTCACGAGAAAGCCAACGCGCAAGGGGCAGACATAAAAGTAGGTAGGCAGGTGAGATGAGGTAGTTTGTGCGTGCAGTTCGACCACAGAAAGCACAGGAGTGGGTGTATTGGCGGTACATAAGAGTTTATTTGCCGTGCAGTGGGCTTAGTCAGCCTGGTGATGATTGACGATGATCAGATTTGTACGCCTGTAGAGCTGAAAATGCAGCTATAACGTGAAATGACCAACAAGTGCAGAAATATTGTAGCCGTGTTTTCACTTACGTAATCGTCTACTCTGAGCACTGACCATGGTGTACTCGTGAGCTGAATTCATAACTCTCCTTGTCTCCAGCCTATCTCTGGACACCCTTCGCACGACCGAGCAAGGGGGCGATGCTTCTTCTGGTTGAACTCCTTGCTTTTCCTTGTTTTTTAAAATGCGAAGCGTTTTAAGGCCGAGCTCAGTCTGGTGTGCGGCGTGACCATTCTTACAGCACATGCGCACCCCTCCCACTCTCACTCTTCTCCTA